>CM067474.1:33281660-33305747 GCA_034552555.1 Semaprochilodus insignis
ATGTGTGTGTGTGTGTGTGTGTGTGTGTATATATATATATATATATATATATATATATATATATATATATATATATTTATGCTCGTACTGGAACGAGGGCCATGTAGATATGTTGCTCAGGATTATTGTTGTTAAACTGATTGTAAAACAAATTAAGCTGAGGATAAGATAAAACATTAAACATTACGTATTGTCTTATAGGGCTGTAAGAAAATATCCAAACTGATAAAGTATCGCAATATTATGTTTTATGTTGTCAAAAACACAGCATTGATTTTCTAATGTTAGCTAGCTATAACTAGCACACCTAGCTAGCTAACATCCTAGTCTGTGGGCTTTTTAGGGTGTTTTTTGCTATGAAGTCATGTCTTTGTGTTTCAGTTCTCAGGCTTGTCGGTCAGTAAAGGGCTGATGAAGATAGCTAGCTAACATGAAGATGTGGGTTCATAGCAAGAAACACCCTATAAACCCCACAGTCTGGTCAAGGCTCTCCACAAAGGGGCAGTTTGGTGTTTGCCAGTGGGAGCTAACGTTAGCTAGGTGCGCTAGCTATAGCTAGCTAGCATTAGAGCCCACTGCCACCAAACTGTGTGTTTGTTCATTGGTGTAAGAACTGTAACTCGGCTTATCAGCCGCACCTGTTTCCTCTTCTCAGCACAGAGAAAGATCTAGAATGATAACAGAGCAGCTTTCTGGACTCCATTTAAACTGCAGCATGGTGAACAGACCAACCTCAGCTGCTCAGTAGAGGTTTGGACCTGGACGTGCTAACAAGCCGGTTAGAGTGAAAGAACTGAACCCTTTTTAACCCACAGTGGAGTTGAATAAACAAGGAAGCGGCTGTGAAAAGGTTTACAGGGTCTGTGATTGGTATTGGGTCTTTCTCTTACCGCTGCCAACCTGAACTGAAGCGTGAGGGTGAGCGGGTGGGGTGTATTTGCAGGTCCCACCACACAGTGTTCTTCACTGTTCGACTCTTCCAGTCCAGCCTACACAAGTATTGTAAGGGTGCACAGCTACCATGAGCATTAGCAAACCTACACATAGGGTGGTGTGCTTGCTCACGGGATCACCATATAGTCCCAGTATATCGAATCCTAACGCCTGTATCATGATACGTATTGCATCTCCAGGTTCTTGCCGACACACGGCCCCACTGTTACAGATGAATTACAGGTTAAGATCTGATAAAGTAACAAGTTATTGATCCCAAAGGGAAATTAGAGTGTTACAGCAGCTTACATACCGGTGAGACACATAGTAAACATAGAAGCTACAAAAATAGAGCACAAATAGATCAAGAATAAATAAAATAAAATAGAAAACAAATCAAAAATAAAAGAGATGTAATAGAAGACAATAACATGGAGATGTGGCTGTTCTTAAAGTGCAAAAGTACAAGGTGTAGCAAGATGTAACACAGATGTGCAGTATGTAGATATATAGGATGAGGTAGTTACATTAGTGCTATAAATGGATGTACTAGTCACTGCTGTTATTTGCCTTTCACAGATGTGGCATTGAGGTTTGTGTAAGGTTACAGGAAGTGATTATTGTTATTAGTAATAAAGTCATAAATAGATAGAGCTACACGCAGCGCATTGCAATGCAGTTTAATACCTTAGCTTTGCATGTGGCTTTTGCGTGCTGTTCTCCTAATGTAAGCAATGCAGCCCAACTTTATTGCACCTATGGCTTAGATCAAATTTGGGAATTATTTGGAAGAACCCGCAGTGAAAACTGGTCCCTCAGTGGAGTCAGGTGAAGTCGAGTCTGGGAGCTTCCAGCCTGGCTGTAGAGGCTTGGTGAAATGTGCCCTTTCACCACATTCACTTGGAGTTAAAAGAGGTTTTGTTCTGTCTTCCTGTCCCAGGCTACCCACCCTTCTGTTCTGAGACGCCACAGGAAACGTACAGGAAAGTCATGAACTGGCGAGAAACTCTGATCTTCCCCCCCGAGGTCCCCATCTCGGAGAAAGCTAAAGACCTGATACTCAGGTTAGACACGTCACCGGCGCCCACACACACATGCATGTTTGTTATTGTGTGTACATCATAGTACTGAAACTGTACTTAGTTTTAGTTATTTTTAGTTTTAAGCCAAGTTTATAAAGTAAATGTAGCACCTTTCACACACTGCAGTCATTCATAATGAGAAAATTATTTATCAAAATCAAAAATGATTTACTTTTAAAATTAAAAAGTTGTAAAAGAACAGAAAATTAAAGTCAAAAATGCATTAAAAAAAATATATATATATGTAGATAGAAGTGTGCAGGGCTTACTTCCCACGCCTTACTGCTCCATCTGTGACGTGGATTCTGGTGGCACATTTTTGCTTATGTTTTGGGATTGAAAGGTGATAAGCACATCTTGTGAACATGTATTATTGGTATTATCTAATAAGCTGGAAATTCCGATTAACAACAACAAAAAAAAACAACCTCTCTTTGTTTACTCTTTGTAGTAGTAGACTCTGAGTAGTAGCTTAGAAAAGGTTGACCTTTGCTGGTTTAACTGCTGCTATAACTGGTTCAATCCCAACATAAGACTCTTACAACAGTGGGTATTATTCTAGCCTGATATTGTATCTGTAATATTGAATAAAGCTAAACCAGCAACTGTATTGGCATGGGATACAATTAGCGCTTCAGCACTTAGGGAAATACTGTTAATTCATTAGATGTATGAAGTTCTTAGAAATATTTAAGAGATATAATAATTCTGGACTACCTTTGCATGTACTTGTTTCTATTGCAGAGACCGTGTGATTTCTACTTTCATAAGAATTCTATAAACAATAATAAAAAAATGATCACAAAAAAGAATTTGAATTAAACATTCAATTAAAAATTGAATTAGCATTATAAAAATGAAGTGACTTTAACTGAAGAAAGACTTTCAGTTTATTTTATTTTTTAGGTTTTAGTTTATTTTTTGTTTAGTTTCAGTTTTAGTTTTGACTGTGATGAATGCTGTGATAGCAAATATTTGATATGAGTATGAATAAAAAATGACACTTGTTAAAATTTTTACAATTGTTAAAAATTCTCATGAACTGAAACTCTTTTTTGAAAGCTTTTTTCCAGTTCAGTTTTAGTTAGTTTTGCAGACCTTATAGTTGTGATTTCAGTTTTGTGTTTTTTATTTTGGTTAATGAGCACATTTTTACTGCTAGTTTTAGTTTTAATAGTAGTTTTAGTTTAGCTGTAATAACCCTGGCATGCATGCGTGTAACTTCAAGGTGAGCACGTACAGCATTTAGAGTTACAGGAAGTAAAGGTTTGATTTTACAGCTTTAAGGCTGGTTTATATGATAAAACACGGGTCCAATGAAACTAAATTCACTAAAAAGCGAAACTGAAAAAACTACATTTTACTCTGCATAATGCTGAAGCTTCTCATGACTTTATACAGCAGTTAGTTCTGACTGTACAGTCGGAGAAGCGTTCTGTCTGTGTTGTGATGAACCAAATCAGAATGTTTGTAAACATGAGGGTTTGCCGTACGTCCGGCTGGATAACAGAACATACACAACATCAGCAGTAAGTGGTTAAAAATATTGTTTGTTGTGTTTGAGGCTGTAATGTCAAACATACTCAAAAGGATTTAACTGAAGTTTGCCAGCTTTAAAAGCAGGCAGGTAAACAGTACACGTACACAGGACTCTTATTTTGACAGCCGTGGTGTTTGAGATATCATCCAGAAATTCCTCCCGAGAAGTTCTCTGATCCAATTCTTTTAATCCATAAATATACATACGTAGATGGCGTAATGGGTCCCAACAGGCACGTCAGCGGTGCTACCGGTTTGAGGCGGTCAACATCGCTGCTGGACTGGATTCAGTGGCATTACAGAGCAGCCGTTTGAGAAAGATACTGTCCAAAATGACACCATTTCAAGAGTGATGGGACTATTAACATAGAGAACACAGAGATCCACATTCAGGTTTGTGGGGTGTTTATGTGTAGATCTGACCATGTGGTTGGTGACGCACAGATAGGTGACACATGCCACATCACATCTGCCGTGAAATGGGTTTAAGGGATGAAGAGAATCTGTATTTTTGGTACATGGAACCGCACAAACTTGGGCCATGAGGAACAGTAATAAAGTGCAGGAGAAACACAGGATATGTGCCCTTTAAGTGTCTGAGAGGAAGGTGTTTACAGGCCTTCTCCAGGTTAGTGGTGCTGTGGTAAGATATGAGGTGCCCAGACATATGAGCACTGCCTACAGTGAGTACTGAGAGAACGTCTGTGTTCTCTGATCTGCTCAGAGCTTCCTCTGCCCACTTCCTTTGGAATGACAGTTTTCTGCCCTGAACCACAGACACAAACAAACACCGAAAAATAATAATATTAGCAAGAAACCAAAGGTTGTTTGAAATCGCTCCTAACAGTATTTAGGTGTGTTGAGTGATTAATAACATTCCAGCAAACTACATATTTCCTGAAGGAAACGTTCCTCCAAACACAGCCCTTTCGGTACACGGAGACCGTCGAAGTTTCTCAGCAGCCAGTGTTTCAGGACAAACACTGGCTTGAAGACAGAAACACCACAAAATGATCCATTTCTAATTCATCCTCGGTCTCAGCACTGTAAGAGCCTTCCCCCGTAATGTGCTTGTACGGCAGCAAAAGGCACATATACACATGTGATTCTGGTGCTAATTATTACTACAGCTGCTCTGATCATGGATCTTAATGGCCAATTTCAATTTCTTTACAGGAAAAGTGACTGATGGCTGATTCTTATTAGCTGTTTTTCAGTCTGATGGTCACACCGTGTGGGGTAAATGAACAGTATTTGGCCAAACTGGCAATTTAAACTTGCTTTTAAATCAGTTGCCTATATACACCGATCAGTTGCCTATAAAAGCACCTCCTTATATCTACTCTCACTGTCCACTGCATCAGCTCCACTGACCATATAGGAGCACTCTGTAGTTCTACAGTTCCAGACTGTAGTCCATCTGTTTCTCTGTATACTGTAATACCCTGTTCTTCAATGGTCACTCACACCAGCACAACACACACTACCACACCACCACCATGTCAGTGTCACTGCAGTGCTGAGAATGATCCACCACTCACATAATACCTGCGCTGTGGTGGTCCTATAGGGGTCCTGCCCATGAACAACAGGGCAATACAGTATAAAGAGAAACAGATGGACTACAGTCTGGAACTGTACAACTACAGAGTGCTCCTATATGGTCAGTGGAGCTGGATCGAAATAGAATGGGTTCCTATGACGCATATTAACCATTTAGCTCCATTCACTCCCATTAACTGGCTTGGGGCGCCCTCTAGTGTTTGCAATAGCTGGTATTGGATTGTGACTTGTGTGTTTGGGTTACAGGTATTGCACAGACGCAGAAAACCGGATCGGGGCTGTGAGTGTGGAGGAGATAAAGAGTCACCCTTTCTTTGAGTCAGTTGACTGGGAGCACATCAGGTACGCACACGTCCAGCCCTGCGGACACTTACAGCTCTCCATGTGCCTTTTAAAGCGGACAATTCCTAACATTCATCTCATAAACATTAGAGTCACATACAGGAAATACATACCTGCAAATACATACCTACATACTGCTATTAATAATTTCTATGGTAAGCAGATACCTGATTTGAGCTGTTAGATATGTGCATAGAATGAGCCTATAAAGAATACTAATTTTGCTTCTTTGGTTTAGACCTGGAGCTACTTTGCTAAACAACAATAGAACACAATAGTCACCCCACCTGCTCAAGCTGCACCCAGTTCTTTATTAAGGTGGTGCAGACTTGTTTGTGACATAATCCAATGGTCAGATGTAACAGAGTGATTCTGGTTGGTTTGGTGTGAAACGCTCCGTTCTAGATAAAGTGTCAGAACTGTTCCTAGTGGTGGTGAATGGAACCAGATGTCCCCCTCTAAAAGCTCCCTCACAGAAAGTTACTACATGAGATGGTTATGAATACGCTGCCTGATGTCTGAGACGCTGTTTATGATAGTTTGGAGAAAATTTCAGCCTTAAACTCCATTCATGGTGGAGGGATACATGCTGCAGGGCGATGTGAGGTAAAATAGTCCCCCAAAGAAAACTTATTATTTCCAGGTTTTCCAGATTTTCCCATCATCAACATTCCATGTAACACTCAGAAGACATGTGTAGGTTCACTGGCGGTTTAGATAGTCAATAAAGTGTTTATATGTGTGTTGTAGACATGGAGAACCCTGGTTCCCATCACCACCACTGTAAAGAACATCTGAGCCCTCTCACACCAAACCCGCTCTCAATCACTCTGTTTACACCTCACACCAAACCCGCTCTCAATCACTCTGTTTACAAGTTTTCATTAGGCTCCCAGCTGTCTAGTTCAGGATTGTATATGTAAACCAGTGTTTCTCAGCCCTGGTCCTGGAGGCGTCCTGCCCTGGACATTCCCCACTTTAACACACCCCCTGCAACTCTGACAGGGCCTGTTAATGAGCTGAGAAGTTGACCCAGGTGTGTTGGGAGCAGGGAAAGCACTAAACTGTGCAGGGCGGGGAGCCTCCAGGGTTGAGAAACACTGATCCAAACTCAGATTGCTGTCCCTCCACACAGAGAAAGACCTGCTGCTATCTCCATCGAGATCAAGAGCATCGATGACACCTCCAATTTCGACGATTTCCCAGAGTCTGACATTTTACAGCCAGGTGAGCTTTGCTTCGCCTACACTTGCTTAGGTCAGTGACGTTTCCTTGTTTAGGTCAGACGCCCTTTCCTGCCAAAGTAGCAGCTCTCTGCAATGTTAAAGCTGCACTATTAGCCCTTTTTGACCAGAAAAACCTTGGGTATGACCTGGTTCAGTTCAGGCTTCGTTGAACCCTCATGCTATCCACGGAACCAGTCTGCGTTTGCACCAGTTTGTATAGGAACCAAGGAACGTCAAAGGATACGTCATCAGCATCAACAGGGGGCACTGCACAGTAGTAAACAGTAGTACTAAGATGGCAGAGCGTATAGATTACCGGCGAGTGTTTGTGCTGTTACTCCAGATGTTTGTTTATATCCAGAAAGCAGCACGGATCAACTACAGGAGATAGGAAGAGGTAGAAGAGGTTCTTCCGCAGACCACTGCACGCTCCTCAAGGGTGTCGCCATTGTTGACTCGCCCGAGGGTGTCATCATGGTTAATGCTGAAGCACCTACTATTGTTTGGTTCCAGCTGGTGAATAAACTTTTCAGGTTCCGAACCTGTTTAGTTTTGGGGGAAATCCAAACAGTTCAGCAGAGCGGTTCAAAATCAGGTGCACAAACCGGAAAGAACCCCCTTCCTTGTTGGTGGAAAAGGACTGTCTGTAAGATTTGGGTTTCGGAGACCTCTCTGGTGGGAATGGGTAATTACATGCAACATGTGAAGGAACATTTAGTAGTGTGGGGTGCGCTTTAGTCATGAGACCAGTTATGGTGTCTTTTTCTGTCTCTTGTGCTGCTAATTCCGAACCTGTAAATATGGAAGAACCCTACACAAAAGAGTGGCTAACTGCTAACCGGCTAATACCTACACAAGCACCACCTACCACAAAGCATGTTTGCTCCTGTTTGTTACTCCTTGACGTTGTGTTCTCAAGATAACGGGGTATTTGAGCACCAGTTGCTGAGACTGAGCCTGTACTGTGGTGGGCTGCACCTGTAGCCGGCTAATTATGTTAGCATTAGCTTAGCCCAGCTGGGTAACAGCTCAAAGCACCACAGGCTAATTCTGTTTTTATCTCCCTGTCACTTCAGCACCAGGTATTGAGATATTAGTGATCTCAGATTTGAGCCTTTGTCCGGGTGTCTTTAAACATTGTTTAGCTGGAACCGAGGCTGTACTGTGGTGGGAGGAACCGGATGCTCACGTTTGCCTAGCTTAGCAGGCCACAACATAAAATTAATGCAACCTTGCGTCCTCTTTTTCCTGGGCGTGTCCTCCTGTTGGCACTGGAGGCCGGGCATTTCCCACACAGTACAGCGTGAGCGCCTGTTCAGTGGGAGGAGCTGCAGCTCACTAATCCAGCGAACATGAACTAACGCACAGTCGCAGGTTATGTGACTGAGTGGTGTGGAGCTGTGAGCTGCAGTGCCACTGACACTGATGATCTGTTATCTAGAACAATGCTGTGCTAGAATAATCACCTACCAGCGTACCAGCACTTAAGAAATGCTGCTCTCTCGTTTCAGTGACAAACGTAACAGAACCAGACTTCAAGTCAAAGGACTGGGTTTTCCTCAACTACACCTACAAGCGCTTCGAAGGACTGACCCAGCGAGGAACCATCCCGACCTACACAAAGGCAGGCAAGGCCTGAACAGCCAACGGGACGGAAAGGGACGATCCGGAGCGCGAGCGCTTGCCTCAACTATACTCTCTCTGTTGCCATAAGGTGCCGTCACCTGCACTTCAGAGACGTTTGCACTGCAGCTCTTGGCTGCGCGGTTTTGCACCTGGAGGAGTCCAGACAGGTACACCTGTCACACCTTAGTAAACAGAAATAAACCAATATAGCTACGACCCCCCGGCTTACACTGGTTCTCTATGCTCAGGTAAGAGGAGGCTCATGTGTGGCACCTTTTGTTCATTGTCCAAGCACTGTACTGTAGACTCCACAAGTTATGACTGAATAAACAGGGTCACCAACCGGAACGCGGGAATCCCGTTCAACTTTTCCTGATATCCTGAATAATTAAATTACTGAGATGTAAACAGAGTCGTTCAGTGTGGTTTGGTGTGAAATGCACCGTTCTAGAGAAACCTACAGAACCTAGTCAGAACTGTTCACAGTGGTGGTGAATGGAACCAGACGTCCACCTCTAAAAGCTGAATATGCTGCCTGATATCCGTGACGCTGTTCCCTAAATTCCCAAGAAAAACAGATTTTCACACTTCCCCATTTTTTTTTTAAACCATCATCAGTATAACACATAAAAACCCGTGTGGGTTCACTGCAAGTTTTGGATAGTAAAAAGATAGTTTGGTGTTTGGGGACATATAGTGAAGGTTAAGGGTTTTATTTATTATTTTGTATTGTTATTTTCATTCATTATTACCTCCATTAAAAGATTACTGGCACGAATAATTCCATCAATAGCTGTAATAATGCACAATAAACACTGTTATGAATAGTATTCAGCATTAATGAATCGCCTTCATCTTATCAGTGCATATATAGCAACAGTTTAATCCTAGTTAGTCAGTGTATGTCACTAATTTAATACCTCCTCATTATTTTTTATGATTGCAGAAACACCATTAATATCTTCCATTATTATTACTATTATTATGGACATACAAGAGTTCAGTTATTCTGCATTTGGTTCTTAAAATATTCCCAGCTTTGTTTTTTCACCATGAAGAAGCCATGAAATTAACTTTACTATGGAATTTGTGATGCGAATGGACTTGTTCCCAAATTATTCCCCGCTTTTTGACCTCTACTTAGTGATGACTGTGACTCTCGATTAGAATCTAGAACACATACTGAAAATATTATTAAACAGTAAAGCTCTAATGCACTGAAAGTGTTGAGTAACTAACATGACCTAATACATTAGTTAACAGGGAGTAATGCGCCAACTATGGCTAACTAAAGTTAAGTAAACATACATGAACTAAAGTTAAGTAAACATACATAAACTGTAACAACAATATGTTTATATGTTTACCTAACGGTTAAGCATTATTAATGTATTACTCCACGTTAGTTAGTCAACACTAAATGTAAAGTTCTACTGAATAAAATGTTGCCAGGTAGACACTAATAAGTGAATTTAGGTGATACATTCATGCTCAATAATTTGCATAACGAGGTCTTATTAACAGTACCGAGACACGCATACTAGCATACCAAGGTTCTGCTGTTGGGAAAATAATCTATGCAGGAATAAAAACCTGGGCTGGATTATTCAGTCATAAACGCAGTCTGTAATTCCGGTTTAGGGCGTGTCCTGTTGTAGCACGTTTGGGAGTGTTCTAAGTTGTTTTTATTTTTATCATTATTGTTATTTTTTTTTTTTTTTGTGATTCTTGTTTGTCTCGAGTACCTAAACACATGAGATGTGCATATTTATGTTAATGTTATCCACGTGGTGTTGTGATGAACTGGTGGTCTGCACCGTGTGAGCTCGGAACCGCTCCTGTATATTTATAGAAAGATATTTAGTGACTAAATACGTCGTCATGCAACACTACTGCTCACTGACCCCCGGAACCCTGTACTGTAACCCGGGACAGAGAGCGGACTGTTTATTGCTCTTTACTACAATTAATAATGCAATTATAGCAATTATAGTGATTTTCACATAATAGATCTCTAGTTATGAAGGGGTCTTTTACAGGCTCTGATAAATAAAGCCCAATGTATAGTGGATACACCATTTAGAGGAGTCTAGTTTGACCCCTGGTTCCCATCACCACCACTGTAAAGAACCATCTCACACCAAACCCACTCTCAGTCACTCTGTTCACACCTCACACACTGAACTACCCAGAGGAGGTGCTGCCTGAAGTTCTCACCTCAGTCTGATGGGCGTATTACACAAATTAAAAGCGTTCTTTTCGCCTCAAACGTCATACGTCGTTAAAAAACAGGTTCTGTAAGGGGTTAATGAGGCTTTTGGTGAACACAAAACATCCCGTTATTTATTATTTTTTTTTTGCCTGGATAAAATCTATAAATTAAATATATATATTTTGCTGAGACGGTGATACGAGCCAGACGAGCCAGCATTAAGCATAGTTAAAGCGATGTGTTTCCTCCGAGCAGCTCATAATGAGTCCCATATTTACTGTACAGCGAGTGAGCAGCATTACCCTATGTAACCTGCTAATGCATCACTCAATACCGCCAGTACCGAGACGCGCATACTAGCATACCAAGGTTCTGCTGTTGGGAAAATAATCCATGCAGGAATAAAAAGATGGGCTGGATTATTCAGTCATAAACGTGGTCTGTAATTCCGGTTTAGGGTGTGTCCTGTTGAAGCACGTTTGGGAGTGTTCAAAGTTGTTTTTATTTTTATCATTGTTATTTTTTATGGTTCTTGTTTGTCTCGAGTACCTGAACACATGAGATGTGCATTTTTTTTTTGTTTGCCTCCTTCTAGAAAAATCTTATGTTAATATTATCCATATGCTGTTGTGATGAACCGGTGGTCCGCACCGTGTGAGGTTCCGCTGAGCTCGGAACCGCTCCTGTATATTTATAGAAATATATTTAGTGACTAAATACGTCGTCGTGCAACACTACTGCTCACTGACCCCCGGAACCCTGTACTGTAACCGGGACCGAGAGCCTAATGTACTGCAGCAGATTACTGTAACTAAGATGTCTTTAATGTGGTTCTTCATTGTGTTGGTGGGCGTGTTCTTGACTGTCCTGATCACTGTAGAACGTGCTCGTCTACTGCGTGTGAGTAAGAGGAGAGCACGTGCTGTTTGGCATATTAAAACAAGTCATAACTAACTCCTGACGTTCTGTTTGAAGTTCTTGTGTTCTTTTTGGAAAATGAGGTCAGTTAGAAAATGGAATACTGCACAGTTGGGTTCTAGATAGAACTCACTGTGAGTCCTTGTTCAGTGCTGCCCAAAGTGTGGCCAAATGTTTGTACACTGTATTGCCAAATGTATTTACTCCCCCACCCAGATCACTGAATTCAGGTGTTCCCATCACTTCCATAGTCACAGGTATGTAAAACCAAGTACCTAGTCATGCAGACTGCTCCTACACACATTAGTGAAAGAATGGGTCGCTCTCAGGAGTGGTACTGTGATAGGATGCCACCTGTGCAACAAGTCCAGTGGTGAAATTTCCTCACTACTAAATATTCAACAGTCAACTGTCAGTGGGATTATAACAAAGTGGAAGCGATTGGGAATGACAGCGACTTAGCCACGAAGTGGTAGGACACGTAAAATGACAGAGCGGCTTCAGCGGATGCTGAGGGCATAGTGCACCGAGGTCATATCAAGTCACTCAAGGCAGATGAGCGAATACTTTTGGCAGTTTAGTGTATATTTGGTTTGGCCCACCAGATGGTTAGCCCAAACACGTTTTACACTGTATATAACTTATTAGACTCTTATTTCAGGGAGCAGTCATGGGCTGGAGGTTGGGGAACCAGCCTTGTGACCGCAAGGCGGCCAGTTTGATCCCCTGAACCATCAGGACATCACTGAAGTGCCCTTGAGCAAGGCACCTAACCCCCAACTGCTCCCTGGGTGCTGTGCATGCGGCCGTCCACCACTCCAGGCAAGTGTGCTCACTGCCCCCTAGTTTTAATTCGGGTGTTAGTCGTAAACAGGGAACCGGGAATGTTGTAGCATGATGAGTGGGCCTGGATGATGATTCGAACACTGATGTTTTCTCCTCAAGGTGGGGGTGTTACGCTCCTGGGGGCATGTGGTGTTTTTGTCCTGTGCTCTTTCTCTAGTTCATCCTTTTATTAGGATCAGTGCCTGGAGGACTGTGACTGGGTGCAGCAGGGGGCGCTCCAGCTGTTTAAGGGGCAGGGATGACTGCAGAGGAAGGCTGCTCCAGTGGTCACACCTGTGCCGTCAGCCTCCCACAGACCAGACCAAACCAACAAGCCATCCGTTTGTTAGCTGATGTGTTAACCTGCTTGTGTGAGCTTGTTTGGGGCATTGACTGAGCCACTGAAGCCATACGGTCTTGATCTGTTAAGATCCACTAATGTGCTCGAGCAGTTTAAAGCTAGATTCATTAGCTGTATACTTTTTGTTCACTGTCTCTCAACTCACTTTTACAATTTGTGTGGGTTTATGGATCAAAAGAGTCAAAATTCAATTTGTATACACTATATTGCCAAAAGTATCCGCACGTCTGCCTTCACACGTATATGAACTTCAGTAACATTCTTAATTCGTAGGGTTTAATATGATGCCCACCCACCCGTTGCAGCTATAACAGCTCCAACTCTTCTGGGAAGGCTTTCCACAAGGTTTAGGAATGTGTTTATGGGAATTTCTGACCATTCTTCCAGAGGTGCATTTGTGAGGTCAGACGGAAGACGAGAAGGCCTGGCTCGCAGTCTCCACTCTCATTCATCCCAAAGGTGTTCTATCAGGTTGAGGTCAGGACTCTGTGCAGGCCAATCAAGTTCTTCCACACCAAACTCCCTCATCCATGTCTTTATGGACCTTGTTTTGTGCACTGGTGCGCAGTCATATTGGAACAGGAAGGGGCCGTCCCCAAACTGTTCCCACAAAGTTGGGAGCATGAAACTGTCCAGAATCTCTTGGTCTGCTGAAGCATTAAGAGTTCCTTTCACTGGAACTAAGGGGCCAAGCCCAACTCCTGAAAACAACCCCACACCATAATACTCGGCACAATGGGGTCAGACAAGTACCGTTCTCATGAGTGAATACTTTTGGCAGTACAGTGTATATCCATTTTCCCATATCTCTACTCATTCCTCAGATTTAAGCAGCCTGCTTTTGTTACTGGGCCTCTGACAGCCTTCAAGTTAGCAAACGTATCTGAGAAGAAATTCATGTCAACTGTATTTCACTGTAGTTTCGTGTATTTATACCACTGATATTATCAGATTTTGCAGCAAATGTAAAATCAAGATTAACAGTTTTCAACACGTTTGGATGCAGAGCACCTTAATCACAATATGAACGGAGGGAGCTAAAGTGCTGTAGGCCAAATAAGTCAAGAACATGTAGATGTGTTGGTTTACAAGGAAGAACTGAAGATGCTCCAGCTCCTCCTGTCTAACAGTATGGTTTTATTTTCACATCGTAATGTATCCAAACAGAAGGAATTACGGAATTAAGCCAGTGCAAACATGAAACTGCACAATAATGTATTTATGCCATATAAAAAAGAGGCATTAGGAAAGTCAGATATACAGTAAACCTGAATGCTGTCAGGCCTTTCTTTGCTCTGACGACACTGTAAAAATGTATTTAGCTGTTTCTATACATTGTTTACCTGTTTTGTAAGTCATAAGAACTGATCTACCAATGGAATAAGACACTTTCAGAAGATCAAATGACCACAAACTAGTATACATGTATATAAACAGGTGAGTGATCTTATAATATTAATATTAAAACAGTCTCATAATGCGAAATACTAGATCTATTAACCACATTTAAGATGATTTACTTGCTAAGAGATCATTTCTGTGGTGTAGTATCAATAGAAGGTCTGAAGAAGAAGAAGCAGGCTGGGTGAGTGTCTGTAGTCGAGGCACCTGGAGTTTAAATAGCGAGTCCGAATACACTGACGATGCAGTACATGGATTTGTTCTCCCACCTCACCGTACAGCTACCTGTAAACAAACAGAGAGAGGGTAATTATGACTTCCTGAGGAATTAAAATACCATAAACACACTTCCCTGCTGCTTAAAACCGCTGACGTTCTTCTACTGCAAATAATCTTTTCGTAAAATTACCTTAAATGTAGTTAATATATCTAATATTCCTCATTATGAGACTGTTATAAGATTATTCACCCGTTTATATACAGTTCTAATAGTTCATAGTGTCATATCTGCCTCCTCGCCCACATAGGTCGCCATCACCTGAACTCTAGGCCTTGTGTTCACACCTGTGTTCAATCAGCGGCCAGGTTGTGTGAGTAAGACCCCGGTTTTGTATTGCATTGGTATGCCCTGCAACCCTGAGCATGAATATTCAATATTTAGTAGTGAGGAAATTTCACGACTGGACTTGTTGCACAGGTGGCATCCTATCACGGTACCACGCTGGAATTCACTGAGGTCCTGAGAGCGACCCATTCTTTCGCTAATGTCTGTAGGAGCAGTCTGCATGACTAGGTGCTTGGTTTTATACACCTGTGGTCATGGAAGTGATTGGAACACCTAAATTCAATGATTTGGATGGATGAGGGAATACTTTGGTGGTTGGTGTGGCTCAGCGGTTAACACCACTACCCACCAGAGAGCTACAACCCCATGTGGGAGACGGGGGTTCGAATCCCAGTCTAGGTAGCAAATGCTGAGCTACACCAATAAGAGTCCTTGGGCAAGACTCCTAACACTGCACTGGCCTACTTGTAAAACGAATAACCTAAATTTAATCAATTTTTGTAATATAGTGTATATTAACCACATTTAAGATGTTTCCACTATGGTTTGCAGTGAATCTTAACATTTTCTGGTGTTTCTGGTGAATCGTACCGTCAGTGGTGTTGTCCCAGAAGCACGAGCAAGCAGTCTGCAAGCCAGCTCCGTTCTTCTGCATGATAATACAGGTCACTGGTGAAGACAAAGACAGTGAGTAGTAAGACAGATAGACCTTGTTTATCTTGTTGGCTTTCTCTGTATTAAGGTTGCACTTTGTAGTAATTGTGTTGCTGTGTGACTGAGTGAGGAGAATATAAACAGGCTATAATATGACGGACGTGTGCGGCTGAGTTGCCCTGCAGAGTCTGAATTTAATCATTTACTCATTTAGATCTTTATGTAGCAGCATCAAACGCGCAGGCTCAAAAAGAAGGTCTGGCTGGATGTCAATCTCCACCAAGACTTGACGGAGCTCTCACTGAATTCTGTGTATATCATCAGATTCATCCTCTCAAAAGAAGGAGACTGAAGCACCAGCCACATTAGTTACTTGCAGTTCCAAAGTTCCACCAGAGAGGTCTCCAAATCCCCAAAACTTACATAGTGCGGCTTTACGGTTAATCCAGATTTCTGTAGGAGTCAGAATCTTACTGAGACCTGATAGAATCTCAAACAGAATATGTAAACGTGGAAACCAGAGATCACAAACTTGTCCACACTGTAACTTTGATAGCAGGTAATGTAGGGTAAAATGTAAAACACATATTTTATGTAGTTATAATATAACAAACACTGGCTGTATTAGAAATGCCATACTACATACTCCTCACATACTAAATCTACCTAAAAGTTGTATGGAGTATGTGACCAAACTGAAGATCTGTAGTGTACTGGAGATAGCCGGATGGTGTTCTACTCCAGTCAGATGTTCTAGTACACAGGGGGAGCTATCTTCATGGTGTACTGCATCCCATCATGCACCGCAGCCTCACCAGCTCTCAACCTGCTTCAGAGAACATGGCGGCGGGTAACACTGGGGAGCTAAACGCAGCCAACTCGGAGTATAAATATGGGTGTAGTGATTGTAGTGGGGTATGTTTTCATCAGAATGAGCCTCAGAAAGTTAAAATATACAGATCTGAAGATTAATGAAAGATGAACTCGCTTTAGAGTATCAGTTTTAGAGTGAAATAGGCGAGGGTAGCTAACAGCTAGGCTAAACGTATTTCAGGTGAACTGAGCAGCATTAGCAGCAGCCAGCTCTAAACAGTGGATACAGTAATAACAGCTCTGAGGTAAATGTGAGGTAACTGGTCATGTGACTGTATTAGTATACTAAACTGTTGGTCACAACTTGTTACTGTACTGTATACTACACACAGGGGGCAGCATGGAGTATACAGTGTGCAGTATAGCAGTGTACCATTTCGGATACAGCCTGTGTTGTAATTATGTATCGGTTTGTCTCCCTCCGTCTGTAGGTGATGAACCCTGATGACGGTAAGGCGGCTGTTAGGTGCTGTTACCGATGTACTTGAATGGTTTGCCCAGTTTGCTGAGCTGACTGAGGCACTGCTCCACCACATTATTGGTCCACTGGTTCACTCTGCTGTGCTGATACGCGTTTCCACCAATGGCTCCTTCCACCGCCTAGGCGTTCATAAGAGACAGCCATTAAATTCAAGTTTGCTGGAAGGGGAACTCCACCCAGGTTTCTAAATTTCAGCATAACTTAGTTGCTGAGATGTGAACAAAGTCATTCTGGGTATTTTGATCTTCGTGGTAGAGAAATGTTGACCTTGTTCTGACTGCCAGCCCCAATCGGATTTTTGGATCTAGATTGTATCCAGGTTTATTTCTGAAAGTCTGGACGCTACATTTGGAGCTGGTTTGAAATGCAATTCTAATCGCATTTTTACAGATGTGGATCAGTCTGGATATTTTGTGTCATTCCCAATCCCAACAAACAATGATGATGTGAGGGAAAGGCTGGGATTTGCTAGGTAGTCACTGATGCCTGCGTGATTACCAAAAGTCAGTGAGGCCTGGACTTGTGTGTCCGATGTCATCCGATCTGATTACATGGAAATAACAGGGCGGACAGCCGTCTCAATAGATCTGATTTGCCTCCTGGTGTCTCGGATTTCGTTACAGTTCTCTGTGGATCATTTTGTACCATTCCAGCCTGCATGTATGTATTCAGTGGAATTCCCCTTTAGAGATCACCCATGAGGGTGGGTGCCCGGCTGCTAGCTACAGTGCTGTAATAAGGCTTTACCTCTTTGACAATGGTGCTCACTTCATCCACGACGAAGGCAGTCTAGAAAGCAGAACAAAAACATTAGAACCGTGTAACTAAACTCACCAAGAACCGGAATCTCTCTTCAGCAGTTCATCCATCGGAGAAGGGAAGTTTACCATTAATGCTATTAACAAAAATACATTAACTGAACAAATATGCAGCATCTAAAAAAAGATAATTCTTAAAGGGTTCTTTAGCAAAGGACATGGCTCTATATAGAACCATTTGCATGCTTAAATGGCATAGTAAAATGGTTCTTTAGATTGGGTTCAGTATAGCGCCACAAGTGTTATGTTGTTGCAAGCTTGACATTTGACATAGAACTATATAGAACCATATAGAACTTTTTTGGGTTCTATAGAGAACTATACACAACACGTTCTCAAAAAATGCAAAAAAGGTAACTCCACCATTTCTGATGCAAAATTCCTTGAACAGTTAGGAGGTAAAAGTCATTCAGACTGGTTTGGTGTGAAACCCTCTGTTCTAGATAGAAGTCAGAACTGTTAACAGTGGTGGGTGCTGTGAGGTAAAATAGTGCCCCCAAGAAAACTTATTATTTCCAGGTTTTCCAGATTTTCCCATCATCAACATTCCATATAACACACAGAATACCCGTGTAGGTTCACTGGTGGTTTAGATAGTAAATAAAGTGTCTATATGTGTGTTGTAGACATGGAGAACCCTGGTTCCCATCATCACCACTGTAAGGAACATCTGAACCAGCTCACACCAAACTCACTCTCAATCACTCTGTTTACACCTCACACCAAACCCGCTCTCAGTCACTCTGTTTACACCTCACACCAAACCCGCTCTCAGTCACTCTGTTTACACCTCACACCAAGCCCGCTCTCAATCACTCTGTTTACACCTCACACCAAACCCGCTCTCAATCACACTGTTTACTTCTTAAGCATTGAATTATGCAGGATATTTTGGACAACTGGTGGAGTTCCCCTTTAAGCATTAAGTGGTCCTACACAGAACCCAAGGTTCCAAACAGAACCACGGTGTCTAGTAAAGAACTCCTGAAGAACTATCTGCCACCTTACATGTGTGCATTAGAAACTAACACTACATCCGGGACGTTAAGACTGAGTTAAGCTGGTTAACTCTGGGTTAGTTGGCTACGTTAGCCAAGTTAGCTTAGCCTAGCTGCTGCTATCGATGTTCTAACACATAAAATAAGAGTTGATATGGAAACATAAGTCGTGTAAACCGTGTTTAAGGTTATATTTTGATGGTATTAAAGCCCTGTTAGGGTAATATCACCTCTTCTCCAGTCTGAAAGTCATCCATCGCTCCGAGTTTGGCTTCTCCTCCGTTGTTAGCAGCCGCTACACGCCGTTGTCACGGTAACCATGAATGCAGGGTTGTGCGCAGCCGCGATTTCAAGCGCAGCCGCGAATCTCCGTCTTAGGTTGTTACAAAAACAACAGCTTGTTCTTTTTTTTCGTTCTTCGTTATCAGATCATTATGAAATGTTCACATACACTCGAATTGACGTTTTTTATACATGGAGACTTTTTTGTCATGAATAAAAACGAATACGTTTAAAACTCTCAACGCTACTCGATGAAATCTATTACAGGATTCGTTTATTACGTGCGGACTCCTGAACGCACCACCAGATGCCCGTTTAAAGGGCCAGTATCATGCAGGACCCAATACACACGGTTCTGAAAACAAATGATTGTACATTCACTCCTCAGTCCGTATAGTTCACAAAAGGAAGCTAAGCTGCAAAACAGTCTGTTTTAAGTTCACTGTTTCTATTAAAATGACATGAAAACAAACAAGTAGGTACACTACATGGAACAATACAAAAGTATTGGGACATCTACACATTACACCTATAGGAGGAGTTTGGAATCACTGCTAGACACTCCTACCTTGCTGGTCCACCTTGTAGATGTACAGTCAGAGACGATAGCTCATCTGCTGCTGCACAGTACAGTGCTGGTCATCCTCTAGTCCTTCATCAGCTGCCCGCAGGACGCTGTTGGCTGGATAGTTTTGGTTGATGGACGATTCTCAATCCAGCAGTGACAGTGAGGTGTCCAGCAGCACTGCTGTGTCTGATCCACTCACACCACCACCACGTCAGTGCCACTGCAGTGCTGAGAATGATCCACCACCCACATAATACCTGCTCTGTGGTGGTCCTGTGGGGGTCCTGACCATTGAAGAACAGGGTAATAAAGTATACAGAGAAACAGATGGACTACAGTCTGGAACTGTAGAACTACAGAGTGTCCTATATGATGCTGATATAATGGGCAGCCAGTGTAAAAAGTTTATTATTATTATTATTACTACTATTATTAAATTGTGAGTTTTGTAGGTTTATGCTGCACAAATGAAAGCGCAGTGCTTTACAACATAACTCAATAAAGACTGCCACAAACTGAGATCAGTTTACAGTATAAATATTTATTTTCTGTAATAAATGATCAGGCAGTGAATCAGCCAGCTTATAACCCAACACGCCCCCTAGTGGTAACCGACCATTAAAAGCTCAGTAAAGCTCCGGAGGCAGCCGGTGTGGTGGTTACCTGTAGAATACATTCATGATTTTGGCAATAAAGCGAAGTTAAAGATGCAAGATCACCGACCCCACACCATCTGACATCACATGAACATTCACTAAACAATCCACCGGCTGCAGCGTCACCAGAGGCGGGCTACAGATCCCAGTGCAGCGAAGCTTAACTCGGAATCATTGTTAAAATAATCAGTGTAGGAATCACTCCAGCTGCAGTAGTTTAGGCCCACTGCGCTACATTCCATGGTCTATTATACACAGCAAACCATGATCTTTGGTGAGGTGTTAGTTCAGAGTGGTGAATACAAAGCTACAGCTGCAGGCTAATGCATTGAGGCTTCCTGTTTATCCCTCTCCCGTCATCATGAATCAGCAACAGCGAGCAGAGTCAGCAGGCTACACAGTCGTATGCAAAAGTGCTGGAATTCCTGGTCAAATTCCATGTTTTCTTGCTTTTTAAAAGGGGAATTCCACTGTGTTTGGGATGTAAACAGAGTGATTGAGAGCAGGTTTGGTGTGAGGTGTAGAGTGATTGAGAGCGGGTTTGGTGTGAGAGGGCTCAGATGTTCTTTACAGTGGTGGTGATGGGAACCAGGGTTCTCCATGTCTACAACACACATATAGACGCTTTATTGACTATCTAAACCACCAGTGAACCTACACGTGTCTTCTGAGTGTTATATGGAATGTTGATGATGGGAAAATCTGGAAAACCTGGAAATAATAAGTTTTCTTCGGGGGACTAGTTCGGCTCACAACGCCCTGCAGCATGTATCCCTCCACCAGGAATGGAGTTTAAGGCTGAAATCTTCTCCAAACTATCATAAACAGCGTCTCAGACATCAGGCAGCGTATTCATAACCATCTCATGTAGTAACTTTCTGTGAGGGAGCTTTTAGAGGGGGACGTCTGGTTCCATTCACCACCACTCTGAACAGTTCGGACATTATCTAGAACAGAGCGTTTCACAGTGAACCACTCTGAATTAATTGTTTAAGGAATTTTGCATCAAAATGGGTGGAGTTACCTTTTAAGTGTTTGGGTTTTTTTGTATTCTTTGAGAACGTGTTGTATATAGTTTTCTGTAGAACCAAAAAAAGGTTCTGTATAGTTCTATATAGTTCCATGTCAAATGTCAATCTTGCAACAACAGAACAGAACATTTTTGGTGCTATACTGAGCCCAATTTGAAGAACCATTTCACCATGCCACTTAAGCATGCAAATGGTTCTATACAGAACCACTGCCTTTGCTAATGAACCCTTAAAGAACCATCTTTTTTAGGTGCTGCGTATTTATTCAGTTAATGTATTGTTGTTATTAGCATAAATGGTAAATTCTGCATACGACTGCACGCAATGGAACTGAAACATCCACCGGTTCTGCTCAGCGTTCGGTCAGAGGAAGCAGGTCCTGTAGCCGTGTCCTCAGGCCCACTGTATACGGAACCCGTGAGACATTCTTGGCGCTGGTAAAGGGGAATGCCACCATTTCTTCGAAATTGCTGCACGAGGTTTAACTCACTCAGAGCGGTTTGTAAAGAAACTTGTTGAGATGACAATTGCTATCTAGAACCACAAGCACTCGAAGAACCACTTGCATGCATAGAACATTCTATAGGGCACCAAAAAGAGGTTCTGCTATTGTTACGATGTCAATCTTCGCAGGTGATACGGGGTACTGCCCTGTATCACCTAACAACAATACGATGTAGCAATAGAAAAACCCTTTTTGGTGCTATATAGAACCATATACACAACACATTCTCTATCAACCTGAAGAACCATTTCACCATGTAAAGAACCAGATATGCATGCATAATGTTTCTTTGAGTATTCATGGCTCTGTATAGAACCACTGTCTTTACTAAAGAACCCTTGAGGAACCATCTTTCTAATATAGCCATTATATTTACTAGACGTATGGTTCCATTCACCACCACTGTGAAACTATTCTGGCTCAGTAAGTTTAGCTAGAACTGTTTCGCTCCAAACCACTCGGAATGCAGGAATTTTACAAAAGTGGTGGACTTCCCCTTTTAAGGCATAATGAATATGCAAATCTGTTTAAAGGATTTTCTTTGATGGAGAAGAGCGGTGAATTTGGCCCACTGTCGGGATCGAGATAAAATGGATACTTGGATAATGGACAGATGCACTTCTCACACAGCCCTAAAGCTGGGAAACAGTTTCTCCATCAAGGGAAGCACACAGATCCCAGATCCCATTTACAGCAGAGTTATCCCACACAACTCCGGAAGTTTATGTCCGTGTGGGGAATGTTTTTGGCTGCAGTACTTCAGGACAGAACGTGTTTATTCCCTCAGTGGACGCCTTCATCCTGGGCGAGCAGCCGAGACTCTCCGTGGCTGAGGGTGAAAAACTGATCAGGGTTCAGTCCGTGGGCCACCATGGCGTCTCGCACCCTGACTGGAGGTTCCAGGTAGTACTAACAGAGAACCCGCAGAGGAACATCAGTTAGAAACAGCCAACCAGGTGTGAGAATATCACACCAATACGGCTTTATTCACATACAGTCATAATCCAGACTATATCAACCCACCAGTGGACTGTAGAATGCTGTTAAAGGGCAAGTCCACAAAAAAAATCATTTCAAATTTCTGCACAGTTAAATGGTTAAGAAGTAAACACACTGCTGCCCCACGAGCGGCTAATTAGATCTGTCGAAAGAAAATCAAGCATCTCCACAGTATATCGACTTCACAGGACAGGCTAAAAAAATGTTCTAAACTAAATTGTCAGTGAAGTTAATGTAAAGAGGTTTTACTCCAAGTGATCCTGTAGCATTTCTATGAGCCTATTCATCACAATTGAATTAAAAAATTAAAAGAATTTAAAAAATCGATTTAATTCTATATTCAATTCTATTCATTAAAAATAAATATATTCATAAAAAAATAAAACACACCAAAAAATGGACACGCATGTCTTTCATTGGACAGGAAAAACATGTAATATTGTTATCATATACAGCTCTGGAAAAAAAATTAGAGACCTCTAAATGATCAGTTCCTCTAGTTTTACAGTTTAGAGGTGTGTGTTCGACCAACATGAGCAGTGTTGTTTTATTCTACACACTACTGGAAACATTTCTCCCAAATCCCAGATAAAATACTGTATTTTAGATCTTTATATTTAGAAAATGACTAATGGTCAAAATAACAGAAACACCTCCAGAAGCCTGTTTCGAACCATGCTTGCTGTGCACTTCACCTGCTCTAGGTCACTGGAGGTCATCTTACGGTGGTTAAGTGAGTTCGAATGAGGTGGTCAGTCAGTAGACAGTGGTTTTGGCCCTCTGCCAGTCTGTAGCTGTGTTATCCAGTGTGTTTGCTGCTTGACCTTGTTCTTATGAACCTGACGCTCACTGTATCTGCCAGTGAAGCTAGAACCGAACCTTCTGTTCCTCACTAAGAACCTGCTGTACGTGTGGAGATGCTGATTTAAGAAGAAACTNACCCAACCTTCTGTTCCTCACTAAGAACCTGCTGTACATGTGCAGACGCTGATTTAAGAAGAAACTGGAGTGGGCTCTTATTTATTTCCAGAGCTGTATATATATATATGCTCAGTAGAGGAAAGTAATCAGCAATGCAGTCTGACAAAACACACAGTGTCCTTTAGATTTGACTAAAGCTGTTATTGAAGTAGTGCAGTACGACACCTTGGCAGTGGCTGGTCTTGCAGTGATCTCGCAGCTGGCTGCAAGTTTTCCCTTCATATTCGTCGCCACACGCGCAGTAGAAGTCTCCCGCCAGAGCATGGCACTGAGCTTTGTTCTGGCAAGGGTTAGGAGTGCATGGGTCTTCCTGCACCTGAGGGACAGAGAAAGACAGAGCTGAATCTGAGATGTAATGGTGGAGGTGACGGATGAAGGAAGAACAAAAAGGCTACACGGACATTGTAAGGTTGAATCAGTCCATCTGTTTCTCTGTATACTTTGTTAGCCCCCCATCAGGTCCACCCACAGGACCCCCACAGGACCACCACAGAGCAGGTACTATGTGGGTGGTGGATCATTCTCAGCACTGCAGTGACACTGACGTGGTGGTGGTGTGTTAGTGTGTGTTGTGCTGGTGTGAGTGGATCAGACACAGCAGTGCTGCTTTAACACTGAAAGAGCTGATGAGGTGAATCAGGTGTCTAT
>CM067474.1:33315734-33358454 GCA_034552555.1 Semaprochilodus insignis
TTACCAACCATCAAATAAACACATACCACTCACCACCATCCTCTAAAGGAGTCATTACCAACCATCAAATAAACACCACTCACCACCACCCTCTAAAGGAGTCATTAGCAACCATCAAATAAACACCACTCACCACCGCCCTCTAAAGGAGTCATTACCAACCATCAAATACACATCACTCACCACCACCCTCTAAAGGAGTCTTTACCAACCATCAAATAAACACATACCACTCACCACCATCCTCTAAAGGAGTCATTACCAACCATCAAATAAACACCACTCACCACCACCCTCTAAAAGAGTCATTAGCAACCATCAAATAAACACCACTCACCACCACCCTCTAAAGGAGTCATTAGCAACCATCAAATAAACACCACTCACCACCACCCTCTAAAGGAGTCATTACCAACCATCAAATAAACACCACTCACCACCACCCTCTAAAGGAGTCATTAGCAACTATCAAATAAACACCACTCACCACCACCCCCTAAAGTAGTCATTACCAACCATCAAATAAACACCACTCACCACCGCCCTCTAAATGAGTCATTACCAACCATCAAATAAACACCACTCACCACCACCCTCTAAAGGAGTCATTACCATCCATCAAATAAACACCACTCACCACTGCCCACTAAAGGAGTCATTACCATCCATCAAATAAACACCACTCACCACCACCCTCATTACCTATGTTGTCCTGAAACGATCTATGTGCGGGTAGTTTCAGGACAACATACCGGTGCCCTGAAACGACCCGCATGCAACGCATCCTTCCTAATTAGTAACACTCAAGAGTGAACCACGTGGGTCATGAACAGCAAATTAACCAGCAGAACGAACCCAAGATAATCAGATCTGATCAGATGTCCACTATTGGAGCAGGTTGGAGATGAAAAAGAGTCTCTAACTTCACATTTGGCTCTGCTGCCACACTGGATGATGGCGCATGTGCAGTGAAAAAAAAACCCACATGAAATCTGATCTGGTTGTTCACATTCATGACACATGCCCACAAATCAGATATGTGTCTAATCTAGGACCAAATATAAAAGTGACTCAAATCTGACTTGAAAAGATGGGGTTTGATGTGTGTCCACACAGCCCTACAAAAATCTGATCTGTTTCACATTAAGGCAAAAAAATCAGGTTTGAGTCACTTCAGCCTGGCAATGTGAACGTCATCTTAATGTAATCTGATTTTTTCAGGGCTGTGTGGACGCGTCAAATCCGATCTATGTTTGAAATCAGGTTTGACTCACTTTCATATGTGGTCCTAGATCGGCTACGTATCTGATTTGTGGGCTTTCAAAATATATATGAGCGGTCAGATTGGATTACGGGTGTCTTTGTGCCTGTATACATGCACATCAGTGCAGCAGTCCCAACTGCAGCTGCAAAAACAGCAGAGGCAAGCCAGCTGGCCTTCTTGACCTGAGCTCGACGAGCTGTTTGCTGTCCTCCCGAGCGAAATGCGGTGCACACATGAGCTGCTAACACGTCCATTTCACCTCATACAATAAACTGGCTCACAAATAAGATCCCATGTAATACGATCTGAGCGTTCACATTCATGTCGAATTTTTGTTGTTGGTGACGGAAGCAACGTGCGTACACCTATCAATGTGTGCATGCGCGTGGTTTCATTCATACGGGTTCAATAACATTCATGAATGTGAACCATCAGGATCTGAGGCCAAATCCGGACTGAGCAAAAACATCTGAATGGGTTAATCAGGCTCGTAAGGTGAACTGAGCCAGTAATCTGTCCAGTTAGGTTGAAATGTAAATCCTCAGACAGTTGTTACAGTGTCGTCGTAACATTGTCGGTACATCATCATAAGCTCCTGGAGTCCTTCATACGATCCATTATTTCTGCCTGGATATCCATGGAATTGTGCTAAGGTGCCAGCTGGTAGTCATAACACTGCATGACAACACTAATACTGAGGTTGTAAAAACACTGTTGGGACAGTGTAAACCACCCTTTGACATCACTGTAGCAACACTCTAAGAAGGTAGACAATGTTGTGACAGTGTTGTGCGTTTGCTGGGTGGGTGGTCTGAGGGTGAGCCAGCAGTGGCAAACAGTCAGTGGGGTGCTGACCTTTACTAGCCAGTGTACCCATATATCCTGCTGTCTGGGTAACAACTGCCTACTTTTCAACTCCACCTACATGCAGCATATGGTACTGACCACCTCCATCTGATTACTGTGGTTGCAGTTTACAGGTGGTTGCTTGTGAGTTGCTTGATGGTTGCTTATGTAGCTCACTAGGTTAATAGGGTGTTACTAATGGACTTGGGATATACACTAATACACCAAAAGTCATGTGATATCAGTATGTAGATTGATTATGAAGGGGTGTTACCTTATGGGATGGCTTGGGAACGGCCACACCTGTATAAGTTGTGAGGTGTTATCTGATGAGTAAGGTTGAACACTGGCCAGCGTGCTCATGGCAAGGAGACAGGAATTGTGGGAGTCTGAACGAGGCATAATAGTGGAATGCCTCCTGAACGTGCAGGACACACCATTCCTCAGGAACTCTCCAGAATGCTTCTCAAACCATTCATGTTCAGCTTGGGCCGGATGGCATGGTACATTATCCTACTGGAATATCCCATCACTGTGGGGGTACATGAAGTCCGTGAAGGGCTGCAAATGGTCACCAAGCAGTGAAACATAGCGGCACCAGTCAGTGACGTGTTTAAGCGGAATAGTGGAGCCAACCCATGCCATGAGAAGATGCCCAACACCAGTATGGAACCACCACCAGCCTGCACAGTGCCTTGTTGACAGCTGGGGTCCATGGCTTCATGGGGTCTGTGCCACACACGAACCCTACCATCAGACCGAAACAACTGGTACTGTGACTCATCAGATCACTCCACATGTTGCCAGCTCTCTAGGGTCCAGTTAGCAACCTCATGAGTCCAGGTGAGGTGCTGTGTCCGGTGTGGTGGTGTTAACAGAGGCACTCTGGTGGGTCTTCTGCTCCCATATCCCATGGAAGCTAAAGAACACTGCACTGACCTTGGGGGATATGCGTGTGGGGCTCCTGCATTGAAGGTGATTTCTGATTGACTTTATAAGGAGTGTTTCACCACTGAAGACTCAACCTGTTTAATTCTAAGGGATGTGGAGAGGCTGGAAAATGGTCAAGTACAGATGAGTCACGACTGTTTCAACCACACAGATATATAAATACAACACAAGACAAATATGGAAATACGGGAATGAGTCGTTTTCCTTAGCCTTTGTGGCCTTTGTGTTTATCTGGTACGTTTTTCTGTTCCACCGTGTTCACAGAGAAGCAAAATGTGGCAATGTACACC
The DNA here is from genome assembly GCA_034552555.1 of Semaprochilodus insignis. NCBI lineage: Eukaryota > Metazoa > Chordata > Actinopteri > Characiformes > Prochilodontidae > Semaprochilodus > Semaprochilodus insignis. Next base: position 33,319,086 of record CM067474.1, read on the forward strand.
GCGTGCCCTCAGATTTATAATTACTGTGTGCTATAAGAAGCTGCTGAGGAAGCTGACGTGTCTCTGCTAGGATGGCATCAAATCTACTGACTCACCCTCATTTATAAGTGGCTCATTTGGTGGAGCGCTGCTATCTCTTCCCTCTCTCCTTCACACAGACCTGCCTTATCCGTACTGTCTCAGGTCCTGCTCCATCATCAGAACGCTCTCTGGGCTCTGCTCACGGAGGGTAGCGCTGCCAGCTGGACGGAGCTTCAGAGTAGCCACCAGCTCAGCCAATTCAGACAAAGAGAATCATCACCTGAATAAAACACATCATCACACTGTGCACCGAAGCTGCTCAACACCTCACTCTGCAGTACTGCTTAAATGTGATTCAGTAGCTGCGTAATTACACTAATCAGCAAAAGGATAGCTGCACCCAGAAGGGATCAACCCACAGGAATTAAACTTGGTGTGTAGGTTTGACATCGTGAGACATGCTAATGATTCAAGTTTCACGCTTGGATGCACATGTGACATAAGCAAGGACAGGCCTCATCACTGTACCTGACTGACCCAACAGCCACGATTGCAGACATTAAGCGAGCAGTGATGTCTGTTAGTGCCAGCACCATTGGCAGACAGCTGCACTCCGCAGGACTACATGCACGCAGACCGTTACGACGACTGCCCTTAACACCACGTCAGTGTCACCAAAGACTGCAATGGTGTCGTACCAGACTGTCATGGAGTGACTCAGAATGACAGTGGGTCATCTTCACTGGCCAGTGATCTCATGGCAAGGAGATGTCAATTATTGGAGTTCGAACAAGGTGCCAGACGGATGGGCCATTCCATTTCCGAAGCTGTTCGGGCATTTACCATTCCTCGATCCACAGTGTACATGTACTGGGAATATGTCATAGAAGGCAGTACCACCCACAGTGGACAGCGCAGTGGCCACCCACAGGTGCTTTATGTTGGTGACTGGCGGCGTCTGGCTAGAACTGTCCATGTGAACAGACAAGCGACTCTGGCAGAAATCACATCCACCTTCAATGCAGGAGCCCCACACGCATATCCCGCAAGGTCAGTGCAGCGTTCTTTAGCTTCCATGGGATATGGGAGCAGAAGACCCACCAGACTTCCTCTGTTAACGCCACCACACCAGACACAGCACCTCACCTTGGCTTGTAAGGTTGCTAACTGGACCCTAGAGGGCTGGCAACATGTGGAGTGATCTGATGAGTCACAGTACCAATTGTTTGGGGCTGATGGTAGGGTTTTCTGTGTGGTAACAGACCCCATGAAGCCATGGACCCCAGTTGTGAACAAAGCAGTGTGCAGGCTGGTGGTGGTTCCATACTGGTGTGGGGTGTGTTCTCATGGCTTGGGTTGGGGCCACTGGTCCATCTAAACTCGTCATTGACCGGTGCCCGCTACGTTTCACTTTCATTTGCAGCCCTTCATGGACTTCATGTACCCCCACAGTGATGGGATACCCCAGCAGGATAATGCACCGTGCCTTTGGGCCCAAGTTGTCCAGAATTGGTCCAAGGAGAGTTCTGAGGAATGGTGTGACCTTCATCTTTGCCTGACATGAGCCCAGTTTAGACATTCCCATATCATGCCTCATTTATTATTATTATTATTATTATTATTATTATTATTATCATTATTATTATCCGTTAAACTACTAAAAAGCTGGAGGCTCAGTGCACCTCAGGTACAACCCAGGTTTGAATCGCCTCTATCCTGTTTACTATCCCCTCCGTGCTTCAGGGCTGTGAGGACCCCTTTGGCAGTTTTTGGGAGGAGGAGGCTGAGTTCTGCTGCTCTGTGTTACTCAGAGGACCAGGCGTGTGCTGCGTTCGTGTTTCAGCAGTGCAGTCATAACATACTGAACTGGTTATGGCTAAAAGGAGGAGAATGGGTTTAAACAATCACAACGGTTCAAACAGCAGCCGGAGTCAAGTCTGGTCTTGACACTGTACCCTCACTAAGACAGAGGAACTCCAAACCCATGTACACGGCATGTGTAGTTTATCCTCTATCATGTCATTTCACAGAGAATACAGCAACAGTGAAAACTTTTTTTTTGCACCACCGTCCTAACCTCAAATCTGCCGACACTCTGAGCATGCGCTGCCCTGTTTCCTCTGAACCATAGAGTATATCCAAAGCACAGAACTGCACTTTGGTATGTAATCTTCCCTGAACTTGTCCTTGTGAGCCAGTTTTGACCACGAGTCTCCTCTTCTGCATTTTGGCTGATGCTCTGATCTCACACAAGGCTGAAGTTGGCTTATGACCATTCGCCAGCTTCTTGTTCAGATTCTTCCATTCCTCCTTAAACCAGGAGCCGGGCACTGCACAGAGTGATCACACTAGTCAAACAAGCTGGACTTCGGGGCTCAAACGTACTTGGGCATGGTACGGATTGCCTAGTGTGAGCACACCCTTATTTGAATTTCATGTTCCACCTTAAATGGTACAGCAGCTACTTCCTGCCGCTGTAGACCAGAGTGACCCCTTGGCTCCCATGGTTGTTTAATGGGACAGTCGCATTAATGAGGTGTGGGAGTTCCATGCCTGAGGATGGATAGCGATCACACTAGACGTGTACTGTGCCAACTGAACCGCGCCCAAACCCACCTCTTCCCATGGGCCGGGACCTTGGCACTGCACAGAGTGATCACACTAGTGAAACAAGCTTGACTTCGGGGGTCAAACTCACTCGGGCATAGTACAGATCGGCTACTCTGAACACTTTAATTTTATGTTCCACCTAAATGATGCTGTAGTAATTATAACGCCTCAGGCACCAGAACGTAACTGCTGCAGCATTTAAGGTGGAACAGGAAGATTCATACAAGAAGTTGGCGAATAGGAAGCGACCTAAGCCTGGTGTTATAACTGCAGGTAGGATAGTTTGATAGTGTCCTAATCAGAAGGTGTTTCCAGCATTAAGAGAGTAATGAGGATGTTCTGCTAACCCAGAACATTTTGGTCACTATGATCGTGTTTCTCCAACTCCAGGTAGATTCAACAGGGTGTTAAAGGAACATCTGCTTCAAAAAAGTCAACCCTGCTACAGTAGACGAAGCATGAATGTGGATTTGCGAATTGCAGAGGAGAATAAATGACTCGGTTTTGTTTGACAGTGGCCACAATGACTGCGTGATCTTTGCGGCACGGCCTTTGTTTAGCTTGACGCTGTAATAATAACGAGATCAGGTTTAATTGCATCTCTTGTTGGAGGTTCAGTGGTGCTGAATGCCTGTAATGATGGCTCTGGGTCGGTCGTGCTTCTCTCAGCAGTTTGAAAGGGTAACTTAACATAGCGTGCAGCTCCAGAGTCACTAGCGGCACTAAGAATCAGCTTTCTGCCTCACCATCCGCTTGTTCCTTATACTGCATCATGCAAAGGCAAGGAGCATGGCGGTTCAGTGGGGGGCTTTAGTGTGCAACACTTGTGCTCGTGTAAGATCTATTCGGCCTATTGAGTATGTCATAATAAGCATGTTCATGCAATGTATATGCAATGATATTTGTCTAGATTTGTTGAATCAGCACATTAATTCATGTTCATTGACGTTGAAGATTCCATGACACTGGATTCCATACTCTTTTCCACACTAGACTGTTCCACCTTAAATGGTGTATCATGTACTTCCTGGCGCTGTAGAGCAGAGTGACCCCTTGGCTCCCATGGTGGTCACAGTATTGAGATATGGGAGTTCCATTACCACGCCCAAACCGCTTCTCTTCAAGTGGGCTGGGACCCGGGCACTGCACAGAGCGATCACATTAATGAAACAAGCTGGGGTCAAACGTGCAAGCACACCCTTATTTGAACTTTCTGTTCCACCTTAAATGGTGCAGCAGTACTTCCTACCGCTGCAGACCACAGTGACCCCTTGGCTCCATGTGTTGTATAATGGGATAGTCACAGTAATGAGGTATGGAAGTGGATAGCAATCACCCTAGATGTGTTCTGTGCCAACTGAACCGTGCCCAAACCCACCTCTTCAAGTGGGCCGGGACCTGGGCACTGCACAGAGCAATCACAGTAGTCAAACAAGCTGGACTGCGGCGGTGCTTGGGCACGGTACAGATCGCCTAGTGTGAGCACACCCTTTCTGTTCCACCTTAAACAGTGCAGCAGTACTTCCTGCCGCCGTAGACCAGAGTAACCCCTTGGCTCCGCTTGTTGTTTAATTTGCACATTACTTCATGTTCATTGACACTGAAGAATCCATGACACTGGACACCAGACTAGGGCTAAACGATTTGGGCAAAATACCTAATTGCAGGTTGTTGGTGCGGGGATGAGGGTTTGTGTGATGGGTGCGCGGATGATGTGATTTGTGTGGGTGTGAGTGTTGGGGAGGGTTGGGGGGTTGTTATGGAGGATTAGGGGGTGAATGCTACAATAAAGCATTGATTCATCACAATGCCCCTCTGTTAAATGTGTGAAATTGAAACTTTGCAAACAGTCAAACATGAAAACATGTTCTTCATTTTAACCAGCTGTCCAAAAGGCTAATAAGGAGGTAAATTAGGAAACCTGGAGACACCGAGCCGCGGTGCTGAAACCAATTCATCCACCAGGTTTAATGCAGCACCCAATCACAGTCGGAATGCTGCGGAGGGTAAACAGGCATATCTGCTCTGTTCTAAATGATATTTTCATTGACCGTACTGGCTGATTAGGCTGTTTACCTGTTTGAATGAAGGAGGACTGTGGCGTAAACACTGTACGCGTGAACGGCTAGAGTGTACAAGATGTAGCTGTCATGCTTCTGGGTCGCTGACATCACACACTCTGTTTACACCTCACACCAAACCCGCTCTCAATCACTCTGTTTACACCTCTCACCAAACCCGCTCTCAATCACTCTGTTTACACCTCTCACCAAACCCACTCTCAATCACTCTGTTTACACCTCTCACCAAACCCGCTCTCAATCACTCTGTTTACACCTCACACCAAACCCGCTCTCAGTCACTCTGTTTACACCTCACACCAAACCCGCTCTCAATCACTGTTTACACCTCACACCAAACCCGCTCTCAGTCACTCTGTTTACACCTCACACCAAACCTATTCTGAACGGTAAAATGATAACACACAGTCACATTACATACATACACTGCAATACGTTTAATTTGTTTGTTTGTTTGTGTTACAGAGTATCCAGTGTGAGAGATGTTAATAAGTCTATGTGGACAGGAAGAATGACGTCACCCAGATGAGAGGCATGGAGCTGAAGGTGTGGGTGGATGGAGTGCAGCGTATCGTCTGCGGGGTCACTGAGGTCACCACATGCCAAGAGGTCGTGATCGCCCTGGCCCAGGCCATAGGTGAGGCACTGATATGACATCCTCAGATCAGAAAGAAAAGGACCTCACCTGTCACTCACATACTGTAATGTGTGTATTCATTAGCTCCTTCTAGTGTGAGTTTGTGGCCACTTGGGTGCTAATCGCGCTCTCTACTGGAGTCACTTTCAGCTATACACTGACACACCAAGAAGACGGGAATTATCATAGTCTGAACGAGGCATGATAGATAGATGATAGAAGAGGTGATTGAGCTCACCATTGGCCACACCATTCTTCAGAACTCTCCAGACTGCTCCTTGAACCAGTTCTGGACAACTTGGGGCCGATGGAATGGTGCATTATCCTGCTGGACTATCCCATCACTGTGGTCTAATGAAGGGCTGCAAATGGTCACCGAGTAGTGTAACGTAGCGGCACCGGTCACCGACGTGTTTAGACAGACTGTGCCACACTTGAACCCTATCATCAGCCTCAAGCAACTGGTACCATGACTCATCGGACCACACCACATGTTGCCAGTCCTCTAGGGTCCAGATAGCAGCCACGAGCCCATGTGAGGCACTGTGTGCGGTGTGGTGGTGTTAATTGATATTTTGGTTCTTCATATTAGGCCTGTCGGTTAATGTATAAATGTTGACTAATGACAGTTACAGGTCAAAAATAATAGCCCAAATTCACATGCCTAATTCTAATACTACCATGCAGGTTTAAATCTGGCTCGGCATATCCAGCAGTACCCATGGCTGGTCATCTAGAGAAGCTGCAGCAGAAGAACGAGCACAGGCTCCACAGGCTTGCTCTTCTCTGCTGCTCAGGCAGATCATAGCTCCATTCACTCAGAGGCTCTGTGAGTCTCGCGGCCATTTGTCCTGGTCTGAGTTTTGGGGTGGGGAGTGATGGATGTGTTATTATCAGGAGACTCTCTTCTGCTTTCTGCCTCTGTCTCCTGATTCTCTCTATTTGTCTTTCTGTCTCTCAGACACGCACAAACAACAACGCTGCCCGCAGTCAAAAGACATTGGCCAGTTTTCCGAATATCAGGGCTTTTACGGATTAAACTCACTTATTTCATCATTTTACAGCCAAAAGTATGTGGACACGTGGCAAATATCAGACTAATAATACGGAGGTAACCCATTTCATGATGACTGATGTTGGACGAGAAGGTCTGGCTCACAATAGACGTTCCAGTTCATCCCAAGTGTGTTCAGTGGGGCTGAGGGGGTCAGGACTCTGGGCGGGCCGCTGGAGTTCCTCCACACCAAACTCCTCAGTCCATGTCTTTATGGATCTGGCTTTGTGCACAGGGACACAGTCCTGCTGGAACATGAAAGGGTTCTTCCCCAAATTGATGCACAAATCTGGAAGCATAGAACTGTGTAGAATGTCTTTGTGTGCTGCAGCATTAACACCACCCTTCACTGGAACTGAGGGTCCGAGCCCAAACCCCCCCAAACTTTACTGTGGGCACTCTGCATTCCCGTAGGGAGCGTCCTCCTGGATTCATCCACCAAACCCAGATTCCTCCGTCAGCCTGCCAAATAGTGAAGCGTGATCCATCACTCCAGAGAACATAGTTCCACTGCTCCAGAGTCCAGTGGTGGAGCTTTACATCACTCCAGTCGATGCTCTGCATTGAGCATAGTGATCTTAGGCATGTGTGCAGCTGCTCAGCCATGGAGACCCACTTCGTGAAGATCCTGATGCAAAGTTCTGGAGGCAGTTTGCTACTTCTAGACACTATTCTCCTTCATAATAATAGCACTTACAGTTGTCCGGGGCAGCTCTAGCTGGACAGAGATTTCACAAATTGGCTTGACGTAAAGTTGGCACCCTATGGCAGTGCCAGGTTTACAGTCACAGAGCTCTTAACACACCTGTTAGTGGCTAAAACACCTGAACTCAGTAATTAGGAGAGGTGTCCACATACGTTTGGCCATGTAGATGGAAGATGTGTAGCTACAGGAACAATAAATGATGATAAATTTAGACTGACATGATCAATATTTATTGAGCTACACGTACAGAAGTAGTGTCTCTCAGTATGGCATTGGGCCGCCGTGTTTGCTAACCCAACGTGCCAGACGTCTCGGCATGGAGTTGTAGAGGTTCCTAAAGGTGTCCTGTGATAATCCATCCCATGCGTCTTGAATATTCTCACACAGTTCCTGCAGATGGTGCGGTAGGGGTGGAGCTGGAGTGACACCAGGCCTTCTGGACGTGTGGCGTGTGACAAACCGTTCATCTTGGCGCTGACCACGGTGCCTCCACACACAGATTCGTTGGTCGTCTCCACCAAGACAAAAGCGGGACTCGTCACTGAAGATGACCCGCTGCCATTCTGAGTCACTCCATGACAGTCTGGCACGACACCATTGCAGTCTTTGGTGACGGTGATGTGGTGTTAAGGACAGTCATCGTAACGGTCTGCGTGCATGTAGTCCTGCGTGGTGCAGCCGTCTGCCAATGGTGCTCCACTAACAGGATGACTTAGTCAGGTACAGTGATAAGGCCCGTCCTTTCTTACGTGACCTGCGTGGCTGAGTGTGAAATTTGAATCATTAGCATGTCTCACGATGTCAAACCTTCCCACCAAGTTGCAGTCCTGTGAGTTGGTTCCTTCTGCGTGCAGCTATTCATGCAACTACTCTTTTGATGTTGATTGAATATTCAGCGCTTTGTGGCAGAGCTTGACTGTGCTTTCATGCTGAACTCCTCTTCTTCAGAAACCCCCTATTTAGTGTAAGACGTCTCAATCTGCTTGTAGAGAAGGAGCCAATGACATTTCACCCAACTGAACACAGAGGCGGTTGTTTCCTGCGTGACCACCCGCTGCAGTGGAGCCCCCTTTTGTCTGTCTGTTCTTTAGCCCATGTTATGGCTCTTCGCTTGGCAACAGGCGCTCTTTGTGCGGGTGATTTTATGAGAGCAGTCTTTGGAACGGCATGTGAAGTACAGTATTGTTTCCCAACTTCTCACAGCGCTGCTTTTAACCCAGAGGTGGGAGGAAACAGTGCTTGTTCACAGGGTTCACTCGTTTGCTGGACCGTTCTATATTCCGTGTCCAGACAGCTACCTTAAGGTGCTCACGTTGCTAATGCAGGTGTTCAGCTTGTAGAATCTCCACTGACTGATAGAGTGGGACGCCCTGGAGCATCTTAAGGTGAACCTAAGGTCACCATGCCCATTGCCAAGCAGGGGCTGGAGGGGTAGACCCCCCCTCCCCCTAAGCATTGTGCTGTGGAGTGTAACTCTTCTGTCCAATCACAGGCCGCTTTCCATTCCTCTGTGGTGCTGTTTTACTCTCCAGTGTGGACCAGAGGAGGATGGTTCCTCTTTAAGTTCTGGTATGGTTCCTCTCGAGGGTTCCTCCTCCTGCTCTGAGGCAGTTTCTTTACTCCCTGTCCCCCTTGGCTTGCTCAGCGGGTTGGTCAGACCTCTGTGAAGCTGATGTGTGACAGAATGTTAATACACTGTGACTTGACCTAGCGGAGCTCCATCCAGAGCTTGTTTACTGTGATTAGTTCTAGATGTTGTACCTTTAAGGTTCCCATCATAGTGGGGCTAGTAGTGGGCATTGTGGCCAGGAATTTCCACCACGGTCATTTCTGACAGTTTCGATATGGCTAATCTATAGTGGCTAATCTGTCTATTATTTGTTCCCTATGCACTTTCTGTAATGAACCCTTTTATTGGTCATTTATTGATTAGATTTTTAGCTGTATTGTAATTAATCAGACACCTGGTGCATTCAGAGCTGGTGTGAGTTCTTAGGTGTGTTTATTCATTCATTCATTAATTTATTCATTTATTTATTCTTATTATGTGCAACCTGGTAAAGACAAATTTACAGAGAAATGTCATGCCTGCGGGTTCTCCTCTCACCTCCGATCTCCCGGACTCACAATCCTCCAATCCCATTCAGTTTTTCAGATCCTCCTCCCCGGAGTACTAACACACACCTGTTCCCCATTTAGTCTGTTTGTATAACTGCTCCTCTCTCACACTGACCCGTTGCGAAGTATTGCCACTCTGTGCGTACTGAGCGGTTCTCCCTGTTGTTGTTCTTGTTCGCTTCTCTGGTTTGACTCTATTTTGCATTTCTGGTTTACTCTTTTGTCTTTCCCCTTTTGGTACTGTTGCTGGTCTGGTTGTTTGCCTGGTTTTGACTTCTGCCTGTTTTCTTACCCTGACTCTGTCCCTGCCCCTTGGTTATGTCTGCTTTGATCTGGTTGCTGCTGTGTTGTACTACCAGTCTGTTTAATAAACATCACTTTGCTTTTAGCTCAGCACACATCACCATCTGTCTGTCCATCAGCACAAGAAAATAATTTCCATGGAAAATAAAGTTTTCTATTCTATTCTATTCTATTCTATTCTATTCTATTCTATTCTATTCTGTGCTATTCTATTTTTTATAATTTAATATTTGGGCTATTTTATTTTAGTTGGTTATTTTTTTACTGACTTTTAATTTGTTTTCACTATGTTTTGTTATTTTATGTGTATTTCTTATTTGAGCTTTTATTTTTATTCCTTCATAACTCCTTTTCTTTTGTTTTGCTGATTTTTAGCAAATAAATTGTATTGAACTTTTATTAATTTGCTCGGCTACATTGTAAATGACTGGCAACCAAAATCCAGTTTAATTAAAAGTTGTTTTATGATATATGCATTATATATTTACAAATAAAAAAAGGTTAGGTTATTAGTAGATTTATTATTCGGGGATGTCTCCTTACTTTAAATGCGAGTTTTTTTTTAACAGCCAGTAGTCCTGCAGACCCAGACCAAGAAGTGCTCCACCTTAAATGGTGCACACTGTACAAGCACCTGAGTGGAACTGCTGCACCATATAAAGTGAAACAGGAATAGGAAACTTTGTGGAATTTCACCGGTTCTTTGACTTGTAAGTGCCGCTTAAACTCGACTGGATCTTACAGTCATTCACGCATCAGTATCAGCTGGTACACAACATCTTTCACACAGGCTATAAGCACAAGCAGTGCTAGTGCCCAAGGAACAGGCGTTCCTGTGTGTCCACTATTCCGAAAGACGACGTTAAGATGCAGTGGACTACACACTCCGGAATGTGATCGAGGCTCTCCTGCGATGTTGTGTTCACTAGAAACGTGACTGAAACATCCCAGACTCAGCTGTTTGCACCATTTGTGAGTTTGTCTGTGAGTGTGTTTACATGCACTTAATAATCTGATCCTAATCTGATTTCCGCAGTTATCTGATTATCCAAGTGGTCGTGTAAACAGCTCAGATTTCTTCGATCAGATTAAGAGCAAATCTGATGAAGAGTGTGGGATCTCGGAATGTAGACCCTTAAACCAGGACAACACTGTGTGATTTTAAGAATCGTGTGCTGACAGCTCACACTGCACGCTTGAACCAGCCACCATGTACAGAGAAAACCTGCTATGTATGTACTCACACTGTACGGAAACACTCCATCCGACTGACCTGGCGCGACATGGGTGCTCACACTGCACCTGAAACACAGCCCATACAGACAGCTCAGCTCTGTCTACAGACAGTTCCCAATATAGCTGTTTCATTCAAAACAACACAGTGTGCATCCGAGTACTAAGCAATAACACCGGCTGAATCTCAAATCCCAAAAACTCCCTGCTCCCTAAACAGTGCACTACGTAGGATAAGGGGCTGCTGCAACCAGCAGTGCTTCATATGTCTAATATACAGCCGTTCGGGAATCAGCCATGTGTACACAATTCCATACTAGGCTGATGTATTGGTGTAGAAGCCAGAACCTGCAAAGTGCGCTATGTAGGAAGTGTAGGAACAGTAATTGTGAGTGTTTATATGTGGTCTTGGGTGTGACTTTGAGAGATTAGCTCCTCAAGCTGCTCAAACTGTGAGACAAGCCACCAAAACATCTGACATGTCAGAAATTCATCCGATCATCCGACTGCTCAATCGGAGCTCGCTCGGGCAGTTAATCGGACACCGCTTCCCCTCTCACACTGCACGGCAAGCGACGCCTGAGGAAGCTGAAATTCAGCCCAAATCAGGCTTAAAATCGGGCTAAAATCAGACAGTGTATGTCTGGCTTTACTCTGATTTCTTTCCTCAGTGCCAAGGAAAGTTCCTACATGCTGGACAAAATGAGGGATGTAAATATCCTTCATCTTCTGGACCTTTTATGTTCATATATTCAGCTGAAGAGTTTGAGTTTTATATCATGTGTACGTCATGTCCTATTCTGTATCTTCACTGGCTGGCTGTAAAGCATCTGCCTGACTCGTGTAGTCGGATTTTCTGCAGGAGTTTTTAAGTCCATATAAACACACTCACTGTTATATGGGGCACACTGTTATAACAGTTCTGAGACTCATGCTGTACTGAGAATGTAGTCTCACCACTAGTCACCTTCTATCTAGAACGTTTGTACAGTGTTGCTGTTCTGTGTTAAACGTAGCACCATGTACAATACAGCTGTACTCTGTGTTGCAGGCCGCACCGGGAGGTACACCCTGATAGAGAAATGGCGGGAGACGGAGAGGTACCTGGCCCCCCACGAGAACCCGGTGGTGTCTCTAAATAAATGGGGTCAATACGCCAGCGATGTGCAACTGGTGCTGCAGCGCACTGGCCCATCGCTGTGCGAGCGGCCCACCTCGGAAACCTCTGCCCTCGGGCCAGAGCGCGGCCCATACCGCCAGAGCCTGCCCCCTCTGGCCAAGCTCCGCCCCTCGGCCCCAGACCGCTCCTTGAAGAGGCGTGAACCCAAACGCAAATCTCTGACCTTTGCCGGCGGTAGCAAGGGCCTGCGGGAAATCTTCGGGAAGAGCCGCGAGCCAGGCCGGACCCGCAGTGCCACGCCGGGCCCTGGGGCACAGGAGTTGGGCCAGCTGGTGCAGCTGCAGAAAGAGAAGCTGCGTTCGCTGGAGCAGCGCCTGCAGAGCTGCGAGCAGGAGCTGCAAGAGGAGCTCCTGACTGAGGAGGAGGAGGAGGAGCTGCTGCAGCTGGAGCAGCAGGTGCGGCGGATGGAGGCCGAGATGGAGGAGCAGGAGTTCTGGGAGAACGAGCTAGAGATAGAGCAGGAGAACGAACGCCAGCTGCGGGAGCGCCTGCAGGAGCTGCGCAACCGCGTGCAGGAGTGCGAGGCGCGGCTGGCCGAGTACCTGGCGCAGATCCAGTGCATGGAGGCCTGCCTGGAGGCCGAGCGGCTTCAGCTGGAGCTGCAGCAGAGCAGGCAGGCAGACGAGGAGGAGTTGCGGGCGCGGATGGAGAAAGTCAGGACGGAGCTGGAGATGCAGGTGCAGCAGGCAGCCAGGCTGGAAAGCAGCTGCAGAGCTGTGGAGCTTTCTTTCGGGCAGTCCAACGTGCGGCTACAGGTAAAATGAACCGTTAAACTGTCCAGGTAGTATAAACGATCAGAGGGATCAGGAATCTTGTGGCCTTCACACATTTTAAATGGCCCATATCATGGAAAACCAATTTCCGCACCTCCACCATGCACCAAACAACATTCAGTCCATCAGGTCTGTGTGTGGAAACTTATCTCCCAGAAACAGCCCGTTTTGAACCCCTCCCATTTGCATTGAAGTTCTAAGGAGGGTTTCAGCCCACAGCTTTCTAAGGCACTGCACACGGTAGCCAATCAGAGTAGCCGCCATTTACATCAGGGATTCTCACCCTTTAGTACCCGAGGGAACATGATTAAGGCTGCTCTAAGCTGAACAATTTCAGTCCAAGATCAGTTGAAACATTTTAATTGTGACTTTGATCCTGTTTACCATTTGATACTATAGTGTGATAAGCTTGATACTGTGTGTTATGAACTCCTTCTTGTCTGTCACAGGAGAAGGAGCAGGAGCTGGAGCAGTTAACCAAGGAGCTGAGGCAGGTGAACCTTCAGCAGTTCATACAGCAGACTGGCACCAAAGTCACCGTGTTACCAGCAGAACCTGCTGAAGAGGAGACAGGCAGAGGTACGAAACTGCTCTGAACCTGTTTGGACACGTCTTCAACAGTGAGCAGGATATACAGGTGGAGGAAAGGATCGGACGCTTCAGCTCAGAGCAGTTTGGTTTCTAATGTAGACTTAGTTCATAGTTTGGTCCAGTTTAGAAGGACTACTATATATCTCAGTTAGGGCTGCACAATATATCGTTTCGGCGTCAGCATCGCAATGTGCACATGTGCAGTACTCACGTCGCAGGTCATGCAGTGTCCAGTAAGACTAGTTATATGAAACGTGTGATGCTACCACTTTTCCGCTGTTTGATATAAAAGATAAGATTATATCGCACTGATATTCCAGAACAAGTGGCCTGTGTTTGGAAACTGTTGTATCCCACAAAGGCATAGGTCACGGTTATAAGGATTCCTTTGGAATGGATTTGAGGATTTAATAATAGACATTTTCCCACAAGAAATGAGCCAAAATACACATCAATCAACAATCAATCATACACTATATTGCCAAAATGATGCCCTCATCCATCCAAATAATTGAATTCAGGTGTTCCAATCACTTCCGTGCCCACAGGTGTATTAAACCAAGCACCTAGACATGCAGACTGCTCCTACAGACATTACTGAGAGAATGGGTCGCTCTCAGGAGCTCAGAGAATTCCAGCGTGGTACCGTGACAGGATGCCACCTGTGCAACAAGTCCAGTTGTGAAATTTCCTCACTACTAAATATTCCACAGTCCACTGTCAGTGGGATTGTAACAAAGTGGAAGCAATTGGGAACGACAGCAACTCAGACGAGAGCAGGGTCAGCGGATGCTGAGGCACATAGTGCACAGAGGTCACCAACTTTCTGCAGAGTCAATCACTACAGCATGCACGGTTCCTGGACTCTGATTTAAGGCTTCTCAGACTTGACTTGTTTGGTGCACTGAAACCGTTTTTAGAGCGTTAAAGAAAACACAGTTCACACTCACACACGTGCAAAAAAATCATTTGTCAGCTTATTATTAGTAGTATTATTAGTATTATTTTCACCCTCCACTCATTTTCCATTAAATAATTGTTTTTAAATAATGCTGTTTAAGTCATCTGGTATATATGTTCTGTCCCATTGCAATATTATATTGCAGGGAATAAAATTCCAATGTCAGTTTTTTCCAATATTGCCCAGACCTAGTCTCAGTATGACAAGACATTTCCACAATCACAATGTGCATCACAATATTTAGGTTTTGTGACATTTAATAAGTTGGCACTGACAAAATAGAGCCTGTAGTGCCTCAAATATAATAATAATAACAATAATAAATAAATGAATTAATACAATAAGAATAATAAATGTTTATTTATAGAGCACCTTTCATACAGTCGATAATAATAATCACAATCACAATACCAATAATAATAATAATAATAATAATAATAATAATAATAATAATCACTACTACTACTACTAATAATAATAAAAAAATGTTTATTTATAGAGCACCTTTCATATCGTTGGCAGCTCAAAGTGCTTTACAGACAGTTGATAATAATAATCATAAGGACAATCACTAATAATAATAATAATAATAATTGTACAACTAGAGGTGAGCAATATGACAAAATGTAATATCACAATACTTCAGGAAGTTATTTACATCACAATTTTTTTCTGACATCTGATAAATCAGAACAGCCTGTGGATATAAACACTGTAAACACTGTTGATATAAACACATTTCACACAATTCATCACACTAAATCCTAAAACATTCCAATCAAACATGCTGCTGGGAAGTGATTTTTAGGCAGTGTTGGACAAAGTACACAGAGCATATACCTGAGTGTATAGTGGAGACCCCCCAGGTAAACAACTCCTCCAGTGTCAGTAGAAGTTCCTTCCTTTAGACCTCCAATGGAGTAAAAGTACTAAGTATTTACCTTCAGAAGTATGGAGAGTAACAGTAGCATGATTTGTTATGGCTCTAATGTCCTGTTATCACTAACACATTCCTAATAGTGTTTATTTACTGTCTGGTATATATGATTTGAAGTGAATGAGTTATTAGTGTGATATGTTCTCCAGAAGGCCTGTTTAACTGCACTCAATGGATCGGGCATGACAAGGCAGGTTAAGACACGCCCGACTGACAGTTTGAATCGAGTACAGCAGGTGTCGAGTACACACCAGAAGTTGTCTGGGTACATTACTGGCTTTTGCCCGTGGCTGCTGTCGCTAACAGAGCCTGTGTAGTTCAGTTCAGTTCAGTCCAGGAAAAGAGAATAGGGACAAATGCTGACCTCTGCATGAGCTTAGTGGGACAAAAGGGAATGGTGAGTAATCACTGATATTCCAGAACAAGTGGCCAGTGTTTGGAAATGGTTGTATCCCGCAAAGGCATAGGAGTTTTAGACTGTGTAATACAAGATCACGGTTATAAGGATTCCTTTGGAATGGATTTGAGGATTTAATAAGAGACATTTTCCCACAAGAACTGAGCCAAAATACACATCAATCAACAATCAATCATACACTATATTGCCAAAAGTATTCCCTCCAAATCACTGAATTCAGGTGTTCCTGTCACTTCCATGGCCACAGGTGTATAAAACCAGGCACCTAGTCATGCAGACTGCTCCTATAGACATTAGTGAGAGAATGGGTCGCTCTCAGGAGCTCAGTGAATTCCAGCGTGGTACCATGATAGGATGCCACCTGTGCAACAAGTCCAGTCGTGAAATTTCCTCACTACTAAATATTCCACAGTCAACTGTCAGTGGGTTTATAACAAACTGGGAGCGATTGGGAACGACAGCAACTCAGCCACAAAGTGGTAGGCCATGTACAATGACAGAGCGGGGTCAGCGGATGCTGAGGTACATAATGCGCAGAGGTCCAGACCTCCAAACTTCATGTGGTCTTCAGATTAGCTCAAGAACAGTGTGTAGAGAGCTTCATGGAATGGGTTTCCATGGCCACGCTTCTCCGTCTGGCAATCCGATGGACGAGTCTGGGTTTGGCGGTTGCCAGGAGAACGGTACTTGTCTGACTGCATTGTGCCGAGTGTAAAGTTTGGTGGAGGGGGGATTATGGTGTGGGGTTGTGTTTCAGGAGTTGGGCTCGGCCCCGTAGTTCCAGTGAAAGGAACTCTTAATGCTTCAGCAGACCGAGAGATTCTGGACAGTTTCATGCTCCCAACTTTGTGGGAACAGTTTGGGGACAACTTGACTGGCCTCAACCCGATAGAACACCTTTGGAATGAATTAGAGCGAAGACTGCGAGCCAGGCCTTCTTGTCTTCTGGTAGAATGGTCAGAAATTCCCGTAAACACATTCCTAAACCTTGTGGAAAGCCTTCCTAGAAGAGTTGAAGCTGTTATAGCTGTAAAGGGTGGGCCGACATCATATTAAACCCTATGGATTAAGAATGGGATGTAGCTCAAGTTCATATGTGTGTGAAGGTAGACGAGCCAATACTTTTGGCAATATAGTGTATCCGTGTGAGCTAGGGCTGCCCTCTAGAAGTCGACGAGTCGAATTGTCAGTCGGAGACCCTTTAAGTCGACTGAGAACCTTCAAGTCGACTGACAACAGTGACGATTTTTTTTTTCTTCGTAAAACAGATAAAAGCTTACAAAATGCACAAGAACTTTAAGAATTTAAAAAGACATGTTAATAATTATTAAAAGGGGAATAATAAATAGATATTTAAGTTCTAACTGGGCTATGACGCATGCTTGCTAAAAAATTAAATCCACGTGACAACGTGCGCTGGCGGTTCACCGTTGAAGGAAGCTAAAGCTGTGAAGCTGAGAAACACGGGTGGAACGATGTCTCAGAAAAAGTCTGGAGGAGCTTTTGAAGAAGAGAATCCGAACAAATTAAAGCTAATTCTGCTCGTCATTTAGTCAGACATCGAACACTGCTTCAAACCAGTGAGCTGACTTTCGTTTTAGACATAATGGCTGTTTGCTGTGAAGGACAAACGGACCGAAGACGTTTGTTTTATTATAATTCCGTTATTTTAGAACCTGAGTTACAGATATTTTTATTTATTCGTTTACAGCTAAGGTTATTTTTATTCAAAGATAAGTACAGTCACTGAATATACCTGCCGATAAACGAGGAATAATTATTTCAGTGCGGGTGATATAATAATTAAACGGTTCAGGTCTACCGTTCTTCTTTTCATCTAAAAATAATTTAAATATTGACTAATTTGATTTTATTTAGGAGTTCATTATTTATGAGAGATGAAAGACGAAGAGTCATCCTACTGAAGAAGCTGTTAAAAGTGAAATTAAAAAGACAGGCTATAAGCACTAATTTTTTAGCATAAATACTTTGCTTGCTGCCCGACGCTATATTCTGTAATTAAATCAGGCTCCAGATAGTTCATCATACGCCACGTCTCTTTGAGTTCAAAAATATGTTCCTGTGACTCTGCTGACTTTCTAAATGAGGACATCAGATCTGAAACGTATAAAAATTGATTTACTGATTACTAGATAATGTATATGGAGAAAAAACATGACCGAATAGTCGAATCGTCGGCCAGGACGGGCGAATCCGATTCGACTGACAAAATTCTGAGTACAGTAGTGATGAAGAAACATGTAGATCGTAATGTCCAATTTATAGTCCAGGTGACCAAAAGAAAACCGGCGGCGCTGTGGGCTTTGATAGTCCTGCACCAGCGACTAATTGTCTAGTTTTGAGAATTATTTCTTGAAATAAGCAAAATTAGCTGAATTATTCCTCCAAACAGTGACCTGCTAAAGGAATAAATAAAGTCAGAAATGTTACTATAAACTAGTAAAAAGGTATATAAACAGGTGAATAATCTTATAACAGTCTCATAATGAGAAATACTAGATACATGAGCCTCATTTAAGATGATTTTACTCTGCAACTACTGAACTCAATGAATATTTGATCTAAAACGTGCATGACGTTAAGCTTCTGTGTTCTGTTTTCCCCCAGAGTCTGAGCAGTCCAGCTCTCTGAAGTGTCTGGGATCCACCCGCCCGCTTCCCAACGCCTTCCGGGCCCTGCAGAGCCCACTAAACTCCAGCTTCAACCCAGAGGGCATTTACGTCTGATCATCCCAGTGCCAGTCGACGTCTGAGTGACACCGCATCTCAAGCCATTAACCTCAAAACGCTCACTTCTCATTCAGTCAACATTCTGGATATCGAAGAAGATCCGCTAGGGAGTCCTCCCTCCACGGGATGTGATCTGCAATGCTCTTTGTGGTTGTCCTATCAGGTCAGCCGTCCGGAGACGTGTCTTCCTCGCACAGACGATCCGGGAATAAAGAGATGCAGGAATTTAACACAGTTATAACTGATGAGCTCTGCTGTCTGCATCTTTAAACCTTCTTCTCACCTGCCATGGAGGATGCTCCTCTGGGAATCTACTGAACAGAGCCACCTTGTGGTCAACCCAGCCTGCCCAAATGGACTGCATGATTTTGCCTGCCAGCCTTTTTTGCTGTGAAACTGTTTCCACAGGCCAATTCGGAATGTTCCTCAGGGGGGATTGGTCCCCCTGAACTCCTCTCCAGACTGTGTAGATGCCGCGCCTGGTTTCAATGCTAAAGTTGAAGAGGATCTTGCACGCAGTTGTGAACAGTTGTGGTTTTGCTGAGATAAGAAGTCTTGGTTCTTTGCTGCTGGATTGTGATCGGATAAGCCGGAACTTTGGGAAAGTGTGCACTTTATTGGCCAAAATGTCTGCTGTCTGAAAGGCGGAGGAGGAACATCATTTCCTCTGGTACAATCGCTGCTAATTTAACTCCACATTGGGTTCCTTTTATTAGATGTCTTGGTTCACCTGGTGCTTCAAGAACCTTACCGTTGATGCAGTACACAAGAGGATTGGAGGAGAGTGATTCGATCAGATTAGATCATGTTAGATCCGATTTTGCTTGTTTTATTTTGGTTCTTTATCTAAATAACAACAATAAATGCTCGCTTGTTCCGAAGAACCATCATAGGAGTGGAGGTGGGAGGCATCTCTGAGTGGAAGTGCTGGTTAGGTGACAGAGGAACGAGGTGGTGGAACTTCCATACTTACTCCCAGGTGGTAACAGCCTGTTGCTAGGACCGCCATCAAGTTTTTATGCAGTCCAGAAGCCTGAAAGTACATTTGTGTGTGAAAGTGACCTTTCGTTGGGTCACTGTGGGTCAGATGTTGGCTTTATGTGGTGGAACTTTCAGGCAATTCGGTTCCTAGGAAATTATCATGATGCTAAATTTGCGCTGCATAATCCAAAGGGGTCTCCAACTCTAGGCACACAGGGGCCGCTGGGTGATATCAATACTGATACTTCAACACTATTAGGGATGTGTATCAGCAAGAACCTGAAACCTGACAATATGATATCTCAGATAGCAGCGTATACGGGTCTGCTGACTTGATGAGATCGGCACCCTGTTTGCCGGTGCTTGTCCCCCTTCGGACCACCCAGATTATTGTCCTGCTTACAAGATCTAACTAGTTTTTAATCTCCTACACAGATCGTAAACACACGGAGACTTTTATTTTAGAAAATACACTAAGACAAATATTACAAACAACCGAAACAGAAAACATAATGACCATGTCTGATATAAAATCAAAATATAAAAAGCTTTAAAATTTACTAAATAAATGAATTTATATATACAATCAAAGGAAGAAATTAAGTAAGAATCAGTAAAGTGGATTGTTAGTGGAAAACGAGTAATTAAAATTGGCATTTTGTCTAATACTCCAATTACACTAAGTTACAAATCTGTATTTCGTTCTTGTTCCTGGGTACTAGGTGTGTTCTCTTGACTCCTTAGGTCTAAGATGTACAGAAAATGGCGTTTGGTCCCCATAAACTCTGCTTTTGTGGTCAGGACAATGATGTTTTGATACATTCTGAGATACATTCAGTGCTGAGTCTACTTCAGGTAGCTTCTGGAACTGTGAGAACTCTTCAAAAGTTTATAGAACTGTCCGGAATTTTCTAAAACATTGGAGACTTTTCTAGAACTGTCTAGAACTATGTGGGACTGTCCAGCAGAATAAATACAGGTTTGTTAAACAGCCATTATAGTTTAACACACCTGTATTGTAACACACCTTTAATACACCTGTATTTATACTGCTATATGTACTACTGGACAGTGCCAGGCAGTTCTAGAAAGTTCTAAACAGTTCTCCAGTTGATGTTCCAGCTGAGTGAATGGATAGTGGATACAGAGCTACAGGTCATTTAGAGGCATTGAAAGGCTGCAGCATCCGGCAGACGCGTTCTGCTCCGTCTGTGGACCAATTTATCAAGACCAGAGTGGAACAGTACTCCGGGAAAGCATCTGCTAAGATGTGTGTGAGACCTACAGAGAGTACTTCAGCATACCTGTCCTGGGTCAGGACAAACGTGGGCTCCTCATTTCACAGGCGAGCACTGCAGGAGAAATCCTGAAGGTGAGGTGGACGATTGCTGCCGCTTAGATTTGTCCTGTAGAGTTTTGAGGATTCTTTGAAGTTTAAAAGCTGTTATTCAGTTATTCAGCTGTTCTAGTAAATCTGTATTACAGTACAGTATAAATTTACAGCACTGTGTTAGTATCTCACACATTACTGAGTAACGTGTGGAATGAATCAGATATGTTAATTTCATTGTCCTGCTAACAGAAACACAGTGTGTGAGGACTACAGCTGTCTTTGTTTGCATTCTACACATAAGCAATCGGAATTGAACACTTGTAAGCCAGGAACAAGAATCTTGTTACACAGTGTAATTAGACCAGCAGGCCGCCCAGAAAACGCTGAGCAAAACACCAGTGGATCATATAGGGGGTTTATGGGTATAATTAATTAACAAGTTCATTCATTAATTAATTATTAGGATATTAAAGGGCATAGTTTAGCTTAATTTAAGCACAAACAATAATTGCCCTCTGATCCAATCTCAGGGTGAGAGTTCATTCACGAGACATCTAGTGATCTGCACGCTTGTCACAATATTGAGTCGTATATCCAAATGGGTTTTAATAAAAGCAATTTATTTACAGAGCATTAATAACAAAATAGATAAAGCATTAAATAATAAGTTGGATTAATATATGCATAACAGGAAGTCCAGATACATCACATTCACTTAAAGAGACTACATGAGTGTGTTGAAACTTAGAGGAAGCTATTCTGTGGAGAATGACCAGAGTTGGAGCATAAATCTGAATGCAACAATCCATCTAAAATCATATTATCAAAAACAAAGCATCAATAAGCACAGCAGGACTGGACTATAGAAGTGCATTTTGGGTACGTCACCTTACTGGAAGCTCAGGAAGTGTACCGCTGGTCTGAGCGCAGTCTGGCCTGGTCTTTTAGCATGGTCGATGGATCTTTTAGCATGTTCCACTGGCTGGACCGCTGGTTAGTCTTCCCCGTGAAGTGGGCCGACGTGCAGCCTTCCTTCATTTCGAGTTGGTCCCGTCTCTGGTCACGTGTTCTGACTTGGTCTGGCAGGTGGTGCTGGCTTATTTGGTCCGCAGCTCTGGATGCTTCGGATGACTTCAGAATGCAGTCAAGTGTGCGGACCTTGCGCTGGCTACATCTTGATTTCTTTCGAGGGCTCTTTTGAAGGTCTCTGCTCTGGCTGAGTGTGCTTCTAGAGGACCCATCTTCCGCTGGTCATCTTCTTAGCTCCGCTTGGAGTGGAGCGCAGGAGCGTTGCGTGAGAGTGCGTGGTCTTCAGCTTTCCTGAGATCAGGGCGAGCCTATGAAGGACTCGAGCGAGCCTCAGAGAGAATTCAGAGAGAACTTCTGGATGAGACCTCAAAGAGAACTCGGGAAGAACCCCAGCGAGAACACAAAGAGCACTCAAAGAGCACCCTGAAAGAGACTCCAAAGAGAACTAAAGAGAGAAGTCACACTTCTCTGTGTGCGACCTGAGTTTAAATACAGGCCCCTAGAGGTGGAACTAGGAAGGGCCAGTCATGGTCATGAATATGCACTTAGTCTGCTCATTCTTCCACAAGAGTGTCTTAAATATCCTCATACATTTGAGAATTTCAAAGCATGGTTGTATCATTAATAAAACCAGCATTTCATGTGTAGAATGAACACATATTATAGTTAACCAAAATATAGAAAGAATATAAAATGAGGTGATCTAAAATCGTATACGTTTTATATATCCTAAGATTAATAAGTATACCCACTTTGTATTTAGGGTTTCAAACAGCTTTAACCTTTAACAATCCTACTGCTAAGAGGTTACATGGGGATAAAGAATACTGTAGTTACAAACGGAGAAAGCAAATTAAAATCCATGAGGTAAAACATAATTGAGGTGAACATGTTCTAAATCGTGATTCGGTTAACACAGTTCCAAGAACTACAATTACATGCGAGATTCTAAACTACTTATAAAATGGGAAAAGCATAATGTAAGAAAAGGTTAATAATAATGTTGATTAAAGAAACTGGGTTGCAGTTAAAGAACCATAACCTATATAGAGAGAGATGGAAGAAGACATATATTTAAATCGACAGTTCTAAAATGGATTCCGACTGGATCTGAATTATAAGCTGACAATTTAACAAAACATTAACAACAATTAACAGAGCAATTCTAACACTGCTTGATTATGGAGGGAAAAATGTCATCTGCCTCTGGCGGCTTTGCAAATTCCTGTGTTGATACACTGCTGAAAACTGAGCTGCAAGTCACGAGGGTATCTGTGGCAAGACCCCTTAGGCGTCAGAAAGTTGGAGCAGGTGGCCTGTGTTGACACACAACTTGAGTTTGCAAGTTTCTCTAAAAGGGTCCCTTTGGTTGGTGATTTCACAAGTCGTAAATTGGGGTGTCTTATCTCATAGGCGATAAGCGGACTTGCTATCTGTTACAGGGTGTCTGAGCAGGGCCACCTGTGGAGGCCACTATCTGTGGTTTCTGTTCTCTAACTGACATCCGTTGGAAAGAGAGAAGAAAGATGGTGGTCACGTCTTTAGGAATGATCTGTCTTCCATATCAATAGTCGGCCTTATATTTATGAATAAAAGAACAGCCAAATCCTACAATCACCTGCTTTGCCATTAGTGGCCCAACAGTGGTCCGCTATCCTCTTCCTCGATACATTAAATCTAATTTTAGGATAAAACTATTATAGTATAAAAACACACCACTGTATGCATAATCTTGCTAATGCTAACGCAAGCGGTGCCACATGCTCCGCCTGAAACTCGCCTATGAAAAATGCCTCTTACAGATCAGTAAAATAATAATGGAATATGTTACGTGCAACTTTTATTTTTTGAGTTGCTTAAATGTAAAATTGTGCACTGACCGTTCACACAAACCCGGGACTATTTTGTGAAAGTTTCACCATGTAAAGCCGGACTGAAGCAGAAAGAAATGTGGACTGTGCAGATTTGCCATTGTGTGCATTGCGTTGTCTGATTTTCTAAGTTATAATAAGCTCCTCTATGGCAGTGCTGGTCTCCAGGGTCCACATAGTGCGGGTTAGGCTATAGCAAATATGTGGACCGGCCACCGTGAGTAGCGGATTGAGAATCATGACTGTATAGAAAACACACTTGTGCACAGTTTCATGCAGAATTTCGGTTTATCAACTGAATTTAACACACTGGAAAACAAAGTTGAGCATGAAGTGTGTGCATTCGTTATGGCACATGTTATATTCGATGTTAAATTCAGCAGATTAATAGAAAATCTGCACTGAAATTGGAAAAATAATGCCACATTTAAGCTTGTAGAGGGCTTATTTTCTTCTTGGAAAACCAACAAAACCTGGAATTTGACTGTGAGCATTTGATTTTTGGAAGTGGTGTTTGGAACAATTATAAGCTTCAGTCTTGGCGTTTCACGTTGAGTGGAGAATCTCCATTCGGAATGCTGTGTAGTGCCAAAGCTATGCTTTAAACCAGTCTGGGAAAACCTCATGAGCTGATCTTAGATCGGCACTGTTACTCTGAGAAGCTTTGGCCACTGTTTATAAAAGGCTTGTCCGATTACAGTATGACCATGCGGTCATGATCTAGTCTCCAGTTTTGGCCAATAAGGCAAAAATCATGACTGACTTTCTTTTTAAACGCTCCTATTTTTGCTCATTTCACTCTTAATTTAGTTTGCCTACTCTATATCTTATATACAGTATATAAGCCCACCGGACAGTAAACAAGCCCCCTGTGACTGACCCGTACCTAACACCGTGTAACACCTCCATGAGCACCAATAACAGCTGTGATTGGATTTGGCAAGTACTGAACAAGTTTCTGGATGTAGGCCACATCAATGTTCTGACACTCTTACATCAAAGAACTGGTCAGTTGGTTCCAGATTTGGTGGATGCTTTCCCTGGCACAATTCCGAGGAGCATTCCCTGTAGACTGGGATTTTAGCCACTGCTGGTAGACCCGTATGACCATATTCTTCCATACACCTGCAGATTCAGCTACTTCCTTCACACTATGGTCTTTGGCACGCCCAAATGCAGTCACTCCTTTTAGCCAATCATTAACATCTGCTTTGGAGCCATTTTCCACACATGGAACGAGACATTCACTGCACTGTACCACCTCTTCCCAATCTATGGATCCCGTCACTCACAACCCGCAGGGTATATAGTATGATTTACTAACATATCAGTGAGTTAATAAGGTCAATAACTCTATTGATCAAATGTGTTATATATTAGGGGTAAATAAATTCTGGAGGATATTTAAAGTCTTCCCTCACATCTTGAGCTGCAGTAAAATGTGCTGATGTTCTATCAGCATTACGTTCACAGCTAAATCAGCATTGCTTCAAATTACAAATATGATATATGAATGATATATATATATATATATATATATATATATATATATATATGTGTGTGTGTGTGTGTGTGTGACTGGAATTCCTGAAATGAAGGTAGAGGGAATGAGATGCGCCATCAACCCGTCACTAATAATGAATATAGGATCATCATCTTTCATTGTTCTCCATCGGCAGCATCTTTACAATCAAGTTTATGTTAAAGCTCTGGTCAGAACCCGAGTGGAGTGCCGAATAGCTGTTGACTAGACTCTCTGACATCAGTTCTGAAACATCAGCCCTTATTCGTCAAAGCTGCCTATACGGTTCTGTTTCACGGTCAGTCCGATACGCTCAAGTGGAAGAGTGGAAGGTCAACTATTGGACAACTCGATCAATCCATGTCTGATTTGGCTGCTGATCTTACAGTCAAATCACTGCAAAATCCGGCTTTGAAACAGGTTCATCCCATTCCGGCTTTATGGGGGATCTGAATGTCTGATTTTACTGAGAGTTGCTCCCAATAAATCATGATAAATCACCTGTTACGAAGTTCATATGTCTGTTTACGCAGCTTTGATGAGTATCGGCCAACACAGCTTGAAAAGTAGGCTATATTTTTGAACCCAGACAAACTTGCACTCAGACTAAATGTGATCTGAATATGAGACAGAATATCAGATTATAAACCACCTCACCTGGAAAGGTTAAACTTTATTTGTGCTAATTCAGAACACAGTCTGTGAGAAACCCGTCAGCAGGTCTCAGGGAGCTGATCTTCACTCCTATAATAAAGTGCTAAACACAGAGGCGAAGTGCAATAAAACAAACGAGTAGAATGAAATACAAAAGCAAAACGTAAACAGGAAATTAAAGATGAGGGGGGTAAAACTAGTAGAAGTAAAATGCAGTAAGCATTTGTACATTGCAGTAAGCTCGATTACAGACAGGACAGAGAACTGGCTTTCACCTGGATTCAGAATTATGTTGAAAATTCATAGCCAAAAAAACCCAATAATTTTTGCTTTTGAAAAGTTTGTTTCCAGCAAAAATTAATTTTATTTCTACAATTGTTAACATAAATGTCACATAACTTTTGGTTTATTGATAAAGCAAATGTATTTTGGCATGCTTCCATTAATGTGTCATGTTTATCACAAATAGATTTTCTTTGGGCCAAAATTCTTAGCTCATTTTTGTACTTGTTTTGAGTAATTTATGTAGTTAAAACAAGTAAAAATGTGTAAAAAATAGACTTATAATATTCTTACAAGTCTCATTTTTTTCATTAGTATTTGTTTTGGTCAAAATTCTTAATAACATTATAAATAGCTACAATACCATCAACTTTTTCATTATCACTACTATTATTAACTGTTAAACGAGTTATTCCAAAAATGGGAATTAATTTTCCCTGTTAGTGCAGGTTTAGATACTTGGACTGTGATTGGCTGTTTGTCATAAACGTCACAGTTTCAAATACCCACAAAGATCAATCACTTAAACATTTATTCTTTTTTTTTTGCGATATGCTGAGTATTGCAATAACATGTATATTATGATATATTGTGATTTATTACATAAACTTTGTGCTGTTGCAGTCACTTAGGAATCCATGTCTATGTAAGACAGTTAGTTTTATTATTTTAGTGCCAAAAGTTTCATTTCTATTTGCAATTTACATGATACAATATTGATCCTTAGCATCCGGGAATTGATGTAATATTGCCACACAAAATATCGCCATAATATTTTAATAATAGGGGTTAAAAGGTGGCACGATCAGGCAGGCCGTGAAGAATCAGAAAAAAAAGCTTGATTCGTAATTTTAATATCAATAATGAGAATATAAATAAACAAACAAATAAATAAATAAATACAAATTTGCGATACAGTACATATATGTACTGGTATAAATAAACACCCCATCTGTTCAATGTTTCATTTGAGGACATATTCTATGTGATTTTTACTATGTTTATTTCCAGCAAAATAAAGTTTAGTGCTAAAAATGTATGTAAATGTCACATAACTTTTGGTGTATCGGTAAAACAGATGGCACGTTTCCCTCAATCTGTCATGTCGGTCACAAGATGATAAGGGTTAAAAGTGTTTGGCCTTTTGGTGAATGAGATTAATCTCACACTGGAAAAAAAGAGAAAATGTCAAATTATAATTAAAATAAATTCATTTAAAAATCCCTCATCAGAAACATTACAGACCCTCCACCATACTTAAGAGTGGTCATCAGATTCATTTCAGTGTGGTCATCATGCCTAACCCACCTCGAGTGTTCTACTTGACCATAGAACCCAGTTCCAGTAGTGTTTAGCTGCTCTCACGTTTTCTGGTTATATGGTGTCTGATGGTCATTCTGGGGACTTGTTGATCCCAAGATGCTGCTTTTTTACTGGAACTCTCCAACAGTGGTCCTTGGGGGTCGTCCTCCCTGAGCATGGGGTTCAAAATGAAATGCAGTCACCTGAACAATCAAGGAAAAAATGTAAGATTTAAAAAGTGATTACAAATTGGGAAAGTAATTTTTTATGTGTGCACATGTGTCGATATCAATAGCATTGATGTACAAACTGGACCTAAATCTAGTATATGAGAAATACATATATAACATTATTATTCAGTAATAAGACATTTTAGCGCAGCAGGGCAGCGCTAACGCTGCTGTTTCACAGCTGTCAACAAATATGGGTTTAGAAATATCAGTAAAAAAAAATCTAACACTGATGGTTTTCCAAGCAATAATTTGACAAGATTCGCTTAAAATGCCTTTAATGTGTCAGTTTCCCCACTGACGTCAGACTTGATACATTCACATGAGCTGTATTTTGAGTATTCGTACAAATATAAAATTTCAGCCAGTGTATTTACTTTGTTAGGAAGTGTTTCTGTTATGAGATTTTAAGGTGTATGCATTGTGATATCTTAACAAGTTATCTTAACTGCAGTTAATATATCTAATATTTCTGATTATCAGACTGTTGTAAGAGTATTAGAAGATTATATAACTAATTTTACTTGTTTTAGGTAATTTTATGTAGTATAATATTCTAACTCTGATTCTAATTCTCATAATTAGAAATATTAGATATATTAACCACATTTAAGATGTGTTCACTAGTTAAGATGTGTAATATTTCTCATTATCAGAATATTATAAGATCATTCAACTAATTGTATTCAATTTTGTACTTGTTTGAAGTAATTTTATTGAGTTAACACAAGTAAAATTGTATTATGTAAGTTTCATAATGAGAAATATTAAATATATTAACTATGTTTAACGTGTTTTCACTTGTTGAGATGTCTAATATTTCTCATTTTTATACTTGTTTTAAGTAATTTTATCTAGTTAAACAAGTAAAATGGCATAGAAATATGCTTATAATGTTCTATTAAGTTTCATAATGAGGAATACTAGATATATTACCTATGTTTATCACTGGTTGAGATGTCTAATATTTCTCATTATCAGACTATTGCAAGAAGTTTAAGATTATTCAACTAACTGTATACATTTTTGTACTTGTTTTAAGCAATTGTATTGAGTTAAAACAAGCAGAATTGTTTAGAAATAGTCTTGTAATATTCTAACAAGTCTCATAATGAGAAATACTAGATATATTAACCACATTTAAGATGGTTTCACTAGCTAAGATGTGTAATATTTCACATTATGAGACTGTTAGAATATTACAAGACTATTCCACTAATTGTTTACACTTTTGTACTTGTTTTAAGTAATTTTATTGAGTTAAAACAAGTACAATTGTATAGAAATAGGCTTATAATATTCTTACAAGTCTCATAATGAGAAATATTAGATGTATTAACCACATTTCAGATGGTTTCACTTGCTGAGATGTCTTTTTTTTGCGCAATCTGTTGGTATTTTATTTGTTTACAGTCATGCACACAGTCCTTTAATCTGAGGAGAGCGGGGTGGTAACGTGGATGAGCATGCCTTACTTATACAGAACCGTGTAAATATAGACATATCAGTTACGTAGCAGAGAACTATTTTTAACATTGTCAGAATTAATGCACTTGTTGAATTATAATAACAGCTGACATGAACTAAACGTCTCTATTTTTATTCTTAGTTAGTTGCATGCTCTGCTGTGCCCTGTGCGGGAGGAGGGGGGGGCGGTCAGTCTTATAGCACTTCATGTAAGTGTAGTAAGCATTTTATCGTGCCGTTATAGAGACTTCATTGGTGTGTAATAAGAGGGGAGTGGCGATGATGCAGCATGGACTGCCCCTGAACTTCAGCAGTATAGACACATATTTGGCTTTACTGTGCCAAATATATCAGCATGTGCTAAAGGATGTCCAGATGAAGTGAACATCGCTCATCACTTGGGTCAGTCGCCCAGTACCAAAATCACTGTGGACAACAGATGATTGTCCGACTCTATTTTTCCAATACTGTAAATGTCTCGATGGTACGATTATTAAACGCCTGGAAATTATTTATATGTTCAAAATGTATCCTTGTTTATTGAACAGCATAACATAAAATACATTTAGAACAGTGCAATGGCTCCCTGGTCGTTCTTTCTTGAAAGGGAAATTCCGATTCCTCCAAAACTTTCTCACACACTCACTCATCGTCTACTCCACTCCTGGGCCATGGGGGGTTATTACTGGGGCCTATTCCAACACTCACTGAGCGTAGTTTTAATGGTTGAAGTCAATCAGAGTGTTATTAATGTTCTAGAGGTGTAGTGGTGGTGAATGGAACCAGACGTCCACCTGTAAAAGCTCCCTTACAGAAAGTTACAACATGAAATGGTTATGAATACCCCGCCTGACATCATCAAGGATAGCTGCACAAATAGCTGCACCCGGAAGGAATTAAGCGACAGGAATAAAACTTGGTGTGTACGTTTGACATCAGTACAGTATACAGAGAAACAGATGGACTACAGTCTGGAACTGTACAACTACAGAGTGCTCCTATATGGTCAGTGGAGCTGATACTGTGGACAGTGAGTGTGAGTGTAGATATGAGGAGCTACAGTTAAGATGCTTTCACTCACTGAGGGATCAGTTCTTGCTGTGGTTTTACATTCCTCAGGTTCTAGTAGTGAACCCACCACAGGTTTCCTAGCAACTGTAGCAGGTATGTAAGGTGACACCGGGACTCTCTCACTCGCTGTAAGATGGACGGAGCAGTACTGGTATAACAGTCTGTAGAGTCTGCAGTACTTCTTGTATCAAAGTTATGGCTCACTGTTAACTCTGACACAGTGAGCACTGAAGACTGATAACGTCTGAGGATCAGGAGCAGCCTGGTAGAAGGTGCTGGTTCCGATGCGATTCTCCCTGATCCCTCTCCTTCTCCTCGTTTTCTTCATGATGCTGGGGGTATTGTGGTATTCCAGAGTGGAGGAGAACCCACATCACTGTCCTGCACAAACAGAGAGGTCTGAACACCACTCTGTCTACACGGGTACGGCCTTCTACCTGCGTCTGTCTCACCGACATGAAGCTCTACAGCAGGTAAGATCAGAAACACGTTGCCATCAAGTTAAAGATCGCAGCATCTTTCTGCTCTGTATTTCTACATCTAGAGGACCTCATAAACCTGGCATGTAACTCATTCACATTGAGCAGACAGAAGATTGTCCACAAGGGGGCACCATTAGCACTCTAATGTTTTTGTTAACATCTGTTGCAGTAAAAGGGAATATTATTAAATCAGTAAATACAGACTTTTTACCTTCATTCCAGCTTCCATTCTCTTCAGGAGACTCACTTTCAGTTTCTCAAAGAGACATGCCTCCAAAGTTCAGTCTGGTTTATTATTTTCAGTATCTGGTACTTTGCTTCCTAAATTGTAAAGTGTTAAGATGTTAAACATATACTCTCAGTTGATAAATGAAGCAAAAGAAAAATCATGGAATTCATTATCCAACCATTCTGTAGTCAATGACTCAGGACTTTGTTAGCTACAGTCTGTAATCATTTTTTATATTGAACAGTGTAAAGGGTGTATTTTTCAGTGTTTTTTTTTCAGTCTATAACATTGTATCAATGTTACAACCATCTGAAAATTAGAAATATTAAATATTTAGATTAAATTTTAGATCAGATGTTGACCTGGAATTTTTATTTGTGTGCATCTTTACATATTACTGTATATTTCCATTACTACGTCACTGATGTACATAAAGCATTTTTTTCTTTCACTTTTTTTGCATTATCTAAAAAATACCAGTTTTGTGGTTCAGTAGTGTTAATAGTACAAATAGTGTTTCAGTAGTGTTAATAGTACACAGTGTAAATGTTAATAATGTTTCAGTAGTGTTAATAGTACACATAGTGTAAATAATGTTAATAATGTTTCAGTAGTGTTAATAGTACACAGTGTCAGTAGTGTTAATAGTACACAGTGTAAATAATGTTAATAATGTTTCAGTAATGTTAATAGTACATAGTGTCAGTAGTGTTAATAGTACACAAAGTGTAAATAATATTAATAATGTTTCAGTAGTGTTAATAGTGTACTTAGTGTCAATAACGTAGTATTTTAGGTGAGGCCTTTACTAGTGTTAATAGTATTTCATTTGTGTCGGTAATGTTTTATTAGTGTTAAGTGTTACACTATCATCAATAATATCAGTAGTGTTTTATTACTGTTAATAGTGTACATTATGTCAATAGTGTAAAGTGTTTCAATAGTATCAAAAGTGTATCAAAAGTACTTGGGCGGGTGGGGGGCGGGTCTACCACGAAAGGTTAGGAATGTTCTTCTTTTTCCTGTACAGTGACGGTTTTGGAGATTTTGTGGTTTTGTTCCGACAGTGTTTCTGTATTAGAATAAAGATGTTATGTGATGCTCTATTAGGTGTCAGTGACTGATGGTGGTACAGGACTGCCCAGCTGGGTGGTCTACCGTAGAGAAGGTGTTCTTGTTGGCGTCCCACTGAGAGAAGAACAAGGTTTCTACACCTTCAGAGTGACTCACCAGAGGAACTGCCCAATCGCTCATATCCACATTAATGTTCTCAATGACGTATACCAGGAGAATGTCCAGTATATTACAGCTGTGTCCACCAGCAGTCCACGGTAAGATCAGGACTAGACTGGTATTACTTATACACCTACTGTATTTAGGGTGATTTAGTCATAATTACTATATTAGTGATTTATTGCACTTTAAAAAGAGCTTAAACCTCTATTCACTAAACAAAATTAAATCTTGTCTATCAAAATTTATATTAATTATATTAAATCTATGTTGTATGAATATTATAAGATTATTAACTTGTTTTAAGTAATTTCATCTAATATTGGCAGCTAATGTTATTTGTTTCAAGCATATCACTTTACATAACATTCTCTGCTGGTATAGATCATTTAATTTGACCTAAAACAAGTAAAAATGCAAAAATCTCAAAATTACAAATATGAGATATAATGATAAAACGTTATGCGGTAAAAACAACTATAAACAATAATGGTTATACAATCTTAAAGAGGATGCTTCTTCGCAGGTTCTTTGGTAAAGACAGTGGTTCTCTCAAAGAACTATGTGCTTGCTTGTATGGTTCTATGCATGGTGAAATGGCTCTTTAAATTGATGGAGAATGTGTTGTAGATGGTTCTGTATAGCACCAAAAAGAGTTCTTCTGTTGCTACATGCTTGACGTCAACAATAGAGAACCTTTTTTGGTGCTTTATAGAACCATGCACAACATGTTCTCCATCTGTCCATGAATAAAGTGCCTGAGAAACATATATACACCCTGACTGAGGTGATTTCAACTTCATTGGCAGGGTTAACCTTCCACAAACACAAGGATCTCCTGTTATCTGGGCCACTGTAATTGTGCAGAACCATCCTGAAGCTATAGGAGCTGAGGTCCGTCTCCAGCTGATCAACACTCTGGGAGACTACTTACGTCTTCCATCTACCTCAGTGAAGCTCCTCTCCTACAGGGGTCCATCTGAGCTCCTGAACGAGAACACCACCATCTGGGGTCAGGGTGGGATTAGGAACCTTTACACAGCCCTGAATGAAGATGCACTTGAGCTTCTGTGGCCTGTGGACCACTATGTGGACAAGGAGCAGCTTGCAGACCTGAGTAGGATTCTGCAGCATGGGGTTACCTCTCAAAGCCTGGGAACTCTACTGGGTGTGAAGGTACTAGGCTGGAGGGTTCTTCACAGAGCAGGGGGTTTTCCAACCAGGAGGATCCCACGGCACTTGGGGCAAACTCCAACGCCAACAATCACTCTGGTGCCCCCTACTTGGCAGCTGAACCACCTCACCTTTATCACCTCAGCTAGACATGGAATGATGAACGCGCCTCGCTCAGTTTTGTGGAGACCCATGTATACTGAGACATCAAGCTCCATAGAGACAGAGAAACCAGATGTCCACTTCAATGCTTGTTTGGAACCTTACATGCAACAGAGGACTGAAAAGGTGCGTCCTCTCGGACAGCGTTCGGTTTTCCAAAAGCAGACATTGGATGCCACTTTATGTCCAGATTCAACATTCCTGATATCACCCTCCATGGCAGACATTTCAAGGTCCTTTTCTTCAGAAGGCTGCTTAGCTCCTTCAATCATTAACACATTCCCTCTAAACAGAACCCCATTTCTGTCCCAGATTCCATCCAAGGTTATAGAAGAACCTGGACCAAATATGTATCAAGATGATGGAGGTCATGGTTCTGTTAAAGCTTCATCTTCCTTTGCTTCCACTGCACCAGTCACCAAAGGCTTTGACCACCAGGCAATTACATCTAGCCTGCTATCTTCTCCTTTTCGAACCACCAGATCTCCTCAAGAACTGTTAAAAGGAAGAACTGTTCATCCTAACAATGTTCTTTCAGGATTATGGTCTACAGTAAGGAGTAGTGGAGAACTAAAAACAGGCTTGGAAGTGCAAATTGAGCCACCATCCATGGACCAATACTCCAGACCACGATCATCTCAAACCCCAGAACTTTCCACTACTGGATCGATTTTTGAGACAATGGACCAGGTCACTGGTAAACAAGACTATCAGTTATCACAAACAAGTCTTCAATGGAGTGCCATGGAATCACTTGAGCCATCTCAAAGACTGGAATATTCTATATTCCAGTATCAGCGATCAACAAAGCCTCCTAGACGGACATCAGCTGAGGATCCCGAACAATCGTTGCCTTCAGAAAGTATCCCTACACCCAATACTGCTCCTCATGTATCAACACTAACAGATCCTCACTATTCTTCCCTGTTTGTTCCAGATCCTGTTTACCCTTACAACATATTAGTAGAGACCCCTGGATCAGAGATACCAAAGCTTTATTATGGACCTTCAAGGGTCCGCTCAACTCTACAGCACGAGCTTGTTTCAAAGAACTCTCATCCAGTTGGTTTTTCAGACCACCTTAAGCTGCTAGGAAGTTCTGGGATCCCATCCATGTTTGGATACTGTAGAGGCAGTTCTGCATTACAGTCTTCAGATGTTTGGTGGACCGCTTCAATTCCTACTTCAGAAGGTTCACTGGGTAGGTTATACATTTGCATTAACTGTATGTTGAGAACTAAACTGTTATAGGCACCCCAGAATACACTGATTCAGGATTAAATGGTTCTCTGACTTCTGTGACTTTGGTCCCCTAGATGTGGTTCTACACTGTGCCTATTTCCACCCTATGATCTGGTTCTAGAATGAAACAAGCTGTTTCCCCTTTTTTGGTGAGCTCATGAATAATTAGATGAGCTCTGCTCTGATTGGCTGGTTTACAGCGAGAACCCACCCCTGATTATCACACACAAGCAAAGAAATAGTCTAAATTAAATGAGCCTCTGTGTAAATAAGCTCCGCCCTCATACTATTTAGTTAGCTATGCTAGTTACTTGGAGCTAATGCTAGTAATTAACGTTCCCTATACTAGCTACTGGCTTTCCATCTGGACATCAACACAAAGTAAATTAAAGTTGTTCCTCACTATGGAACTCTCAGTTTAAGATGATCTGCTTCAACCGGCAAACACGGATACAATCACACAGCATGACTGCTACTTACAGGCTGCTTTTGGGCTTGTGATGCTAATAAAGGTGGAGCTGCTCCTCTCTTCAGTCTCTTCAGGGTCAAACGCTGAGCGGAGCTGCTCCATATTCTCCAAGAGTTTGAGAAACTGTCTGGAGTTGTAAAGTTGTCCGGGATCCTGTTAAAGACTTGGGAGCTGAAGTTCCTGTTCTCCAGCTTGTTTTGGGAATTTTCCATTCCACCTTAAATGGTGCCACAGTTACACTCAGGTGCCTATACAAGCTGTTGCATTTAAGGTGGAGCGGAACATTTGATTAAGAAGCTGGCAAACGGGGGGAGCAGCTCATTGTGTACAATCATTCCTAACTTTTCCTTCTGGATCTTATCCTGTGCAGACAGCAACGCTGAGAGAACTGGCTTTAAAAGCCTGCTACAGTCTGAGGAAGTGACATCACTGGAAAGCTCAACCCAGGAGCGGGACAGATTGAGGGCCACATACTCGCAATTAGACCCAGCAGTCATGTGGAGCCAAGCTGAACTGGGAGGTCCACAATGGATGACATCAAGGAACACCATTGTTCTGGGGTCGGAGCATCCTGTGCCTATGTCTCAACACACAGAACAAGAGTCCACAGTTAGTAAGAAGTTCCTTGAGCCTGACATGATCCTTGCTACTGCCGGGAATTACACTGACCAGAGTGTTCCAGCAGGTAACTCAAGCTTTGTTGACATATCTTTTACAATGTTAATACAAGAAGAAGATCTGGCAACCTTCTCCCAGTGGTCTCCAAAGCCATATGATATGCGAACGGAAGCTTGGGCCAACTCCAAAGAATGGATGGATGCTCTGGAGTCATCTCTTCCTTTGAAACCACTTCACACATGCTTCCACTGCCATACACCTCTTTTCTCACACACCTCACACATCAACACTATGCAGTCTTCTGTCCAAGGATGTTCAGCTATTGCAGACCTTTCCTGCTCCTTAGCCTTGTTGGATGACGCAGAGGGACGTGCTTCCAAGTCCAAGCCTTCCAGCTTCATCAGAACATTAGGAGAAAGCTCTGAAAGTTCTGCATCATCATACCCAACATGTACCCAGTCACTCCAAGTAAGAGATTCTTCTCCAGTTCCACTGAGCCCAAGAACCATCAAGTTGTCCAGCTCTGCGTCACGGTTACTGTGTGACCTCTACAGCTGGTGTCCAGTTGCTACAGGTTTGGATGGACCACTTCACAGGCTGACAGCTACAGAGGAACTCTTCACTCCAGCACTCATGCGGTCCAGTCAGACCAGAGGAGGCTTTAGCTCTGCATCGGTTCCAGTCCAGACAGAAGAGGTCAAAGCAAGCCTGGCTCCATCACTCCATCAATGGACACCTTCTACAGCTTCAGGTTGGAGACCTGAGAACTACTTCACTACTGATTATGTTTGGTATTACTACTATATCAGGGGAAAAGCCCCCAATAAACCCACAGGCATGAGCCCACTTAGGCACAATGTGGCCAAAAGTATGTGGACACACCTCCTAATTACCTGGTGTTTCAGCCACACACATCACTAACAGGTGTATATAAGTCATGCAGCCTCCACAGACAAACATGCACTCAGTTACTGCAGAAAATCAGATTTCATCAGTAATCCGTTCATCACATTTACATGCATTTACATAATGGAATAATGTGGGAAACTCTACATCTAAATGACATCTAAGAAACAGGCCAATGAACTCACAGAATAAGACGTGACGTGGAACGTAACATTACCTGAAAATGTGAACCAGCGCCAGTGCCAGTCAACAGTTTAGAGATGCCTCCTCATAGCAGGTTCTCCTTCTGTTTATCTTAAAGCTTTACTGTAGAATAAAAGTGAAGACACCAAACTATAAAATAGCACTCATGGAATTATACAGTCCACCTTAAAACCCTCCCAAATGGAGCTTTACATGAACCAGCTTTCTTAACCTGCAGTGAAGGCTGATAGAACAAGGTTTATTTCTAAGCAGGTTTGGAGCAATTCTATTGGTCTGTCCATCATGAATATTCACTAAACTGAAAGGGGGAACTAGAGCTTTTACACTGTGCAGAAAAAGAGATCAAAGGTTTTTGTGCAACTACAGTTTGGGGATCTGCCCTGAGTGAGTACATGCAGTTTGGTGTCTGTAGGTTAAAGGAAACAATAGGGTTTGAATGTGAGAAAATGAATGGGAGTCTATGGGAGGAACGAGGGATTGGAGGGGGGGGCAAAGACAAACAGACAAATGCGAGTCAGACCAACATTAAATACGTGCTTGGGAGTCTGCGTGAAACGGTGTCTGTCGGTCGGGCAGAAATACAGTAGATGGATGTGCACTTTTCCACCCCCATTCATTTGTAATGGGAAAACGTTTTTCTGAAATCCGTACGCCAAATCAAAAAGCTGTATATGAGCACACCATTCCCGATCAGACCGAACATTCTGGAGTGGGAACGATGTTGATATCTTGAAAAGTGTGGGACTAGTTAGCAGACAAAACTCTCGATCAGGAAAAGGTACTTTTTAGTTCATTGTAAGATACATAGCTACAACTGAAAACCTGATTTATTTAGATTTAGGTGGGCTTTTTTAGGGCTTCCCCTCGTCAGTCATAATCCAGTCATAAGTTTTCGTAAGTTAGAAAGCATTTTTCTTGAAATAGTGACATCATAAAGTACTACCTGCACCTTCTTATGATTTCAGAACCTGTGAACAATCCACCTGTGGTGATGCAAACCATTCCTCCCATAGTGGCAACCATCGGATTCCCCTTCCAGCACACAGTCTCCTCCAGAGTCTTCGTTGACCCAGAAGAAGGTGCTGCAGACCATCTCTCTGTGAAGCTCCTCCTCTCCGATGGCTCTCCCTGCTCACTAGGATCATGGCTGCTCCTGGATGGGCTTCGCCTCCATGGACTACCATTGGAGGTTGACCTGCTGTTCTCTCCCCAGCAGCTGGTGCTCATGGCCTATGACAGTCAAGGGCTCTCAGCTCAGACCTCTTTCACTATACAGCTCCAGCACAGCTTAATCCAGCCCTGCCACAGCTTCACCCTGGTGGTCCGGCGTAGCCTGTACTCCCTCCTCATGAACCGCCGCCGGGTGGAGCTCCTCTTACGGAAGCTGGCTCACTTCTTCAACGATAAAGTGGGTGAGCACCTTGCGGTTCTCTCTCTGGTGCCAGGATCCTCCATAGTTACCTGGTATAACGTTACTCTGTGCCAGGAGCTTCAAGGAGATACCTGCTCAAATGATCAGATCCAAAGTATGTGGTTGGCTATGAGTATTGACGATGCACAGGTGAGACCGGAGTTCAGACGAGCGATGCTTCCTGAGTTCCCAATCAGCAAGGTGAGCCAGGTAAGGCTCAGGAATAGCTGCCTTCCTCAACCAACAGGTTCAACAACGTCTGATGAAACAGCCACTCCAGTATTGCAGACAGGGAAATTGGACTGGGTGACCAGGATGTTAAGCGCAACCCTGGTTATCTGCTCCATCATCCTCTTTGCTGTCCTGACTGAAGCCATGCTCTACCATCTCAGGGTGCAAAGGCACCTGCTGTGGCCTTCCCCTGGACTCAGGCTTGGCCAACTTGTTGACCCAAGAGTCTTACAGCCCAGAAATCCTCCACTGTTTCAACGGGACTTTCCTCCACCTCCTTTGCAGCTGTGGTTGAATCTTATCCCAGCAAATAATGAGCTCCCAACACCTACAGAACCCAAGCTACCTCAGAGTTGACCCAAAGTCATAGGAGTACCCTGCAGTAGGCTGGGCAATAAGACAATATTATATCGCATCATGACAAATTACATCACGATGTACACGTATACTGCATGGCGAGTTGACCTGTAAAGCCTGACAAACGTCTTTATGTAGTAGCGTCACACGTACAGCCTCAAAAACAAGGTCCGGCTCGATGTTCAGGTCTCAAATGATCTCAAAATTAACACTGATGAAGATCTGAAGTAAGTAGTAGATACTAATTATATAGTATCTATGTACAGTATAGATACTATATAGATATGGATACCATAGATAATACATATAGCATAGATATAGATAAGGAAATGCTATATATATATATATATATGTATAGTATAGATAATATATAGATATGGATAATATAGATATATTTAATGTTTATAGTATAGATATCAATAACTATAGATATATATACTATGTGTAGTATAAATACTGTATCGATATAGATACTATAAATATATATATATACACTATGTATAGATATTACATAGATATCGATAATATATATATATA
>CM067474.1:33363454-33375157 GCA_034552555.1 Semaprochilodus insignis
GCCTACATCCAGAAACTTGTCCAGTACACGCCAAATCCAATCACAGCTGTTATTGGTGCTCGTGTAGGTGTTACACGATGTTAGGTAGGGTTAGGTCTTTTTTTTTGTCCACTGAGCTCATTAATAAATAAATACCTTTTGATTTCTCTAGAGTCAGCAGCTCCTCTGTGGCAAGCCGGGGTTTCTTATTGAACGGTTCCGGAGAGTCAGGAGAATCTTTGATGACCTCAGATTCACTCTGTTCCTCTTTCTCTCGCTCCATTGCCCCCTTCAGTCTGGAGGAGGAACAGGAACCATGTAAATAAGCCGATACATCAAAAACATGCACCAGTTTAAAATGCAATCTGCTGAACAGAAAAGTCTTCTGACCTTTCAGAGTCTGCAGCCCATCCTTTTTCCTCCGACTCTTTTCCATTCTTTTCTGATTTATCCTCCTTGTCTTCTCTTTTTCTCCCTCGTTTTTTCCTTTCTTCCTCTTCGGGAGGTTTGCTGCGGCAGGCGCTGATGCACTCCAGGACTTGCTGGTGTCTCTCGCTGGTTGCAGCATGAGTCTTCACCAGGGTCTCCAGCTCATTCCACATAATCCGATACTGCTCATCCCTACGGAACAGAAACATTCTGGATCAACAACTTTTCCTAC
Organism: Semaprochilodus insignis; assembly: GCA_034552555.1. Classification (NCBI taxonomy): domain Eukaryota; kingdom Metazoa; phylum Chordata; class Actinopteri; order Characiformes; family Prochilodontidae; genus Semaprochilodus; species Semaprochilodus insignis. The sequence continues at coordinate 33,364,095 of CM067474.1, forward strand.
CCAAATCCTGACCATAAAAGTGCTGTGTTTAAAAGCGAATCTCAAATGAGCATGTAATTAAAATTATTTTCATTTCATGTATGATTTGCGCACCTGAGCTGATATGAAGTTTACAAACATACAGTATATACACTCATCATCTAAAGAACAGCTGCACCCAGAAGGACATGTGGGATTGCAGTGCTGTTGGGAAGGAAGATAAAGGTTACCAGGAACAATAAATGATGATACATTTAGACTGATATGATCAATATTTATTGATCTACACATACAGAAGTAGTGTCCCTCAGTGTGGCGTCGGGCCGCCGTGTTTGCTAACCCAACATGCCAGACGTCTCGGCATGGAGTTGTAGAGGTTCCTAATGGTGTCCTGTGATAATCCATCCCATGCAGCTTGAATATTCTCACACAGTTCCTGCAGATGGTGCGGTAGGGGTGGAGGTGGAGTGACATCAAGCCTTCTGGACGCGCGACAACAAACCGTTCATCTTGGCGCCGACCACGGTGCCTCCACACACAGATTCGTTTGGTCATCTCCACAAAGACAAAAGCGGGCCTCGTCACTGAAGATGACACGCTGCCATTCTGAGTCACTCCATGACAGTCTGGCATGACACCATTGCAGTCTTTGGTGGCGTTGACGGGGTGTTAAGGACAGTCGTCGTAACGGTCTGCGAGCATGTAGTCCTGCGTGGTGCAGCCGTCTGCCAATGGTGCTGGCACTAACAGTATGACTCATGGAGGCATCACTGCTCGCTGAATGTCCGCAATCGGGGCTGCTGGGTCAGTCAGGTACAGTGATAAGGCCCGTCCTTGCTTACGTCACATGTGCGGTGGAGCGTGAAACTTGAATCATTAGCATGTCTCACGATGTCAAACCTACACACCAAGTTTTATTCCTGTGGGCTGATTCCCTCTGGGTGCAGCTGTTCTTTTGATGATGAGTGTAGTATCTCTGTGCTGTGGTTATGAGCGCATGGCTTATTTGAAGGATAAAATGATCTATTTTAATGAAAAGAAAGAGATAGAATTCTTAAAGCAGCATTATGCATCAATCTGACCCTAAAATAGCAGCTTCTGAATCATTCTGCTGGTTCTCTTAACTATAATACGGAGGAGCTATAACTACATACTATAACTTTGGAGGAGCGTGTACAGGACCTCTCGCAAGAACTGCGTAAGGCTTTATGGCTTCACGTCACACACCTAGAGCTATGCAACCTCAGCAGCTAGAAGAAGCTAGCTCAGTATTCCCAGCATGGACATCATGGTAGAGGCTGGGAAGAGATGGAAGATGACACTATCGGAGGAAGAGAGAGACAAAGAGTGACTGAGGGAGAGAGTGGAGAGAGTAAATCTGGCACTGGCTTTTACTGGTTGGTGAGAGCTAAAAGAGATAAAGGATGTGAGACAGCTTTTCTGAGTGTTCATCCCTGATAATGGTATTTATGGAAGACTGTAGGCTGCATCCTTATCCGTGTCCCTGTCTCACAGAGATCTGTAGTTTTTCCTAATGCCTGAAGTTCCTCAGTCACGTTTCAGGTTGCAGGCACAGACATAAATTCCTCTCACGCCAAAAAGTGTGGTCACTGTTTGTCCATCTCCCCACAAATAAGCTGAAAGTGTGAAGCAGTTCCTGTAGGACTAGCGGTTTTCTCTCTCTAATGAGGTTGTCTTTCCTGGTGTTGTGCTGAATTCCGGCTCCCCAGCAGAATCCAACTCCTCTTCGTGTGCACACGCACGCATGTCATGCAGGTATATGGGTGCTAGAGACTACACTCAGGTTATTTACACACAGAAACAACCCGGAATCATGAGTGTGATCTGAAGTGTCCATATATCTGCGGGACATGTGTGCATGTGAAGGAGAGTCGGATTCTGGACCTTAAGCTTAAACACGAGGGGCTCAAGGCACGACCTGTATTTACTGCAGTGGAGTAAACGTGTATTACACACCGCAACACTAGTGGGAGCCAAAGAGCACAAAACACCAACTCTAACATAATGCTCAAAAAACAAAACAAAAGATCTACAGAAATAGGCAAGTTATGAAAGTAATGAACAGACTGATCCGAGTCTGTGGTGGTCCCACGGCAGGACAATGAAACTGGAACTAAAACTGGAACTTGTGGTTCTTACCTTTTAGGTCCTTTGCCCCTGGAGCCCACCGTAGAGATGGGTAAAGGATCGTTCTTCCTTTCCATGTCCACTAGATTGTACACAGTCTTCTGGCATGTCAGAACATCATCCTCCGTCATAGCATCTTTCACTATCAGGTTCGCTAAAGGCACCACCTAAGCACAAGGAGATGATTCCGAAGAGCTTAGATACGAGATAATCTGCTTGCTTATGGAAGGAGAAAGTGAAAAACGGGACTTTCCAAAAGTGGACTTCAAAAAAATGATTCAGAGAAAAGTAGCAACTACTTGGGCTGACCAAAGTGAGGTTGAACACTGGTCAGTGTGCTCAAGGCAAGGAGGCATGAATTATCCAACTCTGAACAAGGCATGATAGTGGATGCCAGACGGATGAGACATTCCATTTCCGAAGGGCATTTACCATTCCTCGATCCACAGTGTCACATATGTACCGGGAATACCTCATAGAGAGCATCATCACCCACAGTGGACAGCGCGGTAGCTGCCACAGGTGCTTAATGATGGTGACCGGAGGCGTCTGACTAGAACAGTCCGTGCGAACAGACAAGTGACTCTGGCAGAAATCACATCCACATTCAATGCAGGAGCCCCACACGGATATCCCGCAGGTCAGTGCAGCGTTCTTTGGCTGCCATGGGATATGGGAGCCGAAGACCCATCAGTGCGCCTCTGTTAACACCACCACACTGGACACAGAACCTCACCTGGGCTCGTGAAGTTGCTAACTGGACGCTAGAGGACTGGCAACATGTGGTGTGGTCTGATGAGTCGCGGTACCAGTTGTTTGAGGCTGATGGTAGGGTCTGTGTGTGGCACAGACCTCATGAAGCCATCAACAAGTCACTGTGCAGGCTGGTGGTGGTTCCATACTGGTGTGGGGTGTGTTCTCATGGTATGTGCTGGGTCCACTGGCCCGTCTAAACACGTCAATGCCCGGTGCCGCTACGTTTCACTGCTTCGTGACCGTTTGCAGCCTTTCATGGACTTCATGTACCCCCACAATGATGGGATACTCCGGCAGCATAATCTGACCAGAATTGGTTTGAGGAGCATTCTGGGGAGTTCTGAAGAATGGTGCGGCCTGCACGTTCACCTGACATGCCTCTTTTAGACTCTGATAATTACAGTCTCCTTGCCACGAGCACGTTGACCAGTGTTCGATCTCACTCACAAGATAAACCCTCATAGCTTATACAGGTGTGGGCGTTCCCAAGCCCTCCCCTGAGGTAACACCCCTTCATAATCGGTTTACATACTGATATCACAAGACCTTTGGTGTGTCAATGTATATCAGCCAGTTGAACGATGATTAGCTAAGCATTAAGGATAAGTTTAATTGATCTTAGAGTAGCAAGACAGTAAAGACCTACTACCAAAAACTCACCATTCACCTATACTCCGCTGTAAATGTGACTGATCAGGTCTCAGCTGGTTTAATCATAGGTCAGTAATCATTTGGAAGTATGTGTATCTCACCGCCTGCATGTTGAAGATGGTCGTTTGGGAAATGATCATTGGCCAGTAGCGGGTGTGGCGCTCCAGCTGGGCTTTGGCCCGTTCAAACGGGGCTCTGCCAGCAGCGTCGACGGGCATGTCTGGAAACGGAGTGAGACGATTCTCCCTCATGAACTCCCCGAAGTCCTACAGAGAGAGGGAGAAGAGGATAAGAGACCATGCTCCACCGCTAGACCGGACAAACAGTGATGACCGGTATGCAATATGGACACTATCAGGGCAGTCATGATTACGCCGGAAGTGGGCCTGTCCTGCGAACAGAGACCCCTTATTTGCAATGACCTGTTTCAGTGAAGAATAGAAGAAGACGACGAAGACAACTGAGATCAATATAGTCTTTTAACCTGCATAATATATCAGAAGATTTGAGACAGAACCTCCAGAACCACCTACTCCGACTACACTGGAGATCGGAGAAAATTAGAGAACCTACAAGTTCCTAAATGTCAAGGTCACTGTTTAGTCCTATTAGAAATGATCCAAAGAGGAGTAAAGGGACAGTATTTTAAGCCTATTTCATGAGTTACATATATTCTGGAAGTACAGTAAAAAAAACTTGAGAAATTTGAAAAAGAAACCCTATTTAAGTCATCAAGTGTCTTGACGTTTAAGAGCATTCACTCTGCAGTGACTAAACCTCTCATTAGCAGAAAGTACCAAAAGGGTAGACTAACCTTTGCTGAGGAGCATGTTGTGAGGACAGAGAAGTGGTCCAAAGTTCACTTTAGTGATGAAAGCAAGTTTAAATGATCCGATGGGAAACCTTTTGTTCATCGCCAAACTGGGGAAAGACTAGGGATGCACCAATTCAGCTTTTCCAGTTGCGATACCCGCACCGATACATAAACTTTGCATATCTGTCGATACCTGATATCGATCCGATACCATAAACCGTATACTTTACCATGTTGGAGCGACATACGGCACCAGGACTGACATAAACACTACTTTACTAAGCTCACTCATACAGCTTACTCTCTGTTGTGGTTCCTATTTGCAAGTCAAGTCTACTGTAAGTCAAGTAACCTCCAGCCACTCGGGGGAGACAAAGGGCAACCAATGAGCAATCAAGCGGCAAACGCTAACACCTGCAGCTCACGCTACTGAAGCGCGAGAGTGCTGGCCCTTGGTTGCTGAGTCTTGAGTTCACATTGTGCACGTCTCTCGTGACTAGCCGGTAAAAGGTTTCGAGCCTCGAGACAGGTTGCTTCTCCCCATGAAGTACCGAGGAGTCGGGCGTTAAGAGGGTTGCATTGTGAGCTTCCTTTTCGTTTGAGGAAATCGTTTTGTTTTGCTCTGTTGAGCACGCCAGTTTTTCCTCCTTGCAGCCTTTGTTTGTTCACCGTTTGTAAGTTTTCCCTCTGCACATTGAGTCCACTCTGCTGGGGAACTGTTAGCTCACCTCGTAGCGCTGGTCTGTGATCACAGCGACCACGGTTCGAGCCTCGCTGACAGTTACCCATTACAGGCACCCCGCAAACATGCTACTGACGGCATAGCACACTTCGCAAACAAATTAGAGTGGGGATCAGCTTAATTATCCGATACCCGATCCATCTAACTTAATATCGGATCGGTGCATCTCTAGGAAAGACTGAACCCTAAGTGTGTAAAGAAGTCAGTGAAAGGTGGAGGAGGAAGTGTCATGGTTTGGGGAATGCTTTCGGCAGCAGGAGTTGGACCTCATACACAACTACACGCAGAGTGAATGCTAATGCTTATCAGAACCTTCTTCGACAACATGTGGTTCCTTCCCTGCGTTTGTTCCCCAATCAGCCAGCAATTTTCATGCAGGACAATGCCCCCTGTCACACAGCAAAACGGGTAAAGCAGTTCCTTGAAACTGAAAAGATGGTAATAATGAAACGACAAGCCCAGAGTCCTGATCTAAACCCAATTCACTCGATTTTCCATGACAACAAGGGAGCATCTTTGTTTACTTTGAGTGTTGTGGGGCACCATATAACTTACATCCACTGCCTTCCAAAGAAGAGGACACGCGTCTGTGGCTGAAAGCACCAAATTAAAAACCTCCACCCAAATGTCCGTACGTCTTCTCTTACCGTTTTGTGGAGGGGAAGCTGACACCAGGACATCCTTACCCAGAGAAATGGCTCGGTTATGGCGCTTCCTGGCCGGACGCTTGCGAGGCTGTCAAGTTGTTGTTGTTAATTTGCTAGCTAACTAGTTAGCCAGCCAAGTAGCTGACCAGAAGTTCTAACACAAAGGCAGAGGAAACAAACTCTTAAAGTGGGCGTGGCGAAATAATGTGAATAGAAAACCTCTGGAAAATCACTGGCGACAAAGTTATGGCCAAGAAACCTACTACAGTCACCGAACTGTGGAAGAGACTGGAAGAGGACCAAAATCACACCAGAGCAGTGAGAGACTAGTGATGTCCTGTGGACGCAGATGTGCTGAAGTCATTCAAAGAAATGGCCTGTACACTTCCTACTAATCGTGTCCACAAATTGTTCTAATTTTCGATCTCCAGTGTATACGTACTCCACCTATGATCACAGCTCTGCTTTTGTGGCATGTCAGCTGATCATTAAACATCTCCAGCACAACATTTACAGTGGTTCCTGATGCAGGTTTCCCGAATCCTGTCTACCAATCCAGCTAACCTTTGGACAGATGGAACGGACGCTTACTGTGATGCGGTAGTCTGTGACGCGACCTCCGCAGCCTTCGCTGATGGAAGGTGGATCCTCCAGCGTGGAGCGCGTGCTGTTGAGCGTGTGTAGAAATATCTCCCCACCGTGGCAGCTCAGCATGTGACTGATGACCTTTGACCCAGATTTGCGGGGCTGCTCTAAAAGTACAGAACGACCTGAAATTTGACCAAAGAACAGGATTATATATTCAGCAAGCAGTTTCCCATAATCCCATACCACCTTCACTCTACTAGAGCTTCTCCATATTCAAATGTTGTATGTAAAAGTCTAAATGCTCCTGGTTCACCCAAATTACACGTGAAATTAACACACAGAACACCAGAGAAATATATCAATCTATCAATTAATCCTGATGAGGGTGACGCTATTCTCAATGCATCCGAGCATTTACATCTTAAAGATTATTAAAAAAGAAATTAAAATTGATTTTAATCTGCTTAAACTAAATTGGAGACTATGTAAACAAATTGACAATAAAATAACAAGAAAAAAATGGGGAAAAAAATTTGAGAAAAATTAATATTTAATTAAGCAAGAGAAAAATAAAACCAAGAAGCCAATTTAGAAAATGTCAGCATAAAATGATAAATAAGACAAACAAAATTTAGGATTTATTAATAAAATTAATAAAAACTGTACTTAGATAATTGAGATTAATTAAATGATTAGGGGAAAATAATAATAAAAAGGAAATATTACATTTAAATAAAAAGAACTAAAACGTACAAGAAAATAATAATTATAAGAATAAAATTAAATAAACAAATAAAGTAAAATAACTAAGATAATAAAAGTAAACAAATAAAAATCAAGTAGAACAGTGACAGGCAGAGTGGAGGGGAAGAAATTAAATGTTTAAAATTACATTAATAACAGTAACTGTGTACTAAAATATTGAGTAGTGTGTCTCTGTAGAGGACGTGTAACTTATTTACACTTTGAACACCAACAACAACACCAACAACAACAACAACATCATCATCATCATGGAATTTGTCTGAACCAGAGTTTCCCAACTGGTGTCTGACTAATCCGACCGCAAAAGCTTCCGCAGCAAGACGTTAACGACCAGATCGTTTACTGTGCAAACAAATCTGATTACAATCAAACTGTCAGTGTTGCTTGATTTTATAACATGAGGCCAAATTTGAAGTGCTGAACTTCTTAAAATCAAATCATTATTAATAAGCCGGATAATAAATTCAAACAAACCGTTCAGAAGGAAGTTCGTCAGGCACGAGGAGGGTCTACTGTTGACTTCCACAGGAGAGATCCGAAACGCTCCGGTGCAGTAATGCAGCTCTGAAACCCAACGTCACAACACCAGGTCAGGACAAACCCCGGGTCAGGAAAAACCGCGGGTCAGGAAAAACCGCGGGTCAGGACAAACTCAAGATAAACTAAATGGAGGACTGCATTTTCCAGGATTTCTCATACCCACCTACACTGTTAGTACGTGGAGTGCACCACTTCAGCGTGACCGTCTCCTTTAGACCACTGTCCCTGCTGGTGCTGCCCGCCATGTGTAGATCACCTGGACATACACAATCAGAAAATGGCAGAACAGACAAACAGTTAAATACAAAACTATATACACCAGAACAAAACCTCAAATCTGTCATAACCTAACAGCATCAGCTGCTCTGTACATTATACAGAGACATTACGATGGATGCAACACAGATGATCCAAAATGACTCGGACATTGACTTGCAATGAAAACTAAGAATGGTTTTGGCTCCTCTTATAATGTTTTAGAGATCCATAAAGACTGTAAAGGTCTATTCACAGCGAGTCTGACTTTTACAGACGGAAAACAATGCATGTCAAGTTTTTAAACTAATACATACACTACATTGGCAAAAGTATTTGCTCGTCTGTCTTCACACACACACTTGAGTGACCCTCCCCCATTCTTAATCCATAGGGTCTAATATGATACCGGCTCACACTTTGCAGCTAAAACTGCTTCAACTCTTCTGGGAAGGCTTTCCACAAGGTTTAGGAATGTGTTTATGGGAATTTATGACCATTCTTGGTGTGAACAGACCTTAAATGAAATTGCATCACTTCACTTCAGTGCAATTTGTTACGATAAAGAGTTTTTGGAGCAAACAAATTTAATGTGAGAAATTTCACATTCCCTTGACCAATTCCGAGCTTTGTTCAACCAGTGAGGATACGATCTACGTTGTGATGTAGCCTTCCTGTAATCTTTACTATACAGAAGAATGTTGTATTGAAAAACTAGAAGTGGGCAGAGTGTCTCAGTATACGTCACCAGAGGCTCCTCCCTTTAGACCTCCACTGGAGTAAAAGTACTAAAGTATTTACCTTCAAATGTACTTAAGTATGGAGAGTAACAGTAGCATGATTTATTACGGCTCTAATCTGCTATTTTCATTTCTGGAACAAGACTCTTAATCAGCTCAGTGTAGGTGAAGAGACTCTAGTGTCTCTCAGTCCACCAGTCTTTAATAGAAGCTCATTAATTAGTCTGACACTGACGACTATTACAATCATCATCAGCACAGAACACTGAAGGAGAACAGGTTCCTTTAGCTAGAACTATAAAAGAACTTTTTGCAAACAAGTTTCAGTTTAAGATTTATTTGCAACTTGGTTACAAGTTTAAGTTTAATAAGAACTTTTAAACTTTAAACAGGATCACAGATGAGTTTACCTTTACTGTACTGCATCTGTAGGTCTCTGTTCATAAACATAAACCAGCCAAAACACATTTACTATAAAAGGTAACCGTGTTTATATACATTCAGTCACGAGTGCATGTGTACATGTTTCTATATTGTGGTCTATTTACCCACAAAGTCAGGAACAATACGTTTGATCAGTTCACTGATGCTTTAAAGTGTGATTGTCAGTCAGTGTTTGCATTAACCCCGTCCTGCTTTACCAGCCTTCCTCCAGGTGCTCCTTGATGTAGTCCAGGCCTGAAATGGACATTTCCATGGACGCTAAGAATCCAGGAATAAGCTTGTTTCGTTTTGACATGAAATGTTTTTACGCCACATAAGCCGAAAGGAACGACTTCCCGTAATGTAGTGGAGTAAACAGTCAGATATTAGACTCTGTACAGAAACCAATTACATTTACTTGCTTACTGTCCACCACTGTGTTACAGGAACCAACATATTTACATGTATTCACCTGTTGAGCCTATATTCAAAGCCCCGCCCACTCATACGGAAGTTACAAGGAGTGTTCCATTGGATTTGACTGGCCACCCAGAACAGGACATACCGCTCTTGATGAACTCCATGTGGGCCTCACGATGGTGTAGAAGCTCCACGTCGTAGTTAGCGGAGGTGTTTGCATGTTGCTCCTCCTTCATTTGGACAGAGAGAACACATGTAAATGAAAGAAGTTAGTCAGGACTCACAACCACACCCAGCTCTACCAGCACCTCATCCACGGGTTTAGGGCTGACCTTCCCAAAGGCACTGACCTGGAGTGCCAACCAAAACCAGAGCCACTGTCTCCATTCCAGTCACCCTCAGTAAAGACTGCAGTGTGAGGTCCCATCTCAGATTAAATCACAGAGATGGGAGCGGCTACTCGATTTACACACGGATTTCACTCCAGAAAAGAGTTTAAAATGATAAAACGTTTCATTTAACCGTTATCATGTTAGCTCTAAGCATTAACCTTGCTAACGGCGCGTCATTAGCCAAGCCATGATGTTGCGACTTAGATCCAAAAAACTACTCAGTTATCGTTCTAGCTCTTTCCTTGTGGTGAGAAAGAGAAGAGTCTGCAGGTGATAAGCTGAGTTACAGTGAACACCAATGAGTTCAAACCCCAGTGGGCTCTAATGCTAGCTAGCTAGCAAACCTAGCTAACGTTAGCACCTCCTGGCAAAGCTAAACTGGCTCTTTGCAGTACTCAATGTAGTCTGTGGGGTTTTTAGGGTGCTTCTTGCTATGACGTCACGTCTTCATGTTCCAGTTCTCAGGTTTGTTGGTCAAAAAAAAGGGCTGATTAAGATAGCTAGCTAACTAGCTAAGGTAGAGCTAAGGCTAGCTATATTAGCTTTAGCTGGACAGCACATAAAACAACTAACAACTGGAACATGAAGATGTGCGTTCATAGCAAGAAACACCCTATAAACCCCACAGTCTAGTCAAGGGTCTCCACAAAGGGCCAGTTTGGCGTTTCCCGGGGGAGCTAACGTTAGCTAGTGCGCTAACTGGCACCAAACTGTGCGTCTCTTCATTGATGTAAGAAATGTAACTCAGTTTATCAGCTGCAGCCGTGAATCTTCATGAGCTAAATTACATTAATTTAAATGGAATCTGCTGGTTTGGATCTGCTGAGTGAATGAATTTCACATGCTACATTTTACATCAAGCTCAACTTTGAGAACTATGACATGCACATTCGCATCCTCGACTGAAGCCACCAATTACTACATTGAGGCCACCAATTACTATACTGAGGCCACAAATTACTATACTGAAGCCACCAATTACTATACTGAGGCCACAAATTACTACACTGAAGCCACCAATTATTATACTGAGGCCACAAATTACTACACTGAAGCCACCAATTATTATACTGAGGCCACAGATTACTATAGTGAGGCAAAAATTACTATAGTGAGGCCACAGATTACTATAGTGAGGCAAAAATTACTATAGTGAGGCCACAGATTACTATAGTGAGGCAAAAATTATTATACTGAGGCCAC
>CM067474.1:33379983-33392779 GCA_034552555.1 Semaprochilodus insignis
AGAGAGAGAGAGATAGAGAGAGAGAGACAGAGAAAGACACACACACAGAGCGTGAGAGAGAGCGTGTGAGAGAGAAAGTGTGTGTGAGAGAGAGGGAGAGAGATGGAGAAAGAGAGAGAGAGAGAGAGAGAGAGAGACACAGAGCATGAGAGAGAGTGTGTGAGAGAGAAAGGGAGAGAGATGGAGAAAGAGAGAGAGAGAGAGTGGGCGAGTGTGTATGAGAGAGAGGGAGAGAGATGGAGAGAGAGGGAGAGGGGGAGAGAGAGACACACACAGAGTGTGAGAGTGTGTGAGAGAGAAAGTGTGTGAGAGAGAAAGTGAGAGTGAGAGAGACTGTGAGAGAGAGAGACTGTGAGAGACACTATGACAGAGAGCGAGAGAGTGTGAGACAGAGAATGAGAGAGAGTGAGAATGTGAGTGTGTGAGAGAGAGTGTGTGTGTGAGAGTGAGAGAGTGTGTGAGAGAGGGAGAGAGAGTGTGTGTGTGTGAGAGAGAGGGAGAGAGATGAGTGAGAGTGTGAGAGAGAGTGTGTGTGTGAGAGAGAGGGAGAGAGATGAGTGAGAGTGTGAGAGAGAGTGTGTGTGTGAGAGAGAGGGAGAGAGATGAGTGAGAGTGTGAGAGAGTGTGTGTGTGTGTGTGTGAGAGAGGGAGAGAGATGAGTGAGAGTGTGAGAGAGTGTGTGTGTGTGAGAGAGCGTGAGAGAGAGCGTGAGAGAGAGCGTGAGAGAGAGCGTGAGTGTGTGAGAGTGAGAGAGAGAGTGAATAATGTTTGAATGAACTAATCTAAAAATGTTTCTCTTTTATTTATCTATTTTATTTAATTTGTAATTGTTTCCCTCATTCTGAAACTCAGACAGTAACACAGGTTCACTTAGAATGGCTTCATTTCACATTTCTCTGTGGAATATTCATGGCCTGAACTCCTTATTTGGGTTAAAGAGCAGAAGCCCTGACTTTCTGGAGGACCTAAGAGACACTGATATACTGATTCTGCAGGAGACATGGTGTAGAGGAGACCAGCCCACTGGATGTCCCCCAGGCTACAGGGAGTTAATGGTTCCCTCCACTAAATCAAAAGGAGTAGCTCGGGGAAGGAGCTCAGGAGGGATGCTCATATGGCTTAAATCTCAACTAACACGTTCGATTGAGCCAATAAAACAGGGAGAAAATCATCTGTGGTTAAAAATTAATAAGCAGTCAGTCTCTACACCCCAAAATATATTCCTCTGTGCAGTATATATCCCCCCCAGAGTCCCCTTATTTTAATAAAGAAACATTCCCAAATCTGGAAAGACAAATCAGCCACTTCCAGAAACAAGGCCACGTCATCATCTGCAGGGACCTAAATGCTCGAACAGGAGACCAACCAGACTCTATCAGCAGTGAAGGTGACCACTTCATAACCGAAGATGATGTTCATTTTCCTTCTTCCTCCCCCAGAGAGAACTGTGACAGGTCCGTAAACGCACACGGGAAGACTACTGCACCTCTGTCGAAGCCTGGGTCTGTACATTGTAAACGGGCGGCTGCGAGGGGACTCCTTCGGCCGGCTCACCCACAGCTCAGCTCTGGGCAGCTGTACAGTGGACTACGCCATAACAGATCAGGACCCGACTTTCCTGAGAGCCTTCACAGTCAAGCCACTAACACCCCTGTCACACCACAGCCAGGTAACTACATACCTGAACAGACCAATTACAAACGACCACAGAAGCAAACCCAGCCCACTGCATAAACTCAAACATCCTCCTAGGTGGGCTCAGGACAGATATCTCCACACTATCAACAGCCCAGAAATCCAGACTCTTCTCCACTCCTTCCTCTCAGACATCTATCCCCAAGATAAAGGAGGAGTAGACGCGGCTGTGGAAAACCTTAACAGTACTTTCGATCATGCAATCCAAACTTCAGGTCTGACCACGAGGAAGAACAAGTGGAGGAACACTCAGTCAGACACATGGATTAATCAGGACTGTAAAAAACTGAGATTTGAAAATTATCCAATCAGAAACACAGAGAACCACATAATCAGGAACTCCGCACAAAATACTGTGAGATACTCCGAGAATATAAACACACCCTGAAAACTAAAAAGTACAAATATATACAACATCAAATAAACCACTTAGAAGAATCAATTAACTCTAATTCGTTCTGGGACAACTGGAGATCACCGAACCAAAAAAACCAAGACCATGTAGCAATTAATAACGGAGACATACGGAGAAACCACTTCCAATCGTTATACAGTCCTCCATCAATAAATGTAGAGCAACAGAGAATATCCAGGAAACTAGAAACACTCAGTACAACTCAGAAGCCTCCAACCCAGAACAGCCTGTGGTACGGACGGCATCCTAAATTAAATGCTGAAAAACACAGATTATACATTTAAACTGGCTATTCTGAAACTTTTTAATCTTATACTAACCGTAGGCCATTAACCCCCCCCAACCTAGACCGAGGGGCTCATAACCCCCATATTCAGAACTGGAGATAAACTAGACCCAAACAACTACAGAGGAATCTGCTTTAGCAGTAACCTGGGAAAGGTCCTCTGCAGCATCCTCAACACCCGACTCACCGACTACCTCATAGAACACAACGTTCTCAGCAGAACTCAGATCGGCTTCTTACCACACCACCGAACATCTGACCACATCTTCACTCTCCATACACTGACCGATAAACATGTCACCCAACACAATGACACAGTCTTTGCATGTTTTGTAGACTTCCAAAAAGCTTTCGACTCAATTTGGCACAATGGACTATTTTATAAGCTCATTGAAAGTGGAGTGGGGGACAACATGTTTGATGTCATTAAATCAATGTATTCTCACAGTAAATGTGCAGTGAAAATCGGAACACTCAGAACCGGGTTCTTTCCACAGTCACGAGGAGTAAGACAAGGTTGCAGCCTGAGCCCTGCTCTCTTTAACATATACAGGGGTTGGATAATGAAACTGAAACACCTGGTTTTAGACCACAATCATTTATTAGTATGGTGTAGGGCCTCCTTTTGCGGCCAATACAGCGTCAGTTCGTCTTGGGAATGACATATACAAGTCCTGCACAGTGGTCAGAGGGATTTTAAGCCATTCTTCTTGCAGGATAGTGGCCAGGTCACTACGTGATGCTGGTGGAGGAAAACGTCCTTCTTGGTGGTATGCTGACATTACCCTGGATACCGTGGCTCTTGATACATCACAAAGACTTGCTGTCTTGGTCACAGATGCGCCAGCAAGACGTGCACCAACAATTTGTCCTCTTTTGAACTCTGGTATGTCACCCATAATGTTGTGTGCATTGCAATATTTTGAGCAAAACTGTAAAACTGTGCTCTTACCTGCTAATTGAACCTTCACACTCTGCTCTTACTGGTGCAATGTGCAATTAATGAAGATTGGCCACCAGGCTGGTCCAATTTAGCCATGAAACCTCCCACACTAAAATGACAGGTGTTTCAGTTTCATTGTCCAACCCCTGTATGTTAATGAACTGGCTGAAAACTCCATCAGTGTGATGATATACCCGGCCTCTCTTTGGGAGACACCAAGGTTAAATGCCTCCTATATGCAGATGACAGAGATGCTGAGTTTAGAGGTACTAGGGAACTTCCGTAAAAATTGGGTTTTGAAAGTAAACCAGCAAAAAAACAAAATAGTAATGTTCCAGAAGAGGTCTAAACGTCAGGGGAGCCAGATCTTCACAATTAACAACACCGAGATCGAACATGCCAAATCATACACCTACCTGGGCATAACCATCAGCTCCACAGGAAGTCTTGGCTTGGCTGTGAAGGAGCTCAAAGAGAAAGTGAGGAGAGCTCTTTTCACCATTAAGAAATTTATTCAATTTGAAATACCAATTACAATCTGGCTTAAATGATTCAAATCAGTCATTGGACCTATAGCACTATACGGCAGCGAGGTGTGGGGACCCCTCATATGAAACGACTTCACAAACTGGGACAGGTATCCTACTGAGGCTCTGCACACGGAGTTCTGCAGGAACATTCTCCATGTGCAGAGAAAAGCCCCCAATACTGCCTGCAGAGCCGAGTTAAGACAGTATCCACTGCTGCTGAACATTCAGAGAAGAGCCCTAAACATCTGGACACACATCAAATCCAGTGACCCCCAATCACTGCACTACAGAGCACTGCTCAGTCAGGAGCTGAACACTGAAAGGAGTCCCCTGAGCCAGCTGGTCCTCAAGCTCAGCGACCTAAAACCCAATGACATCATCAACACCAAACACCCTCACCACACACTCACTCAGTAAATCAGACCTCACCAAATTATAACCCACCAAAAACACAACTACATCACCTACTGGACCCAAACTACACAACAGCAACACAAACTACAGTGCTATTCAGCCCTAAACTGGGACTACACACTAGTGCCCTACCTGACCACCATCAGAGACCAAACACAGAGGAGGGTGCTGACCATGTACAGACTCAGTGAGCACAGTCTGGCCATCGAAACCGGCCGGCGCAGACAGAACTCCGTACCCAGACTGTGCTCTCACTGTGAGCTGTCAGTGGTGGAGACAGAGCTGCACTTCCTAACAGAGTGCTCTAAATATGAGTCTATCAGAACCTGGTTCTATGAGACAGTGAGTAGCGTGTGTCCTGAGTTCCAGCTCTGCAGTGACCCTGAAAAGCTCCCGTACATATTAGGAGAGAAGAGTGAGCTGACCTTACACGCAGCCAGATACGTGACAGCCTGTCACAACCTGAGGGACAACCAGTGACCACAATCAACAACCCATCACTGATTATTACTGAATATTAGTCATTTAGAAATTCTTACAATTATTTATTTGTTTTCTTTACTAACTACCATCAATCCTGTAAATAACTTAATTTCTGTTGTTCGTATTGTTGTATATATATATAATATTTTTCTCTGTGTTTATGTATTGATTGTTAAATGCTCTGGCAACAGTGTATCTACTACGTTCATGCCAATAAAGCACTACTGAACTGAACTGAGTGTGTGAGAGATTGTGAGAGAGTGTGTGTGTGAGAGAGAGTGTGAGAGAGTGTGTGTGTGTGTGTGTGTGTGTGTGAGAGAAAGTGTGTGTGAGAGAAAGAGAGTGTGTGTGTGAGAGAGAGAGAGAGAGGGGGTACAGACTACAACTCCACACAGCACAAAGAACCAGAGCACCGCACGACACTATCATCTCTATGGGGAAGATCGGCTATGTGAGGGAGGTGGAGGAGGCAGTGAGGAGGTGCTTTCTTTTTCATCCAGCATCACACTAATCAGGAGGATCAGATTCACACCTCCAGCATAATCCCCCACCCTTCCTTTACTCTTACAGCTCCTTTAAAACTCCTCTCTCTCTGCTGGAGGTGGAGCTGGGCGTTACGGCAGAAACTCGAAAACGCCACATACCTTCAACACTACGTCACCACGCGTACACAGACATGCTTCAACCACAGCCCACTCACTTTACTGCGGAGGCACTGAACATCAGGCTGACCAGTAGGAACTCTGTGGCAGCAGGCCAGTCAGAAGTGCATCGGGACGGTGGTAGAGCAGCTCATCTCTCTGGAGGCTGAGCTCAAAAGCTCAGACAGGAAGCAGCTCGCTGTATTCAGTGCTGTGAAAAAGTATTTGGTAGTGTAATGGTAGTTTGCTGCTTCAGGACCTGGACGACTTGCTGTAATTGATGGAACCATGAATTCTGCTTTCTACCTGAGAATCCTGAAGGAGAATGTCCGGCCATCGGCTCGTGACCTTAAGCTCAAGCGTACTTGGGTTCTGCAGCAGGACAATGATCTGAAGCACACCAGCAGGTCCACTTCTGAATGGCTCAAACTAAACAAAATGAAGGTTCTGGAGTGACCTAGGCGAAGTCCTTACACTTAAATCCGATTGAGATGCTGTGGCATGACCTTCAACAGGTGGTTCATGCTCGGAAACCCTCCAGTGCGGCTGAATTACAACGGTTCTGGAAAGAAGAGTGGGCCAAAATTCCTGCACAAAGACTCATCGCCAGTTATCGCAAAGGCTTAACTGCAGTTGTTGCCGCCAAGGGTGGCACAAGCATTTATTAGGTTTAGGGAGCAATTACTTTTTCACACAGGGTCAGGTTGGTTTGGATGAAATCATCATGGGGGGGGGGGGGACAAAACACTGCATTTTGTATTTACTCGGGTTGTCTTTGTCTGGGATTCACATTCGTTGGATAATCTGAAACATTCAAGTGTGACAAAATCTGTAAGGGGGCAAACACTTTTTCACAGCACTGTATGTATACACAGTATATGGCAGTCTGGATTTATGGCACACTGTGTTTAGACAAAGGACGAATAGGCCGGTATGAATAGGCGGTACCTCGGCTAACCATTGCTGAGCATGGGTCTTCTCCCAGCTCAGCCTGGGTTTGTTAATTAACTGGTCGCGTGCAGGACCGGAAGTCTATAGTCTGTATCTAGATCGATTAGTGTGAGCTGGATGACGGAGGAAGGCACACGTCCCGGGGGTCTGAAATAATCTCTGAAAATTAATTAGAGTACTGACCTGCTCACAGACATTTAATGTAGGCTAGCAAAACAGAAAATACACCATGAAAACAGCAGCCGTGTGAACATCCAGCACAACACACATCAAGACCACAAGAAGAACCACTGGACAGTGAAACAGGGTCAGGTGGACAGGAGGATGAAGTCACCAGGGGGAACACAAAGTGAAAGGAACAGGAGAGCTTGTATGACTGGTGGGGAGCGGTGTTTATAACATAGCTGCTCAGCGGAAAAGTCAGTGTCTATATACTCACCATCGAGAAAACACAGCTAGCCGCACCCAGAAGGAATGAACCTTGGTGGGTGCGTACAAGGATGGGCCTTATCTCTGTACCTGACTGACCCAATAGCAGATTACAGACATCCAGTGAGCAGTGATGCCTCCATGAGTCATCCTGTTAGTGTAGCACCATTGACAGACGGCTGCACCACGCAGGACTACATGCACGCAGACCGTTACGACGACTGTCCTTAACACCATGTCAACATCGCCAAAGACCGCAATGGTGTCATGCCAGACTGTCATGGAGTGACTCAGAATGGCAGCGGGTCATCTTCAGTGACGAGTCCCGCTTTTGTCCTGGTGGAGACGACCAACGAATCCGTGTGTGGAGGCACCGTGGTCGGCGCCAAGATGAACGGTTTGTTGTCACGCGTCACACGTCCAGAAGGCCTGCTGTCACTCCACCTCCACCCCTACCGCACCATCTGCAGGAACTGTGAGAGGATATTCAAGCTGCATGGGATGGATTATCACAGGACGCCATTAGGAACCTCTACAACTCCATGCCAAGACGTCTGGCATGTTGGGTTAGCAAACACGGTGGCCCGACACCATACTGAGAGACACTACTTCTGTATGTGTAGCTGAATAAATGGTGTCCACATCAGTCTAAACTTATCATCATTTATTGTTCCTGGTAACCTTTATCTTCCTTCCCAATAGCACTGCAATCCCACACTTCCTTCTGGGTGCAGCTGTTGTGTTGATGGTGAGTGTATGTATACGGCCAAGACCACTTCATTAGCTATACCTCCATTTCAGCCAGATTGCCACAGTGATGTGCGACTGCTCTGATCCATCAGGTGACAAAGTTCAGAAGGACTCGCACTCCTCTCTTTTGGCGTAGTTTGAATGTAAACGAATGCCTGTATTAGCTGCACATTCTTAGAGAGACGACACTGACTGATCTGCACTGCTGAATGAGCTTCTGAGCAGGAACTCACAAGTACACTGAGGGAACACAACACAACAAAGCGAAACCAAGACGGATAGAAACCGGTGAGGAGGGCAGGAAGGATGGATGTGGAGGGTAAAGACAGAGACAGCAAACACAAACAGGAAACGAGGGAGGTGTGTGGGAGAGCTCACCTTCATCGGTATGTTGGTGATGGTGGTGGAGGCCAGGTCGAAGTGCTGCTGCACCAGCACGTTGAGTTTGGAGGCCAGGTGTCTCCCAGCCCGCACGCTGTGAACCTCGCTGCTCAGAACAGACGAGATCTGACACAGACACACGTCCAGATTAGTGAGGCAATAAAGCTGTCGTATTCAGAGACAGCGAAACAGTGAATATGGTGTCTGCTGCTCCAGTAGGGCTACATCTCCTGGTATCTACGGTCACTGACCATATAGGAGCGCTCTGTAGTTCTACAGTTCTGGACTGTAGTCCATCTGTTTCTCTGTATACTTTATTACCCTGTTCTTCAATAGTCAGGACCCCCACAGGACCACCACAGAGCAGTGTGTGTTGTGTTGGTGTGAGTGGATCAGACACAGCAGTACGGCTGGAGTGTTTAAACACTGTGTCCACTCACTGTCCACTCTATTAGACACTCCTACCTTGCTGGTCCACCTTGTAGATGTACAGTCAGAGACGATAGCTCATCTGCTGCTGCACAGTGCAGTGTTGGTCATCCTCTAGTCCTTCATCAGTGGTCACAGGAGGCTGCCCACAGGACGCTGTTGTGCTGGATAGTTTTAGTTGGTGGACGGTTCTCAGTCCAACAGTGCCACTGAGGTGTCCAGCAGCACTGCTGTGTCTGATCCACTCACACCAGCACAACACACACTAACACGCCACCTCCACGTCAGTGTCACTGCAGAGCTGAGAATGATCCACCACCCACATAATACCTGCTCAGTGGTGGTCCTGACCATTGAAGAACAGGGTCTTGATAGTATCACTAGACTACCGAGCTACTGTCATTCATACGAGCATTCCCTGGATGCAGACCCAGCAGTAAACATCATGAGAACCTTCTACAAGGCACCTTCTACATATACAAGCTAAACGATGTGAGCGGATAAAGTGGGGTCTAGAACACCACCTGTACATGCAGAGCCCACTCGTATCTCCACTTCACTCGCTCTGTTCTATTCAGTTCTGCTTCAGTAGTTTCACTCAATCAAACTTTCCTGAATCCTTAAAGGGTCTCATCATCAGAGAAACCCAAACAGTGGAACCTGATCTGCTAGAACCTTTATCTGTGATGTCATGAAAGCCAATGTATTTACTGACATCCACCTATTCAGCCTGCAGCAGTGGAGCCTGTTAAGGTCTGACCTAGATCCCAGCCTTCACTCACCTCTTTCTTCGGCCGGTCCGATACCAGAGTGTCGTCTCCTTGCGGGTAAATATGGACGAGCACCAGCTCACACTGCTGAATGGGCATAAGTCTGCACAGAGCAAAGATCATCCTATAGAGAGCCTGTCTCTCACACGATCAGCAACTTCACACTAAACTTCTGACACTACTAACACGTATGAGAGGCGGCACATGCTAATCTGCACATGGAGAAGGATGGTACCCAGCTTAGTTAGCCAGGTTAGCATTTTACAGTGAAGCTTTTTAATTGGCTAAAACCAGAGTCGGTTTGGCCATTTCTGATATCTCACATTCTACCATAAACACTAGAGGGCGCTCACCAACAAGTGAACAGAGCTAAAAGGGTACTGAATTCTGACTGGTTAGAATTACTGCTACTGGGCACTGATCAGGCTAGCATTACTGCTACTGAGTGCTGATTAGGCTAGCATTACTGCTACTGAGTGCTGATTGGTTAGCATTACTGCTACTGAGTGCTGATTAGATTAGCATTACTGCTACTGAGAGCTGACTTGGTTAGCATTAATGCTACTGATGGTTGACTGGTTAGGATTATTGCTACTGAGTGCTGATTAGTTAGCAGTACTGCTACTGAGTGCTGATTGGTTAGCATTATTGCTACTGAGTGCTGATTAGTTAGCATTACTGCTACTGAGTGCTGATTGCTTAGCATTACTGCTACTGAGTGCTGATTAGTTAGCAGTACTGCTACTGAGTGCTGATTAGTTTAGCATTATTGCTACTGATGGCTGACTGGTTAGGATTATTGCCACTGAGTGCTGACTGATATTGCTGCTCTGTGTTTATACAGGTGCATTCAAGTGTGACGTCACCTGCTTGAATTAATCACGATCAGTGCGCTCCGGCCTTAAGAAGCCCTTTAAAATCCTGTTTATATTGGACTCACTCGGGAGCGCCCTCTAGTGTCTGACACACCCACAAGAATGGCTGCTCTCCTCTCTTAAAACATTCCCTCCAAAAATAGCCCACCTGTCAGATCCAGCTGCCAGCTTGTTCTGCTCCTGAATAGTTTCTAGCACACAGTCCTCCAGCATCCGCACATGCGTGTCACTGAGAGGGCCAAACATACAGATTCAGCCAAAAACGCCCATGTACATCAAATAATCAAATTTATCACAAAAATTCATCAACCAAAATGCTGTTCCTCTAAACAGAACCCACTCTGAGAGTAATAATTATTGATTATGTAATATATAAACCTTTTTTGTTATTACTACATCAAAAGGACACATAGTACATTCCATTTCCTGGTTCATTTATACCTTTTAGCATTAGTGAGACAGATGATGCGCCCCCTGTTGGCCACTCGGTCAGCCAGGTCCATCAGAGCGGTCCGAGACTCGTGCTGGTATTCTGTAATCTTGCAGAGTGACTCCACCGCAGCCACCAATCCGTGCAAGATGCTACAGCATTCCGGATCCTCACGTGGGTTGGGAGGCCCGACGGCTGCCAGCGCAGACATCAGCTTTAAAGAAACAAAATTACACGGTTTTACAAATCTACTGTCCTGTGTCTTTAAGCCCCGCCTACCGATGAGGCCAGTGTGAAGTGGTAGCTCATCCAGTCTGCTACAAGCTCCACCCCCACACCTCTGTGTCTGTTCTCAAAGTGGCGTCGGTTCTGGTGTATCAGTTTGATCCAGAGTCCGATCCTGAAAGTCTGGTAGTACAAACTGGTAAATCCACCTTCACAAGCCAGATTTGTGCAGACTAGTTTCAGAGTGGTCAGTTTTTACTGGTTTACTCTGTGTGTTGTGTGAGGCAGTACCAAGCTTGCCGGTAGGCGGGCACTAAGGACTGTGTTACGAGATGACATCACCTTGTAGCAGAGACAGCAGGGAATTCCGATGAGCCATTTCAGGCAGCTGGGAAAAGTGCTTTTTCTCATGTGTACTTGCAGAATGTTTACAAAAAGCTACATAAAACTGGAAAAAAAACATAAGAGAGCCCCTTTAGGGTTTCAGTATGCAAATGAGCACTGCTCGGATTGGCTGTTCTGTGTAGTGATGCATTCAGACAGCAGTCCAGGCTGAAACACTCCTTATGACTTCAGCATGAGCAGGTGAAGCTAATCTGCTGTGGGCTGATCAACAGGACAGATCTAAATGTGTTGGTTTTTGTGACATCACAAAAACAGGCTATTTTCAGCAAACCTTCTGTTTACGGACTGTAGAGTGAACGGTATGGTTTAAACGTATCTCTTATTGTAAGAGAGTTCGGGGTGGTATTCAAAATGGTACACTATTGGTACTATACTGCACACTGCATCCTACAGTAGTATGTACTGCATACTCCATGCTGCCCCCTGTGTGTAGTATACAGTACAGTAACAAGTTCTGACCTACAGGGTAGTATACTAATACAGTCACATGACCAGTTACCTCACATTTACCTCAGAGCTGTTATTACTGTATCCACTGTTTAGAGCTAGCTGCTGCTAACGCTGCTCAGTTCACCTGAAATACGTTTAGCCTAGCTGTTAGCTACCCTCGGCTATTTCAGTCTAAAACTGATACTCTAAAGCGAATTCATCTTTTATTAATCTTCAGACCTGCATAATTTAACTTTGAGGCTCATTCTGATGAAAACATACCCCACTACAATCACTACACCCATATTTATACTCCGAGTTAGCTGCGTTTTGCTCCCCAGTGTTACCCGCCGCCATGTTCTCTGGCTGAAGCAGGCTGATGGGATGCAGTACACCATGAAGATGGCTCCCCCTGTACACTAGAACATCTGACTGGAGTAGAACACCATCCGGGTATCTCCAGTACACTACAGATCTTCAGTTTGGTCACATACTACACACAACTTTTAGGTAGATTTAGTATGTGAGGAATATGTATTATGGCATTTTGAATACAGCTCATGATTTAACTCCCACTAATGCATACGTACAGTATAATCCAGAATGTTCCCAACAGGTGGAAAGCAGAACCTACCTCTTGGACGCTCTGGGCCTCCTGTCTCCAGCTATTCAGGATGTGGAATTCTGAATCACTAACAATATAGTTCACCTGTAAGACAGTACAAGCTGATTAAAGTGCTGCTCACAGATCACTGAGCAGGTTAACTACCCAGTCAATAACCACCATATGCCTTACGAGCTTCTTGGCTGGGTAGATGTCATAGAGAATCCGGCAGTACTCCATAGAGCACTCCACAGCGCACGTCCAGAGAGATTTGGAGACGGGAGCTAAAGGGATCACGCCCTGAGATCGGCTCTTGGTCAGCATGTCGCATTCTATCTGCTGCCTGCTGGACTCTGCCATGTAGGGGCAGTGATCGACCACGAACACCGTCTTGTGTGAGACCGAGAACACCTTCATCCTGCCGGTGCTCAAGGCTGATTCCCTGTAAACAACGAGACTCAGTGAGCTCATATCAACGTCAGAGCATACCAAGTTCAAAGCAAGCTCGCTGCTGGATTATGGAAACCAAACATTCTGCCTTAAAGGGGAGATATATATATGTGTGTGTGTGTGTGTGTGTGTGTGTGTGTATAAATTATAGTTTTATTTAGTTTATAGTTTATATATATTTTATATATATATTTATATAGTTTATATATATTTATTTATAGTTTTTTATATAGTTTATAGTTTAATTTAACTGTATTATTT
>CM067474.1:33393044-33408753 GCA_034552555.1 Semaprochilodus insignis
ATTATAATATTTATTTTTAGTCATTTTAGTATTTTTATTTTAATATTATTTATTTTGAATAATTTTAGTTTTTTTTTTTTTTACTTTATTTTCTCTCGTTTTCTTTTTTACTTAGTTATAATCCTTTTATAGTTATTATCTGTTTTATTTTAGTTTACCCTTTTATGTTGCAAACTTATGAATTAGTTTATTATAATGGTTTTATTTTGTTTTACTTATTATTTCTTAAAATGTTCTTTCAGTTCTTTTACCACTGATCTTGATTGTCAATTTGTTCTACATAATCATTCTTTTAATGTAATTTTCCAGATTAAAACCATTTTAATTTCTTGTTTAATCCCTGCAGCTGTAAAAGCTCAGATACATTAAATATGAGGGTCACCCTCAGTGTACCTCTGACTGAAAATAACAGCTGATTGAGATGGTTCAGATGTTCTGTACAGTTGTGGAGATGGGAACCAGGGTTCTCCATGTCTACAACACACATAGACACTTTATTGACTACCTAAACCACCAGTGAAGTAGTGGTTAGGGGTGTAAAATATATTGGGACGTCATGTTTTATGATGCTGCATTGATTATTAAAAGCCCAATACTGATATCAAATCAATAACTATATATACTATATACATATACATACACATACATATATATATATACAAATATATATACACACACACACACACAATCTCAATCTGAAGAACCTTTTCAGCATGTAGAGAACCACTTAACCATGAAATGGTTCTATACACAGCAAAGGTATGTGCTTAGAGAACCGTACTGTATCATACTGGGACATAACTGATCACAATAATTACATATACAGTATACTATGTCATAGCCCAAGCCTATTAACGCATGAGTGCACACTACTGCTCTATAATTATACTGTGCAGTTAACTTTTACTCTCATGTTCTTTGCACAACAATACACAATTATACTTTATCATTACTAAGTTTATAAATTTATTGTACATCTCATTAATTGTGCTGTTCTGTGCTAAAGGAAGATTAGCCAAGTAAGAGTTGCACTGTGCAATGTAATTACTTGTTACACTGTGCATATAAATGATCGTGAATTACTACACTGAGGCTCAAGTTTCTCATAACTCCTGGCTTTAATATATTATTGCGTGCCCTAAATAAATTATTTTGAGCTCTCAATATAACAAACTGTGGATCCAATGGGCTATAGTATATTGTGACCTCATAATAAAACTTGTGGCCTCAACATACTAAATCACAGGCTCAATATAGCAATGTGTGGCCTCAGTATAGCAAACTGTGGATTCAATGGGCTAAAGTATATTGTGACCTTATTATAAAACTTGTGGCCTCACATACTAAATCAAGGCCTCAATATAGTAATTTGTGGTCTCAATATAGCAAATTGCATATTTAATTGGCCAAAATAAATTGTGAACTCATTATAAAACTTGTGGCCTCAACATACTAAATCATGGGCTCAATATAGCAATTTGTGGCCTCAATATAGAAAACAGTGGATTCAATGGGTTATAGTATATCGTGGCATTAACATATTAATTTGTGGCCACGCCTTATTAAAAAATAACACCTACCACGTCACCACATGGGCTCTAGATAGTTCTGACTAGCTGTAAGAAAGTCACAGATAAAAGGTTGTGCTGTTGTTGCGTTCTAGCTAATAAACACAGAGCTCGGTGCAGGTTGCTAGTAGCTACTATGCTAACTACTCGAGTACCATGATGCTGAGAACTTGCTGGCCGATACGTGTGAAAACATTAAGCTTGTTTAATGCAGTGAGTTTGTTTGCTAACAGATGAAAGTGATGAAGATACCGTTGATTTGAAGATGATGATGATATTGAGTTCCAGTCACGGAGCCGCTCAAGGCAAAGCCAAGCTAGCTTATCTTAGCATTGTCAGTGTCGCCTGCGCTCTGCTCCTCCTTAAATAATCACTGTTGCTTTGAATAATCCGAAGTGGGCAAAAGACGAACTGTACCAGCAAAGCGCTTTTATTTAAGCAGAAAGAAGGGTTTTAAGAAAAGCCGTTCTGTTAGCTCAGGGACCGCAAACTAGAGGACATAATGCCATGTTGCACAAACCGGGCAGACAAACAAACAGTTCCGTGCAGATGCAATAGCCGCTTCAATGGTTCCGGCGTGCGACCTGTGAAGCTCTCTGGCAAAAGATTGACGTGGGCAAGGACAATTGCTGTAAGAACATGATTCTTTCCTAAAGCA
Source organism: Semaprochilodus insignis (assembly GCA_034552555.1). NCBI lineage: Eukaryota > Metazoa > Chordata > Actinopteri > Characiformes > Prochilodontidae > Semaprochilodus > Semaprochilodus insignis. The sequence goes on from CM067474.1 coordinate 33,395,271, forward strand.
GATGATTTCAAGTTCATTCAGAGTGAGTTTGGTGTGAAACGCTCCGTTCTAGAGAAACTGCAGAACTGTTCAGAGTGGTGGTGAATGGAACCAGACGTCCCCCTCTAAAAGCTCCCTCACAGAAAGTTACTACATGAGATGGTTATGAATACGCTGCCTGATGTCCGAGACACTGTTTATGATAGTTTGGAGGATATTTCAGCCTTAAACTCCATTCAGGGTGGAGGGATACATGCTGCAGGGTGGTGTGAGGTAAAATAGTCCCCCAAAGAAAACTTATTATTTCCAGGTTTTCCAGATTTTCCCATCATCAACATTCCATATAAACTCAGAAGACACATGTAGGTTGACTGGTGGTTTAGATAGTCAATAAAGTGTCTATATGTGTGTTCTACACATGGAGAACCCTGGTTCCCATCACCACCACTGTAAAGAACATCTGAACCAGCTCACACCAAACCCACTCTCAATCACTCTATTTACACCTCACACCAAACCCACTCTCAATCACTCTGTTTACACCTCACACCAAACCCACTCTCAATCACTCTGTTTACACCTCACACACTCACACACATTGTTAGGCACAAATGTGGAATTCTCCTTTAAGAGAAGGCTGACGCTGACATTTCTGTATGCAACCAATGATGTAATTCCTGTTAGTGCTAAGGCAAAACCCAGTGGTGCCAAACGTCCTCCTAGCTTTCACTAGTATACTTTCACTTAATCCTTAAGGGTCCGAATAACTATTAGTACTATATAGTGTTATCAGTTTAAACAGACAGCCTGTAACTGTGTTTACTGAGCTTCTAGTCTAAATAATAAAGATAATAATTTTACTTATTTTAAGAAATAATGCTTAAAACCTGGAAAATGATCTGCTGATTTAATAACACACTTTTTTAAAGATACAATCACTATAAACTAGTATTAATGTATATAAAGAGGTGAATAGCCTTATATTATTTTTACAACAGTCTCAGAATGAGAAATATTAGATATACGAACTACATTGAAGATATTTTCACTTGCTGTGCAGACATATATATACCCATTAGCCATAACATTAAAACCAACCAAAACTATCAAGACAACAGCCCCCTGTGACCACTGATGGAGGACTAGAGGATGACCAACACTGCACTGTGCAGCAGCAGATGAGCTATCGTCTCTGACTGTACATCTACAAGGTGGACCAGCAAGGTAGGAGTGTCTAATAGAGTGGACAGTGAGTGGACACAGTGTTTAAACACTCCAGCAGCACTGCTGTGTCTGATCCACTCACACCAGCACAACACACACTAACACACCACCACCATGTCAATGTTACTGCAGTGCTGTGAATGATCCACCACCCACATAATACCTGCTCTGTGGTGGTCCTGTGGGGGTCCTGACCATTGAAGAACAGGGTAATGAAGTATACAGAGAAACAGATGGACTACAGTCTGGAACTGTAGAACTACAGAGTGCTCCTATATGGTCAGTGGAGCTGGTACAGTGGACAGTGAGTGGAGATACAGGGAGGTGGCTTTAATGTTATGCCTGATTGGTGTATATTTGGAAATGCAAGGTTTTATTGGAGTACTGCATTAATGCTGGCAGCCCTAGTCCTTTTTGTTTGTGATTATTTTGTCCTTCGAGTTTCTCGAATTGCCTTACAAGTCAGTAAACACGTGACTTCTCCAGAGTCCCGACTTCTCATGGCTCAAATGATCCAGACCACAACTCAAGCCAATCATATTCACAGGATTTATTCATCGTTCTACAACATAAATACAACTCAAATCAACATCATCGCCCCCTGATGGAAAGCAGAATCAGCCTATAGTCTGAACGGAGCCTCAATATGAGCTCTCAGATTGGCCATTTCCACTGGCTTGCAGGAGCCTCTTCGATCAGCGGCTCCCATGGTTTCCATTCTGCCATCTTCCTGGACAAGGTCAGCTCCGACTCCGCCTGCGAAAAGCCATGGAGGGACATTTAACATGCATATTATGATCGTGATGAACAATTTTTTATTGCCTGATCTGATCGCTACATATACTGTCTATTCTCCACTCACCTGTGCGATGACTTCCTCGATCTGCCCACAGTTGATTTTCTTCTCCAGCTTCTCTACATCTGGCTCCTTCACAGAACATTACACAAAGAGACCACACATCACTGAACGCTCAACTACATTTCACTGCAAATAAGTAAAATGATACGCTATATTGCTAAAAGTATTCGCTCCTCTGCCTTCACATGCATATGAACTTAAGTGACATCCCATTCTTAATCCATAGGGTTTAATATGATGTCGGCCCACCCTTTACAGCTATAACAGCTCCAACTCTTCTGGGAAGGCTTTCCACAAGGTTTAGGAATGTGTTTACCGGAATTTGTGACCATTCTTCCAGAAGCGTATTTGTGAGGTCAGACAGTGACGTTGGACGAGAAGGCCTGGCTCGCAGTCTCCGCTCTAATTCATCCCAAAGGTGTTCTATCAGGCTGAGGTCAGGACTCTGTGCCGGCCAGTCAAGTTTTTCTATACCAAACTCCCTCATCCATGTCTTTATGGACCTTGCTTTGTGCACTGGTGTGCAGTCATGTTGGAGCAGGAAGGGGCCGTCCCCAAACTGTTCCCACAAAGTTTCGAGCATGAAACTGTCCAGAGTCTCTTGGTCTGCTGAAGCAGTAAGAGTTCCTTTCACTGGAACTAAGGGGCCGAGCCCAAATCCTGAAAACAACCCCACACCATAATCCCACCTCCACCAAACTTTACACTCGGCACAATGCAGTCAGACAAGTACCGTTCTCCTGGCAACCGCCAAACCCAGACTTGTCCATAGATTGCCAGATGGAGAAGCCTGATTGGTCACTCCAGAGAACACGTCTGCTCTAGAGTCCAGTGGCGGCGCTTTACACCACTGCATTCGACACTTTGAATTGCACTTGGTGATGTAAGGCCTGGATGCAGCTGCTCGGCCATGGAAACCCAGTCCATGAAGCTCTCTACACACTGTTCTTCAGCTAATCTGAAGGTCACATGAAAAACGCATTAAGACGTGGTGCCATTGGTACTTCTATGGTCAGTCACACATAGTGGGATACCCACGTAACCCATACTGAGCTTTGATATCACTGTAGAATTATGGTATTTGACGTCCATTTATATATACATATATTTACTTACCCAGTTTCACAAGCATTTCCTGGATTCAATCTCTTTCCTCCTGTAGCTGATCTCTTTCTGTAGTTAGGTTGTTGAACTTGATCCACAGCACTATGATAGCAGACAGCAGGACAACACACAGTACCCCCAGACACACTGCAGTCAGTCTGTAGTATCTGCTCTCTGTCATGAGTGACTAATATTAGATAGAAGTTTGCCCAAAAATATGCAGTAAGTTATATAACTTACAAAAACTACGCCACCTTGGGAATTGCACCCATAGAATCTTAACTCCTAGGCACGCAAGTTCGTTGGTACCACAAAGACCAATTACTCAGATTTTCACCTCACAAAAATGTATTGAACCAAATCCTAGAGCTAAAGTAGATATAAAACTGAGATAACGTAATCATTATCCATCAGTACCCACTGACTGGTTATAATTCTGCTAGCCTTGTCTCTCCACCTTTATTGGGGAAGCGGTTATGCTTCTGCTAGCCTTGTCTCTCCACCTGTATTAGGGAAGNCTGATTTGGATGGGGGAGTGAATACTATTAGCAATATAGTTTATGTTAATGGAATAAGATACTTTCACTGGATAAAATGACTAAAAACAAGCAAAAATGTACAGAAATAAGATTAATAATAATAATAATACAATATTCAAACAAAAATGTGTTTTTTACTGACCGTGCAACTTGAGGACCCCCGGTACATCTTGTCAGCACATTACTGCTCTATATTTACACTCTTTAGCTGCACGGTTAAAATGCAGGAATATAAACCGTCTCAGCTCAGGTGAACATCATGCTAACCCGGCGCGGGACAGCATGTCCGTCCCTCCCTCCCTCCCTCCCTCCCTCTGGGGGACAATTTAGCATCTCCAGTTCACCTGACTGCACACCCCAGCTGGGAATCGAACCCAGCGCTGCCCCACTGTGCTGCACCACTCTACACCATACAGGTTGTGAAACTATCACTATTTGAAGAGTGACTTTGAGAACAAGTATTCAGGGAATCCTGAGGAAATACCACACAGAATCCCAGCTTGTAAAACGCTGTTCGTGCCAGTCCTAGTAAAGACCTTACCTGATCATGGTGAAATAAAACCTAAAGCGGGTCTGAAATACTTGTACCGTTTTGACGTAGTTGTATCTCTCCGTGATCAGCTGCTCCGTGTACTTCCTGTAGGCAGCATCCTGTGGCATCGCCTGGAGGGAACCCAAAATCTTGGTGTACAGGACCTTAAGGCGCTAGAGGGGGTAAAACAGCAGGAAAGCTCAACAGTATGTTTGTACTGGACTTGTGATTAAGTGAACTCATGCAGGTTGAAGAGACTGAAACTGTTAATGCACTTACCTGATGTGGGTTGTGTGAAACCGCGAGTCCCACCAATCCCGTTGTCTGAAAGGAATCTACAATTAATGTCTATCCAAATTTATAACTTCCTGTATAAAAGTTAGACTACTAGCACATGAAGCTGATGATGTCAGGTGAGGCCAATCATCCCCTGGGTAAACGAGTCCCCTGTGACGAGTCCCCACTGTACCTAACAGGGTGTAACACCTCTACGAGCACCAATAACACCTGTGACTGGACTTGGCATGTACTGGACAAATTTCTGGATGTAGGCCACATCAATGTTCAGACACTCTTACATCAAAGAATATTGCAGTTGGGCCAGATTTGGTGGATGCATTAACCGGCACAAGTCCATGGAGAATTCCCTGTAGACTGGGATTTTAGTCACTGCTGGTAGACCCGTATGACTGTACGCTTCCATACACCTGAAGATTCAGCTACTTCCTTCACACTATGGTCTTTGGCACACCCAAATGTAGTCACTCCTTTTAGCTAACCATTAACATCTGCTTTGGAGCCATTTAACATACAGGTGTTATTAGGCAGCATTTTCCAGTCCTACATTTCCCCTGTAAGGATAACCATATAGGCAGTGCATGTTGTCATAATTGCGACTCCTGCGATATAAAAAAAAAAAAAAAAAAACATGTGATGCTGATGCTAAACTGATGAATCGTTCAGCCCTACCAAACCACTCTGAATGACATCACAACCACTGAAGGTGTGCAGGAAACTCGAGAAATCGGTGGTATTCCCCTTTAAGCAAACCCTAAAGAGACAAGCGCTGTCCCTATTCAGCTCATAACAGGTAAAGAGCTGAACTGGGAGGTTTAGGTGAGCTTATTCACTAACCTGTCTGACCTGCATGGAACATAAACATCCCTTCATGCATGTACTAGATAGTCAAGTTAGCAGTTAACAGTCGTTAAAGGTGGTTTAGACGAAGCTAATACAGAATACAGCAGAACCCTACAACGGTTATCTAGTCAACACTGGGCTTGTTCACCCCTTTATCGGGGGATAAACCTGCTCTGAGTCAGATCAAGACTGAAGTCTGTGCAGAGTCCAGCTGATTTTTGCTGTTCTCGCTGCTAACTGTGCTAACTATATAACATATGACCACAGTATCCCCGCTGTCTACAAGCTAATCCTAAAGCCTGGACCGGAAATAACGTTTATAATCCATCACTGTATGAACCGTAAGGTCTGCTGCTGAACGTTAAAAAGTCTGTGACCTCCAGACGTACCTTCTTCACCACTCCAGCCATGTCCGTGCTAACCGCTAACCAGCTAGCTGCAGCTCTCTCCGTCGACGGAATATGACGTCGTATATGGCGCGCGGCTCTCTGCTGCCACCCCGCGCTTCCCTGGGTCACTGCACCAGCAGGGCTTACCGCTCCCGAATGACCGGCTAGTTTTAAACAAGGTTTAGAAATTAAACCCAATATTATATGATCATATCGTAAGAGGGATGAGACCATGGGCATTCCGAGAGTATGATCAATATCATGTGCAATATATACCCCCACCGGCCACTTCATTAGGTCCCCCATGCATCTCCACTCACTGTCCATCTTATCAGGTACACTGAGCATATAGGAGCACTCTGTAGTTCTACAGTTCCAGACTGTAGTCCATCTGTTTCTGTGCAAACCTCTACTATCTCATAATACAGAGAACCATTCTCATAAGAATGACTTAACATCTCAGTTTGACTATCTTATAGTTTTGACTGAGTACCTCATAATAATGACGTAGTAGTATCGCATAATAATGATGTCATGGCTCATAGTAGCGATCTTATTAATAATGAGGCATTTAAAAAAGAAATTACATTATTATGTACGATATTTTTCTCATAGTAATGACTTAATATTTCATAATAATGACTTAATATCTTTTAATACAGAGAACCTTTCTCATAATAATGAATTAACACCTCATAATAACAACTTACTATCTCATAATACCAATAACCTTTCTCATAATAATGACGTACTATCTCATAATGACTTAATATATCAGAATGATGACGCAATATCTTATTATAGGGAGAACTTTTCTCACAGTGACTTAATATGTCATAATAATGATGTAATATCTCATTTTTACTGTCTCATAGTGCTGGCTAAGTAGTTCATAATTATGACTTAACATATCAGAATAATGACTTAATATCTAATAACAATGACGTAATATTTCATAATACTGAGAAACTTTATTATAATAATGACTTAATATCTCATTTTGACTGTCTCATAATGCTGGCTAAGTAGTTCATAATTATGACTTAACATATCAGAATAATTACTTAATATCTACTAACAATGACGTAATATTTCATAATACTGAGAACTTTTTTCATAATAACGACTTAATATATCATAATAATGACTTAATATGTCATTTTGACTGTCTCATAGTGTTTGCCAAATAGTTAATTATTATGACTTAAAACATATCATAATAATGACAGAAGAGCTCAAAATAATAAATTTTTATCATAATATAAGAGCTTAATATCTTATAATGATGTGATATCTCATAATGACCAAGTGTCTATAATTATTACTTATTATTACTTACATTATTATAATCTCATAATAATGAGAATAAAAAATATAGGGGATAAAATCATTATTATAAGATATTCAGATAATATGACAATGTAAGTCATAATTATCAGTTTTATGGTTTATAAAATGGCTATATTGTGTTGTCCAGTAGTTTAAACGGGCTTCCACAAGCTTCCAGCCTCAGAACCACTCAGTATTCCACATCTCCAGGTTTGTTGTTGTTCCTCTGGCCTTCTGCACGTGTTTACTCTTGGCAGAACCAATCAGGAACCCGGCCCAGCGACTGTGACCTGCATTCTTTCAGTCTGGTGACAACGGGGTCAGGTCTAAATATAAACTTCAGCACTCTGTCTGAAAACAGTCGTTCTGCGGCTCCACACGGTCTGGACTGCAGTGCTCCCCGACACAGACCACAACACAGACACCTCTGAGAGCTGACCGAGACCTCCAGCACCTCTCCGTCGTTCACCTGAAGGGTGTTTCTGAGCCCAGTGTAGTAACAATCATGGCGGACGTTGAGGAAATGGACGAGGAGCAGCTGATTGAGTTTGCCATCCGAGTCAGTCTTCAGGAAGCTTGTACATTCCCATCTCAGATGACCTCCAGGTGAGTATGGAGCAGTTCTGAGCTCACCTGGTTTGTGTTGTGGTGTGTGCTGGACGTGGTCACTGCTGATGCTGAAGCTGATGCTACTCTATCTTACCTGAAGCACCTTGGAGACAGCCACTGAGGAGAACCTGAAGATTTTAGTCGCTATAGAACAAGGTAACCTCAGTAAACACTGATTTCTCAAAATGTGTCCATAACTGAGTGTGTGAGGTGTAAACAGAGTGATTGAGAGTGGGATTGGTGTGAGGTGTAAGATTGAGAGTGGGATTGGTGTGAGGTGTAAACAGAGCGATTGAGAGCGGGTTTGGGGTGAGGTGTGAACAGAGTGCTTGAGAGTGGGTTTGGTGTGAGGTGTAAACAGAGTGATTGAGAGTGGGGTTTGGTGTGAGGTGTAAACAGAGTGATTGAGAGTGGGTAAGGTGTGAGGTGTAAAGAGAGTGATTGAGAGTGGGTTTTGATGTGAGGTGTAAACAGAGTGATTGAGAGGGGGGTTGGTGTGAGGTGTAAACAGAGTGATTGAGAATGGGTTTGGTGTGAGGTGTGAACAGAGTGATTGAGAGTGGGTTTGATGTGAGGTGTGAACAGAGTGATTGAGAGTGGGGTTTGATGTGAGGTGTGAACAGAGTGATTGAGAGTGGGTTTGGTGTGGGGTGTGAACAGAGTGATTGAGAGCAGGTGTGGACAGAGTGATCACAAAATCACAAAATTCTCACACAATGTAAAGGAGTAAAGTAGTGCATACACTCATCATCAACAGAATAGCTGCACCCAGAAGGAGTCAACCAACAGGAATGAAACTTGGTGTGTGGATTTGACATTGTGAGACATGCTAATGATTCAAGTTTCACACTCAGCCGCACATGTGACATAAAGGACGGGCCTTATCTCTGTATCTGACTGACCCAACAACCACAATTGTGGACATCCAGCAAGCAGTGATGCCTCCATGTGTCATCCTGTTAGTGCAGCACCATTGGCAGACGGCTGCACCACGCAGGACTACATGCATGCAGACTGTTACGACGACTGTCCTTAACACCACGTCAACGTCACCAAAGACTGCAATGGTGTCGTGCCAGACTGTCATGGAGTGACTCAGAATGGCAGCGGGTCATCTTCAGTGACGAGTCCCGCTTTTGTCTTGGTTTAGACGACCAACAAATCCGTGTTTGGAGGCACCGTGGTCAGCACAAATATTTTTTTGTTCCTGGTAACCTTTATCTTCCTTCCCACACTTCCTTCTGGGTGCAGCTGTCCTGTTAATGATGAGTGCAGATATTGGTAATATAAACTGGACTGGAAGGGACTAAATAAACTGTGGCATGGCTTTGTGAGTGTGGGGACGCTGTCCATCGTCTCATAGAGACATATGGTGTGGTGTCCTCCAGGTGACGTGTCTGCTGTGCGGGCGCTGCATCAACACAGGAGCGCCTTTAAGGAGACGGACAGCAGGGGATGGCTGCCCCTGCACAGAGCCTCTGTCCAGTCGAACGCTGAGCTCCTGGACGCTGTTCTTCTGGGTGAGTGGAGTCAGACTCGTAGATCATATGAAACCTTATAAGTGTTCACTTCACAGCGATACCCAAAATAACTGCTGGCTGACCGTGTGGTCTACCAGGTATCCCCAGCATGTGCTTGGCAGTGACAGGCCATTGTATCTTCCAGAAAAGTGATGGTGGATTGTGGGTAAAGAGAGGCAGAGAGGCTTCTGAGTGGTTTCAGCAGTTTAGGAACACATATTAAATTAGCCTGTTTAAAATATAATCATATTGTTTTATTTTATTTTATTTGTTTATTTTATTTGTTTTCATTTATTTTTATTATTATTATTAGTGTCCATCACTGCTAAAAGCAATGTATGGGCAGTAGCTGTCCATATCGACTACCGGTTACTGGGGAACTCCACTGATTGTCCCAAATTGTGATATAATTTGGTCATTAAGGCTTAAAGAGAGGTTTGTTGTGAAATGCTCTGTTCACAGTGAATTTGATAGTAACCAGATGTCAATCCCATTTCCAGAAAGGGTGAGACATTTTGTAAAGTGGATTTATTAATCCTCTTGTGATTGGGTAAAATAAGAGTGAAAAGTTTATGGAATATTCAAGTTACATGGTTCAGAAACATTCCTCAATAAGCAGGTAAGCTGGTAACAGCTGAAGGATCATGATTGGGTATAACGGAGCTCCACCAAAGTCCTCAGTCCATACGAGCAGAGATGGTCATGGCTCACACTTTGTGCCAAATTTGGTGAGAGAACCATCAAACAGTTCAAAAACAACATTCATCAACACAAGATCCCTAAGACTTTCCGTCTTACACATCTATTGTACATAATACTGTGAAAAGATTCCGGGAATCTAGAGAAATCTCAGTCTGTGTAAAGCAAAGCCAAGAAGCTCTGTTGAATGTATACGTGAGCTTCAAGGCCCTCGGACAGCACTGCAAAAGAAACTGTCATGTTACTGTGTTAATTATAGCCACATGGACTCTGGAATACTTCAGGAAACCGTCATCACTTAACACAGTAACACACTTCGCCGCTCCTTCCAGAAATGCAGCTTGAAACTCTATTACACAACAAGAACACCAGTTCTATACAGGAGCACCGCCGAGTTCTCTGGGCCTGAGCTCATCTCAGATGGTCAGTGGAAATGTGTGCTGTGGTCAGATAAGTCTGCTTGTTTTTGGGAAAAACTGACCTCGAGTTCTCCATGCCAGAGACGAAAGAAACCATCCAGACTTTTATCAGGAAAAGGTGCAACATCCCATATGGTATTTTTGGCATCAGTGTCCACAGCACAGGTGACCTGCATATGTATGGAGGTACTGCTGATACGGAGGCGTGTTTTGGGAATTTAGAGAGACATATGCTGCCTTCAAGATGCCGTCTTCTCCCTGGAAGTCCATGGTTAATCCAGCAGAACAATGCCAGGCCTCATTCTCCATGTGCTACAACAGTGTGGCTGTAGACACAGTGTGTATGCTTGGCTGACCTGTTTACAGCCCAGATCTCTATTGTCTATTATAGAAACTGTATGGATCATCATGAAGAGGAGAATCAGGCGGCAAGCACGGACTGTGGAGCAGCTGGAGTTCTGTATCGAGCAAGAATGGACAAAAGTTCCACATAAAAAACTCCAACAATCTCTGTGTCCTCGCTTCCCAAACCAGTAAACAGTGTAATTAAGGAAAAGTGATGGAACACAGCGTTAAACACGCCCTAAATAGTTTGAGTCTGTTACTACATGAGATGGTTATGAATACGCTGCCTGATGTCTGAGACGCTGTTTATGATAGTTTGGAAAAGATTTCAGCCTTAAACTCTATTCATGGTGGAGGGATACATGCTGCAGGGCGCTGTGAGGTAAAATAGTCCCCCAAAGAAAACATATTATTTTCAGGCTTTCCAGATTTTCCAATCATCAGCATTCCATATAACACTCAGAAGACATGTGTAGGTTCACTGGTGGTTTCAATAAAATCTCTATATGTGTGTTGTAGACATGGAGAACCCTGGTTCCCTTCACCACCACTGTAAAGAACATTACTCTGTTCACTGGATTGTGCAGGATATTACTGGAATTCACCTTTAAACTAGTGTTCTGTGTTTGGACAGCATCCCACGAACTGAGCATTGAGGAGGTCACAGGAGACGGCGAGACGGCGCTCACTCTGGCTGCCCAGGCCGGCCATGTGCAGAACGTGAAGATGCTGCTGCGGCACGGAGCTTCTCCACACAACACCAACAGCAAGAACGAACCTCCGCTCTTGCTGGGTAAAGCTTCACCACCATATCTTCAATAAAACGTATCATCACAATGCCTCAGTCACATAGAAAATCACAATTAGCGTGTAGGATACATGGATGCAGGTGGGGGTTAGGTGCCTTGCTCAAGGGCACTTCAGTCATATCCCTTTGGTTCAGGGAATCATACTGGTGACCTTCCAATCACAAGGCTGGTTCCCTAACCTCCAGCCCACAACTGCCTGGTGTAGTTCTGTTGCAAGATAAGAAAGCTGGAGAGTAAAGGATTCACTAAACTGTGCTGCTAATGTTAGCAAACACAGAGGATACCTGCTGAGGTAACGCTTGTTAATCTGCTCCTTGGCCTCTCTTTCCTCTTACAGCGATCCGGCTCGGCTCCTATGACATGGTCCTGGCACTGATCTTGGGTGGGGCGTTTGTGGAGCAGGTGTGTCTGAAGAAGTGGACAGCCACTCATGAGGCTGCCAAGGTGGGCTGCACGGACATCCTGATGCTGCTCCTCAGGCATGGCGGGAAAGTGATGTCACAAGACGGACATGGAGTCACGCCGCTGGGCATCGCCGCAGAGTTTGGCCACGCTGATATTCTGGAGATCCTCATTCAACATGGTGAGATAGAGGAACGAGACTGTACACTTAAGATAAGATCGTTTTTCAAGGGTTCTGTCAAGAACAATGGTTCTGTTTAGTAGCACAAGTCCTATATAGAACCATTCCATGCTTTAATGGTTCCTCAGATGGATAGAATGTGTTGTATATGGTTCAATATAGCACCAAGAAGGGGTTTGTCTATTGGGAATAGCTTGAGATTTTTAATGACAGCAGAACCCATTTTGGTGCTATATAGAACCATTCTGAAGCATGCTTGTTCCAGAACAAAGCTGACTGGATGTTTTAATGGCATTCCATATGTTACCACCACCAGCGCTTCCTGATTAGAAGGCTAAGTCATTAGGGTCAATAAATAGACCCACTTTCAGCACTTCACTCATTAGGTTTAAGCCACACCCACTTTATCAGTTTGGACCTAAATAATAGTTTACTGGTATCAGAATTTCAAATGATCTGCATAATTAAACAGTTCATATGTAAACAGAGCCATTCCGAGTGCTTCTCTGTTCTAGATAAAGTCAGAACTGTTCACAGTGGTGGTGAATGGAACATTTATGGTGGAGGGATACATGCTGCAGGGCGCGGTGAGGCAAAATATAGTTCCCCAAAGAAAACGTATTTTTTCCAGGTTTTCCAGATTTTCCCATCATCGACGTTCCATATAATGAAATATATCAACATAATGTGGTACTTTCATAGGGATGGTCCTGACATCACCACATTGGGATAAAATGGGCATGGCCTTTGGCATTAATCCCCAAAGTAGGGCCTTTCTATGGTTCCTTCAGCTTTGCACGACTGTCACACAGTGGTGATGTCATATGGTTGCAGTGGAGTCAGTTTACGGAGCATAAGAATTAAGTTGTTCTCTTGGGTAATGTCATGTTCTAGCTAAAGCAGGGAAGGCTGAATGGTGTATGAGAGTTAAAAGAGAATATGCAGGCTGACTGACTTTTTGCTGTGTCATGTTCCATCCTTTTCCACCAGGGGGCGACGTCACTGCGCAGGCCACCAACGGAGACACTGTGTTATACGATGCAACAGGCTCTGGAAACCTCGACTGCATTCACCTGCTGCTCACCCACGGCGCAAATCCTAACGTGGCCAGTCTGGCCTTTCAGCTCCCCATCCACCGTGCGGCGTATGAGGGGCACTATCTGTGAGCTTATAGCACCGTATACCCTCATTAATAACCCTCTAATAACAGCAGTAATAAGCACACATCAGATACCAAAGGGTCATCTAGCAGCCAATTGGTTCTGCACACTATGCATCGCTCAGCTCTGTGTTGTGCTGGTGTGAGTGGATCCGACACAGCAGTGCTGCTGGAGTGTTTAAACACTGTGTCCACTCACTGTCCACTCTATTAGACACTCCTACCTTGCTGGTCCACCTTGTAGA
>CM067474.1:33423722-33439751 GCA_034552555.1 Semaprochilodus insignis
AAATACAGGGGTTAGGGTTTAGTGTAAATGTAGGGGTTAGGGGGTTTAGTGTAAATACAGGGGTTAGGGTTTAGTGTAAATGTAGGGGTAGGGGGTTTAGTATAAATACAGGGGTTAGGGTTTAGTGTAAATGTAGGGGGTAGGGGGTTTAGTTTAAATACAGGGGTTAGGGTTTAGTGTAAATGTAGGGGTTAGGGGTTTAGTGTAAATGTAGGGGTTAGGGTTTAGTGTAAATGTAGGGGTTAGGGGTTTAGTGTAAATACAGGGGTTAACGTTTAGTGTAAATGTAGGGGTTAGGGGTTTAGTGTAAATGTAGGGGTTAGGGTTTAGTGTAAATGCAGGGGTTATGGTGTTTAGTGTAAATACAGAGGTTAGGGTTTAGTGTAAATGTAGGGGTTAGGGGGTTAGTGTAAATGTAGGGGTTAGGGTTTAGTGTAAATGCAGGGGTTAGGGTTGAGTGTAAATGTAGGGATTAGGATTTAGCGTAAATGTAGAGGTTAGGGTTTAGTGTAAATATAGGGGTTAGGGTTTAGTGTAAATGAAGGGGTTAGGGTTTAGTGTAAATACAGGAGTTAGGGTTTAGTGTAAATACAGGGGTTAGGGTTTAGTGTAAATGAAGGGGTAGGGTTTTGTGTCAATGTAAGGGTTAGGGGGTTTAGTGTAAATGTAGGGGTTAGAGGTTTAGTGTAAATGTAGGGGTTAGAGGTTTAGTGTAAATGTAGGGGTTAGGATTTAGCGTAAATGTAGAGGTTAGGGTTTAGTGTACATATAGGGGTTAGGGTTTAGTGTAAATGAAGGGGTTAGGGTTTAGTGTAAATACAGGGGTTAGGGTTTTGTGTAAATGTAAGGGTTAGGGCTTAGAGGTTTAGTGTAAATGTAGGGGTTAGGATTTAGCATAAATGTAGAGGTTAGGGTTTAGTGTAATATAGGGGTTAGGGTTTAGTGTAAATGAAGGGGTTAGGGTTTAGTGTAAATACAGGGGTTAGGGTTTTGTGTAAATGTAAGGGTTAGGGCTTAGAGGTTTAGTGTAAATGTAGGGGTTAGGATTTAGCATAAATGTAGAGGTTAGGGTTTAGTGTAATATAGGGGTTAGGGTTTAGTGTAAATGAAGGGGTTAGGGTTTAGTGTAAATACAGGGGTTAGGGTTTTGTGTAAATGTAAGGGTTAGGGCTTAGAGGTTTAGTGTAAATGTAGGGGTTAGGATTTAGCATAAATGTAGAGGTTAGGGTTTAGTGTAATATAGGGGTTAGGGTTTAGTGTAAATGAAGGGGTTAGGGTTTAGTGTAAATACAGGGGTTAGGGTTTTGTGTAAATGTAAGGGTTAGGGCTTAGAGGTTTAGTGTAAATGTAGGGGTTAGGATTTAGCATAAATACAGAGGTTAGGGTTTAGTGTAAATATAGGGGTTAGGGTTTAGTGTGAATGTAGGTGTTGGGGTTTAGTGTAAATGTTGAGATTAATGTTTAGTTGTAGGGCTTAGGGGTTATTAGTGTAAGTATAGGGGTTATTGTAACTATAGGGGGTTAGTGTTTAGTTGTAGGGCTTAGGGGTTATTAGCGTAAGTATAGGGGTTATTAGTGTAAGTATAGGGGGTTAGTGTTTAGTTGTAGGGCTTAAGGGGTTATTAGCGTAAGTATAGGGGTTATTGTAAGTATAGGGGGTTAGTGTTTAGTTGTAAGGCTTAGGGGTTATTAGCGTAAGTATAGGGGTTATTGTAAGTACAGGGGGTTAGGGTTTAGTTGTAGGGTTTAGTGTTTAAGGCAGTATGACCTACATTGGTAGAGAGGTTATATGACGTGTACTAAGGCAGGTCAGGGAAAATGAAAGCTGCTCAGCCAGTAAGAAAGAGGGAAGTGCGCGTGTGGAAAAGTGTTTGGCTGCTTGGTGAACGAGGTCATGCATTCCAGCACTCTATGAGCGTTCCATTCACTTTTGTTACACCTGCTGAACACGCCTGCAGTGGTGTGTAGACTCTGGGCTTCGTTCTCCAGGCAGAACGTCGTCTTCCAAAGGCATTTGCCATCTCACAGCAGAGCAAGTTCCAGTGAGCTGTTCTGGAATGTGACAAAACCCGCAGACTAGGTGGAAGCTGTGATGGAAAACTGCCGTGACCCTCGGATCACAGGATCCTGACCCCACAAATACCTCCCACTTAATGCTGCTATGAATAGATCTGGTTTTGTCCGGTCTTGATAAGACAGATGCCTCCCTGTGCTGGGCAACCACTGAGCAAATAAACAGAGCCTGTTATTTAACCCCTGGGTTCCAGATCAGCCCGCTAGTGCAACCTTGAAAACAGCCACCCCGGAGCTCCTCAGCAGACTCCTGATAGAAATAATGTAGGATTATTATTATTAGTGTCACTTTATAATAAGGGTGGAGTGGATTAATGGACAGATTCCCAGAGTTTATTGCAGGTTAAAAGTCAAACACTTCAAATGACATACAGTGATGGACACAAATCTAAATTGATTTGAACTGAATAAACTTTATTTGTCCCCGAGGGACAATTCGTACTGGACATAGACACTACCCCCAACACATATCATATAAAGAGCACTACCAACAGGCAGCATGTAAAATAATAAACTACATATTTAACACATATTATTCAACCTGAATGATTATTAATCATTATTAATTATTAGTATTAATCAGTTATTATTAATTGAATTATTTTATATAATCATATTTATAATTAAATATAATATAATATATTATATTATATATATATATATTATATTTATATTATATTATATAATTTATCATTATATATTATAATGTATTTTATATACAGTATATATATATATATATATATATTATATATATGATTAAACATGGCTTAAAATCTGCTGAACAGTCTTATCTGAGAACTGTGTGGGCGTGGCTAACGAGCAGTTTGACTGGCAGTCCTCTCATGTCCCTCATACAGAACTAACATCATAATCCAGCTATTATGTGACGCTAACTGGACTTAAAGTGGGACAGACAGACGACTAGCTATTACTAGCTGTTGGTTCTGCTAGTTAGCTTTAGCTCACTAAGGATCTCTGACTCTAAAAATGTTCTGTGTGGGCGGGGCAAGAGACACCAGCCTCGTGATTGGCCAGGGGAATGCTTATGGAAGGTGGAATATATGGGTCAGTTATTGGTCAGTGGAACATTACCGTTTACTCTTTACCTCCAACAACAACATTGCCCTCATCAAAGAGAACTCACTGATTCAGGTTCTCTGGAAACGTAATCGGATCACTGTGCATCACTTTGGACTGTGTCATTCCGAGCCGAGCTCCATGCACGTCTGACCAACAGCTTCCCTTCTTCTCTTACAGGTGGAGGTTCCACAGCATCTTCGGTAATAAGGCCAAAAGACTTTGGACTCTGGAACTCTGGACTTTGGAACCTGCAGGAGGACCCGGCTAATGTACCATCTCCAGAGATCCTTCCAACAGCTCTGTCTCCATGTCTCCGTGTTCTTGTGGTGGATCCACACCAGCAGTGCCAGCGTGCCTACTTTCTGTTAACACCAAGAACCTTCACCTTTCTGCTGTTTTGCTGAACAGTGACCGCTCGCAAACACGAGTGCACACCAGTCCTCCGTTCCAGATACATAGAGAACCAGAATGCTGATACCGGTCAGAGCTGTATGGACAAAATGTAAACATGGTTCTAAAAAATGCTGAGATGTGCTGTGAAACAGCGGCCCATCTATGGGCTGCACCAAGACACTTCACCTGTAAGAATCTATGTGTTCTAGATACATGAACTCTTGTATAATCTAGAATCCATTATTTATTATGGATTACAGATGCTATCAAAATACATGGATATGCAAACTCTCCTTAGTGCTCGTCTAGCTTACCTGTACTATGTAAAGGTGTAAAGAGTGAATTCTCTTGCAATTTAATCTAGAACTTGGAGCGAGCACCCTGGAACTGTACTCATATGTCTAAAAACATGGCAAACATATCTATGATAATTTGGTTTAGTTCAACTACACTCTTTAAAAAAGAAAGATGGTTCTTTAATGGGTGGTTGTATGTAGAACCATGAGTTCTATCTAGAACCATTTTCTTGCTTAAAATTTCTTTGTATGATGAAATGGCTCTACATAGCACCAAAAACTGTTTAATCTAGCCTGATATCATAGCTTGACATTATTGATTTTCAGGTTCTATGTACGACACATTAGAACCGTTTTCAAAAAGGTTATATTTAGAACCACATACAACACATTCTCCGTCAATCTAAATCTCATTTTAGCATGTAAAGAACCATTTAAGCATGCAAATTGCTCCTTACAGAACTTCTGGTTCTAACTAGAACCATTCCCTGATTAAAAAAAATTATACTTAAGCATGTGAGGGTCTGCTGATGCTTGGCAGGCTAAGAGGACCAGTCAATAACAAGGAAAGCACACACATGAAATAAGATGGTTCTTCAAGGGTTCTTTAGTAAAGACAATGGTTCTGTTTATAATCATTCTATTATGTGAGTTCTATGTAGAAACTTTTGTATGCTTAAATGGTTGCTCAGCTGAAATGGTTCTTAGGTAAATAGAGAATGCGCTGTCTAACGTTCTACATAGAACCTTTTTGACCTTTGGTTCTACATAGCTCCTAAAAGTGTTCTACTTCTACTGCTGCAAGACTGACATCGTACCAATAGCAGAATCCTTTTAGGTGCTTTATAAAAGAACTATCCCACCATGCAAAGAGCACGCAAATGGTTCTGTGGGTGTTCATGGTTCTACATACAGTAGAACCCACAAAGAACTATCTTTGTTAAAAGTGGGCAATTTAGCTCTCAGCTGACACGTGGCAGGTAACTGTGATAGCTAACAAGCTAACAGGCTAAATCAACAACACTGTGAGTAGGCTAGGTGGAGATGTAAACACACACCTTTGTTAGCTTGGTGCTAATGTCATATAGAGATTCCCATAGAGGCGCTAGCGTAGGTTAGCATTATTTTAGGGGGAGGTCTATGGGGAACACTTAGTTGTGCACTCTCTGTCAGCAATCTTATCAACTCTAAATATCTGTGGTTCCTACAGGGAGTCTAGTACACAGCTTATACTCCTTGTGTGCAGTGATTGTGTCACTGAGGAAGGGAAGCGGTGCAGCGTGAGGGAAATGGCTGGGTACCACTAACAGCACCTGGTCTTTACACATTCTGATCTGATTTTGAGACTAATTTTATTTCCTTGTTGTTCCCTTTTCATTTCTCTGTCTGTAAAAATGTAAATATATGCTGTGATATTAAAAACATATTCAATTAATATTAAATATTAATGTTCTCTTTTCATGAACACTGTGCAGTGTTTTACCTTTTTATGAATGTCCAGGTATTATATCCTGTAACCTAAACTGAGCAGATTTCTGAATTAAACACTGGAATGATTCATGGGCCTTATCGCTGTACCTGACTGACCCAACAGCCACGATTACAGACATCCAGTTAGTAGTGATGCCCTTCATCAGTCATCCTGTTAGTGCCAGCACCATTGACAGATGGCTGCATGCACATAGACCGTTACGACGATTGTCCTTAACACCTCGTCAACGTCACCAAAGACTGCAATGGTGTCGTGCCAAACTGTCATGGAGTGGCTCAGAATGGCAGCGGGTCATCTTCAGTGACGAGTCCCACTTTTGTCCTGGTGGAGACGACCAACGAATCTGTGTGTGGAGGCACCGTGGTCAGCGCCAAGATGAATGGTTTGTTGTCACATGTCACACGTCCAGAGAACCTGGTGTCACTCCGCCTCCACCCCTACCGCACCATCTGCAGGAACTGTGTGAGAAAATTCAAGCTGCATGGGATGGATTATCACAGGACACCATTAGGAACCTCTACAACTCCATGCTGAGACTTCTGGCATGTTGGGTTAGCAAACATGGCGGCCCGACGTCATACTTCTGTATGTGTAGCTCAATAAATATTGATCATATCAGTCTAAATTTATCATCATTTATTGTTCCTGGTAACCTTTATCTTCCTTCCCAATAGACCTGCAATCCCACACTTCCACTTACTTGGATGGTGAAGTTTCATTCCAGCCCAGCAACTCCTTCCTGGTGCATTCATTTTTGTCCATGACTATATGTACAGCTGAAAAGTGGAGAGGGTGGTCAGTAGATAGCAGCAGTGCCCCCTGTTGGCCAAAACCAGCATAACATGAAACAGCTGCCCATTTGCTTTGCTACTGGTTTTTCCTTGGACTTTCGAGTGAGTTTTTAATTCACAGTTAAAACCGGGGTCATTTCCGAGGACATTTCTGGGGACAGGCCACCAAAAATGAGGACATCTGGTCACCTTACTCTAACCAAATACTGGCCTTCTTAAGCTACACAACCAGTCCAACAACTAGTAGCTTAGTGAGGGGTCAACAGATTAGCCTTCCGCAGCCCAACTCACGGCCGGAATGACTTTGCCAAACTGGGAGAGTATTATTCATGCACATATCGGGGTATATTAGTGTCCTAATCCTCTCCCTGCGTGTTTGTGTGCCTTGGAAAGGCTCCCCGGGCCTAAATCCAGTTTGCAGCTGTTCATGGCAAACAGTGAAATGTTTTTAGCAGCAGTGAGCCTCACAGCTTTCCTGAGACCAGAGGATAACCATCTCAGTGAGAGAAGCCTTTCTGCTTACGAGGAACAAGATTAATACGCCGAGCGGAAACGTGTTTGGTTTCAGCCGGTCTTCAGTGGTTGGAGGCTATGAGGGAAAACCTGAAGTTGTCCAACTGGTTCTGAAGGGATTACAAAACGAAGGGGAATTCCACTGATTTGTTCAGAACTCCTGTGTAATTCAGGAATCTGAGGTGTGCACAGAGTAAACAGGTGTAAGGTGAGGTGTAAACAGTGATTGAGAGCGGGTTTGGTGTGAGATGTAAACAGCGTGATTGAGAGCAGGTTCGGTGTGAGCTGGTTCAGATGTTCTGTACAGTGGTGGTGGTGATGGGAACCAGGGTTTTCCATGTCTAGAACACACATATAGACGTTTTATTGACTATCTAAACCACCAGTGAACCTACATGTGTCTTCTGAGTGTTATATGGAATGTTGATGATGGGAAAATCTGGAAAACCTGGAAATAATACATTTTCTTTGTGGGACTATTTTACCTCACACCGCCCTGCAGCATGTATCCCTCCACCATGAATGGAGTTTAAGGCTGAAATCTCCTCCAAACTATCATAAACAGCGTCTCAGACATCAGGTAGCGTATTCATAACCATCTCATGTAGTAACTTTCTGTGAGGGAGCTTTTAGAGGGGGACGTCTGGTTCCATTCACCACCACTGTGAAACACTGCCTTTCACACCAAACCACCCTGAACGACTTCATTTACGTCTGAACTTGTTAACTGGTGGAATTCCCCTAATAAAGTCACTTACGAAGGTCAAGAAAAACAGCCGGAAGGAAGCCAACACATCTCCTGCCCCATGTGTAGACTGAACACTTCCAGTAAAGCAGGTTACATAACGATGTATGAACTTTTCCTGCTGGAATAAATAAATGAAACAGTGCATCTGCCCACTTTCCAGAAATTACACCCCCCACCACCCTCGGCCTTCTAGGATCAATAGAAACTCCAATCAGATGTCGAGACAGTGATGCTAAATGTAGACCGACAGTCACAGACCAGGCATGAAGTCTATTAAAGGCAGGTTTAGTTCACTGACGCACCCAAACAGCCTCTCAAGGGAGGAGAAGCTCTTTCACTGGATGGAAAACACCACCTGCGTTAAGCGGCAAGCGGTCGAAACCAAATAAGACCGAGCATATTGATTAGCCAAGACATCAGGACACTACTTACTGTTCCAGTACTTCCACTCAGCTAGTGGCTCACAGGTCACAGATCGGTAATATGTGGGTAATGATGTGGTGATATCATGATAACGAGCTGCTAATTATGCAGCTATTAGTTCAGACACAAACAGATAAACAAGCTGTATATAGTTTGCGGTTTGAGTTTCTGAGATCCGTTCTCCATTAGAGTATCAGTATATAATTCATAACAGATAACGATGACGTAGATTTCAGCTCTGACTGTGTTTGATTACCATTATACACTAATACACCAAAAGTCATGTGGTGTCAGTATGTAGACTGATGATGAAGGGGTGTTACCTCAAGGGACGGCTTGGGAACACCCCCACCTTTATAAGCTGTGACGTGTTACCATGTGAGTGAGATTGAACACTGGACAGCGTGCTCATGACAAGAAGATGGGAATCTGAATGAGCCTTGAAAGTGGAATACCTCGATTGGGCTCCTGTCGGATGAATGTCCAGGCCACACTGTTTGTCAGCAGGCGCCGTCAATGATGTGTTTAGGCGGACCAGCGGACCCAACCCATGCCATGAGAACACACCCCACACCAGTATGGAACCACAACCAGCCTGCACAGTGCCTTGTTAGCCATGGGTCCATGGCTTCATGGGGTCCAGCCACACACGAACCCTACCGTCGGGCCGTGACTCATCGGACCACGCCACGTTATCAGGCCTCTAGGGTCCAGTTAGCAGCCTCACAAGCCAAGGTGAGGCGCTGTGTCCGGTGTGGTGTTAACAGAGGCACTCTGGTGTGTCTTCTGCTCCCATATCCCATGGAAGCTAAAGAACGCTGCACTGACCTGCGGGATATGCGTGTGGGGCTCCTGCATTGAAGGTGGATGTGATTTCTGCCAGAGTCACTTGTCTGTTCACATGGACAGTTCTAGCCAGCCACCGCCAGTCACCATCATTAAGCACCTGTGGGCGGCCACTGCGCTGTCCTGCCTTCTGTGGCCGGTACTGCCTTCTACGAGGTATTCCTGGTACACATGTGACACTGTGGATTGAGAAATTGGTAAATGCTCGCACAGCTTGGAAAATGGAATGTCCCATCTGTCTGGCACCCACCATCATGCCTCGTTCGGACTCCGATAATTCCCGTCTCCTTGCCATGAGCACGCTGGCCAGCGTTCAACCTCACTCACAAGATAACACCTCACAACTTATACAGGTGTTCATCCCTGTTTCCGATAAGGAATTCAATAACTGCACAAACTCTTTGATTCTGGAAATAACATTTATTGGAGTGTACAGTTTTATTAAATCTGGTTTCCACCTAATTCCCAATGTTGCGCTGTCCTTATGCAGATCTAAACCCCAGTGGAAGAAGAAAACAAACAGCATTAAAAGAATGATTAAGTATCCGCAGACTGGCTTAATAACCCAGCGCTGATAAAAACAGTATACTTCCGCGACAACGCGCTCGGATCTGTCCACCCTGTGGTTAACAGACGTCTGACTGGCTTCCCTATGAGGAGTTAGTAAACCATCTCCGACAACACGTCTTCCATTAGTAGCATGAACGAAGGCTCTGTTCAAACTGCAGTCCGTGTAAGCTCGAACGTCGACTTAAAATCGTCCCTCTGACTCTCGGAACGCCAGGAATAAAACAAACACCGGCACATCTCCACTCCTCCTCCGTCTCTGGCTGATTAAACCCATCGGGGTAGTCGCTGTAGTGAACCTTAAAGCATGTTAGAGCAGCTTCATCTTCACGGTATTGCTCCGTATTTTCTTAGTCTCTCAGTTCGTGCAAAAATATAAGAGATTAAACTCTGAGGAAATTTACAGATCAGCCACGGGGGGCCACGTATTCCAAAGACGCTGATTCTCCTTAAGAAAATAAGGGTGCTAAACTAGATTCGAGTAAGAAATCATGTCAGTTACAGAAGAATAAGGTATGAAAAAATAGTGTTCTAGCGCTTTCTCCACAAGCACCCACGATAGGAACACGCTCCTAGGCGTGTTCTGTAGACCTCCCTTCGATGAACGATATGGGGGGGGACAACAACACAAAAACAAAAACATTCAACTCTACAAATCAAGAAACCTTGATGTAAAATTGCACCTTAATCCAAAAGAACGAGAAGAAGAAGAGAAAGAGGAAGAAGACATGAGGAACCGATGAAATGAGGTATTGCACAGATTAATTAAAAAAAGCTTAAAGGCAACAAAAATATACAGCAAATCAGCTGAACATTTACATTAGAATCTGAGTACGATTTAGACAGACAGGAACTATTTTAGTGTCTTAATCGGGGCTGAAGGGGTGGAGGGGGCAGGTGGTTGGGGTTGGGGGTGTAGCGTAGTTAGTCTTCCCATTCATCCTCTTCATCAAAGTCCTCATCGTCGTCATCATTGTCATCAGTATCTGCAGACAGAGACGAGGTCACGTTAGATCCAGCCTACAGTAACGTTACTCAGCACTGAGTCACAGGCCAGAGAGACTCTTAAAGGAGCAGTGTGTGAAATTTAGGGCGATCTATTAGCAGCTATAGAATACAACAGTGATACATTAGTTACCGGTTTGATGGTAAATGGAAGTAAAATTCCCAACAGTCATCAGTGGAACGGGAAAATCTGAGCAGTAAGCTGGAGAATGAGGAGTGAATTTTGATAAAACTACAGGGAGGATAGTTTGATATTGTAAATCTCCTTAATCAATAATACTCCCAGCGTTAAAACGATGAGTCAGAAATCAGCTTCTTATGTCATTTCTCAGTTACATTCTGATGCTGACATTTTGCTTCGTATTCCTGTTTCCCACTTTAAAATGATGTAAGAGTTACATTGGGGCGCTGATATTTAGCTTCCTTTTCACCATCTTCTTGTTTGCATTTTCCTGTTATGGTGCAGCAGCTACATTCTGGCACTGATACTCTGATTCTAGTTCAGATTTTCTTGTTCCACCTTAAATGGTGCAGCAGCTACATTCTGGCACTGATACTCTGATTCTTTTTCCACCTTAAATGGGGCAGTAGTTACATTCTGGCGCCGGCATTTAGCTTGTGATTCGTCGGCTTCTTGTTCAAATTTTCCTGTTCCACCTTACATGGCACAACAGTCACATTCTGGTGCTTGCATTCAGCTTCTGTTTTATCAGTTTCTGGTTCACATTTTCCCGTTCCACCTTAAACAGTGCAGCAGTGACGCTAGTCCTCGTCATCAAACAAATGCCGATACGTGAAGAAGCTAAACGAAATCAGGACAAATCCTGGCGGACACTGTCAATTCTACTTCAACTTGGAAAGAGAGGGGTGAGAGAGCGGGCTGCAATCTGGAACCTCACCACTAGGTGGCATTAAGTCTTACACACCTCTCCTTTAAAAGCTCCAACCTGCACGAGCGCCTCCTTTACCGTTAACCCTCTCCTATCATTTACTTGATTCCTGGCATTTCAGAATCGGAATCCAATTCCAGTTTTCCCTTTTACCACTAGGCCAGTTCCATTGGAAGGAATGTTGAATGATGCATCAGGAAAATGAATGTTACATTCTGGGCTCTTTCCTTTAATCTAATGACAGAACAGACGTGAGTTTCACACACCTGAAGAGTGGATTGCTTTGCTCCTCTTCTGCATCACCTCCATCAGAGCTCCCACAATTCCTGCTGAGGGAACAGGAGGTGGGGGCGGGGGCGAGTCGACCCCTTCCGACACCTACAAAAACACCACACAGTCAGTAATACTCCATATGAGGCAGTTATGGGCAAACAGCGACACAGACCTAACACAGTACATACAGTGCTGCAGTACTAATACAATACAAACACCCACCAGCCATAACACCACAACCCACCTCCCTGTATCTGCACTCACTGTCCACTGTATCAGCTCCACTGACCATATAGGAGCACTCTGTAGTTCTACAGTTCCAGACTGTAGTCCATCTGTTTCTCTGTATACTTTATTAGACTGTTCTTCAATGGTCAGGACCCCCACAGGACCACCACAGAGCAGGCATTATGTGGGTGGTGGATCATTCTCAGCACTGCAGTGACACTGACGTGGTGGTGGTGTATTGGTGTGTGTTGTGCTGGTGTGAGTGGATCAGACACGGCAGTGCTGCTGGAGTGTTTAAACACTGTGTCCACTCACTGTCCACTCTATTAGACACTCCTACCTTGCTGCTCCACTTTGTAGATGTACAGTCAGAGACGATAGCTCATCTGCTGCTGCACAGTGCAGTGTTGGTCATCCTCTAGTCCTTCATCAGTGGTCACAGGACACTGCCCCCAGAACACCGCCCACAGGACGCTGTTGGCTGGATAGTTCCAGTTGGTGGACGATTCTCAGTCCAGCAGTGACACTGAGGTGTCAAGCAGCACTGCTGCACTGTGTCTGATCCACTCACACCAGCACAACACACACTACACACCGCTAACACGTCAGTGTCACTGCTGGACTGAGAATGATCCACCACCCACATGATACCTGCTCTGTGGTGGTCCTGTGGGGGTCCTGACCATTGATGAACAGGGTAATAAAGTATACAGAGAAACAGATGGACTACAGTCTGGAACTGTAGAACTACAGAGTGTTCTATATGGTCAAAGAAAAGTACATTTCTTCATAAATGAACCAAATGCACCCCACTCACGGTTTTGAGCTGGATGCCCTGTCGTATCTGGTCTAAGAGTGCATCTCGTCCGCCGCTGTTCGCCGGCGCCTTGTTCCCTTGGTCCACTTTCTTCAGCGGCGCTCCCTCCCGGATCTGCTCCAGCAGAGCAGACTTACCGCCCCCAAGAGAGGGCATCGCATCCCCTGAGTCCACCCCTGGTAGAGGAGGCGGTGCAGGTGGAGGGGGTCCCGGAGGTGGGGGAGGTGGAGGAGGCGGAGGTGCTCCTCCCGCAGAGGGTATAGGAGGAGGTGGAGGAGGCGGAGCCTGCGGGGCCATGGAGGCTGCCGCAGGAGGAGGAGGCGGAGGAGCTGACTGGTGTCCTCTGCTTGGGGGCGGCGGCGGTGGAACTCCCATCCCGGGTCTGGAAGGAGGAGGAGGAGGCGGCGCAGAAGAGGGAGCTCTCGAGGGAGGCGGCGGGGGTGGTGCTCCTCTGCCCCGAGCGGGAGGTGGAGGAGGGGGCCCTGAGCTGTGAGGAGGGGGAGGAGGCAAGCCACCTCTGGAGGGAGGAGGAGGAGGGGCTTTAGGAAGACAAGAACAAAGCGTAAGCATCAAAGATTTCCAATGGTACCGTCATCTCCTCTCATAACAACCACCACCACCACCACCACCACCACCAACAACAACAACAACCACAACCACCTTCCTATCGAAAAGGTGAATACAAAATACTACCAATGGATCCAAACCATTACAGGCCACTGAACATGGTGCTTTGTGCAGGGTCCAAAACCTCTAAACCATTGTTTTTAAGGGAGGTACATTCCCCGGTACAGTGGGTCGCCGCGCGTCCACATTCAGGGACTCTGAGCAGAGTTCAATTCCCCAGCACATGCAGCATTTTACCGCTACTACATTAAAGCCACATGTAGACTCATACCTCTTTTCCACCAACAAAGAGCCAGTGCTGGTTCCCAGGCTCTACTGAACCCATTAAGACCCCCTGGTCTGAGAGCCGAGCGATTACATATCTGGATGTGGGCGGTTCTTAGTCCGGAAGCAGAAGTCGGCAGACAATGCCATAAAACCAACATGGTGGCATATGTTCTTCAAGTGCGGACTGTACTTCCTGCTTTGAGGGTGTATATCTCACCATCCAGAACCAACTCTTTCAGCATCTGTGCTCAGCCATGAGGGATTGTCACAGACAGCGATTACACGCTGGACGACTCGTACGTGTTTCCTCTGTCCGTTATGAAGGTGGACTATTATAAAGCAGCATGTTAAGGTTCTTAGCTATTTGTAGTGGTTCCCACATTACGGATCTCCTGCACGGATTAAACGGTACATGTTTTGAAAGCCTCACATTTTAGCTCATTAGAAGACGGATGCTTCCTGTTGAGTGCGTTCGTCCATGAGCACATCACCGGTGGGATACAACTGTTCCCGAGTTTAGCTCAGTGCAGTTCATCACACAGCGCCAAGCCCCTTTGCCACTTGCAACACGGGTTCCACGGTTCCAGACCAGAGAGTTAATGGTGATGGAACGGCACTGATGTTTCCGGATCTGAGCCATTTTTTGCGGCACAGAACGGTTCGAGATTTTGGCACCGGCACCATGTTGGTGGGAAAGGGCTCGCAGAGAAACACATGTAGATCACATGTATCTTAAGTGTTCACAGATAAAGACAGCCAGTCTTTCAGATACACAGGCTAATGCTAACGTTCTGTTAGCTCAGCTAACGTTACTAGCAGAGCCTTTATCAGTTCTTCAGTCTGTAAAGAGGGAGTAAACTGATCCCGAGCATAATAAGTTATGCTGAATGCTCTGCTAGGCCACGTGTAGCGCAGTCAAAAGGTCTGGGTCAGGGTCCAAGGATTAAGGGGTCTCATGTGGGGCTGCAGCAACCTTAACTTGGGAAATATGGCTCCTCTGAGTCCCCTCCGTCATGTTCTGGGGGTGTTTAAGTATGTGGAAACGGGTTCTTTGGTTGAGGTGACAGTAAGTTTGAACCACAGTGCCAACACTGAGCTGCTGGACCACCAGGATGAACCTAACCTTCCTATCCCGGGATTCCAAGAAGACAATTCTGGCGTTCACCCAGGGCTGCAGATGTGACTGATTGGCATGATGAACATTCAGGAGCATTTGCACATCTGGACCCGCCGGGAAACCCCCCCAGAAATACACCTACCCTGTGTGCAGGGTTCTCCTGAACATCATGATGTTCTGTAAACTATCAGCATCACAGACAGTGAAACGGAGGTAAGGTCCTACCTTGTCTTCGCATCTCATCCTTCACGGCTTCCACGCCTCCTTTCTGCTCAATGAAGTCATAGATGACCTTCGACGTCTCCTTGTCCTTCAGCTGGGCTTCGGAAATGCCACACATGTCGAAGAGTTTCTTCAGCTCGGGGTCCAAGTTATTAACCTGGGAACATATGAGAAACCAACATCAGCGGCTTTCGACACAATATGTAGAACGGCAGAACATGGAACACTAATACAAACACTGTTAAAACAGCTGAACGTGGGTTGGTGGGGAGGTTTGACATTATGAGACATACTAATGATTCAAGTTTCACGCTCAGCCGCACATGTGACACAAGCAAGGACGGTCCTTATCTCTGTACCTGACTGACCCAACAGCCATGATTGCAGACATCCAGCGAGCAGTGATGTCCTCCATGAGTCATCCTGTTAGTGCCAGCACCATTGGCAGACGGCTGCACCACGCAGGACTACATGCACGCAGACCGTTACAAGGACTGTCCTTAACACCACGTCAACGTCACCAAAGACTGCAATGGTGTCGTGCCAGACTGGAGTGACTCAGAATGGCAGCAGGTCATCTTCAGTGATGAGTCCCGCTTTTGTCTTGGTGGAGACGACCAACAAGCCGGATCGGTCAGTTTGACTGAAGTTTTATGGGTCAGTTTGACTGAAGTTTGAGGGGTCAGTTTGATTGAAGCCAGATGGGTCAGTTTGACTGAAGTGAGGGATGGGTCAGTTTGATTGAAGCAAGGGATGGGTCAGTTTGATTGAAGCCGGATGGGTAAGTTTGGAAATGCAGGTATAAGAACCCTGCTGTGGCTCAGCACATGATCAGACATGAGTGTTTCTGCATTGCCACCTTGTGGAGGAGTCGAGGTCTGGGTTACACAGGACGACTGGTCAGTAATGAGTCCAGATTAAACCTGATTACAGAGGGAGCGGTTACAGAGGACACTGTAGGTACTCATCAAACATGAGCGGACACACTGACCACACACGCTCTCAGTCAGGTCATCGGGATGCCAGACTATCAAAACCACCCCACACTGCCCTTCTCCTTCTCCTTTATCTTCTTTATCTTCTTTTCCTTCTTCATCTCCTACATTTTCTTTATTTCCTTCTCCCTCACCTTCTCCTTCTTCATCATCATCATCATCATCTTCTCCTTTTTCTTCTTCATCTTCTACTTCACTTTCACCTCCTTCACCTTCTTTCTTCTTTTCCGTCTTCTTCTTTCTGCTTCTTTTTCTTCTTCTCTCTCATTCTTCTTCATCTCCTCCATTTTCTCCTGATTCTTTTCCTTCATCTTTTTTCTTCTCCTTCTTCTTCCCTTTCTCCTTCTTTTCCTTCTTCCTCTTCTC
>CM067474.1:33478529-33493243 GCA_034552555.1 Semaprochilodus insignis
GGTGGAGTGACACCAGGCCTTCTGGACATACCGTTCATACAAACCGTTCATCTTGGCGTTGACCACGGTGCCACACACGGATTCGTTGGTTGTCTCCACCAAGACAAAAGCGGGACTCGTCACTGAGGATGACCCGCTGCCATTCTGAGTCACTCCATGACAGTCTGGCACGACACCATTGCAGTCTTTGGTGATGTTGACGTGGTGTTAAGGACAGTCGTCATAACGATCTGCGTGCATGTAGTCCTGCGTGGTGCACCCGTGTGCTAATGGTGCTGGCACTAACAGGATGACTCATGGAGGCATCACTGCTCGCTGAACGTCTACAGTCGTGGCTGTTGGTTCGGTCTTTTTTGAGATGGCATGTTCTCCTGTGCCTGTGTTGGTTTCCTTTGGGTGCTCAAGTTTCCTCCTACAGTCCACCTGTCAGCAGTCATGACTGTTCTCCGGATGAGCCACATGAAGCATTGTTCCTTAGCACATGTGGGTCAGTCCAGGAGCTGATCTGTTCAGACTAACGATCAGGATATACATCACATTTAAAAGGTGATGTGAACAGCCTAACAAGAAAATAAGATTTGGTGAGAAAGTTGCATTTGGGCCACTGTTATGCTAACTTTTCTAGCTCATCCAAACCTCATCATCAAAATTCCCAAAAAAGAAGCAGATGGAAAACCCACTAGTGTCAGCAACATGGGACTGGAGCGCTCCAGAATGAGTCATGCAGAGCTGGGATGGTATCAGTCGAATAGCAGGGATGTGCAGCTGATTGGCATTACCCCACAAGTGCATTGGTCTTGAGGTTAGAGCGGTGCATGCTCCGTGACATCACACCCTAGTGCTCCTTCCTGCTTTCCTCCAAAACAAACTTGGCACACGATGACCCTGACATGACAGACAAATACATAGCTTGAGTATGCAGGTCAAGAGCTCTCACTGTATCTGCTCATCTCTATGTCAGTCTCGTTCTCCCTACCTCTCTCCCCATCTCTCTCTCTCTCTCTCTCTTCCCCTCCCTCTCTCTCTCACTCTCTCTCTCTCTCCCTCTCCCTCCCTCTCCATCTCCCTCTCTCTCTCTCTCTCTCTCGTGTTTTCTTCTTCCCTGGAGAAACAGGCTTGTTTTTGCCGGGTTCCTTTCACCTGCTTTGTTCTCATCTCCAGAGAATTTTCCGTTCCAAGGCTGGAGAGCTGGACAGTGGTCTGAAGTGATGTCCAGGTACTATCCCTTTTGTTGTCTCTTTGTGGTCATCTAAGGAATAATACACAGATAGTTAGAGCTGATGTTAAATATGTAGTTGTTTTTTAAGGTGTAAAGTCATAAACACATGATCTGCAGCAAACTATTTTTGTTTTTATAGTTTCTTTATATCTAATTAAAAGTGCAAAAGTAATGATTCAGAGCTCGATTTACTCGTTAAGCCTTAATTGACTAGTTAGGACTGTCATTAGAAATTGTTTAGCTGATGACGATTCCAGACTCTTTGAACCGTGTGCTCAACAGTCCTCTGAGCAGCTGGCTGAAGATCTGAAAATGAAGCTATTTGATGGGTAGAAGAAGGTCTAGGAAATGAGACATGACCTCCAGCTGTCATTAAGGGGAATTTGTGGAAGTCAAGCCAAGATCTGGAAGAACTCTATCTTGTTTAAGAACTGCTTGTATATTGGCTGGAAATCCAAAGCAAAACCTCCACGTGACTGCAAAGGTCCTTCAGGAAGGTCTAGGTTACACAGGAGTGGTGGTGCACCCTTCTGCTGTGCAGTGCTACTTGGACAAATATGGTCTGCATGGAAAAATCATTAGAAGCCAACCTTACCTGTGACCTCATCACAGAAGTATGCCAAACAACATCTAGAAAATCCAAAAGGAATTTCAGAAACAAGTGACGCAGACTGATGAAGAACAAATGTCACCAAAGGGCTGTTTAGTAAAAAGATGCTGGTAGGGATGTAACAATTAACTGATCTGTCCATCAATCATCTAGCAAATGATCCACTGTCATAAACCTGATGCAAACACTGATACATATGTGTTTGCTTTCTCCGTGTTCCAGCATTATCCGTGTGATTCCGCTCTGTATGCTCCTATTCCATAGGGGGCAGCACACTGTGTAAGCTTGATGCAGTCTGCTAAATAAAGCCTTGCTTCACATTAAAGCACTTAATGATGTGGCAGCAAACTACCAGTCGCCTGAGCAGAAGCAGCAGCAGCCGAGAAAACAAGGTTCTACTCTCTCCTGGTGGGAACAGATCATGGGTGTGGGAACATTCTGGGTTCAGAAATAACAGTGGACAGACAGACGAGAGCTTTGCTGTCTACAGAGAGTATACGTGAGAATTGAGGTACTCAGGTAACTCGGGTTGAGGCCAGTGGCTCGATTGTGTGTGTGTTGGAGGGGTTTCGAGGGGGTGGGGTAGTTTAAAGCACTCTACAATTTCTACATCTGGTCCATAACTCAGCTTTAGCAACTCAGAAATGGCTGCTAAAACAAAGGGAAGCTGTAGCTCAGGCTCTGACTAGCACTTGCTAACTCTCTATCTCTGCTAGCTGGCTAGGCTACTCTATTCACTCATACTGGCTGTACTCAATATGGTATACTCGCATACTAAATCTACCTAAAAGTATTATGTAGTATACAGTATGTGACCAAATTGAAGATCTGTAGTGCACTGGAGATCCCCGGATGGTGTTCTACTCCAGTCAGATGTTCTAGTGTACAGCGGAGCTATCTTCATGGTGTACTGGAGATACCCAGATGGTGTTCTACTCCAGTCAGATGTTCTAGTGTACAAGGGGAGCTATCTTCATGGTGTACTGGAGATGCCCGGATGGTGTTCTACTCCAGTCAGACGTTCTAGTATACAGGGGGAGCTATCTTCATGGTGTACTGGAGAACCCTGGATGGTGTTCTACTCCAGTCAGATGTTCTAGTGTACAGGGGGAGCTATCTTCATGTTGTACCGCATCGCATCATGCACTGCGGCCTCACCAGCTCTCAGCCTGCTTCAACCAGAGAACATGGGGGCGGGTAACACTGGGGAGCAAAACGCAGCCAATTCTGAGTATAAATGTGGGTGTAGTGATTGTAGTGGGGTATGTTTTCATTGGAATGAGCCTCAGAAAGTTAAAATATACAGGTCTGAAGATTAATAAAAGATGAACTCGCTTTAGAGGATCAGTTTTAGAGTGAAATAGGCAAGGGTAGCTAACAGCTAGGCTAAACGTATTTCAGGTGAACTGAGCAGCGTTAGCAGCAGCTAGCTCTAAACAGTGGATACAGTAATAACAGCTCTGAGGTAAATGTGAGGTAACTGGTCATGTGACTGTATTAGTATACTACACTGTAGGTCACAACTTGTTACTGTACTGTATACTACACACAGGGGGCAGCATGGAGTATGCAGTGTGCAGGATAGTAGTGTACCAACAAAAGGTTAACTGCTACTGTATAGACACCACAATGACCCTCCATATCCACTGCAGACCGATTCATTGGATTGTTGGCTAGAAGATTAGATCCGATCAATAAGGAAGTATGACAAACTTCATGAAGTACAGGTTTGAGTTGTGGCCAGGAACGATAAGAGAGCTGCAGCTGCAGTGTTACTGCACTGAGCTGGCTAATAAAAGTTGTCAGCTATGAGCGCTAACCAGCGGATGAGTTTAAACCTGAAGCTGCAGTGCTTCGTTAGCTCAGGCTGCTTTCACAGGATCAGTACACAGCTGCACTCTGAGCTTCTGATGAAGCTGAAGTCGCTTCCTATTCAAATATTCTGTTCCACCTTAAATGGTGCTGCAGTTTTGTTCTGGCTCCTGCATGGCGTTTAAGGTGGAAAGGAACTTTGGCCGGCTAATAGTTTCTCCTCCGTCTTATCCTAGCAGTTGTCTGTTCCAGGCCGTGTGGATGCTCTGGATTAAACTGATTCTGGAATCTTGGGCTTTTGAAAGTTAAGGGGCTGATCTGTTCAGACTAATGATCAGGATATACATCACATTGAACAGGTAATGTGAACAGCCTAACAGGAAAATCGGATTCAGTGAGGAAGTCGGATTTGGACCTCTTTTATGCTTTGTGAACTAGCCAAAGGAATCAACTTTTCCACCTCATCCAAACCCCATCATCAAAATTCCCAAAAAAGAGGCATATGGAAAAACCACTGGTGTCAGCAGTATCTGGAATATCAGAAAAAAAAAAAAAAAAAAAAAAAAAAAACAAAGGAAACAAACGATAGGGGCAGCACCACCTCTGAGCAGGAATCAAGCAGTCTTATGGCTTTCAGCTCTGCAAAGTGATGCCTGCACACACAAACTCTAAAATCAGGACCCTCCACCC
This sequence comes from Semaprochilodus insignis, assembly GCA_034552555.1. NCBI lineage: Eukaryota > Metazoa > Chordata > Actinopteri > Characiformes > Prochilodontidae > Semaprochilodus > Semaprochilodus insignis. The sequence goes on from CM067474.1 coordinate 33,482,861, forward strand.
TTTGGATTGACTTGACCCTTTTTGATCTTAACTTGTGCTTGGTCGGAAATTCATGACCGTTTGTGTTTTCAGATGTGGAACTGAGGAACACAGCAAAACGCCTTAAAGCTGTACTGCACTGTTTGTTTTGGTTTGAGCTGAAACCAAATTATTGTGCTTACAGACACAAATGGAAGTGAGAACCTGGAATTATGTGGCAGATTTCATTGAATATCAGCACATTCCAGAAGGAAACTTGCAACAGTCAGTCATGAAAAGATGAGTCACCTTGTGTGTTTAAGGTGGTAGTACCTTCAGGCTCCTGCACAAGGATGACGGGATCCATAGATTGGGAAGAGGTGGTACAGTGCAGTGAATGTCTCGTTCCATGTGTGGAAAATGGCTCCAAAGCAGATGTTAATGATCGACTAAAAGGAGTGACTGCATTTGGCCGTGCCAAAGACCATAGTGTGAAGGAAGCAGCCGAATCTGCAGGTGTATGGAAGCGTACGGTCATACGGGTCTACCAGCAGTGGTTAAAATCCCAGTCTACAGGGAATTCTCCTCGGAATTGTGCCAGGGAAGGCCTCCACCAAATCTGGCCCAACTGACCAATTCTTTGATGCAAGAGGGTCTGAACATTGATGTGGCCTACATCCAGAAACTTGTCCAGTCCATGCCGAATCCAGTCACAGCTCTTATCGGTGCTTGTGGAGGTATTACAAGCTGTTAGGTACGGTTCAGTTATGGGGAACTCGTTTACTGTCCAGTGAGCTTATAAAGTGGGCATAAACATAGGCAGAGCAATGCTAAAATAGTTTGCTGCAGTGGTTGTGTTTGATCAGGGGTTATATTGTTGTTCCAAGACAGGAACCTCTTGACAGTTTATGGTATTCAGAAGAAACTTTACCTGAAGTGACATATCTGCAAACCTATCACTGCATAGTCTCTCTGTGGTCATCTACAAGTCCACATAATCCCATTCGGAGGAGTGTTTGTGCACCTCAAAGACAGAAATCTGACCTGTTTGCCTCCCACAGGCAAAAGAATGGGCTTGTCTGGTTCGATGAGCAAGGACTCTGCGTTTGTGCTGCCCATCCTGTCGCTGTCCCTTACTGGTGTTTTCACTCTCAGCTCAATCCCCTCCAGCCAGTCCTTGCCCAGCACAGCCCCTCCCCTCCTCGATGGGCATCCCTTCATAGTGACCTGGAACATCCCTGACCTCATCTGCAACAGATACAACATCTCTCTGGACACTTCCTCATTCCACACCTTGAGCAACCCTGCCAAAGTCCCGGATCAGTTCCTTGTCTTGTTCTACACTGATCGCTTGGGCTTGTACCCTTATGTGGACCCGGAATCCAGGAGACATTTCAATGGTGGCATCCCCCAAAGAGGCAACCTGCAGGCCAGCCTGGAGAAAGCCAGGGCAGATATCGTCCACTACATACCCTCCGAGAGCTCTTCTGGCCTGGCTGTCATCGACTGGGAGGACTGGCGGCCCCTGTGGGAAAGGAACTGGGGCTCCAAGAAAATCTACCGCACCCTGTCCGTCAGCTATGCCCGCTACAAGCACCCGTCCCTGACCATGCGGCAGGCGGTCACTCTGGCCAAGCGCCGCTTTCAGGCTGCTGCCAAGAGCTACATGCTAGAGACTTTAACCTTGGGCACCCAGTTACGACCGCGCTACCTCTGGGGCTTCTACCTTTTCCCCAACTGCTACAACTATGGCTGGGAGCTGCCGGGCTACACAGGACACTGCTCAAAGGAGGTGAAGAAGCAGAACGAGATGCTGCTGTGGCTGTGGGAGGTGAGCACAGCTCTGTTTCCCTCCATCTACCTGCAGGCATCACTTGGGGGGCGCCGCTCTGCTGCCTTAATGGTCCGAAATCGTGTGCAGGAGGCCCTGCGAGTGGCAGACTTGCCCAATCGGACGCCCACAGCTCCCGTGTATGTCTACACCCGGCCTGTCTTCACGGACCAGAACAAACGGCTGCTGAACCAGGTCTGTTTCTTACTGTTCTTCTAAAGCACTAACTTTAAAGCAGCACTGAGTAAACAGTGCACAGAATGCTACTTTGAACATAGCACAGGAATCTAGAATGGAATTCCTGGTTCCGAGAGCTGTGATACAGGAACTATGTGGATTGTCTGGCTGATTCTCAATGACTGTGGTTGTTAACTAATGCTCTAATGGTACATACACCTTTGCTGGGGTCAGAAACATCTACATTCTGAACATAGGGCATTATAATACAGTTACAATACATCATATTGTGATATAAGCTCCCCAGACAAAACATGAGTCGCCCGTAACTGACCTGTACCTAACAGCCTGTAATACCTCCACAAGCACCAATAAGAGCTGTGATTGGATTGGGCGTGTATTGGATAAGTTTCTGGATGTAGGCCACATCAACGTTCAGACACTCTTATATCAAAGAATTGGTCAGTTGGTCCAGGTTTGGTGGATGCCTTCCCTGTTACAATTCCGAGGAGAATTCCCTGTAGACTGGGATTTTAGCCACTGCTGGTAGACCTGTATGACCGTACGCTTCCATACACCTGCAGATTCAGCTACTTCCTTCACACTATGGTCTTTGGCATGCCCAAATGCAGTCACTCCTTTTAGCCAATCATTAACATCTGCTTTGGAGTCATTTTCCACACATGGAACGAGACATTCACTGCACTGTACCACCTCTTCCCAATCTATTGATCCCGTCACTCACACCCCGCAGGTATTTATAGCCCCGTCATCCTCGTAGAGCGCCATCTGCAGGAGCCTGAAGGTACTACCACCTTAAACACACAAGGAGACTCATCTTTTGTCTGGTGAGCTTATTCTCAGAATGTTATATCCAGTAACTGTGGGGTTTAATTGCTATGTGCTTCCACAGTGCCATTATGCTGAGCTGTGGTTTGATCTCACTTCAGCTGCACTGTTTGTTCTTACACCTGTCCTACTGTTGTGCTGGTCTGCAGGTAGATCTGGTCAGCACCTTAGGGGAGAGCGCAGCCGTGGGTGCCTCTGGGGCCGTGTTGTGGGGGGCCAGTGCTGACTACAATGACAAGGTACACTTTTACATGTGACCTTTCTTACTATAACACACCTGGTCCAGCAGAGATGATTTAATCATGCAACAGTCAGAAGTCATGGCCCTGTCTCACCTATATGAGCTTGTTGGACATCCCATTCCGATATGGTGTTGCCCATCTTTGCAGTTATAACAGCCTCCACTCCTCTGGGAAGCTTTCCACAGGATCACACAGCATGGCTGCTACTGCTAATAAAGGTGGAGCTGCTCCTCTTCTCAGTCTTTTCAGGGTCAAACACTCAGCGGAGCTGCTCCGTATTGTCCAAGAGTTTGGGAAACTGTCCGGAGTGAAATGTGGAGACTGCAGGATTATAGTTGTCCGGGATCCTGTTAGAGACGTGGGAGCTGAAGTTCCTTTTCTCCAGCTTGTTTTGGGAATTTTCCGTTCCACCTTAAATGGTGCTGCAGGTGCCTGTACAAGCTGCAGCATTTAAGGTGGAACGGAACATTGGATTATAAAGCTGGTGAATAGGAAGCAGCTTCAGCCTGGTTTAAGGATGAACATCGACCATGTAGCGCTGACAGTTGGTTTCCTGGGGAAGGGAATGAAAAGTGCCAGCATCCCCTTCCCAGCCCGGAACGCTGGATGTCTCCACGTAGTCCACCATTTTGGTTCTACAGCTCCGTTGTGGTTGTATGTAAATGTTGGGGGTGTAAATATTAATGAGTCTGTTCCGTAACAGTTTAGGATATGGGAATCGGCCTGTTTTCCCGTCCTCTTTTGGAAATGCAGAATTCATATTTGAAGGAGGAACAACAGTGTTTGAGCTTCATGGTATGTACAACTACAGCTAAAGTCATTCTCTCTATCTCTCTCACAAACAGGCCTCGTGTGAAGCCTTCTCCACCCACCTCGACAACACCATCAACCCTTACATCGCCAACCTCACCACCGCTGCCAGGCTCTGCAGTAACTTCCTGTGCCAGGGGAAGGGCCGCTGCGTGAGGAAGGACTATAACTCAGACCACTACTTACACCTGAGCACCGGGAGCTTCAGCATCCGCCGAGGCCCGGCCGGACGATACGAGGCCCTGGGGAAGCCATCGCTCGCGGACCTGCAGACCTTCACTATGGCGTTCACCTGTCAGTGCTACGCTGGGCTGAAATGCGAACCAGAGACTCTTATTTTGCTCGCGGAGGAACAGATTCCCCCCAAACACCAGTCTCACAATGCTACATGGTTCTCTGAGAATGAGACGGTACCATAAAAACATCGTACATACTGGTTCTGTCACTATCAGGAACTTCTCCAGTACACCAAAGGAACCTGGATGAAGTTCTGCTCTGGGTAAAACATTCCAGTGTGCAGTCAGAGCCTTCCTCAGGATATACTGCATCCCATAATGCAACCATGTCATTTCAGGGGGATGTAACCAGAGAATGTGTAGAGATCTGTGTCTCTGTAATGTCTTTTTGTTTGTGCAACACTAGAGGGCGCCTCCGAGCCAGTCCAACATTTTTATTCCTTTACTTGATTTCTGAGGTTCCTACTGTAATAAAGTGATCTATTAATAAGATACAAACAGACATATGATTAATTATTAATAGGCCCTGTTTATTTAGGAGGGCAGTTCATAATTAAGACCTCAACCATAGTGTTCAGCAGGGTGATGGGTGGTGTTCTGCAGGGTGATATTGTTCTGCAGGGTGATATTGTTCTGCAGGGCAATGTACTGCAGGGTGATGGCATTCTGCAGAGTGATGGTGCTCTCCAAAGTGATGGTGTTCAGCAGGGTGATGGTATTCAGCAGCAGAGTGATGGTGTTCAGCGGCAGGGTGATGGATGGCGTTCTGCAGGGTGATATTGTTCTGTAAGGTGATGGTGTTCCAAAGAGTGATGGCGTTCTGCGGAGTGATGGTGGTCTCCAAAGTGATGGTGTTCAGCAGGGTGATGGTATTCAGCAGCAGGGTGATGGATGGTTTTCTGAAGGGGAAGGGTGTTCTGCAGGGTGGTGTTCTGCAGGGTGATGGTGTTTTGAAGGGTGATAGCATTCTGCAGAGTGATGGTGCTCTCCAAAGTGATGGTGTTGTCTCCAGCAGGGTGATGGTATTCAGCAGCAGGGTGATGATGTTCAGCAGTAGGGTGATGGTGTTCAGCAGCAGGGTGGTGGTGTTCTGCGGCAGGATTATAGTGTTCAGCAGAGTAATGGATGGTGTTCTATAGGGTGATGGTGTTCTGCTGGGTGATATTGTTCTGCAGGGTGATAATGTTTAGCAGGTTGATGGTGTTCTGCAGGGTGAGGGGTGGTGTTCTGTAGCAGGGTGATGGTGTTCTGCAGGGTGATGGATGGTGTTCTGCAGGGTGACAGTATTTAGCAGGATGATAGTGTTTAGCAGGGTGATGCCGTTCTGATGGGTGATGGCATTCTGCAGAGTAATGGCGTTCTGCAGAGTAATGGCGTTCTGCAGAGAGATGGCGCTCTCCAAGGTGATGGTGTTCAGCAGGGTGATGGTGTTCAGCAGGGTGATGGAATTCCCCCTCATGTAGAGTTCCACCTCTGTTAAACAGCCCGGCTGTGCGTCTGTATTACTCAACACTCAATTATAAGCGCGCTTCTTGGCTTGGAGAGCATTGCGCTCAGCATGCTCTTATTGCCATGGTAACCACTGCTCTGGATGCCCAGGTTGATGTGATGTGGTCACTTTACTCCACTTATGGAACTAATAATGGAACTTCTGAAGGAGTCTAGGTTGTGATATCGGCCTTGTCCCAAAGGGAGTGTAGCTAAAGGCCTCAGGATACTTCTCACGGAGGTGACGTTCGGCTGGCTGGGGTGAAAACAAACAACTGCAGATGGACTGCAGGAACAAACCGTTCTGCTTGGTACTGACCACGGTACCTCCACACATGGATTCGTTGGTCGTCTCCACCAAGACAAAAGCGGTCACTGAAGATGACCCGCTGCCATTCTGAGTCACTCCACGACAGTCTGGCACAACACCATTGCAGTCTTTGGTTACGTTGACGTGGTGTTAAGGACAGTCGTCGTAACGGCCTGTAGTCTTGCGTGGTACAGCTGTCTGCCAGTGGTGCTGCACTAACAGGATGACTCATGGAGGGCATCACTGCTCACTGAATGTCTGCGATCGGCCCGTCGATAGGACCATCCTGTTGGACTCCTGTAACTCGACTACATACTACATACTCAAACACTAGTTAGTATTAGTATTAGGTGCACAACTGGGACTTGCCCACCAAGTAACTGTGCATTGGCATTTAGAGAAAAGTGTTACTTGTTTAAATGGTTGTGGCTCACTTTGATAGACCCAACCATGTTCACTGTATCCATCAGTTGTGTGATTCTGCTGCACAATTTTACTGCACACATGAGCGGCAGCAGATTTTGGCTTGGAGACATCCGCTGGCGAGATAGGAGTTTATCTTCTTGCTAGGCTGCAGTTTCCTCTGCGGCGGTCGGAGATAGGTTCTTCTCCAGCAGGCATCTGGGCCGGGTGCTATCATCCAGTGTGCAAACAGAGTGCAAACGGCTTTTAATATGAGCACACGGCTTTTTACAATGAGGGCTGTGATGTCTGGCCTGCTACAGAACATTACACCCAGAGATAAGATAAACCAGTACCTCCATCCTCCAGCCAGTTCAGGCATTTCAGTTTTGCTGCCCACAGAGTAGAGAAAGACATACAAACCTCACTTCCACACAGAATCTGACAAATAGAAACAGAGAGCCGTGACTTATGAGTCTATTTTGACCTTTATGTAAAGAAATACAGGAAATTATAGACAGATATAGGACTATATAAATATACATACATACATACAGTTTGATGCCTGCAACATGTTCCAAAAACGTTGGGACTAGATGTTTTTAAATGCACGGAAAACGTCTTAAACAGGCGATGGAATCATGCTCGGAGCATCCAGTAGAATCCTGTATGAGTGAGGATAGGATGGTCAAGACTCACCACTTTGCCCAACTCAGCACCATTCAGCGAAAAACCCAGCTGTGTAAGAACGACATTCTTCTGTGAGCGACTGCAACGACTCCAGGTGTTTCAGCATCCACAGTGCAGAACATCATCAGCGAATACAGAGAATCTCTGTGCATAATAAGGTTGAAAACCCACATCTGAATGACCTTTGACCCCTCAGACAGCACTGCAGCATGTTCTGTGATGATGTCACCACATGGGCTCAGGAATACTGTACACCGTTACCAGTAAATCTCGTCTGTCACTGCACCCACTAATGCAGATCACATATCAACACCGTCCAGAAACACTGCTGGCCTCTAGCTCTAGCTCTAGCTCATCTGAACTGGACTGAGGGTCAGTGGAAGTGTGTACTGTGGTCTGACGAGTCCACGTTTCAGACTGTTTATGGGAATAATGGGTGCCGTGTCTCCGGGACAAAGAGGAACAGGACCATCCAGGCTGGTACCAGCATAAAGTTCTAAATCCAGAGTCTGTCACAGTGAGGGTGGTATTAGTGTGTAACCTTAAACGGCATATACAACATATACATATGAGTATACATATTCCCCAAATGCAACATATTCTCCATCAATCTAAACAGCTCTTACACCATGAAAATGCTAAAAGGAATCATTCCTGTTCTTTCTGAAAAGTGCACATTAATTTTACAGTGTTTTATCATTATTACAGTGTAATAACCACAATGCTTACATCATATATGCTATAAATGGGGCCATGGGACCCGGGGAGCAGTTGGGGGTTAAGTGCCTTGCTCAAGGGCACTTCAGTCGTGGGGATCGAACCGGTGACCTTCTAGTCACAAAGCTGGTTCCCTAACCTCAAACTGCCAACAGCTGAGACAACATCGTATTTTTACTGTGTGGTTCAGCCAATTAGATCTTTTCCAGTCCACACCATTCATAATCAAAAACCACACCATTCATAATCTAGTGTTACCCTGGTCGTGTCCGCACTCCAAAAGGAGTTATGGTGTGACCAACAAGTTTCCTAAAATCTCATCAGTGCTGAAGAGGTCCAGAAAGATTCCCAGTTAAAGTTCACTTACACTGTAACAACACAAAAAGCACCCGGGGTCATTTGCAGCTGGTTCCTGTTTACACTGTAAACCTGTATGTAGACTGTGATGGTGTTATAAGGAGAGTCCCATACATAGAAGCCACACACCGTGTACCTCAAACACTGTTGTTCCTCCTTTAAATACAAATCCTGCATTTCCAAAAGAGGACGGGAAAACAGGCTGATTCCCAAATCCTAAACTGTTACGGAACAGTCTCATTAATATTTACACCCCCAACATTTACATACAACCACAACGGAGCTAAAGAACCAAAATAGTGGACTATACGAGCCAAGATCTACGACTTATGATAATATTAAACACGGTTGATTTTATCGGAACACCAGACTGACTTAAAACTGCAATCCTGACCACCTTACGCTTAACGATCGAGATGACGCGAGCGGGATGCGACTCTAGCAAGACTCTCATGATTTTGTTCCGACTTTGGAAATTTGTCTGCGACAGTAAAATCGCTTGAAAATCGTTTGGTGTAAGGTCAGCATAAGGAGTCCAGCCTTCTAACTCCAAGCAGAAGACACCCAGAACTCCAGTTCTCAGAGTTCTCCCCCCTTCCTCAATCAGCTTCCCCTCTTATTACCACCACATGGTGGAGGCACAATCGGAACTCTCGGAAATCTAATTATTCATAAGCTCACCAAAAAAGGGGAAACCATATCATCATATCACCAAAATCATAGGGTGGAAATGGGCACAGTGTAGAACCACATCTGGGTGACCCAAGTCACATACCTGCTATCTAGAACAACAGAGAACAGTTTAAACATTGAATAAACACATTCTATAGCTCCTTTATCAGAACTGAGACTCAAAAAGGCCTACAGGTGAAAACACCTGTAGAGAGACTGTACGTTCCATAACATGGTAAGGCCTAAAACATGGCACCATGGATGAAGAGGTGACACTGCTTAGGTGAACCACTAGATGGCGATAAAGTAACTTCAGATTTTTGTGAATTCCAATCCCTCTCTTTCTCCCTCACCTCTCAGTCCTGCACCACTGGCTGCTCGATGCCTGGTGGGAAGTGGTCTGGTTTTGTTCGACACCAGATCTTCAGAATGTGCATCAGGTTTCTGAACCACCCCCCAAGCTTAGTTTGTGACAGCATAAAAACAGGACGAGTGGAGGCAAAATGATGATCTCTTTCTAATCCATGACAGAGACAAAGAGGCGGTCTACAGCTACATGACGGCTGACCGGTACCTGATATGCTTCAGCGTATCGAATTCAGGCCGGAGTCCTCCCTGTCAGTGACGTACATGTCAGTGGGCTGATATGAAATGCAATTGTGGAGCCCATTTCCTGCAATTTGCTGCACTTATTAGTTTGCCCAGCCCTCTGCCTGACTGCCTAGAGGGAGCAAGGGGGAGAGGAGGGAGGGGAAAGTGGGTAGAAACTCCGAATCCTCCAGGGAGCTTGGAATTATCTTGATGAAAGACTCCAGATCCTGGGGGTGGGTGTGTGCGTGTCTCATTTACAGCTCATCTCCATTCACCTTCAGCACCTCTACAGAAACAGTAAGGCAAAGGGAGTAGGAGCAGGAGCGCAGGCTGCCTCGCCCACTCTTTATTTCTCCTTTCCAGTTTAACCCAGCTCACTGGGATCTTCTCCAGGCTCCCTGAGCCGAGCCTGCTTTCCTCCGAGTGTGTGCTCATCCAGACAGCCGTGGATTGGAACACTCATCCCTGGTGGCTGGAAGTGGCCGCGTGACTGGCAGAATCACTGCATGAAGCCCTGCAGTCTCTTACGGAGAGGCGGTCAGTCAATCGGATCTATCTGCTCCTCTGATCTGCAATTCATATTTCAAAGGGCCAATGAAGCAGGTCAAGGTTATCACCATGGAGACAAGGGCTATAGGAGCACTGCATGGTCCAGGCTCATGCTGAGTAACTGTAACATCTGTATGTTGTACCGTATGTCCATCTGTACTTTCGGCCTTGTGCTTTTCACACAGCCCAGCGGTGAGAGAGTTGCTGCTGTATTCTGTGTGTCAGAGAAGGTCGTCCAGATGCCGGGAGGTGTGCGTGTCCTTATCCTGTCCTCACTCCCGGAAAAGAGCTTTACCTGAGGCGGCTTTACATCATCATAATCACCATCATCATAATCACCACTCCTCAAATACCAACACCACAACCTCACCATCACCACCATCATCATCATCATCATCATCATCATCATCAACATCATCATCATCATCATCATCATAATCATCACTCCTCAACAACCAACACCACAACCTCACCATCACCACCATCATCATCATCATCATCATC
>CM067474.1:33493260-33509840 GCA_034552555.1 Semaprochilodus insignis
ATCATCATCATCACTCCTCAAATACCAACACCACAACCTCACCATCACCATCATCATCGTCATCATCATCATCATCATCATCATCATCGCCATCATCATAATTATCACTCCTCAAATACCAACACCACAGCCTCACCATCACCACCATCATCATCATCACCATCGTCATCATCATCATCATCATCATAATCAACAGACAGACAGATAGATAGATAGATAGATAGATAGATAGATAGATAGATAGATAGATAGATAGATAGATAGATAGACGGACCGACAGATCGTAGGAGGAGAACAGTAAGATGAAGGTTCTCTGAAGGTGAGTGGTGGAACAGTGTGGGAAGGCTTTGTTGATGCTGAGGTGATATTTTATTCCTGTAGTGAATGTGATGATTCAGAAGAACCAAGATCCTCTTTGAAGAGTCTACAGAGAGGTCCAGCAATGTGCATGTGTCATCACCGTCCAGCAGTGCCTGAAAACCCCTCAGGCGCCGCTCCACTCTCCAGATTGCTGTTACCAACAGTGTTCAGCTGGTAGTTCTCTCTGGATTGTAGAGAGAACTGGACTCAGAGCTGGAGCCTGGACTCCATGTGTATGGTGCAGTGTTTCCAGGTGCTGCTTTTAGCTGACCTGTTAAAATAAGGGAGACACTGTGACACACAGGTGGTGTGCTGGTTTGAGTGGATCAGATACAGCAGTGCTGCTGGAGTGTTTAAACAATGTGTCCACTCACTGTCCACTCTAATAGACACTCCTACCTTGCTGGTAGATGTACAGTCAGACATGATAGCTCATTTGCTGCTGCACAGTGCAGTGTTGGTCATCCTCTAGTACTTCATCAGTGCCCACAGGACACTGCTCACAGGACGCTGCCCACAGGATGCTGCCCCCAGGATGCTGCCCCCAGGACGTTGCTGGCTGGATAGTTCTGGTTGGTGGACGATTCTTAGTCCAGCAGTGAGACTGAGGTGTCCCGCAGCACGGCTTTGTCTGATCCACTCACACCAGCACAACACACACTAACACACCACCACCACGTCAGTGTCACTGCAGTGCTGAGAATGATCCACCACCATAATACCTGCTCTGTGGTGGTCCTGTGGGGGTCCTGACCATTGAAGAACAGGATAATAAAGTATACTGAGAAACAGATGGACTACAGTCTGGAACTGCAGAACTACAGAGTGCTCCCATACGGTCAGTGGAGCTGATAGAATGGACAGTGAGTGTAGAAACAGGGAGGTGGACCTAATGAAGTGACCGGTGGGTGTATAACAGGTAAATGGTTTGGAGGCTTGTTGGATTGATATGTAAGTAAGTATAATCGTCTTAAATGTAGTTATTATATTTAATATTTCTCATTATGAGACTCTTGGAAGACTCACTGCAAGAAATGACTGCTGATCTTCATAGTTACAGCACAAATGTGGTGTTTACCTGAAGTCAGTGAAGATGGACGTGAGGCTCTTCAAGTGTTTACTCATTGCACCATACAACCAGGTCAGCCCTGGGGCCAGATGACCCAAATCTAAGCACCACCACCCATGATTAGTGTCAGTTTACTTGGAGAGGTCAGGACAGGCAGGATGTAATGTCATCAGCTGAAGAGGATATTGATACTGTGGTGGTAGAGAGCAGGGGTGGGTTTACTGATCCTGGGCCTCTGGGCAGAAGACTGGAATGGGGCCTACTGGATGCACGTTAGTGCTAGCAGAGCAACCATCAATACTGCAACACATCAAAAGATAGCAACAGGAATCATCTTAAATGGAATTATGAGACTGTAGTAGGAATATTATAAGATTGTTCACCTATATATACATGTATACTAGTTTGTTTATATACATGTATACTAGTTTATAGTCATCTTATGCCATACAAAATTACTTTAAAAGATAAAATGACTTAAAATGTCCATTTATTCAATGTTTTAAATGGTTCTCTGGTGAGCTCATGGTGAGCTCATGAATAATTAGATGAGCTCTGCTCTGATTGGCTGGTTTACAGCGAGACCCCGCCCCCGATGATTACACAGAAGCACCATGTGGAAATGGACTAAATAAAATGAGCCTCTGTGTAAATAAGCTCCGCCCTCACACTTTTTAGTTAGCTTCAACGGGAAATACAATCACACAGCATGGCTGCTTACACAGTGCTGCTTTAATAGACTGTAGAATAGACTGTTGTAGATACACAATTTTCATTTTAGGATTGTTGTAAGCTCATTAAAGACCATTGAAGTTATTTCCAGATATTTTTCACTAAAGTGAGTTTAGTAAAGCAAAATTTTTCTCTCTATACTGGGAGATAATTTGGCCTACTTCAAGCAGGTTTCTTAAAATAAGCCTGTCAATTATCGGCTAATATAGTAAAAAACAAATTTGCTTTTTATGACACACCTTGAAATAATGTAAATAATCTTAAAATTAGCTTACAATTGCAGTTTAGATGAGTCTTCAAACACCTTGCATCTTGGTTGTTGACTTCTGGTCATGAGCTTGAACTTGAGCTTGAAGTCAAGTGGTCTAACACCCCACCTTTGTTCAGCCCACCCAGAAGGAAAAGCACAGTTAATCCTTTGTATGACTCAGTATTTGCATTCTCAAACCTGAAAAGCACCTGAAATATTCATGTGCATGTGTTTATATGCACAAAGTCATCATCCCTTCATTCATATGCGCACACTTACTCGAAACAAGTGCCCAAATACTGCTGACGGGGGAACACAGACCCACCTCACAAAACAGGCATCATACTGCTGACACTTCACCATGCGAGGGCCTGAGGACAATACGCAATTAACCACTCTCAAAACACGGTACCTTGAAGTGAAGTTATCTTAAATAAAGTCAATATATGTGATATTCCTCACGTTACGATCACTGTGAGCTCATTAATCAACTTATTTCTAGACTTATTTCTTACTTATTTCAGTATATTGTTTAAAACATCCGCCAACATCGTCCATCTGACTTTGATTTCAGATTGTTTCACTTAATTCAGCCACTTAAAACGGGTTTAAAATGTGGAGCAATAAGTCAAATACTCCTATAATAAGCTTCCAATAATAATAATAAGAAGAAAATGGGAAATATTAGATGACTAGATTTAAGATCATTTCACTGACTGTGATATCATCTTTTACTGTGCAGAAAAGATGAGCTAAAATAGATCTGATCCAGTGATCTGTTCATGCGACAAAATGAATTCCAGAAATAATTCTAGAAATAATTATTTTTAATAAGTGTTCAAAGGTCTGACAAAAGTAGAAATACTGACTCGGATCAAATTACCTGAGATCGGAGAAATGGGCAAAAGTTTTGCAGGTAATTCTGCAGGTTTAAATTTAGGTTTAGTCGTTTTACCAGCATATTTTGTCTTTTAATTAAAGATTTAAAGACTAATTGGGGTACAAAAGGCACGTTCATGATCAATAAAAAAAAAAAAAAAAACACAAATTACAATCTTACAATCTTACAATGCTAAACCACACACTGCTAAAATGATATCTAGACAAGTAAAATGATCTTATATCTAGTTGAAATATCTTATATTTTTAATTTTGAGATTATTATGATTATATTTTTATAGAAAAATAACTTAGAATTTTGCTTATTTCCTGGATTAAGTGTTCCATGCTGATTCAAAATGGTGTTTCCTGGATTAAGAGTTCCATGTACTTTAAGATGGTCTTTCCCAGATTAAGCATTCCATGTACTTTAAGATGGTCTTTCCTGGATTAAGCGTTCCATGTACTTTAATATGGTTTTCCTGGATTAAGCGTTCCATGTACTTTAAGATGGTCTTTCCCGGATTAAGCATTCCATGTACTTTAAAATGGTCTTTCCCGGATTAAGCGTTCCATGTACTTTAAGATGGTCTTTCCTGGATTAAGCGTTCCATGTACTTTAATATGGTTTTCCTGGATTAAGCGTTCCATGTACTTTAAGATGGTCTTTCCCGGATTAAGCATTCCATGTACTTTAAAATGGTCTTTCCCGGATTAAGCGTTCCATGTACTTTAAGATGGTCTTTCCTGGATTAAGCGTTCCATGTACTTTAATATGGTTTTCCTGGATTAAGCGTTCCATGTACTTTGAAGTCAGGTCGTATAACACCCCACCTTTGTTCAGCCCACCTAGAAGGAAAGGTGTAATTAATATTAGTACTTAATAAGATCTCTTTTTGTGCAGTGTAAACAATGTGTGTGTGAGTTCAGACTGACACCGGAGAAGAATAATGGTTTGCCTGATTGCTGTGCAGGTCAAGTTTGTCTCCCTCAACATGAAAATCCTGCTTGATTTTTCACTCGGAATGCTTATTCAGAGGCCTCTTATGAAAATGCTGATGGACTGTCAAACTAACGTCAGCAATTACAGCCCATGCATGATCACAGCGAGCGCTTCAAGCATCACACGTCATTCAAATGAGGGAATTAGCCGAGATACTCCAATTACAACACAAACAACAGTAATTACAGTAGAGAATTCTGGGATAGTTTTCCGCCACTTCCGTAAATGAGGCGTCTCTCCTGTAGGAGAATCCACAAACAGTATTAGAATAGACTGCTGGGTGTGCAGGACTGGGTTATTCATCATTCCACGATTGCAATATCCTGTGACTGGGAGTATGAATCCCACCAGCGCATCTATTCCAATTAGAGAAATTTGGTTTACAAACTATCCGGTCTCTGACAGAAAGTCAATCTCAGATCACGTGCATCCCTGTTAGTGCAGCGGCCCACCGCCATGACTTCTGACAGATCAAGGTCAAGAGAAGACAAAAGGGAACGAGGCGAGACTGAAAAACAGCACCTTCAGTGGACTCTGGAGGAGCTGGGACTCACTTCAGTCCTTCATTGACCTGTAAGTCCACCGATCAGGCCTAAGAGGACGAGGACACTTATCATCTATCATCATCATTCCTGAATGTAGGTGAGTTTCCCACAGTGTCCAGCTGGAGTCACGCACACCAAACCCCACCTAACCCCAGAACACCTCAGCTTGGACAGAAGAAGCCCACAGTGTAGTGGATAGTGGCTATCTAGCTACTGAACCACCTTGGATCGAGATCTAGCTTTAGTGTTGGTGAGTGAGCTCTCAAACAACCCTGCTGAGAAACAGACCAGACCAGCATGCAGTCCATACCGGTTTAAACTGGTCTCTGCTGGTTTAAGATGGCCTGTGATGGTTTAGGCAGTCCATGCTGGTTTAAGCTAGTTTTTGCTGGTTTAAGATGGTCCTTCCTGGTTTAAGATAGTCTTTGCTGGTTTAAGCATTCCATGCTGGTTTAAGACATTCTTTACTGGTTTAAGCTTGTCTTTGCAGGTTAAAGCAGTCTGTGCTGGTTTAAGCTAGTTTTTGCTGCTTTAAGATGGTCCTTCCTGGTTTAAGTTGGTCTTTGCTGGTTTAGGCAGTCCATACTAGTTTAAGATGGTATTTGCTGGTTTAAGATGGTCTTTACTGGGTTAAGCTTGTCTTTGCAGGTTAAAACAGTCCGTGCTGGTTTAAGCTAGTTTTTGCTGGTTTGAGATGGTCCTTCCTGGTTTAAGTTGGTCTTTGTTGGTTTAGGCAGTCCATGTTGGTTTAAGTTGATCCTTCCTGGTTTAAGTTGGTCTTTGCTGGTTTAGGCAGTCCATACTGGTTTAAGATAGTCTTACTGGTTTAAGATGGTCTTTGCTGGTTTATGCAGTCCATGCTGGTTTAAGATGGTCCTTCTTGGTTTAAGCTGGTCTTTGCTGGTTCACTCAGTCCTTGCTGGTTTAAGATGGACCTTCCTGCTTTAAGATGGTCTTTGATGGTTTAGGCAGTCCATGCTGGTTTAAAACTAGTCTTTCCAGGTGTAAGCATTCCATGTTGTTTTAAGATCTTTCCTGGTTTAAACTGGTTTATGCTAGTCTGGTCCTGGAATAAAAACCTTACACAAGGGGGGACCAGCAGTGGCAAACAGTTAGTTGCCAGCCTTATCAAGTCAGCAGAAACGATTTGGGCTGCTAGCAAGCCACCTAATGGCTAGCTAACCAGTTTTTTGAGTATCGCACATTAGCATTATAAACAAAACAGAATTCCGTGTTTGAGTGGATGTTAGCTAACTCTACGGAAACGTAAGCTTGTCGTGGCTCACGAAACTCACAAAATGAAATACTTCCAAGCTTTAGTCAGTCAGGACGATCCCTTTTTCAACTACCATATAAAACTGCATAATGCCATAATACAGTAAAATACATGGAAGAATATTTCCTTGCATATTCCAATATCCTCAAATGGAAAATAAAGCAGATGTACACTGGCCTTATTAAATTCAGTCCAAGAGCAACAACTTCCTGAATCCGTTCCCAGAGCGCTATTCTTCTCCAAGATTTGGCTTGTGCTCACATTCTTCCTGTGTACCGTACGGTGCCACGAGCTGCCGCTGTGTTGAGAGGCCTTCACCTGTAGAGAGAGACCCTGTTAGGGGAGGGGCATTAAGACCAGATTATGCAAATCCTAAATTGGCCTGCATGGAGTCGCTCCGGCCCGGTGACCTCGTTGCAGAGCGGTGACATTAACCGCTGTACGTGTGCGTGCACACGCGACTCCGGACGCCTGGCTGTGAGCTGCATGGCAATGTGGTCATTAGACCAGAGCAGCTGGCTGGCCAACATCTCTGATCTCCAGCGTCAGAGGACCAGTTTGTGCATTCAGCACTGTGGAGCTTTGCACGCGGCGCCGCATCTCTCGTATGGGTTCTGTAGCTCTGTAGGGGTTATTCTAAATAATTCAGACCCTATGGAGCAGACGAGACATTCCTGGGGATCTATAGGGCCAATACTGTTATTGGCCTATTCCTTAAAGTCAGCCATGACTATTAGGACTTACACACTGCACAAAATGAGATCTTGGAAAGTAAAATGACCCTTTAATCTTGTTTATATATCTTATATTTCTCATTTTAAGATTGTCGTAGGCTTATTATAAGATTATAATAAACTTATTTCCAAATGTTCTCACTATATTGACAGATAATGTGGATTGTATCTTAATTTTTTTTAGGATATATCAACAGATATACAATACTTTCACATATATTTATATATATATATATATATATATATATATATTGCAGTGTATGCCTTAAAACGCACTGACACAAAAAGCAAACAATACCATAGTAACTGAAATCATCTTAAATATAATTAATATATTTAGTATTGTAATAATAATTTAAGGTTATTCCATCTGTTTGTATACATTCTTACCTGTTTTAAGAATTTTTATGTACTATAATTGGCTTATTGTATTAGCAGATTATTTCTTGTTTTGAGAAATAATGAAGATAATTACTTCAATACATACTTAAGGCAAGTAAAAATGATCTGCCCATATATGATTTCTGGCAATGGAGCCAATTTTTTTCCAAGTAATTTTTGGCCATTTTTTGTCCATTCATCATGAAATTCACACACAACATAAAAGAAAAAAGTGATTTCTGATTATGTCAAAAAATGACAACATAAATGGATTCTCAGGGTTTTACATACTGTATTTTAACATGTTTTTCATGTTCATTTTTTATAGTATAGCCTCATTAAACCTGTAGTTGAGCAAGCTAGCTACAGAAACACCCTTCACAGCATGCATGCATGCTAGCTAGCATTAGCTAAACGTCTATTCAATTAATTTTACTCAGGCAAAAAAATTGTTGTAAGATTGTTGTAGAATTACATCACTTATTTCTAGACATTCTTTACTCAGCTGAAGTAAGTTTATATGAAATTATCTTACTGTATTCACAGAGAATTGCTTGTTTTTGTCACGCTTCCGGGTTTTCTTGGCTCCGCCACTGCTCCGGACTCCACTTCCCAGAGGGCATCGCTAGATGACGTCACACCCACATGTCCCCAGTCGCCCAATCAGTTCCGCTCTAGGTCTCCTGAGTACTAGCCCAGATGATTCCCATTTACTGCCTGTATTTAAGCTTCACCCAAACACTCCCTCATTGCGAAGTTTTACCAAACCCTTAGTTTGCAATCCTGAGCGTTCTATCCTGTTATTCCACTCTGGTTCTGAACCCCTTTGTTCTCTGACTCTCGATCTCTTCTTTGCCCCCTTTGGCTTCGATCTCGTGTATCTCCTGGCTTTCTGATCTCCGTTCGTCCTCTGATTATTCTCTCAGTCTCTCCCCTGTATTCTGGTAGCCCTGCTGACTGTCTCTCCGGGTTCTGACCTTTTGCCTGTTTCCCGACTCCTATCTCGTTCCTTCCCTTCATGTTTGATCGTGTTTTGCTGCTTTGTTCAACTGTTTGATTGTTTAATAAAGCCTGTTTGACTTTTAGCTCTGCACGCGTTGGTCCGGGTTCTTTGTCCTTGACAGTTTTATTGATAGTGCTTGTTTTAAGAAATACTTGTTTTAGAAATATTGCAATTGCAAATATTTTTCCTACCCTGTGAGTTTGAGTGCTCAACCACCTCATGGCTGTTGCTCCCAGAAGCTTCCATTTCACAGTAATAGCACTCACGGTTGTCCAGGGCAGCTCTAGCAGGACAGCTTTCATAAGCTGACTTGTGGTGAAGGTCCTATAACAGTGCCAGTTTTACAGTCACTGAGCTCTTCAGTACGACCCGTTTAATACACCTGTTAGTAATGGGTGACTGAAACGCCTGAACTCAGTCACTAGTAGGGGTGTCCACATACTTTTGTCCATTCCACAGATTCAGTAACTTTGCAGACACAGGAAAACATTATGATCTCTGCTGCTAACATGATAGTAAAGTAACGTTGTAGTTGTCCTTTCTGCTAACATGATAGTAATGCATTTGTCACTGTCAATATAGGCAACCCCCTTTAAAGCCCCCTGAGGATGAAGGGCAAAACCAGACCCACTGACACATCTACATCGCCTGACTAGTCCACCTGCCTTTGAGGTGGCCCTGTAGACTGCAGTGTTGAGGTGCAGCACTCCAACAGACACAAGGAGCGGTGTGTAGACGCATCACTTGACCAGCTCACTGTTTACTCACTCCTCCTCCTCCTCAGCTCACACCTGTGATTTATTCAGTGTGACACGCGCCCTGTCTGCTCTCTGAGACACTTCCAGCACTTCCTGCTCTGTCTCCTTCACCAGTTCTGGCTAACAACCTGTACAGGTGAAGTTCAGCAGCTCCTCGTCCATCACTGACTAATCTTCACCAAAGTCCCCTCATTTTTACAAATCTAATCAAACTCATTTTTAAACAAATTATTAGTATTTTTATTTATTTTTTAATACATTTTATTTATATATTTGTTTTTATTTTTTATTAATCATTATCTTTATTTTTTTCCTGTATTATTTTCTTTCTTTGCTCTTTATGTTTCTTTCTTTTTTCTTAATTTTCTTCCTTTTTATATTTTTATTTTTGTCCTACATTTATTTGTTTGTTGGTTTTCTTAATGTCATTTTTTGTGTCAGACACAAAGTGATCAGCTGACATTTACAGGTCTTTGCCCAATAAACTTTATCCAGTCGTGTGCAGCCGACAGCAGAACAGTTCCTGAGCTTAGCTTCCTTATAACGCTAGCAAAAAAAAATTACACCCTTTCGTGAAGGTTAGTTCTGAAGCTGTGGGCGGAGATACTCAGACAGGGGGCGGCGGTCAGGAGGAATTAGCCTAGACTTCCCTGATTAGCATAAGAACGGGGACCAAATCTGAACAGCGTGTTGAATCCTGTGTTTTCTGATCTAGGCTGCCCATAACAGTCTGACTAGGTGGTCTTACTTACCAGTTTGTGGGCCGGTAGGAGCTCCAGATACTCGGATAAGCACAAGAACTGTTAGGGGCCCTGATTAGTCAAGCACACCAGTACCCGCAGTCCAACACCCCTGGACGGTGCGGGGCTGTCGTGAGTGTACAGGGTGCAGAGCATGAGTGATAAGACTGAGCCTTGTGGACAGCCTGTGCCAAGAGTGAAGCTGGGAGAAGTGTGGCCACCCATCCTAACAGGCTGAGGCCTGCCGGTGAGGAAACCCAGAATCCGGCTGCAGACTCTAGGACTGATTCCTAGGGTCTTGAGCTTGGAGAGCAGCCTAGAATGGGATAACTGAACTGAAATCAATGAGCAGCATTCTTAGGGAGCTGTTCCTGCTCTCTGGATGGTTCAATGCAGGGTGCACTGCAAACTCAAATCCAGTTTGTTGCTCAGATCCGGTTTTACTAACATGATGGTTCACATTAGCGTATGTGACCCAGATCTGTCATTAATGTGAATGAACCAGCATCCTGAAACGACCCTCATACACACTTCCTCATCAGCAACGTCACCTGAATGAATTACATGCGCCATGAACAGTATATAAACAGAAGGAGCCTTCACTGATATACTCTGATCAAGAGTTAGATCTGTCGCTTTTTCACTGTTTACTGGCTCTAACTTCAGATTGAGCTCTGCTGCCACATTAACGCTGAATGATGGCGCATGTGCAGTGTAAACAAATGTATACAGTTCATGTTGCATGGCCACCACATACGAAAGTGACTCAAATCTGATTAGAAAGCATCAGCTTTGACATGTGTCCACACATTGGGTAACGTGCACGTAGCCTCAGATGTTCTTTACAGTGGTGGTGATGGGAACCAGGGTTCTCCAAGTCTATAACACACATATAGACACTTTATTGACTATCTAAACCACCAGTGAACCTACACGTGTCCTCTGAGTGTTATATGGAATGTTGATGATGGGAAAATCTGGAAAACCTGGAAATAATAAGTTTTCTTTGGGGGACTATTTTTTTGCCTCACAACACCCTGCAACATGTATCCCTCCACCATGAATGGAGTTTAAGGCTGAAATCTTCTCCAAACTATCATAAACAGCGTCTCAGACATCAGGCAGCGTATTCATAACCATCTCATGTAATACATTCATCATCGAAAAAATCATCTGAAATGAGTGAAACTTGGTGTGTGGGTTTGACATTGTGAGACATGCTAATGATTCAAGTTTCAGGCTCAACCGCACGTGTGACGTAAGCAAGGACGGGCCTTATCACTGTACCTGACTGACCCAACAGCCATGACTGCAGACATTCAGCGAGCAGTGATGCCTCCATGAGTCATCCTGTTAGTGCAGGACCATTGGCAGACGGCTGCACCCTGCAGGACAACATGCAGGCAGACCGTTACAATGACTGTCCTTAACACCACGTCAACATCACCAAAGACTGCAATGATGTCGTACCAGACTGTCATGGAGTCACTCAGAATGGCAGCGGGTCATCTTCAGTGACGAGTCCCGCTTTTGTCTTGGTGGAGACGACCAACAAATCCATGTGGAGGCACCGTGGTCAGCACCAAGATGTCCAGAAGACCTGGTGTCACTCCACCTCCATCCCTACTGCATCATCTGCAGGAACTGTGAGAATGTTCAAGCTGCATGGGATGGATTATCACAGGACACCATTAGGAACCTCTGCAACTCCATGCCGAGACGTCTGGCATGTTGGGTTAGCAAACACGGCGACCTGACGCCATACTGAGAGACACTACTTCTGTATGTGTAGCTCAATAAATATTATCCATATCAGTCTAAATTTATCATCATTTATTGTTCCTGGTAACCTTTATCTTCCTTCCCAACAGCACTGCAATCCCACACCTCCTTCTGGGTGCAGATATTACTTTGACGATGAGTGTAACTTTCTGTGAGGGAGCACCAGAGGTGGACGTCTGGTTCAATTCACCAACACTGTCAACAATTCTGTCTCAGTTTCTCTAGAACGGGCTGTTTCACACCAAATCACTCCACAAGATCCACATAATATAAAGGTTCTACTCCAATTAAAGTTTTTTTTTTCCTATAATTGTACATTCAAGTGGAGAACCATTGGTTTGACGGGATGTGTGGAGGTGTTCTAGTGGTGAACATCTAAGACACCAATTAAAGTTCAATAAGCTGTAATAGAATCCTTGTTAGGAGGCAGCGAGTAATTATAAGAATCCCCTCAATCTCATTAACTACAACCATCCGGTCAATTAAATCAATGGCTGGGGAATGGGTTCCTCACCATCAACCGTTCAGTAATAAGAAACTTGCAGTGGCTGCACCGTTTCTAGCTGGGTGTGCTTACTTGCTTACTTGGAGCTAATGCTAGTAGCTAACGTTCCCTATACTAACAACTGGCTTTCCATCTGGACATCAACACAAAGTAGATTAAAGTTGTTCCTCACTATGGAACTCTCAGTTTAAGATGATCTGCTTCAACCGGCAAACACGGATACACCCATTCAGCCTAAAGGAGTTTAGCCCCACCCATTCAGCTTATAGTGGTTTAGCACCACCCATTTAACCTACAGCAGTTTAGCACCACCCATTCAGTCTAGAGTGGTTTAGTCCCACCCATTCAGCCTACAGCAGTTTAATTCTGCCCATTCAGCCTACAGCAGTTTAGCTCCACCCAATCATCCTACACTAGTTTACGGCCACCCATTCAGCCTACAGCAGTTTAGCCCCACCCATTCAGCCTACAGCAGTTCAGCCCCATCCAATCACCCTACAGCAGTCTAGCCCCACCCATTCAGCCTACAGCAGTTTAGCCCCACCCTTTCAGCTTATAGTGGTTTAGCACCACCCGTTAAACCTACAGCAGTTTAGCACCACCCATTCAGCCTAGAGTGGTTTAGCCCCACCCATTCAGCCTACAGCAGTTTAATTCTGCCCATTCAGCCTGCAGCAGTTTAATTCTGCCCATTCAGCCTACAGCAGTTTAGCTCCACCCAATCATCCTACACTAGTTTAGGTCGACCCATTCAGCCTACAGCAGTTTAGCCCCACCCATTCAGCCTACAGCAGTTCAACCCCATCCAATTACCCTACAGCAGTCTAGCCCCACCCATTCAGCCTACAGCAGTTTAGCCCTACCAATTCAACCTATCGCATTTAGCCCTGCCCATTCAACCTACAGCAGTTTAGCCCCACTCATTCAACCTACACCAGTTTATCCCCACCCCTTCAGCTTTCATCAGTTCAGTCCCGCCCATTCAGCCTACAGCTGTTTAGCCCCACCCATTCAGCTTACCTTACTTCAGCCCCACCCATTCATCTTACAGTAGCTCAGTCCCACCCATTCAGCCCACAGCAGTCTTACTCTGCCCATTCAGCCTTCAGCAGTTTAGCCCAACCCATTCGACCTATAGCACTTTAGCCCTGCCCATTCAGCCTACAGTGGTTAAGCCCCACCCATTCATCTTAGAGCAGTTTAGCTCTGCCCATTCAGTCTACAACAGATTAGCTCCACCGATTCAGCCTACAGCAGTTTAGCTCCAACCATTCAGCCTACAGCAGTTTATCTCTACCCATTAAGCCTACAGCAGTTTATCTCCACCCATTCAACCTACTCCAGTTTAGCCCAACGCATTCAGCCGGCAGCAGTGTAGCCCCAACATATGAATTGGTGCATAATTATTTGGAGATAATTAACAAGGAGCAATCAGCAGAAATGTGGATGTTTGGTTCATGTGGGCGTGGCTGCAGCACGCGTTGGATATACCAGTCTAAACACAATTAACCGCGGACCCACTTCCTCAGAAAATAGGGTCACTTATCATCGCGTTACATCTCACTGAGAGGAATATGTTGCCGGGCATGAGCAGTAATCAGTAGGGAATGCATGTGGCGTGAGGCGGCAGTGTCAGAGTTCATCTTGTAAATTCTCTTATTTGGTGCGACTTCTAACAGATGCAGGGCTCCTACTGCATAAGCAACTCTCTACAAACAGGCAAACACGTGCACATCAGCGAGCTAGCAGCACTGCACACATGCACGTAAACACACCCATGAAATATATATGAATACATTGATTAAATATGTGAAGCTGAGTGTTACACTGGGTAAATATTTACAGCCATAATGACTTGAATTAAAATCTCATTAGTACAATAAATCAGTATTTACCTGCAACAAATCAGATTACTAAAATTCAATTTATCAGATTACTAAAAACATGCAGAACCACCAACACAAAACTATCAATATTCACTGTTATAATGCAGCATCATAACAGTGTAAGAGTAACTGGCTTCTTTATTAACTTCAGTAATTTTTATATACACTCATCATCTAAAGAACAGCTGCTTCCAGAAGGAGGTGTGGGATTGCAGGTCTATTGGGAAGGAAGATAAAGGTTACCAGGAACGATAAATGATGATAAATTTAGACTGATATGATCAATATTTATTGAGCTACACATACAGAAGTAGTGCCTCTCAGTATGGCGTCGGACCGCCGTGTTTGCTAACCCAGCATGTCAGACGTCTCGGCATGGAGTTGTAGAGGTTCCTAATGGTGTCCTGTGATAATCCATCCCATGCAGCTTGAATATTCTCACACAGTTCTTGCAGATGGTGCGGTAGGGGTGGAGGTGGAGTGACACCAGGCCTTCTGGACGTGTGACGCGTGACAACAAACCGTTCATCTTGGCGCTGACCACGGTGCCTCCACACATGGGTCCGTTGGTCGTCTCCACTGAGACAAAACCTGGACTCGTCACTGAAGATGACCCGCTGCCATTCTGAGTCACTCCATGACAGTCTGGCACGACACCATTGGATTTGGTGACATTGACGTGGTGTTAAGGACAGTCGTCGTAACGGCGTAACTAACAGGATGACTCATGGAGGGCATCACTGCTGGCTGGATGTCTGCAATCGTGGTTGTTGGGTCAGTCGGGTACAGAGATACAGACAGACAGACACAAGGACAGACAGACAAACAGACAGACAGACAGACAGACAGTCATACTGACAGACAGACATACATGAAGGACCTGACAAACAGATGTGTAGCTGGACGCACAAGGCAACACACAAATGAATGGACAAACAGATGTGCAGACGGACAGTTGAACCAACACATGGACAAATAAACACTCAACGGAATTGACAGACAGACGGCAAGATGGATGGACAGAGGAGCAAACAGACAGACGGACGAAGCAATGTGCAAATGACAGATAGACATGCAGATGGGATGGGACAGACAAATGAACAGACTGACAGACAAAGCGACGAGCAAGTGAGCAGAAAAAGAGATGTGCAAACAGACAGACAGGCCGACAAACAGATATGGCAGCATGGGAAAGAATGGATGGATGGACGGATGGACAGATGGATGGACAGAGGAACAAACAGACAGTTGGATAAAGCATTGTGCAAATGAAAGGATGGACAGACAAACAAACAGACAGACAGACAAAGCAATTAGCAAATGAACAGACGAACAGGTGTGCAGATGTTTAACCCCTAAATTACTCCAGACAGACACTCGGATGTAGCATGTACAGCTTGTCTGAGTGCTCTTGTGCTCATGTGAACGAGTCCATGAACTACCGGCTCTCCGGAAATCCTCTCAACTCTCCTGATTACCCGCTTAATCACTGATCTGATCCAAAACTGGACAACCCTAGTTAGACATAGATGTGTGTCACGCAGACACAGTAATACAGTTTTAGATGTAGATATAGGATCCGCTAGACCTGCTAAATTAGCTAGCTAGCTATCGCTAACAAACCAGCAAAGTTACTGCCTGCGGGAGGTAACAAGCTTCCATTTAAACATGGATTTAAATCAAGCTTCCTCTCTGTTTAAATCACGTATATATGTATTTCAATATAAAGATCTTTAGATGCAAATCTACACATATAATGCAAATAAGCACCTCTTAGCAAGTAAAAGATCCTAAATTTGGCTAATATATCTAATATGTCTCATCATTATATGACTATTTCTAAATATTTTGAACAGTTTTTTAGCCATTTTAATTTTATCAGTAAAAGAGTTTCATTCCACCAGTAGATCATTTTACTTGTCTGGAGGAATAATGAAGAAATTTTTGCTTATTTTGATTAATAATGCTAAAAACCGAATGCTAATGCTAAGCTGCTATTTCCTTCAGCGTTCTAAACTCTGATTTATTGTTTGAAGTTGGGTCATATTAGCTTGGATATGGTTCAGACATCATTCTGCTGACCCTGTTGCAGTTCTTTTGCGCTCTGTATTGGTGGGGTGAATCTCAGTGGACGCCTGCAGCTAACAGGAAGCACTTCCATCTCCGCGCACACACACACCTGAGCCACACAAACGCACCACGCTCTGATGAATCATATCACAGTGGGCGATTCAAAGCCTGTCCTCCTCCAGCAACAGCCTTTGTCGCTGGAGGAGATATATATATATATATATATATATATATATATATATATATATATATATATATATATATATGTTCTTATATATTCAGAGGTCTTTAATCTCAGACCTTAAATCCAGATTCCGGTCCGGGAATTGGGAACACTCATACTTATTTGAACCTTCCAAACATTACAAAATCCGGGACTGAGAACTGGAGTTCTACAAAGGTCTAGAATTGAAGACCCCTGGCTTTTACCAAAGAACCCTTGAGGAATCCCTGTTTTAAGGTTGCATGGTTTAGGCATCTGTCCACCTTAAATCCAGATCCCTGCCCAGGAGTTTATAATCACTGATCCTATGGGTCATTGCAAATCCAGGACCAGAAACTGGATTCAAGCCTGAATCATCTAGCCTGATCTAGATGATGGGCTGGA
>CM067474.1:33510765-33543321 GCA_034552555.1 Semaprochilodus insignis
GTGTGCAGAGAAGAGCAGTATTGGTTTATAGCAGCTAATAAGCTAGCTATCCAGGTTAGCTAGATAGCTAATTAGCCTACTTAGCTGCTTTAGAGTGACATATAATGACTAGAAAAGTGGTTAATCATGGTGATTATGATGGTTCTGTCTCTCGAGCAGGAGTAACATGAACGTGAGAACCGTGAGTTCAGTTGGTTCCTGTTTGGGTTCTTGCAGTGTCCATGTTGGAAAACATCTTTATAAATTGAATATTTCTACATTAAACTATGCAGTTATTTCACTAGTTGTAAGTAACTGTAGCCAATAATTTTTTAGTTATTCAAATTGTAGGTAATGGTTATGCCCAGTCAATATATCTAATATTTCTAATTATATTATATATTAATAATTGTTGTACGCTTATTTTAAGATCATTAACATATTTCTACACTACACTTTTTCTACTTGTTTTAATTGACTTTAGTTAGCCATAATATTTCACCATACAGGCAGTTAATTTGCCTTGTTTAATGTATATTTCTATACACTGCGAATTAAACCGTCTCTTTAAATAAGCCAAATCATCTTCAATCAAATGAAAACAATTGGCTTAATAAAATCATCTAAAACAAGTAAAAATATCTGGAAGTAAGATGAATAATCTTATTTATAATAATAATGCTAAAACAATCTTAAAATGGGAACTATTAGATAAACCAGCTAGAGATAAGACAATTTATCTTGCCAAAATCAGAATTCTTTGCAGTGTAGTTCATTTAATAACTCTGTTACACTTGCCAAATGGTATATCGAAAAGTGAAATGATCCTAGATTAATCTGTGCAAGCTGGTCATAGAAATATTAAATTCCTAGTAATATTTCTTGTTTGAAGTCATTTTCTTAAATTAAATGACCATTTTGCTCATTTTTAAGACATTTGCTTATGTACCTGGTTAATTTCACTCAGTGAAAGTGTTTAAAACATTGAACTATAGTATCAAGCATTAAAATAAGTCAAATTACTGTGTAATATTCCTACAGTCATCTCAAAATGTGAAATATTAGATCATTTAGATATATTAACCTGCTGTAAGCCTTTAGTACAGAATATCACGACGCTGTATAATAGCAATAGGCCTGTGTGGAACAGCCAGCCATACATATGGAGAAGGAGTGGTATAAACAAATAACCTGGAGCTGTTTTTCAACCAAGAATGTGCATACTATTAGCAATATGCCACCCCACCAGCCCTCCATAGCCCATACACCCCCACCACCGTGCCACTGTTGTTTTTCACTCCCTTCCCTGTGCTCTGTATGTTGTCTGTAGGAGTGGAGCAGCTGCAGTATAACACACTCATTGTATTTTCAGGGCTCTCTGTTCTGAATATATAGACTGTTCAAACACAACCCTGCAGTAAACAACAACAACAACAACAACAATGAAGAATTCAGATATAGATTCTGACATATTTATAAGGACTGTGTTCTGATCTGTTTAAATCCAGCACTTTAAAAAAGACACTAATAAACTAACTACATACACAGTCATTATTTATAGGGGACTTTCTGTTCAGACTCATCCACGTTGTCATGTCTTCATAGACAAGGTAAGATATTCCTCCAGTACAAGAAGTGGCTCCCAGAAAGAATCAGTTGACAGGAATGAAACGTGGTGGGTAGGTTTGGCATTGTGAGACATGCTAATGATTCAAGTTTCACGCTCGACTGCCCATGTGGCGTAAGCAAGGACGAGCCTTATTGCTGTACCTGACTGACCCAACAGCCACGACTGCAGACATTCAGCGAGCAGTGATGCCTCTATTAGTCATCCTTTTAGTACCAGCACCATTGACAGACGGCTGCACCACGTAGGACTATATGCATGCGGACCGTTACGACGACTGTCCTTAACACCACGTCAGCGTCACCAAAGACCGCAGTGGTGTCGTGCCAGATTGTCATGGAGTGACTCAGAATGGCAGCAGGTCATCTTCAGTGACGAGTCCCGTTTTTGTCTCGGTGGAGGCGACCAACGAGTCTGTGTGTGGAGGCACCGCGGTCAGCACCAAGATGAGCGTTTGTTGTCACGCATCACACGTCCAGAAGGCCTGTTGTCACTCCACCTCCACCCCTACCGCACCATCTGCAGGAACTGTGTGAGAATATTCAAGCTGCATGGGATGGATTATCACAGGACACCATTAGGAACCTAACAAGACGTCTGGCATGTTGAATTAGCAAACACGCCGGTCCAACGCCATACTGAGAGACACTACTTCTGTATGTGTAGCTCAATAAATATTGATCATGTCAGTCTAAATTTATCATCATTTATTGTTGTTTATTGTTATTGAGTGCAGCTATATGATGTTTGTCAGTTTTGATGATGGGTATATGATGATTGTATTTATGTACAGCTGTTTTAAGTTGTGTTTGCTGGTTATGTATTGACAATTAAGATCATTAATTAACAGGATTACATTGTGGTATATCTGCATAAGCTCACCATCTCCGTCCCTGTCAGCTCCTTTAGAGCATCTGGTCGGAGATGGTGGGATGGCTTCCGAGTGGCGCAACACATCCCACCCAGGCCGAGGACCACACAGTGGTCATTGTTCTGGAGCCTGGCATGTGACCGCACTGGTGACGCAGATTACAGGGCTTTGTTTGAAGGTTGAGAGAAGCGGCTGTACGAGGTGGTGGACAGGATGTAAAGGTCTCTCAGATGTGCTGTAGAGTTTTTGATTTGAGATATTACTCATACATTCACAGCTCAGACCGGCGGGAGGGTGGGGGGGAGATGAAGAGGGACAGGGAGAGAGAGGGGGAGAGATAGAGAGAGAGATGGAGAGGGAGAGAGAGAGAGATGGGGAGAGAGAGAGAGATGGGGAGAGAGAGAAAGGAGAGACAGAGAGAGAGATGGAGAGGGAGGGAGAGAGGGAGAGAGACAGGGAGAGAGAGAGGCAGAGAGAGAGAGAAAGAGAGAGAGAGTAGGAGAGAATGAAAGAAAAATGAATAGAGAGAGGGAGAGAGAGAGTAGAGAGAACAAGGGAATAAAGAGAGAAAGAGCGATAGAGATAGGGAGGAGGAATAGAGAGAGAAAGACAGAGAGACAAAAGGAGGAATAGAGAGAGAGAGAAAGAGAAAGGAAGGGTGGGAAGAAAATGAAAGAGGACAGCGAGAGGCCCAGAAAGATAGTTTAAGAATAAGCGGAACAGATAGATGGAGGACAGGGGATAGAGAGTGGGGGAGAGGGATGATAGAGAAAGAGTGACACACAGAGAGAGAAATAGAAGAGAGGGAAATAGAAAGAGAGGGAGGGGGGGGGGGGTGGATGGTAGAGTACCAGAGAGATAGTGAGAGGGGGTGATTGAGAAGAGAGACAAAGGGAGGAAAACAGGAAAGAGAGGAAGAAAGAGAAGGAGTCAGACAGTCAAGGAAAGAAAGAAAGAGAGAGAGGGAGATGGAGAGATGGAGAGAGAGAACACCTCCTGCTGCAGCACAAACACTTCTATAGGCAGGAACAATGAGAAATCTGTCCATGACTCTGAGCTCGTACATTGTGTTCTCTCTCTCTCTCCCTCTCTCTCTCTGCCCACAATTGGTGGAGTCTGTCCTCGGCCTTTCTCCACAGCTCAGATGAAGCCTCTGATAAGACGGTCCACACAAACATGTGACTCCTGAAGTCCAGCCGGCTCCCGTTTGATGCCGTGGTCTGATTTCCGAAGCTCCCTCTAATCTGTGATTGACCGTCTGGTGTTTATTCCCAGTTTGAATGGTGACTGTACAGCAGTGGGAGGTGGGAGCGTGCTCACTGGCCTCCCGCTGAGCTGCTGAAGCAGTGACGGTATGTTTCTATACCGGTCTCTGTCTCTCAGCTCTTCTCTCAGTAAACATCCATATTGTAATAACGCTGGGAAATGTGACGCGCTGAGTCGTATTGGATTCAAACGTGTACGTCATTTCCACACGGAGTGCACTGACAGAATTAGGCCACATGTGCTCGTCAGATAAACGCCCTGATAAACACACAGCTGGTCCGTTTCAGGGGCGTTTATAGGTGTGACCAGGAAACTCATTCAAACATGAAAGTCTGTGAGTGTTTAGCTAACAGTAACACCCACTAATTGGCAGCACTGGGCTCTACCATTAATTAGCTAATCTAGCTAGCAAATACCCTTGATATAGTCTGTGAGTTTTAAAGGGTGGTTCTGGCTATGAACCTACATCTTCATGTTCCAGTTATTAGCTAAAGCAAAGATAGCTAGCGTTAACTAGCTAGCCCAAGTCTGACCATAATGGCTGACAACCAAAACGGTAATGGTAGGGCCTAGTGCTGCCAAACTTTGCTTTCTTTTATTGGTTTAGGAATTGTAACTCATCTTATTACCTGCAGACATCTCCTCTTCTCTTCCCTAGAACCAACAGTGGGCATCAGGTTCTCTAGCATTGTCTCAGGGTCTGGACAACATGAAGAACGTTCACCAGATTCTTGTTCCAAATTCCCTGTTCCACGAAAAAAGGTAATGTGGTTACATTCTGGCACATGGGACGCTATAATAACTGCTGCACCATTTAAGGTGGAATAGAAAATTCTGAACTGAACAAGCTGGCTGTGGGTTATCCATTCTGGGGTACTGTAGAAACATGGCGGTGGTGGTTTCTGTTGGAATACAAGCTGCTTCTATGTAGATATGAAGACTCATTCTAAGATGATGTATTACAGGTAATTATATACTAAAGAAAACATACTTTTGGTTGCAAGTGTGGTGCGTGTAGGGCTCTGTGGCATTCCAGGTCATTGCTATTGGTTGTTTCTAGGAGAAGGTGGTTTGTATGGTTTTTAAAATCTTATTTCTCTAAAATCTTAATTCAACTCTTGGGCTTTCCTAGTAGGCAGCTGAGTGTATTCTTCATGCATTGTCAGCGTCAATGCACTGTTCTCAAAAACCAAGAACCAACATGTCCTTGTGAACGTGGCCTTCTAGTTTGCGTGTTCTGAATTTCCAAGATTTCCAGAATTTCAAAGTGAGATGGTACAGTCATGGCAGCAGTGAATATCTTGGAGTAAATGAGTCTTAAAAGACAAGCCAACCTTCAACCTCCTGCCAGCACATCATCAAACGGATGAACAAACAAGCTCACACACACACACACACACACACACACACACACACACACAGATGTGTTTACAGTGTCTGGCCAATGTCACCCCTGAGGTGTTTTTCCTCAAGGAGGCTTCTGGGCTGGGTGGGATGCAGAGGCTGCTTGTGTGTGCGGCGCAGGCAGCCGGCTGATTCATCACAGGGGGGCTTTAGATGTAGTCTTCATTACCGCTCGCTTGCAGCGAGACTGATTCCCTCCCCAATTCGCTCTAGCAGATAGTAGGTCAAAGCGTCTGTGTGGAGAATCCTCATTAAAAATGGATAGCCATTTTATTAGCCAGCACGTGCTCGGCTCTGCCGTGCTCTCCGCTCTGAGCAGTGCGGAGAAACTCCCAGTTTCAGGTAGCACGACTCGCACCGACATTCTGCACAGCCTGAGATTAAAATAATCCCTCATAAAGGGAGGAAAAAAAAGGGGGTGGATAGTGGAGAAGGTGGCTGCATTTAGATAAGGCCGAAAAAGAGATGCAACGACATTCAAAGTGTTGCTTTCAAAGCGCATCACAGAACCCATACAGAACAAGTTGCTGCAGCGACGAGGCGGGATCACTGCAGCGACAGTACAAAACATCCCAAACCAAATTAAAGAAGAGGAGAGAAGACAGAAGATGGAACAGAGATGCTGTGCTCAAAAGGGACTAAATTTAGCACCTTTCCAGTCCAGTATCTCATAACACCCTCCGTTTTCAAAGGTTGTCTTGGAAACTGCAGTTTACAAGAGGGAAAAAGTGGCGTTCCTTTAAAAGGAAAGATGGATATGTTTGCAGGCCTGTGAGCAAGTTTTTTCCAAGCAACTCTGGTCGAGCAAATGTCAGCCATGCGGTAGCCTAAGCTTTGGGTCCGCGGCACTTCAATGCCCTGACATTTCGGTGGGATCCGAGACTTTCTGTGGCATTTCTGAGCTGAAAGAAGCAGCCATTATGGTCAGTGCTGTATTGGGAAACTGTCAGGAGGAGCAGATAAAATCATGGGAGCCTGGAGAGAGCAACAGCATAAAGCAAGGTCACACACAGGACCTGCACCCTAAGACCTGCAGCGTTTCTTCAAGTGCCGTGACGTCAACAATTTGGAAGCTAGAGGTCAAGAGAGCTATTATATTAAAACCCGGCCCGTACTTGCCACCCATGCCAGCTGGCCTTGTGTCACATTGAATCACAGCTATGAACAAATCCATACAGTCTAGGAGTTGCATGACTCCAGGTGCTGTAAAGCTGACTAATTACCGATGATGTCACAAATAAAACCACTAGTCTTCAGGCACCCAGAGGTTCGGGCCCTGCAAACTTGCACATTTGCATCCTACTTAGGCACTCCCTAGGTGAACCTGCAATGCACAGAATTGCACTGGTAGTCTTTGAACCTACGGACACTGCACCCTTGCAAACTTG
The DNA here is from genome assembly GCA_034552555.1 of Semaprochilodus insignis. Lineage (NCBI taxonomy): Eukaryota > Metazoa > Chordata > Actinopteri > Characiformes > Prochilodontidae > Semaprochilodus > Semaprochilodus insignis. Next base: position 33,517,301 of record CM067474.1, read on the forward strand.
CATCCTACCTGTTGCTGACTAATTACCGATGACGCCACAACTAAAACCCATTGCTAGCCTTCGGAGACCCGGAGATACAGAGAAATCTTACAAATTTGCGTCCTGCTTAGGCGCACCCTGGGCAGACCTGCCAAGACTCTCACCAGCAGTGGAGGTCCGGAGAGTCAGAGGAAGTTAGAGGGCTGCAACATGGAGAAAATAACAGCAACTGCCTTCAAACTGTACAGGCCTATAGGGCATTATGCTCCATCTCCAGGCACATGTGACTTTTTATGGTAGTCTTCAGGAAACCAGAGATAAGCATGTTCTGTATCTGATCTTTGAAACTCTGTAGATCAGTGGAGAAATGCCCATTGCTAGTCTTCGGAGACCTGGAGATTCGGACCCTGGAACCTTGCAAATTTGTGTCCTACTTAGGCATGCCCTAGGCAGACCTGCCAAGACTCTCACCAGCAGCGGAGGTCCAGAGAGGAATTTAGAGGGCTGCAACACAGAGGAAATAAGAGCAACTGCTTTCAAAATGTGCAAAATTCTAGGGCGTTAAGCTCCCTGTACAACCACACATGACTTTTTGTAGTACTCTTCAGGAAACTGAAGATAACCACGTTCTGTATCTTATCTTTCCAGCTCTGTAGATCAGTGGAGAAAAGTTTGACTCCACAGGTGCCCTTTCTATTGAGCTCTAGGTTGCATTACTAGCCTTCAAGAAACCTAAAATACAGACCCTGGAATTACTAAATCCCAGGGATTACTAGGTTGTGTCATAGTCATGTGATCAGCAACCAATTGACATCAAGATTAAAGCGTCTTCACCGAGAAGTCAGCTGGTCTGTGCAACCCCTACTACACTCTAGCCTGTATCGCAATTACAACTGTGACCGCTGTGTTGGCTTCTCCAGAGGGCATGGAAAGGAACCTAGGGGGTGCTCATGAGTATCATGAGCCTTGCGTGTCTCCTGAGTAGACCTTAAGATTGCAAGTGTGCCAACTGGGACAGGGCCAAAGCTATTTAGTAAGAGCAACATTTGCTTCAATGTCAAAACAGTCAAGGACTGGACAGTGACCTCGGGTAGCCCCTAACCAGACGGCTGTCCGGTTTAATGGATTATAAATCACTTCAGGAAATGAATCTGGAACTATTGGCCAATGACCTGTGAGGTCAAACACTCTTCTGGTTGGTGTACATGTGGTGTTTACGCATGACAGAGGGACAGGGTTGTTGTTGTTTTATTGGTTCTGGGACCCCACCTCCCCTAGAGAACCCCCCTTGGGACCCTCCCTCTACGCACCGACTGAACAGATCCATCACTGCTCAGTGTTTTGGGACCTCATTATTTACAAATTAAGCCCTGAAAGTACCTAATTGTGTACCTTTCTAGAAAATAAGTCTCATATTCTGCATAACTGCATAATTATATTTGACCTGCATTGCATTACAAACAACAGCAGATTGTTTTACGGTTCACCTTTAAATTGTGAACCGTATTGAATTGCTTTTTCAAAATAAACTCTATAATTTTAATTCCTGCAACATACAGTAAAACATTTAGCACTTTGTGACATTGCTGTTCCTTTACACAACATGTAAAAGATGTTTAGGGACTGAAGACTTTGCGTGGTGAAGCGTTTCAGGTGGAATTTTGGCCCCAGGTTCTAAGGTAGCAGTACATGGTCTTCATCTTCTTGGGTCTTTAAAACCTCGGTGTGGTGTTGGGCATTAATGGGGCAGCACAAATATGTAAGTTACCTTCACGTAGCTGAGAAGATTAGGTTCTGTAGGTTCTGTATTTGAGAAAATTAGGTTTTGCAGGTTCTGTAGCTGAGGGGATTAGGTTCTGTAGGTTCTATAGCTGAGAAGATTAGGATCTGTAGTTACTGTAGCTGAAAAAAATAGTTTATGTAAGTTCTGTAGCTAAGAAGATTAGGTTACATAGGTTTGGTAGCTGTAAAGATTAGGTTCTGTAGGTTATGTAGCTGAGAAGATTAGGTTCTATAGGTTATGTGGCTGAGAAGATTAGGTTCTGTAGGTTCTGTATCTGAGAAGATAAGGTTCTATAATTTTTTTAGCTGAGAAAATTAGGTTATGTAGGTTCTGTAGCTGAGAAGATTACGTTCTGTAGGTTCTGTAGCTGAAGGGATTAGGTTCTGTAGGTTCTACAGCTGAGAAAATTATGATCTGTAGTTACTGTAGCTGAAAAAAATAGCTTATGTAAGTTCTGTAGCTAAGAAGATTAGGTTACATAGGTTCTGTAGCTGGGAGGATTAGGTTATGTAGGTTCTGTAGCTAAAACGATTAGATTACGTAGGTTCCGTTGATGATAGGATTAGGTTACATAGTTTCTGTAGCTGGATTAGGTTCTGTAGCTGAGAAGATTAGGTTATGTAGGTTCTATAGGTATGAAGATTAGATTATTTAGGTTCTGTTGAGAAAATTAGCTTCCGTAGTTGAGAAGATTAGGTCACGTAGTTTCTGTAGCTGGGAGGATTAGGTTCTGTAGCTGGGAAGATTAGTTTATGTAGTTACTGTATCTGAAAATATTAGGTTCTGTAGGTTCTATGACTGAGAAGATTAGGCTATGTATGTTCTGTAGCTCAGAACATTAGGTTCTGTAGCTAAGAAGATTTGGTTCTGCAGCTGCAAAGACTAGGTTACATAGTTTCTGTAACTGAGGAGATTAGGTCATGTAGTTACTGTAGCTGAAAATATTAGGTTCTTTAGGGTCTATGGCTGAGTAGATTAGGTTATGTGGGTTCTGTAGCTAAGAAGATCAGGTTCTTTAGGTTCTGTAGCTAAGAAGATTAGGTTCTGCAGCTGTGGAGATTAGGTTCTGTAAGTTCCATAGCTGAGGTGATTAGGTTCTGTAGGTTAGGTCTGATGTCAGGCCGAAACCTGATATCTTGGAAGCAGATCTATACAGCCGTGTCCATCCAAAAGGCCAATAACTCAAAGCAGCCCCTCAGTGGGAGTGACACAGCGACATGTGATGTCAAGGTGACAGACTGTTATTTACTCCACATAGCCTTCCTCAATACCAGTGCGTGCAAACAGACACTGGCAAAAATAATACCCCTCCACTCTTTTGCTGCCTCTCTCTCTCTCCCTCCCTCTGGAGAGACGGGTGTTGTCACCATAAGAGGTATTCACTCCCGCACTCTTTCCCCGTATCCATATCGAGCCTCAGCGGCCTCCAGGACTGCTGTGACAATGGCATTAGGTTTCCATCAGCCCCCGTATCTAGTGGCATTTTCTGCTGCAGTGGACAGAATAATCGGCCAACACCCGCGTCCTCCGGAAAAGGGAAGGAGTGCCACACTCCTCCACTCTGCCGGCAGAGGCTTTTCTCACGTTGTGAGCCGATACGACAAGCTACAAGGCCATAAATTCCCACTCCCGACATGCCTAATCGATATCTCATTGTTTGGGAGAGTGAATGCAGGCAGTGCAGCGTGTGGAGCGCAGCTCGGCTGGAGTGGCGGAGATTACTGAATCAGGTGTGGCGCTGGGCCAGTGTGCTCCCTGAACAGGCGTTAATGTGTTTTTCCTCCACTGAATAAAAAAGAAAGGGAGGACGGAGGGAAGAAAGAAACTTTGGCCGGCACTGGTGCGGCACACAGACCGTTCTGAATCGCACTGTGCCATTTCCAAGGCAACGGCGTTTGGGGTTGCCACAGTGATGGGGGATAAAGGGCGAGAGCCACAGTTACCGGTGTGTAATTGCTGTGCATGATTGCTGCAGATTGCTTGATGCAATTAGAGACGGGCTAAAAAGAAGGAGGCTTGGTGGAGGGCGGGGAAGAGGGCTTTGTTGGGGGCGGGGAAGGAGGGTGGGGGTATGGGTGGGGGTGTCCACTGTGAATTTGCACTATTCTAAACAGAAGGGGCAACAACATCAGGGTTCTCCTCCCTCCATCAGTCAGTCCCTGCCACCACACACTGAAGGCATGGTCCACACTTTTGGATGGTAAAATTGTTCTACTGACTTCACCCTGCAAAGAACCATTTATGCATACAAAACGTGTTCATGGTTCTGTATACAGCAATGTGGGACCATTAGGAAGTAAATGTACTTCATAAGTTCTGTATCTAAGAAGATTAGGTTCTGTAGGTTCTGTAGCTGAGAAGACTGGGTTCTGTAGTCTCTGTAGCTGAGAAGACTGGGTTCTGTAGTCTCTGTAGCTAGAAGACTGGGTTCTGTAGTCTCTGTAGCTGATAAATTACGTATGTTCTGTAGCCTAGAAGATTAGGTTCTGTAGGTTCTCTGTAGCTAAGAAGGTTCTCTGTAGCTAAGAAGATTAGGTTCTGTAGGTTCTCTGGAGCTAAGAAGATTAGGTTCTGTAGTTTCTCTGTAGCTAAGATTAGGTGCTGTAGGTTCTGTAGCTAAGAAGATTAGGTTCTGTAGTTCCTCTGTAGCTAAGAAGATTAGGTTCTGTAGTTCCTCTGTAGCTAAGAAGATTAGATTCTGTAGTTTCTCTGTAGCTAAGAAAATTAGGTGCTGTAGGTTCTGTAGCTAAGAAGATTAGGTTCTGTAGTTCCTCTGTAGCTAAGAAAATCAGGTTCTGTAGTTTCTCTGTAGCTAAGAAGATTAGGTTCTGTAGGTTCTGTAGCTGTAATTGATCTACTGTGTTGTAGGACTGTGTTGCAGTGCCAGATAAAGACGCAGAGTTCAAAGTTCATGTCCAAAGAAACTTGCAAGTGTGGCAGAGAGTGTCATGCCCTTGTGACCTTGGGCCCAGCAGTCAGGCAACTGGCACTGACCCCAATCATGACTGACTCCTGCTGCTCGTTAGAGACACACAATTAAAGCAGGAGAGCAGCAGGTGTTTCCCTCAGCAGCCACCATGGCTCTCATTACTCCAGCCTGTCTCCACTGAGAGAGCGCAGGGTGGGAGGGCTAAGGCGAGGGGCGGGGGGGTGTCCCACTGAGAGAGATGAAAATCAGTACCAGCCCTGATCCTCACATACTCGGCAAGACATGGAAACCTGGCATATTGTAAAGCACCTGCTTCAAAGGAGAAGGAGTGGCCCTGTTTACTCAGATCGAGAATAGAAACATGACCACAGACACTCAACTTTATTTACAATGACCCTCACAGGTAAGTGGGCTGTAAAGAAGGGATGTCCTGGACGAAGTTACATAGTGGAGATTAGGAGCATAGTGGAGATTAGTGGGGGAAAGGGAGCTTTTTACCTCGCAACAGTGTTTATTATTATTACATTATCATAATGTTAAGCAGATTCATTTTAGAGTATTAGGTTTATGATCCCATCAACACCACTCAGCACCACCCTATAAAGAAGTCTTTACCAACCATCAAATAAACACCACTCACCATCGCCCTCTAAAGGAGTCATTACCGACCATCAAATAAACACCACTCACCATCGCCCTCTAAAGGAGTCATTACCAAAAATCAAATAAACACCACTCACCACCACCCTCTAAAGGAGTCATTACCAAAAATCAAATAAACACCACTCACCACCACCCTCTAAAGGAGTCATTACCGACCATCAAATAAACACCACTCACCACCGCCCTCTAAAGGAGTCATTAGCAACCATCGAATAAACACATACCACTCACCACCACCCTCTAAAGGAGTCTTTACCAACCATCAAATAAACACACACCACTCACCACCGCCCTCTAAAGGAGTCATTACCAACCATCAAATAAACACACACCACTCACCACCACCCTCTAAAGGAGTCTTTACCAACCATCAAATAAACACACACTACTCATCACCGCCCCCTAAAGGAGTCATTACCAACCATCAAATAAACACAGACTACTCACCACCGCCCTCTAACGGAGTCTTTACCAACCATCAAATAAACACACACCACTCACCACCGCCCTCTAAAGGAGTCATTACCAACCATCAAATAAACACACACCACTCACCACCGCCCTCTAAAGGAGTCATTACCAACCATCAAATACACACCACTCACCACCACCCTCTAAAGGAGTCATTACCAACCATCAAATAAACACCACTCACCGCCACCCTCTAAAGGAGTCATTACCAACGATCAAATAAACACCACCCACCCCCACCCTCTTAAGATGTAATAGCTCAATTATACTGATGATCAACACCCATTGTATGTGTTGCAAAGCTTGTTTGATGATTGTATCAGGCCTGTATAGGTAGTTCCAGGCTATTGGTCAATGCTGTTTGAGCCTATAGGGTTTGAGGGCTTTAAAGTAAACTCAGCGAGCTTCTCTGTATCTCAGAGGGGACAACCTGCCCCCTGAACCACAGCACTGCTACATTTTATGCCAGCGAAGGCACAGAGTCCTCACACCATGCTGACGCTGAGGAAGCCTCCCTGTGTGCTCAGTGCCCACTCAAGCATTCACTGCTAGCACTGACCTAGAAATGAATGGCAGGCAAACAAAGGCAGGGTAAGACGGTCTTGCAACACGCCTACTCCCCAAGGAAGGACATCCTACGGTCACTGCTCCACAAGCAGTATCAAACGGCTGCTCAGTTCAGAGGTCGTGTCCGTTTGGTGATCCACTGTGCCACTCTAAATCAGTCTGAGGCTACGCTGTTGTTTCATATGTGGTACATATCTATTCCCCCATCAGGAACGTCTTTCTCATCTTCCTGTGCTTAAGCCCTGTGGAAGCTCCTTTGCAGGCTCGTCTCGGATTTCTCTGACATTTCCAGACCCAAGACTGTCTTCTCTGAGGAAATGCTGTCACGATCCGATGAATCAAATCCAGATTGGGCCTTTATAAATAAACATGGCACTTCTGGCTCCCTTCTCCACTTAGATGCACATCAACGCTCGCACTCCCCGAAACATCGGAGAGAGATTTCTCCTGCCTGTTCCTTCCGACTCAACAGTTATTCATTCCGGCTCCTGAATTATACATTCCCCCCAGTGTGAAACTGGCCACTGTTCATGTTCCCTCCTGCCCACCCCCTTAAATATGTATAAATGATCTTCCTGATCACAAGTGGAGAGGGTCCTTAAAGGGTGAGTCCAGATGTTCTTTACAGTGGTGGTGATGAGAACCAGGGGTCTCCATGTCTACAACACACACATTGACATTTTATTTACTATCTAGAACAGCAGTGCTGCTAGACTCCTCAGTGTCACTGCTGGACAGGATATTGTCCACCAATCAAAACTATCCAGCCAAGAGTGTCCTGTGGGCAGCGTGACCACTGAGAAAGGACTAGAGGATGACCAACACTGCTATCGTGAGCTATCGTCTCTAAACAATCTCATGCAGTTCCTGCAGATGGTGCTGTAGGGGTGGATGTGGAGTGACACCAGGCCTTCTGGATGTGTGACGTGTACATTTAGACTGATATGATCAGTATTTATTGAGCTACACATATAATACTGTCTCTCCGTGTGGTGTTGGGCCGCCATGTTTGCTAACCCTACATGCCAGACGTCTTGGCATGGAGTTGTAGAGGTTCCTAATGGTGTCCTGTGATAATCCATCCCATGCAGCTTGAATATTCTCACACAGTTCCTGCAGATGGTGCGGTAGGGGTGGAGGTGTAGTGACACCAGGCCTTCTGGACGTGTGATGCGTGACAACAAACCGTTCATCTTGGTGCCGACCACAGTGCCTCCCAACACAGATTCGTTGATCGTCTCCACCAAGACAAAAGCGGGACTCGTCACTGAAGATGACCCGCTGCTGCTCTGAGTCACTTCATGACAGTCTGGCACGACACCATTGCAGTCTTTGGTGACGTTGACGTGGTGTTAAGGACAGTCGTCATAACGGTCTGTGTACATGTAGTCCTGCGTGGTGCAGTTGTCTGCCAATGGTGCTGGCACTAACAGGATGACTCATGGAGGACATCACTGCTTGCTGAATGTGCGTAATCGTGGCTGTTGGGTCAGTCAGGTACAGAGATAAGGCCCGTCCCTGCTTACATCACATGTGTGGTCAAGCCTGAAACCTGAATCATTAGCATGTCTCACAATGTGAAACCTACCCACCAAATTGCAGTCCTGTTGACTGATTCCTTCTGGGTGCAGCTAATCTTTTAAAGATGAGTGTATAAACAATCTTTATAAAGCCTTATGACTTTATCTAGAATGGAGCGATTCACACCAAACCACTCTGAATGACTCCATGTACATCTTAACTACTGAACTATGTAGATATTTCAAAGCTCGGTGAACCGATAGTGAGCAGACGATCAACATTTGGCCTGGATCTGTAAACCGCATCATCACTGTGCAAGGAAAAACCGCAGAGAAGCTGATTATTCCGGATGCTGATTATTGGATCATCTCTGGGGGAATAAAGCAGAGAACCCAATTGTTTTGGATGCTGAATGCATAGATTTGTTGGATTCTGGGCGCGAGAGCAGAAGAGTAGATCCGGCTGTGACAGTGATAGGAAGGGAAAGGCTGGGGTTCCCTCGGCCGACTGTGCTCATCTTGGTGGAACTCCTGAGCGAGGAAAGACTGCATGCGTTGTCCTGAGGACTCACTCTGTGGCGGAGAAGGGCACTCTCTCGGTCCTCCCAGGCTCCAGAGACCACTGCAGCTATTTTTGTGTAGCCGAAAAACCTCATTAGAGAAGACTAAACACACCTGCTTGAACTGGGCACCGTTAGCTGGATTAAGGCCAGGTGGAGCACCAGGAGCCTTTGGGAGCATCTAAACAGATTGCGGCACCAGTGGTGTGATTGCTGGCAAAGCCTGGAACGAGACCGCAGTCTGCCTTGCTGTGTCACTAGGCTTCCGTGGAGCTGTACCTATAGATGGTGCTGATCTGATATCAGCAGAAAATGATGGACTGAATGTTGATCTGTTATCTAGACCTACCACAGTTCTTACATAATCACTTAACCGCGGTTATTTCAGCTGACTACAGTATGATCCTCAATGAGGCAAATATATGAAAATAAAGCACAGTAAACACATTTACTGAGACATTATGGATCTTATGTAAACAACATTCTACATATTTGTAAACAACAATGTACTGTTGTTTACGGTGTCAGTACAACCAGTATTAGCTACTAGGTAATTGCTAATAAGCAAGATAGCTAATCAGCCAATTTGGCTTGTACTGTATTAGTTGCAAATGCTAAACAAAAAAGACAGAGATCTTCCCAAGCGATATTATCATGAGTGTAGTTAATATATCTAATATTCCTTGTTATGAGACTGTACTAAGAATATTATAAGATTATTCATCTGATTATATAGAATTATACTAGTTTTAAAGTAATTTTATTTGCTGATTATTTGAGAAATTATTAAGAAATTTGCTTATTTCAAAAATTAATGCTTAAAACAAGCCCAGGATCAGGTGGAATTATTTTGTAATACTAGCTACATTTAAGAGTTTTTCACATTTCTTGAAGCAATGTAAACCTTGTTTTTAATGCCTTTATGCCTTCATACTGAGTTTGATGTTTGTTCTCATTTTTTAAACGTTTGTCCCAAATAAGGTTTAAAGTTTAAAGTGTTTTTTTTTTTGATAATTTTATTCTTAAAATCTAGTAAAAAAACCTCCTTATTTTAAGATTGTAAAATCATATATTTTCTCTTATTTTAAGAAAGCTACATTTTCAAGATTTCACTTTCAATACTGGTATCAAGCCACCTATATAAAATTACGTCTTAGCAAATGAAAACATCTTAAATGTAGTTAATTATCTTTAACATTCCTCATTCTAAGGTTATTCCTTTTGTTTCTATACATGTTTACTTTTTAAATGACTTTTAAAATTACTTAAAACAAGTAAAAATGTCTAGAAATAAGTTAAATAGTCATAATATTACATACACTATGCCATCACTTACTGAACTGCAAAAAAACAATATTGGCAAGAACAATTATCTTGTATTTAGTTGATCTATTTTAAAATTCTTATTTTGAGATTGTTTTAAGATTATCCCACAAATATTAAACTAATTTCTAGGTATTTTGACTTGTGTTAAGTGATTTTAATAGCCCAACTACCTCATTATACTGATAATTTGGCTTGTATGAAGCAGGTTTCCTAAAATAGCCCAAATCATGTGACAATATATTGAGATCACTTTAATTACTAAAATAACTTAAAAAGTTCAAAATGTCTGGAAATAAGTTACATTATCATAAAACCAGCTAAAAGCAATCTCTAAACTTCACTGAGAAGTTTAAGGTATACCAACTAGATGTAAGATAGTTTTACTTGCTGAGACATCATGCTTCTGCAGAGTAACTCTACGCGTCAAACTCTCACTCCACTAGGCAATCACAGAGACATCATCAGATGGAAGATCAATAGACCAGCAAGGTTTCAGAAATCCTTCCGAGAGAAGCCGAGGAGCATCAAATGCATACTGAGCCTCTCAAAGCAATCTTGGCATCGACTAGGTGTGAATGCTGAAAGCCTGCTTGCTATTGTGTGCGTGACTGAGAGGAAGTGGGCGTAGGTGGCAGGTTTTTGGTGTTCTTGATTACAGGCTGCCACAAATCAGCGTTTAGACCGAGCGACGCTGCTGTCTGTCAAAACCTTCACTCTTCTTCCCACAAAGTGGCCAAAAATAGCAGATCGTTCTGGTTCTGACAGCATGGAACACTGGGAAACATAAAAGAGCAGGCAGGAGTGGGCTCCTCCAACTGAGACTGAACAGGCCTGCTCGGCTGGCTTTGCTCAGCAAGCAGTCTGACAGCTGACGCGGCTGAGTGGATAAGCACACCACTCGCCTTATCACCACTGATGCAGATGCGGTATGGAAGTGACGGATCTGTGTCGCCCGCCCGGCATGACAACAAAAGTTTAAAGAACAAGAGAAGAAACAAAGTGAATCTCTGTGTTAGACACTTTGTTGTGTGAAGAATTCAATCTGTAGCAGCTTGTTTAATTAATGCGCTGCCGAACCCAACTCAAAAACATCCCAAAAAAGCAGCCAACACTGAAAACAAGGGGAAACATCCTGAATGTACTTATGTATATGTAATATCTATCACTATGAGAAGAATGGAACAGGATTATTTAACTTATTTCTATACATTTTTACTCGTTTTTAGTGATTTTATCTACTAAAAGTGTCTTATTTTTAGGAAATAATCAACATAAATATGGAGAAACACTTTACTGCAAAAAACTATTCTTGGCTATTAAAATGATCTTAAATTTATATATAAGATACATATCTTAAAAATTTATTTTGAGAAAACTCAATTGTCTCATTCAATTGGCAGATTATTTGAGAAATTATTAAGATAATTTTGCTTATTTAAAAAATTAATGCTTAAAACAAGTTAACATGCCCAGAATCAGGTGGAATTATCTTGTAACAGTCTCATAATGAGAAATTACACATATTAACTACATTTAAGATGTTTTCACATTTTTTGAAGTAATGTAAAGCTTGTTTTTTAGTGCCATGCCTCATTTTCTGTACATTTTTACTTGCTTTTATTTATTTTTTTAGTTAATTTTATTCTTAAGTGTCTTATCTTTAGGAAACAATCAATATAAATATGGCGTAAGACACTTCTTTTCTTGGCAAGTAAAAAAATCTTATATCTAGTTAACATATTTCAAAACTCTAATGTTGAGATTGCGGGAAGCTCATTTTAAGATATTTAGCTTTTTTCTAAGCATTTTTTGCTCGTTTTAAGTGCATTTTTCAAGTTTACGTGCCATATATTTAAGAAATAATGAAGATAATTTTAAAGTCAGACACTCCACTGCAAAAAATAGTTTCTTGACAGCTAAAATGATCTATTTTATAGTTGATATAACTTAAAATTCCATAACTTAAAACTAATTTTAAAATACTGAATTTATTTCTAGGCGTTATTTACCTGTTTTAAGTATTTTTTCCTAGCAAAAGTGTCTTATTTTTAGGAAATAATAAAGACAATTTTGAAATAATAAAAAAATTTCACTGCAAAAAAAAAAACCAAAAAACAATTTCTTGCCAGGTGAAATTATTTACTATCTAGTTGATATAACTTAAAATTCCAACTTTGAGATTGTTTTAAGCTCATGTAAGATATTTAAATGTATCTGTAAGTTATCTCCCTATACTGTCAGATAGTTTTGCTTATTCTTTTTTTTTGCCAGTCTAATATAATCTAAGTCTAAGATACAGTCTAAGATAATTTGACTTAATAAAAACAACTAAAACAAGTTAGAAAATGTCTAGAAATAAGATAAATAATCTTATATTTAGTTGACCTATTTTATATTTTTTTATTTTAAGACTGTTATATACTTTTTATAAGAGTTTTCGAAGACTTTTACTTGCCATTATGTAATTTTTTACACTGTTAAGAATAAAATTACTCAAAGAATGAGAATTATTACAGATATGAACTACATTTAAGATGTTTTTACTTGTTAAAATATAAGGTTTTGGATAATTAGGAGGAAAAAAGACAAGAGAGACCATGTTTGTATTTGAATATGTCGGTTTGCTCTACTCCGAGCAAACTCATCTGTTTATTAAAGAGACTTTTTTTGTGTTTTCGGTTATATAAAAATGGGGTTTAGAAAACATTAACTACACTAAGCACTGTGTGGGCATCCACGTTTCTGCTATCAGACACATACAGGTTTACTCCAGGTGAGTTTGAGTCCCCACACTGCTGCTTCACACACAGATTTTACAAGAACCACCTTCATCAGGTCACGGCACGGTAACACACAGTCGTACAGAAAGATCATAGGAACGTTACTGGCGGAGAAGATGCGGGCAGACACTCGGCGTGACAGCAGATATGAGAACAGCGTGAAGAAGAGAAGCTGAAGAGGCTGGCAGTGAGGAAAGGTCCGTATGCAAAATCAAACGCAGTCGCTAGTCTCCGGACACACCATATATTAAAGACGTGGATATAAAAACGTGGGTGCTCCTGTACGGCGCTCCACGCGGGATGTGAGGTCAGAATATTTACAGAGGTGAGATTAGAGAGCTTGTGCTTTTACAGTACAACTGTGGCAATCAAGCCCTCTACTGGAGATCCGCCTTCCTGCGGGATTCACACCCAAACCCAACCTCAGTCACCAGTTGTGGTTTAAGCTGCGTTCACATGTTGGTGGTGGGGGAACATCGGCAAACCAGGAATTCTGCTACCGTCAGCACAAATATACGGTGGCCGAGAAGTGCAAAACAAATGACTATTTCACAAAACAACATTACAAAAATAAAACATTTTACAAAACGTGTAACACTTTTTCCAGTACCGAAACTGGAAGAAAGAGACAAACAGGCAACGTCTAAACCACTTGGAGTTGGTAAAATTAAAAAAGGTAAGTGGACTGTAACACTGGGCTGTAGCTGTATTGGATAACCAACTCCAAGTGGTTTAGACGTCGCCAGTTTGTCTCTTTCCTCCGTCTGCTCTTTTAAAAACTCTAAAGACCTTCCACGGGATAAATAAAAGCGTGCCAGCTGGCTAAAACACGTGCCACAAACTGGACAAAACATGCCAAAACTCCACTCACTCTACCACCGCCAAACAGTTTGATTGACAAGGGTCCGCAACAAGCACTTCCTGTGTGTTAGACCTCCCCTTTCCATCAGAATTCACAGTAATTCTGTAAAAGTGTTTCGGTACTGGTAAAAGTGTTTCATGTCTTATAAATTTGTTTTTGCTCTTGTAATTTTGTTTTCTGAAATGTAAATTTGTTTTGCGCTTCTCGGCCACCGTACAAATAGCCCTTTTTGACCACAGTTCCTGAACCAGGTCCATTCAGGCTATCTTGGTGCTATCCAGGGAACCAGCCTATGTTTGCACCAGTTTTGATTGGAACCAAGGAATGTCAAAGGATAGGTCATCAACAGATGGCGCTGCACAGCAGTAATATCACCAAGATGGCGGAGCGTATGGATTACCTGCGAGCGTTTGTGCCGTTATTCCAGATGTTTGTTTATATCCAGAAAGCAGAACGGATCAACTACTGGAGATAAGAAGACGGAGAAGAGGTTCTCCAGCAGACCACTGGGTGGCACCATTGCTGCCTTCTCTTTCCGCAACGACAGACACGCCCACAGATGTCGTCACGGTTTGATTCCAGCTGGGAACTAACTTTCTGAGTTCCGAACGTATTTATTTGTGGTGGTAAAGAGCCGAACGGTTTAAAATTTGGTGCTGACCCGTTCTGTTCTACACCGGTTGAAAAGGGCTATAAGTGGAATGTTTTGTCAAGGATTCGATCCATCCTGACTCTTAACCTCAACTGCAGCAGCAAAATAAACCGGATGTTGATTTTTTGGGAGTTGTGGAATTCCAGATGAACCCAGTCCTGCTGAAGTGCTCCCCTTTTACACCGGTAACGCTGTCACCAGGCTTACATTTGCCTGGCTTTATGCTGCCAAGCATGTATGGCCATAAGGTGTGGTATAGCAGCCAGTCAGTGGAGCATGATATCAGTTCCAAGTCCAGCATTGCCAGCCTTGAGGGAATATCACTAATCTGTACGCGGACCCTAGTTGGCCTTGCTGAGATGCTTGCTCAGGTCTGAAGAGCCATGGAAATGTAATGGAAATGAGCCAATATAAGAATAACTGACTTCAAAATGTACAGGATTACAGGCCGTCATGCCCCCATGTAACCACACGTGACGTTTTATTGTAGTCTTCAGGAAACCGAACATAAGCACATTCTATATCTAATCTTTGAAGCTCTGGAGATCAGCTGAGAAATGCTGGAATGAAGGCCCAGTAGAGCATGACGTGCCCATTCCAACAAGCCTTTGCTGGCATTGCTAGTCTTCAGGCAATCGCAGATGTGGGCTGGAATCACCAGGCTCATCTCCTGTCGTCTTCTCTGAGGCAGCCATATTGTTAGTGTTATAGCAGTGAAGTCCAATAGTTTGTGCAACCCCTAAAACTGAACAAGGTTGTTTTCAACACCAACATGTGAACACAGCATTACACATAGCGTGATTCGGTCAAGAGCCCGTCTGTCATGTACTGGATGAGGCCTGACATGCAGAGCAACCAATCGCAGCCTCCGGTTTTGGTACATACTGTAAATCCCTTGTATATACACAAACGTTTGCACACCTCCTGATCAAACTACATACCGTGTTGATTGTTTAAGTGACACTCTACAAAGAACAAACTTTTAGCCCACAAACCTTTAGCTTGCTTTGGCTGGTTAGGCGGAATTGCACAATCAGAATGGAACTGAGAATATCCTGATAGTCTGGAGTGTCTGAGGATGAAACCAGCTGATATTAGGCTATGGATTGGGAATATACCCTGCAGGAAGGTGAATGTCCAGGAGCCGGCTTGATGGCCACTTACAGTACACACTTAAACAAAAAAGGTTCTTCAAGTGTTCTGTATCGCACCAAAAAGGGTTCAAGCTGGTAACAAGAGAGGACCGCTCTTTGGTGCTATATAGAACCATGTTCCCCACATTTTACCAATCTGAGCAACCCTGTCATGATGTAAAGAACCCTTTCATGATGTAAAGAACCCTTTCATGATACAATGGTTCTATATAGAACAATTTTCTGTGCTAAAGAACCCTTAAAAACCGTCTTTCTATAAGTGTGACAGTGTGGCTTGTTGGCACTACCTAGGGGTGTAAAAAGGCATCGATGCATCCTGCATTTGATTTGGCAGTTGTCAGTTGTAGGTTGTTAGAAACGATTACGATGGATTAGAATAATACTCAGTACAGTAAGGACTTCTTTTTAGGCCACAATCTGATTCTCAGGTTATTTATACATGTAAAAATCCAACAAACAGCTCAGTGTTTTGTTAATGTTGTCTACATTTCAGTAGAGCAGGGGACCAAACTGAGTTCCTTCCAGGACGCAGCTCTGAGTTCAGCCTGAGTCTTTATTGGAAAGTCTGTTCACTCGGTGCCCATCTTTGCAGTGCCGCCGGGCAGACCAAAATACTCCAAACTGAAGATCAAATTACTGTTTCAAACGCATATTTGAAATCAGTGATAAAATCCAGTAGCTTTTGGCTTAATAGTGAACAAATAATATGATTTTTTTTTTAGTTTGGCTACTGTCACACACGGTATCGTCAACCCTTCCCCACTCACGGTGTAACCAGCAAGCTGATTGGCTCTTTTTTATATTTTAGTGAATAGACGCCGAGTGTTACAAGCTCTCTCATTCATATTTCAACCAGTGACTACTCTTGTCATTGGTCTAACGTGCAAGACCTTGAATTCAGTGCCGCAGGGGGAAATCAGGAGTGCTGGGAGAATTAAGAGTTAGCAGGTAACAAATTTGGGCCAGTTTCTGGTATAAACCTGTTACAAAACTGTAAACATTACAACAATATCTAAACTTGTAGTAATGAATGGGTTTGCTAATTGTAATTGGTCAGCTAATGAGTAGGCATAATGTCAGCCTCAAAGAGTTGGGAGAGATTAGCCTGTTCAGTCATACAGATCTGGTGTAAAATACCTATTTTCATATATACACATTTATGGCATGTCGCACTCTTATCCAGAGGGACTTACAGTTTGATTCTTGTCCATTGACTCTTACTGGTATAGCAAGGGCTGCTTGCCAATGTAAGGTATCGAGCCCTAGTCTACAGCATAGCAGACAGAGGTTCTACCCACTACACTATTACCAACCATGCACTATACCAATGTGAATCATAACAGAGATGGCTAGCAATGACAAAAAGCGAAAAAAGGTATGGCTATGCTCCAAAATATGGGATATATCCAAGCAGGTAGCCGGAGAGAGATGCTAACGTAGCTAGGTAGCATCCATTTGTAGCATATTAACAGCCATAATAAACATAAAAGCTCCATTACTAGCTGATTAGCTCGGTTTTCGGTTGCGGTAACATCTCGTATGAATCCTCTATTCATAATGCACTATAAATGTATATACTGTACAAAGTGCTATATAGAACACATAATAACCAGCATAAGCCTGTATAATTGCACTCACATGGTCATCATTACATGCATAATGCTTATAAAGTAGTAACATACATGACTTCATAAAGTGAGGTTCAATAATGCATTATAATATCTGTTCATAGGAACCCTGTAGACGTTAATAACTACATATACTGTGCTGTATTACAGGCTTAAACATCTTTCAGTACATATACCATAAAGATCACTATAAGATCATTATAAGGGCTGTTTATGGGCTTTAAGTCAGATAAAGATGTGTAAACTATGTGGTGTGAGAAAGTCATCAAGGGGGCTGTCTTAGAACCAGACGTGGAACTGCTTTAGCAAAGCTAGCTTGCAGCTAATGCTCTTGTCATTCAAGGTCATTCACTGTTGTTATCTGCTGGCTAACAAGACATAACAGCTCTCTGTGCTGCTAACAATTTACCTAGGTTGCTAATTGCTAACAGCCCTGCTGAAAAAATAACAGCATAGACCAGCACGGCTTATCACCAGTGTTTTTGGGGCTGGTGTTATGTGATATGAAACCTGCCAATAATATATATATATATATATATATATATAATTTTATAAAGGAATATGCATGTAACTATTACCTATAAGCATTTATACAAGCCTATACCAGGCACTGTTCATAGCATTACCAGGCATTCATAGGGTTGGAAGAGTGTTAAAACGCTGATCTGCAGAGCTGTAGCCTGGAAGGAACCCAGTTTGACACTGTTGCATTACTAAAACAGTCACATTTATGTTTATTTTCAGTGTATTTTTAAAATCAAATGTTCTGAATCATAATCAAATCGAACCGAACCACAGTGAAATTTGAAATAATGCACTCAGTTGTTTCGCAATCGAGTCACTTCACTGTGAGATCTGAATTTACACCCCTAGAATTCAGTGCATTTTCATAAACATATCTAAACTGTACAGATAGAATCATACTGGGCTGAAATTTGAGATTTCACACTGCAAAGAAATGATATTCTGGCAAGTGAAAGCATCTTAGACCTCCACGTATTTAACAATTTTGGGACTGGCGTAAGAGTATGCATGATCACAGATCACATTACGGCTGTGATTCAGTCGCAGTAGATCATTACAGTGGTGATCTTACTGACCATATCCACATACCCTCGAAGGTTCTGCTGCTTTTGTACAACAGTCCTGCCTAAATCCAGTCTGGAATACTGTATCGAATGTGCTTTAATATTCCTTCCGCCCAAAAAAGTAGTCCCATTTTATGAGCCATAAAACTGTGAATATCAGGTTGAGCTCAGCTTGTTCAGTGTTTCTCCAGAAGAGGCTGAGTTTGGTTTAGTTTCAGTCAGTCTGTAAAGCTTTCACAGCCCACCTTCCGATGCTTTCTGGCTGATTCCAGTTTGTTGAGCCTAGCCGGCCCTGCAACCAGTGCTCAGCCGACTGACACAGTTGCTGTTCTCGACCAGACTTATTGTATCAATGACTTAAAACATTTTTACTCACTTTAAATCATATATATTTTAGTGCTTGAAATGTACAACATCATTTACACAGCAAAAAATTATGCAAATAAAATGTTCTGATATCTAGTTCATATATCTTGAAATGATCATTGTAGCTTGTTATAAGCTCATTTTAAGATTATATAGGACATTTTTACTAATTTTAAGATTATGTCTGGAAATTTTAACTTGTTCTAAGTAAAATTATGCATAGCGAAAAAAATGGCTTACTAAAATCAATCTAAAACAAGTAGGAAACACCTAGAAATAAGTGACATCATCTTAAAATTAGCTTCCAGTTATTTCAGAAAGGGGAATTTTGAGACAAATCAACTAGATATAAGATCATTTTACTCGCCAAGATATAATTTTTTGCAATGTACTTCTAAATTAGGCAATTTCTAAAGATGAAATGACTTAAAATTAGTCTAGAAATGAGTTAAATAGTCATACACTTAAAATATTCCCACAGCCATCTCACAACTAGGTTTAATATGATTTCACTTGTCACGATATTGTTTATTTTGCAGTGTGTGATGCACTAAATCGAAACATAAAGTGGAAACATCTTAAATGTACCTAATATAGCTCATATTTCCACTGGCAGATCAGCATACTCCCATTTAGCCATTGTTTTAATCATAAAAGAAATGATCTGCCAGCAGAATCAGACACTTTTGCTACTTCAAAATGTATATAAACAGGTGAATAGTCTTATAATATTCTTACTACAGTCTCATAATGAGGAATATTAGCTATATTAACTACATTTATGATGTTTCACTTGCTGAGATACACTTTCTTCTGCAGTGTAAAGCATCATAGGGGGCTCGTTGTAAGGTCACACGAGGGTGCACAGAGTTGGCACAATGTCCTCCTCCCTCCGTCGCTCAGCAGTGCGACCCCGCGGCCGTGTAGTTGGACATCTCCCTGCGGATGGTGCTGAAGGGCGACAGCTCCAGCTCGGTGGTGCACTCGTGCTCGTTGTCGTCGCTGGCCGTGGCCGAGGTCCGTCCGGCGAGGCCACACGACTCACCGCCACCGCAGCAGCAGCAGCAGCACTCCAGGAAGGCGCGGCCGAAGGGCCGACACAGGCAGAGCAGCAGGACGGGCGTGACGGCAGCCCGCAGGAAGAGCAGCAGCTGGCTGATGAGGTGCAGCAGGGCCATGGTGGCAGGGGGCACTCCGGCTGCCATGTAGGCCGAGGCCATGTTGCACACGTTCTCAGGCACCACGCAGGCACCGTAGACGATGGCTAGTGCCACCACCGTGCAGTTCATCTGGCTCTCCAGACGGATCTGCTTCTTGTTGCCCCGGGCGCAGCCCCTCTCCGCCCTCCGGATGCGGCGTGCCGTGGCCAGCGAGCTGCCGATGGTGAAGAGCGTGGGCAGGCAGAAGTAGCAGCCAAAGCACCACCAGAGACGCGCACCCTCATAGGTCAGACCCAGGACGTACAGCGTGTCTGGCAGCGAGGAGGAGATGCGCACCACGCAACGCTGCTCCTCGGGCAGTTCATCCTCGGTCCCACCGCCGTTCTCTGCCACCAGCTGCCGGATCAGGAGCTCAGGCAAAGCCAGGAGCAGTGCGCCGATCCAGATCACGGCCAGCTTGGCCGCCGTGGAGGTGCAGTTCTCGATCATCTCGTAGTACATCTGCACGTTGGTAGCAGCGCGGAAACGGTCGATGCAGAGGGCGCACAGGGTGAACGTGGTCACGCCTAGAGAGGCCACCTGGAGGAAGATGAAGACAAAGATGACACCAAGGTCAGTTTCAAGCACAGCAGAAATGGATAGAGGACTTCTGCTCTACAAGGTCTGTTCTCAGGGTAGGCCTGCTCTGATCTAGGATCTGCTCCTGCCAGCACAGGGGCATCTGACCCAAAACTCCTAAATGTAATGAATATATATAATATTTCTTATTATGAGAATTTTATAGGATTGTTCAACTCATTCTGGCACATATCTATATACTGTATTTCACACTTTCACACATGACCATGTGGTTTAAACTCCAAACATGTCCTGGCTAATTACACCCGGGTGCACTCTGCTCAGACCCTCAATTGAACTGCAGTTCCACAGCTGGAAACACTCCTACAGTCTGTTTACGCTCCTGCATGTCTAGATGTTAAAATTAGCCGAGGTCCTGCTCAATCTCATTCCGCTATTAAACGTCAGACTCACAAACTCCCATTTCCTGCTCAGATCCTGGAGCTGGCCTCTGGGTTAGTAGGTGGAACAGGCACCCTGTTTGCCGTGTGGTTCCCTGGCGGACAAAGTGCTAAAATGCCTCCAAAAACACAAGCTGGACGATCAGGCGCATGGAAATCATGGAGGAGAGACTGAGGCGGGATACAGATTTTGCGCCAGTGCCAAACCACACCAGAAGAGGCAGTAATGGCCTGGGACTAATTCATTAGGTGTGAACTGGATAAGGGCTGCATTAGAGGTCGTACGGCAGGTACCTGCACAGCCTTGGCCCATATTCTCATACACAGTGGGTTATGAAAGATTACTGAAGTGCTCCTGAGCTGAAACGAGGTTCAGCCCCGGGTCTGCAGCTTGATCCCGGTGCTGTACATTCCCGGCAGACGCACGCTGAATATTTCATTACTGAAGTGCTGGTTAGAGCGCTGCTAAACACCGTCAAACTTTCGGGGGAGCGTCTTTGATCTGTGTTTGTTTCTACAAAAATGCAGATCACAGTAAAGCAGGGCTAACAGCCTGAGCTCGGCGGCTAATGGCCCTGGATCAGACTGTGTGCAGCCAGCTCTGGCGCACAGCCAGCCAAATATTTTATTGCAATTTTTTATTTCATTTGTTCATTTTTGATTTCCCTAAAGTGATTTGACTGCACTTCTCTTTAATTTGGTTCAGTTAATTATATGTTCACCCACTATATGGCCAAAAGTACATGGACAAGAACAGTAACGAATATTTTGATGGTCTAATAACCTTTCAATTATCTTTCCGCAGGAAAAGGTGGCTTAGCAAGTGAAATGATCTTAAATTTGTCCATTAATCTGATATTTCTCATTTTGAGATTGTTGTAACTTTTTTTTGATCAATTTTTATTTATTTATTATCTGCTACAAAACAATGTTATTACAGAATGAGGGGGCAGAGTAGCGGGCAGAGTAGGGGGCAGAGTAGCGGGCAGAGTAGCGGGAGGAGTAAATGGAAGAGTAGGGGTTAGAGTAGCGGGCAGAGTAGCGGGAGGAGTAAAGGGAAGAGTAGGGGTTAGAGTAGCGGGGAGAGTGACGGGCAGAGTAACTTAAAGGCCACCTCAATCCAAAACGTGGCTACTGGTGGACACTCCTAGAACACATGATGAAATATACCACAGGCCTTTGTTGAACGATGTGTGCACGATGGCATCAAATCAGTTCTCTGTGTGTAATTCAGGTGAATCAACTGATGGTCAGGATTACAAGATGCTTGTTGTCAGGAATAGACTTGAAACAAACATTAATAGTAATAAAATCACTTAAAACAAGACTTGAAAGTTTATTAGCCTCATTATAAGTTTGCAACAATTTTGAAATGACAGAATATTAGATATATTAGACTACATTAAAGACCATTTCACCTGCCAAGATGTCATTTTCTGCATTGTGGCCGATGTTTGATGACCCCCCACCGTCTAGCACGTTGAATGCCGGTGAGTCTCTCCTGTCGGTGGGATTTAGGGGCCGTTTCGTGGGATACAGGTTTTCTAGCAGCAGGTGCTGCGCCACTCGCCGATATTGGCTTTAATAACGCTCCATTAAACCCCTGATTAAGAGCTCCTCCAGCCTGACAGAGGCGGTGGTTATTAATCTGCCTTCAGCGGCCGCTCTGAGGCAGGGTGGCCTGGGGTGGCCACGGTGGGGCCGACGAGGCTGGCAATAGCTCTTCTGTATTGACAAATGGGATTACAGTGAGGAAGCGCATGAGTGGGCTCCAGACAAAGGCCATTACTGTTATGGTGTTTTATAGAAAGCAGACTGAGGCATAAATCCTCCTGACAAAGGGCCTCGCGGTGGGAGCCAAGGGCCCGCAAGATGTACGAGGAATAAATCTGCATCTGTGTCGTAAAGTGGATTTAGATCTGAGCGTTCTCTGAGTTTACACACCGCGGGAGGATCTGACTGGTCTCGGCTGTGGGTAAGGAGGCTGGGTTTCGGCCCCAGGCGATTCCTTCATAATGCCAATTTTAGAAGCGGCATCACTGGACGTACAGTCTCTGCTCCGCCCCTCATCTATTCCAATTCGATTACTGTCACCCAGTCGGGCCATGGGAAAATAGATCCCTAGAAACACAGGGCCATGGGAAAACTGGACCCTGAACACAAAGGGACCTGGGAAGATGGAGCTCTGGAAATTTTGGGACCTAATTACATAGAACCCTGGACATATAGGGACCCGGGGGGATATAGAAACCTGAACATGCAAGGGTCTGGATACATAGGGCCATGGGAAATAGAACCCTAGAAACACAGGGCCATGGGAAAATAGAACCCTGGATACATAGGGCCATGGGAAAATAGAACCCTAGAAACAGGGGGCCATGGGAAAATAGAACCCTGGAAACACAGGGCCATGGGAAAATAGAACCATAGAAACAGAGGGCCATGGGAAAATAGAACCATAGGAACCCTAGAACCCCTGGGACCTAATTACATGGACATATAGGGATCCGGGGGATATAGAAACCTGAACACGCAAGGGCATGGTAAAATAAGACCTGGAAACATAGGACCATGGAGACATGGGGCCATAGAAAATAGATCCCTGGAAATGTAGGACCATGAAAAATCGGACCCTAGAAACATGGGGTCCTGTGAGCATAGAACTCTATAAACATGGAGACCAGGGAACATGGAAGCCTGGAAACTTAGGGCTGTGGGAAAACAGATCATTGGGAACATAAGGACCTGGGAGCAAAGAACCCTAGGAACGCAGCTTCCCTCCGCAGCATCGAACCCAGGTGACAGTTTCAATCACAGAGCAATCCTCGCTCCTGGGCTAGAATGCAGGCATGTCAGGCCTTGATCGCTGAATTTGGTACAGGAGGTGTAACCTGTGCTACCTCGGGTGCATATAAGTGGTAGTTGAAACACCGGTTCAGTCTCGGCTGACAAAACGCCCAGAGGCTCCTCATACTTCCTTCCTACCTGCCTCCGTGCCTCGCACCCGTAAAACTTTTATTCTGAACTTTATATATGGAGTCCTGGTAGGAACCCGCAGTTTAAACTAACTTAATTGCCAAAGAAGCCTGGCATGGGTGGCGCTTGGCTGTGCGAGAAGCACTCTGATCCAAACCCAAACCCCCCTCCAGCCCACAAGCTGTCTGCACGCAGGGAGAGGAGAGGGAGGATGTGTATGAGGGCTGATGTGAGTGCCAGGTCTAATCTAATCTGCAGAGACACAGTGCTCTGTGAACACTCTGACTCACTCAGTCTGTTCTGGCAGCTCCTCTCCTGGTCTCGGATAAATGACCATGCGCTGCTTTCTCAAGCCGCACTTGACCACACGTTTCAGGGTTCCCCTGAGTGAGAGCAGCCTCGGTGGGCCGTCTTCTCATTTAAGAGAGGCGGGGGACGGCCTACAGTATGCCAATATCTGCCAATATGCCTTTAGAGATGACACTTCCAGAGTTTGAAATTTAACACCAAAGCAAACGTCTTAGGCCTCTGGAGAACCTCCTAATTCAAGGAACCCTGGTTGGTCAGGCCCACTGTTCCCACAGTCAATGGCAAAAAAGGGAAGAGCAGGACACAGACTAACTTGGAGTAAAAGGTAACATGGAAATATAGAACCCTGGGCACATAGAGACTTGGGAACATAGAACCCTGGGCACATAGGGACCTGGAAACATAGGACCCTGGGCACATAGGGCCATGAGAAAATAAAACCTGGGAGACATAGGGCCTTGGGAAAGTAGAAACCTGGAAACATAGGGCCTTGGAAAAGTAGAAACCTGGAAACATAGGGCCTTGGGAAAGTAGAAACCTGGAAACATAGGGCCTTGGGAAAGTAGAAACCTGGAAACATAGGGCCTTGGGAAAGTAGAAACCTGGAAACATAGGGCCATGGGAAAGTAGAAACCTGGAAACATAGTGCAATGAGAAAGTAGAGCCCTGGAAACATGGGGCCATAAGAAAATAGAACCCTGGAAACATAGGGCCATGGGAAAGTAGAAGCCTGGAAACATGGAGTCATAAGGAAATAGAACCCTGGAAATATAGGGCAATGAGGAAATAGAACCCTTAGGGCCATTATATATATTATATATACAGTCATTATATACAGCTAAGACACCAACACATTTACATACTATGTCTTTTCAGCCTACAGCGGTTTCATGCTTAAGCTACGAGGAGTGTTTCAGGCTGGACTGCTTTTTTGACGCTTCAGGGCAGCCAATCAGAACAGAGGTAATTTGCATACATCAGTCTTTAAGACACAGGCTGTTTATTTGTACCAGATCAGAACAGTCATGGAGAGGTAAACTATGACTGACCGGGGTATATGAAACCAGCAAAAAACAAATAAAAAAATAAACAAGCAAACAATGTCTGGAAATAAGTTATGTAGCCTTAAAACAATAACTAAACTAGATTTAAGCCACTTTTTTACTAGCCATGGTCTGATGTTTTCAGTGTGATGAATATATAAAGAGGAAATGTAGGTTAGGGGCCCTTTAAGTGCAGCACAGGCTGGCAGACAGCCATGTTCTGCACACGCTTCTACTGTGCCCTCTGTATGTGCGTGTGAGTAATTGTGCCTGAGGCCTCGTGTACTGCTCTCTCACACATTCACCCTGCGGACCGAACGCACTCATCACTTAACCCAAATTCAGTCACTCCTGATCAGCGTCTAGAACCTCACACACACACACACACACACACAAACAGCCACAGGCAAATGCACGCACACAGTCAAACATGACCACGCACTACACACACCACAAACGCATACAGCACTGTCCAAAAATCAGGGACCACCCTTCACTCACTGAATCCCACTCTAAACAGCCATTCATTATAAAACAAGCGCAAAATCATTCATTATAATCCATCTGCATAAGAAATGAAGCTACAGAGAAAATGGAACTCCTCACAACCACCTGGAAGATCTGGTAGACCCACCAACACTGTCCTCCATCAGATAAACAGCAGCTTTGATCTGTGAAAGAGATGGAGGAGAGCATCAAGCTGCTCCAGATCAGAGAACATCCACAGGCGTTTCTGTCCATCCTTCCGCTGTGAGAAGACACCTCAACACTATGGAGGTCTGAAAGGAGGTGTAGCTGTTCAGGAAGCTCCTCACTGACAAAAGTGATACGGTGCACTACAATACAAATCAATACCTTACAATACGATACTGTATGATACGAACTGAGACAGTAAGATACAATAGAGTATGATACAGTATAATACGATTCAATATGATACAATATGATACGATATAGTATGACACGATATGATACAGTATGATATGATACAGTATTATACGGTATGATACAGTTTGATACTATACAGTATGATATGATACGATATGATACAGTATGATATGGTAAGATACAGTATGATACGATACAGTATGATATGGTATGATACAGTATGATACGATACGATATGATACAGTATGATATGGTAAGATACAGTATGATACGATACGATATGATACAGTATGATACG
>CM067474.1:33563006-33584423 GCA_034552555.1 Semaprochilodus insignis
CTGGGAGATGGGGATTCGAGTCAGTGTCTCAGAGTCAGTGTTGACTCACTCCCAACTTATTCTGTGAACTGTCCTGAGCATTAAAGATCTAGGACTGGCCTTAAATACATGAGTAAACATGTTAAACGTTTGCTTTCCAAGGCCTATGTCCGATTTCTCTCGCGGTCACTTACTACTGTTCTCCTGTAGCTCACAGCAACATCAAACTCAAGACTCAACTCATTCTCTTACCCTAGAGACTCTTCTGGTAATTGTCTTGTTTCGACTCGAAATCGGACCCCACTGACTCTAGATTTGACTTGTACAGTCACCAAAGTCTCAAAACTGAACTCTAGACTCAACCCGTAATCGGATCACAGTAAATCCAGGCTTGGCTCATAACCTGACCCCAGTGGCTCCTGACTCAACTTGTACTCAGACTCCAGTGTGTCAAGACTCAGCTCATACTCAGATACTCAAGACTCATAATCGGACCCCAGTGACTCTAGATCTGGCGCGTTCTTGGTCCCCAGAAACTCAAGACTGAACTGGTACTTGGACCACAGAGGCGCAAGACTCAACTCATTCTCAGATACTCAAGACTCGACTCATAATTGGATCCCAGAGACTTTAACCTTGCTCATAATTGGATCCCAGAGACTCGAGGCTCAACTTGTACTTGGACTCCAGGGATTCAAGATTTGACTTGCACTCAGGCCCCAGTGACTTTAGGCTCGACTTGTACTCAGACTCCAGTGTCTCAAGACTCAGCTCATACTCAGATACTCAAGACTTGTAATCAGATCCCAGTCACTCTAGATCTGGCTCGTTATTGGACCCCAGAGACTCAAGACTCAACCGGTACTCAGACCACAGAGACGAAAGACTAAACTCTTACTCAGATACTCAAGGCTTGTAATCGGATCCCAGTGACTCTAGACTTGACTTGTACTCAGACCTGATCTGACGTATAGATCTGACGCGTTACTGGACCTCAGAGACGCAAGACTCAACTGATACTCAGACCCCTGAGACTCCAGGCTCAACTTTCAGAAATTCAAGACTCGGCTCACACTCAGACCCCAGTGACTCAAGACTTGACTCACGCTCAGAACCCAGTGACTCAAGACTCGTCTCGCACTCAGACCCAAGTGACTCAAGACTCAACTCACACTCAGACACCAGTGACTCAAGACTCGACTCGCACTCAGACCCCACTGACACCTCTTCCCAGGGCTACACACAACAATAATCTGCTGTCACATTTACAATGCTTTGCTCTCCTCCTCCGTTGTTTACCTATCTCCTCTATATGAAAAATAACAGTAGTATTGAACGACTATTAGTGCTCTCATTATGTGTTGTGTCTACATTAGAGCTGAAGCATTCTGCCATAAATAAAACACACTGGTAAAAGACTATAATTAATCAGTTCAATTAGAGCCATAAAGCGGTTGTTTTTATTCCATTTATCTCCTTTAGATCTGCCTGCACATCCTCCCTCGTCTTGTTGACAGTTTGACAGCCAGTTGGACTCCCTGCCATGTTGATAGGAATGTTTGATGATGTTTGATCAAGGGAAGACCAAAGAATACCATCTGCCTGAGGAGTGACAGGAAAGGGAGATGCTTTGAAATAGCCAGGCTGCGATTGGTCCTTCATGTGTCGTTTATTGAAAAGCACTATTATGTATCAGCTCCACTGACCATATAGGACACTCTGTAGTTCTACAGTTCCAGACTGTAGTCCATCTGTTTCTCTGTATACTTTATTACCCTGTTCTTCAATGGTCAGGACCCCCACAGGACCACCACAGAGCAGGCATTATGTGGGTGGTGGATCGTTCTCAGTACTGCAGTGACACTGACGTGGTGGTGGTAGTGTGGGCGGATCAGACACAGCAGTAGAAGCTGACTTCAGCCGCCATAGACCACCATAGACCGTTGTACTTTTAGGTAGCTCAGTGATGTCAAGGTGATGCACAGCAGCATAAGCTAGCATAACAGCCTTGTAATTCTGAGATTCCGGTGATATTCAGGAGAAAAACACACACAGAATAAAACTTATCTGGTTCTGACACAAGGGGGCGACAGAGGGGACTTTTCCAGAGCCCATTCTGACCATAGGGAACTCCAGTTTAGAGTTCCAAATCTGAGCATAACGCAGACTGAAGAATGAAGAGTGGGCTGAACACTCAAGTAACAAGCTAATATTTTAGCTGTATGTTAGCTAATAGTGTAACATGGAACCACTTATTTGGGAATTCACTGACAGCTAAAACTCCATGATGAGGCTGGCTCCCGCCCTCACCCTCGCTTATGCAGCTCACTCACAAACATCATGCTTCTCACACAGCCTGAGGTGCTCCTCACAGAGACACAATTCCACCCAACATCTGTTTCCCTAATGGAAAAAAGGTGGAAAATTGTGCGGAAGCATGGGGTTTACACAGGGAGAGAAAAACCATGCGGAATACCGTATGAGAAGTGCAGCCCAGAACATGATTAAACACCATGGCTCCTATTAAGTATTCTTATTTGCAGAGTGCACGCAGCGCTCGCCGTGTCTGGAATGAGAGTGTAAATGCTCAGAGGTTCTGAGCTCTAGTTGGGAGAGAACTGCATCATCTGTTTGGGGGAAAAAAAGGAAGTCACGGAAAAGCACAGAGTGATGTCAGCACTCCAAATGAACAGAAGAATGAGAGTGGTGACATGCAGCACGGTGCCAGCATTTGAAATCACTGTTTTCAATAATACAAAGCCAAGGATGCTCGTACTGTGAACATTCCGAAATGCTGGACGTGTCTGGAATGATGAACAGAGCTAATCTCTTCAGCAATGCTGTACCTCCTTTTGGTATCCTAAAGGACCTTTTAAGGGATGTTTTTTAGCAAGCAGGTGGTGAATGAGATGCTGTGGATGGGGCTGCCCACCGCCCTGGACAAGCGTACTCACTGTCCTCTAATGTGTAGGAGGTTTGGGATGGGATTGAATACGTATGTCAAATTCCTTTCTCTGAAATTCATTCATTCATTCATATAACAGCTTTCTGTGAGGATTGGTATGTTGTGCTCTTGGGCTCCCCCTACTACTGCGGCATGTAATTCACTTTAACACCGCTGTTGTAAATACAGATCAGTTCCTCCTGGATTAGCTGTACATGTGCACTTGTTGACGAGCTGAAGCTGAAATTCCAGGATTTTATTACAGGAGCTTCAAATTTCCAAGCCTTATTTGTGGTGAGATGGACACAGACTGACCAAACTGTGCATCCAGCCTGAAACAAGACTGAGAAACTTTCTGCATCTGGAAAAACTACAAAACTCCATGAGATATAGTTCCATTCTACAGCATTCCATAAATACCATTATCAGCCAGTCCCAGATTTACTCTGTCCAGTCTTTCGCTCTGCCTCTGGCTCAGTCTCTCGCTTCCCTTAACAGCATCTTCTTCCTTCTCTTCCCAGCCTCTCCATGATGTTCATGCTGGGAATACAGAGCTAGCTTCTTCTTATAGCTGCTGGAGATCCATAGTTGTTGGTGTGTGACGTAATGTCGTAAGGCTTTATGTAGTTCTGGTGAGAGGTCTCACACACGCTCCTCCAAAGATACATAGCGCTATAGCAGGCATTCCATACTTGGAGTGGGAATGACAGAGACTCCAGAATCCCTATTATGGGTCACAGTACCATCTGAATTATTCTGAAGCTGTTTTTTTAATAAAATCATAACATAATACTGCTTTAAAATTGAAAAAGTTTTTTAACTTCATGTCTCTAGTCATAATCTCACCGACCAAAACTGTACCCTGCGACTGAACTGTACCTAACACAGTGTAACACCTCCATCAGCACCAATAACAGCTGTGATTGGATTGGGCATGTACTGGACAAGTTTCTGGATGTAGGCCACATCAATGTTCAGACACTCTTACATCAAAGAATTGGTCACTTGGTCCGGGTTTGGTGGGTGCCTTCCCTGGCACAATTCCGAGGAGAATTCCCTGTAGACTGGGATTTTAGCCACTGCTGGTACTGCACTCTCACTGCACTGTACCACCTCTTTCCAATCTATGGATCCCGTCACTCACCCCCACAGGGATTTATAGCACCATCATCCTCGTGCAGCGCCATCTGCAGGAACCTGAAGATACTACCACCTTACACACACAAGGAGGCTCATTTTTTTCTGGGCAGCTTATTATGCAAGACTCCTGATATCAAGTCATTTAAAACCTCTAACCATGCCTCAGTGGGCGGGGTAAAATAAGGAGGCTGTTCAAAATACTGCATACTGTGTACACTGCACCAGTATATACCGTATACTGCATGCTCATGTGATGTTTGGTGATGGAGTTTCATTATAAGAGTAGCTGCCTGAATGCTGTGAATGGTGAGCAGTGTGACTCAAGATGAGGCTTGTGAGCAGGCTGACGACGTGTGGATTGTGTAATAAGTCTAAACCACGCTGCCTAACTTTACAGGATAGGAAAACGTGGAAACGTGGACCAACTGAGACATGCTAGTCTTCTTCATTGTTCACGCTGGGAATTAAAAGGTCTAACCAAACCGTTGGTTGCGTTTAGGTCAACATCATAAGGAATACAGAAGGAGGTCCTGTTACAGTTCTTACCACTGATTGATCTTGGTAAGTAAAGGGTTGAGACACAAGTGAAGTTCAACTGAGTTCAAGTGAAGGATAAAGCTGTATATGGAACTTTCCAGACCTTTTAAAGGGCTGTAATGGGGTAAGCAGCTTTATAGTCTCTGCAGTGAATGGAGTCCACTTAGAGGTGGTTTTAGTGGAGGGACAAAAGGGACCAGGGCGCCAGTGACAACACACTTGGCCACCTGTATGCCCCCCTGAAATGAGGCATGGGTCACCTCACGACCTCACTTTTTGTGTGAACACAGAGCGAAAAAGCAGCAGTTTTCCAGTCGGACCCTTTTAAGCGGTGGTCTGAGCTTGCTTTGTGAGTAAAATGTCTTGTTGAAGCTGTCTATACAAGTGTGCTGTGTTAGTGGTTATGATTGGCTAAAAGGAGTGACTGCATTTGGGCCCTAGTGTGAAGGAAGTAGCTGAATCTGCAGGTGTACGGTCATACGGGTCTACCAGCAGTCTACAGAAAATTTTCCTCGGAATTGTGCCAGGGAAGGCATCCGCCAAATCTGGACCAACTACACAATTCTTTGATCCAAGAGTGTCTGAACACTGATGTGGCCATTGATTGACCCAGAAACTCACATACAGAAGTGTCTCTCAGTATGGCATCGGGCCGCCGTGTTTGCTAACCCAACATGCCAGATGTCTCGGCATGGAGTTGTAGAGGTTCCTAATGGTGTCCTGTGATAATCCATCCCATGCAGCTTGCAAGTGTGGTAGGGGTGGAGGTGGAGTGACACCAGGCCTTCTGGACAGTGATGCATGACAACAAACCGTTCATCTTGGCGCTGCCCATGGTGCCTCCACACATGTTGACTTGTTGGTCAACATGTTGACACATGTTGGTTGTCTCCACCAAGACAAAAGCGGGACTCGTCACTGAAGATGACCCGCTGCCATTCTGAGTCATTCCATGACAGTCTGGCTCGACACCATTGCAGTCTTTGGTGACGTTGACGTGGTGTTAAGGACAATCGTCGTAACGGTCTGTGTCCATTTAGTCCTGCGTTGTGCAGCCGCAATTGGCACATGCTTTCTTCCATCCACTGCCAGCATGCTATGGTAATACCCACAAGGCTGGTATGGCACGCAATACATCAAGAAGACCATCCTGCTTCCCGGAGCCCTACGATGTGACCCCTCTCCATCTCTTCCAACTGCTCGAATTGCTTTCGAACTCTTCTCTGAGGTATACTTCACTTTTTTACTCCAGATATTAGTAAACACAGAGATGATCCACCAACACAGCCAATTCTGAGAATGTATCCAAGGACTCTAATGGGACACAGGAGGAGCCTGGACAAAGTATCCAGCCCCGGCTTGAATATCCCAAAAATCAAACGAATATATACAGAATGTTATTGAACACAGACTTTTGTTTCTTAATGCCCCCAAAGCACAATATGATAGAGAGTAACCGGCCCCTATGACATGACCACTGGTCCCAGCCTGACCCCCAGTCCCAGTTTAGAACCCCCACTGAGGAACTTGTTCCTGATAGTTACAGAACTCTTTAGGTTCTCTGAAGCTTTCAGAACTTTGGTGGAAAGGCACAGGAGTCCTGGGAGAGTGATTGGGGAGGGAAAGAGGAGAAACCTCATTGAAACTGCTGTCAGAGTGTGAGGGTTAACCTCTCCATCTTAGACCTGGAGTCACCGTGTGCACCCTCCAGGCAAGACAAGGCAAAGACAGAGAGAGAGAGCTAAAGAGTCTGAGTGGAGCTCCTCAACAGACATTACTGTGGCTGATCAATAGAGCGACCTAATGTGACATTTCACACTGAAATCCATCAAATCTGCCTCGATGAAGATCTGCTATTCACACCCTTAACGTACCTCTCAAGGAGTCATTTTATGCCAAATTAACTACTACATCTCCGAACATGCATTACTACATCACACGGAAAGGCCCTCATTGGTTTTCCAAAGGAATCAGGCTGGTTTCTCGGATGTGAAGTTTCTTCTTATGTCAGGCTTCAGTAATGGCTATAAAGTCAGATCCCATCACCACAGTTTCAGTGTGGAAAGGTGGGAGAGAAAAACGCGCCATGGCCGCAGGTGTTAGCTCAAGCTGTCAGGAATGTTGGCTGCGCTCTCAGGTGTAATGAAGCACCTGTGCAGAGGCAGCGGAGAGAGTACAAAGCTGCAGCAGGTGCATGACTTGGAGCCAGGACTTGCTGTCTCAGCACTCGTGGAGGAAGATGCCGGTGGAGCAGCAGAGACGGCGGAGGAAAGAGAGAGAGAGAGAAGAGAGAGAGAGGATACGGACAGAACCGAATGGAAGGAGCAGAACATATGCGATGAAAATGGTTCCCATTTTGAGGTTGATGTAAACTTATTATATTTTCCACACATGGAACAAGACATTCAGTGCACTGTACCACCTCTTCTCAGTCTATAGATCCCATCACTCACACCCATCATATAGCCCCATCATCCTTGTGCAGCGCCATCTGCAGGAACCTGAACTTACTACCACCTTAAACACACAATGTGACAAATTTTTTGTCCCGTGGGCTTAGATCACAGTTTAACAGATAATGTGGACAGCCTAACGGCGAAATCGGATTTGGTGGGAAAATTGGATTCGGGCCACTGACTTCCGGTTTAAGTATTAGCATCTGAAAACAAAAAGACATGTGATGTGTGACAACAAACCGTTCATCTTGACGCTGACCACGGTGCCTCCACACACAGATTCGTTGGTCGTCTCCACCAAGACAAAAGTGGGACTCATCACTGAAGATGACCTCCTGCCATTCTGAGTCACTCCATGACAGTCTGACACGACACCACTGCAGTCTTTGGTGACATTGACGTGGTGTTAAGGACAGTCGTCGTAGCAGTCTGTGTGCATGTAGTCCTGCGTGGTGCAGCCATCTGTCAATGGTGCTGGTACTAACAGGATGACTCATGGAGGACATCACTGCTCACTGAATGTCCACAATTGTGGCTTTTGGGTCACATCGCGTACGTCGGACAACTTGTCGGTTTCCTGAACTTACTACTTACTTACTACTTACCTTAAACACACAAAGGGTCATTTTTTATCTGGTGGGCTTAGACCACAGTTAAACAGATAATGTGGACAGGCTAACAACAAAATCAAATTTGGCTGGAAAATCGGATTCAGGCCACTTTTACCACCTGTGTAGCTGCACCTACTTCCAGTACTTCAAGTATTAGCAGGTCCAAACCCGTCCTCTCCATTTGACTACTGCATATCAAAATCCTCTTATAGGGCACAACAGGACTCCAACACTGACCTACACTAGACATGACTTAGTCATGACATACAGTGAAAGTAGGAAGTGGATGAAGCTGATTTAACTTTAAGCAGAGCTGAAATGCTGGATGTGTGGGGCAGCTCTGTTTACTGCTGCTGCAGCTGCTCACACACAGCAGCCTCTTTATACACACCATCCAGCGACTTCTACAATATTTCAGTTATTAGAAAGAAAGAAGAGCTTTTAAATGTAGTAGGAATCTGATGTTTTCTTGACCTAATTAGGCCTGAAGTCCCTGTGCCATCCCAACAATGTCCGCCCTGCACTTGGGAATATCAAGGCACCAGATAATGCTTTGGATTCGGCATCTCAGACGTATAAAGCAGACCAGCTGACTTGTGTCAAAACACATATCTATGGCAGCTGGCAGCTCCAATTCCTCAGTGATACAGTAGTAAAAGCTTTCTTACTCAATGCAACACGTCTGGCTAGGCAAACTTGGACTGTGATGTTGTATGGTTGTTGCACATCATCTGAAAAAGCCAGCAACATCACACCCTCCCTCTCCTCCGCACCCCGTGCAAATCTAGATTTGATGTAGACTGGGTTGTACTCACAAACAGTTTGTTGCTGCGGTCCACTAGAAGGTGCTCAACAGCCCACTGCTGGTCCATGGCCCACAGGTTGAGAAACCCTGGTCTAAAGCAAACATCAGGAAGCTTGATTGCCATGACTGAACCATCTGTGGGCCCAGTCATTGGCCACCCACCGATAGGAGAATCACCATTGTGTCCTACAAGCACGGCCACTTGTACAGAGTGTCAGGTCTTGGGTAGAACCTTTGGTGTAGGGTGTAGCAGCAGTTCACTGTTGTGCTTACAGTGTACTTGCAATTAGATCAGGTGGAAAGGAACCATGTGACTTACGGGTCAATATGTCATCCTTCATTTTAGCTTCAGAGATATCCTCATCTACAGGAACACATACAGCATTGTCTCTAATGCATCAGACAGTAGACGAGTAAACAGACTCTTCCAGACCAGTTCCCGTGTGCGTGAGCCTTTAGAGTGGTGAGGAGGCGTGCAGGGTCATACAACACACTGATTGTTTCAGTGCTGAGAGCCTGGAGAGAGGAGAGCTCCACAGGAGAGCAGATGTTTGATGAATGACTTCAGTCAGTCAGAGGCTGATAACATGCACACAAACAGATGGAAACAGTCACGGAGCCACACGTCTCCTTCTTCTACACAATCACACACCTACATATAATATCCCCCCATATACATTCACAGTGAGAGCTAACCAGGCTAAAGTACAGGCCCCACACGAGGGGGTGGGGGGTTAGTTTAACACTGTTACAGCTAAGACCCCCAAAGTACACAATCACACACCTACATATAATACCCCCCATATACATTCACAAAGAGCTGTGCGAGCTAACCAGGCTAAAGTACATCTTGGTTACTTTAGTTCTGATTACCTAAAAGTGTGTTCATGTTAGTCCCAAATACTTGAGGATCAATTGCACCCAAAAAGTTGCAAACCCCAAAAATTTGTTCCCAGCTGGAAATAATAGAATAGTAGGTTCTTCAGAACGAACTGCTGTGACATCTGTGGGCATGTCAGTTGTTGAGGAAAGACAGGGCAACAATGGCGCCACTCAGTGGTCTGCTGAAGTTATCAAAGTAGTCCAAATCTCCAGTAGTTGATCTGTGCTTGCTTCTGGATATAAACAAACCTCTGGAATAACAGCACAAACACTCGCAGGTAATCTATACGCTCCGCCATCTTGGTACTACTGTTTACTACCGCTGTGCAGCGACCTTGTGGCTATGCAGAGGGCCACACGCAAAGACTGACAGGCTGCAAAGTGGCGCCCCCTCAACAAATGTGATGTCTGTGGTTGTTTGTTGGGGGAGTGGTCACCTTAAGGGTGAAGCAGGTGGCTGGTGGTGACCTCCCCCCCTTGCAGTGAACCCATGGCCTCCTGTGTTTCTCACTTTTTGAGTATCGGAGTTGTTTTCACTTGCTAAAACAAAGTTTTCTTGCACTGTGCTTCCACAGCAAGCTCTCTCACACACACAGAATGAGTGTGGATGGTGTTGGGTCAAGCAATAAAAGGAAGAACACATCTGTAGGTGTGTTCATGGCCAGTTCAGTTCACCTTAATCCAAATCCTCACAGAAAGCAGCATGCCGGACAAGAGGCAGCATCGCTGGACACGTTTTCAGGCCACATCAGTGGTGTAAACTACAGAGGCCTACACAGCCGTCACACAGGGAGCCCGTCTCTGGAGATCCACGGCTGCCTGTCTTAAACAGGACCGCAGCCTGAGATGAGGAGAAACAAAGGCAGCCTCTTGGCCTCAATAACACGAGCCTCGCACTGCGGATGAGATGCAGGCTGGGTCTGTTCACAGAGGGGCGCCGGCGCTGCTGTCCTCTGGGAAAGAAGAGAAACTGGGAAAAACGAGACAGAGACGAAGCACACAGGCGGACGAGGACGAGCAGATAAACCGGGGAGCAGCGCTGCGTCTTGTTTAAATAATCTTCTCAGTGTCAGATCTCCTGATGCCTTAGCGACGCGACGGCTGAAAGAACAGACGCCAGGGTCCTCCAGAGGAGGAAAACAAATGAAATCTGAAATAGTTAGATATTGGAGTTTATGTGAGCATGTAAACAAAGAACAAACCCTACCAATCTCCCCATGTCCCCTGTCTCTTGCCTCGGCTGCAGCAGGCATTTCGAGCCTGGCCACACACCCTTCCCATCAGTATGCGTTTGCTTGGTGATAGAATCTCACCAAGGCTCATGGGGCAAAACACAGTGGCTCCTTGGGGCCCCCGAAACAACCTCCAGGACTCCCTGAAGGTCTCAAAACCTAAATTCTAGTGGGTGTCTCTGATTATATAATCTCCTTATGAGGTTATGTTGTCATTGTTTACCTGCTTCACTCACTGTAAACAAATGAGGGTAAAACTCCCTTCGGGGTCCATATAGCCAGTGGAATATATAACTATAATATAACATAGTTATATAACTAGGGAAATAATATATGTTCCAAATATATTTATCAAATATAATTTTGTAATGTATATATATACTAAATATAACTTTTAAAAGCATTTATTTATATTTATTCTTATATTTTTAATATTATGTAGTTTTAATAAATGCTACAGTTGTAACTTGTTATATGGGTGTTACATGCACAAACTGAATAAATGGTACTGACTTCCATATTTTGCATTGTTCTTTGCATTAACCATATGTGGTGCGACATGTGAGTCAAATAAACAGTCTATCAAATTATCAACTGCGTTTTAGTAGTGTACCAATACCTACTTTTACAAGACATTTCCATTTTTACGTGTATTTGATAAATAAATGTACATATATTTATGTTTGCATGGTGCTTTTCTATGTGTGATATGTCTCCATATATTTGAAAATAAAATTATTTAAATATATATATGGTTAATATGGTAAAATAATGTTAATATATCAGCCTCTGTGTCTTTATATATATATATATAAAATGCCTGGATTATAAAATGAGAGCAGAATTTGTGGTGGACAGTAAGCAAGTAAATGTAATTGGTTTCTGTACTTGAGTAGTTTTTCCGTGTGTCTGTACTGAAGTATTTCCATTTTGGACAACTGTTTACTTGAACTCCACTACAGAGTCTAATATCTGACTGTTTACGCCCCTACATTATAAGAAAGTGTTTGTTCCTTTCGACTTATGTGCGCGTAAAAAGGTAACATGTCAAAACATAACAAGCTTATTCATGGATTCTTGGACCACCTGGAGGAAGGCAGGTAAAGCAGGATGGGTTTAATGCAAACACTGACTGACAATCACACATCAAAGCATCAGTGAACTGATCAAACGTATTGTTCCTGACTTTGAGGGTAAATAGACCAAAATATAGAAACATGTACACATGCACTCGTGACTGAATGTATATAAACACTGTTTCCTTTTATAGTAAATGTGTTTTGGCTGGTTTATGTTTATGAACAGAGACCTACAGATGCAGTACAGTAAAGGTAAACTCATCTGTGGTCCTGTTTAAGTTCTTATTAAACTTAAACTTGTAACTAAGTTGCAAATAAATCTTAAACCAAAACTTTGTTTGCAAAAGGTTCTTTTATAGTTCTAGCTAAAAGAACCTGTTCTCCTTCAGTGTTCTGTGCTGATGATCATTTGAATAGACGTCAGCGTCAGACTAATGAATGGGCTTCTATTAAAGACTGGTGGACTGAGAGACACTAGAGTCTCTTCACCTAAACTGAGCTGATTAAGAGTCTTGTTCCAGAAATGATAATAGGACATTAGAGCCATAATAAATCATGCTACTGTTACTCTCCATACTCAATACTGTACTCCATACAGTGCTGCAGCACTGGTTTGCTTCAGGGTGGCGCTGCAACAAGTTGGTTCAATCAATTGGTCCTTAAAGCCTAGCAACCGGAACTAAGCTCACCGGACATAAGAACGAGTCCCCTGTGACTGAACTGTACCCAATACCTCCACGAGCACCAATAACAGCTGTGATTGGATTTGGCATGTACTGGATAGGTTTCTGGATGTAGGCCAGGCAGGACATCAATGTTCAGACACTCTTACTTCAAAGAATCGTGTAGTTGGTCCAAATTTGGTGGATCCGAGGAGAATTCCCTGTAGACTGGGATTTTAGCCACTGCTGGTAGACCCGTATGACCGTACGCTTCCATACACCTGCAGATTCAGCTACTTCCTTCACACTATGGTCTTTGGCATGACCAAACGCAGTCATTCCTTTTAGCTAATCATTAACATCTGCTTTGGAGCCATTTTCCACACATGGAACGAGACATTCACTGCACTGTACCACCTCTTCCCAATCTATGGATCCCGTCACTCACACCCCACAGGGATTTATAGCCCCTGCATCATCCTCGTGCAGCACCATATGTAGGAGCCTGGAGTTACTACCAGCACTATTACCATTACTTCCATCACTGGTAAATGTGATACAGAAAGCAGTTGGCTAACCAACTACAATTCTAATTCTATTCTAACTGTCTTTGGTATTCTTGACTAGAGCCGCAGCACTGGTCTGCCTCAGGGTGGCGCTCAATCAAGTTCGTTCAATCAATTGGTCCTTGAAGTCTAGCAAATGGATCTCCAAGACACCACTGAAAAACTTTACAACGTACGGAGGCTTGCTTGCAAATCCGAAAAGCTGCCCAATTGTCCCAAGAGTTTGGTGGATAGAATGAATTCCTTCTCATTTCTCAAATTCAACACGGAAGAGGAGACGAGTAAGTATTCCTCTTTAATAGGAACGACTGTCAAAGCAGTGTGATTATATTATACCCTACATCCCCAGTTTAGTTTCAGTTTCACCATTCCAGAGACAAGCTTATGTATCCTGTTCTATAAACCGCCCTCTGGATGATCCAGTATTGCATCATAGCAACCTTGAGCAAAGCACTGAAAAGCACAGGTGCAGGTGATCAGACAGCTGAGCCCCAAGACAACATGAGTACAGAAAAACAAGAAAGAAAAACTGATGCAGATTCACAGAGAGGGTGAACCTGAGTGATATGTCATCCTGGAAAGCTGTTGGGAGATGAAGGAACCAAGTGGTGTGACAATAAAGAGCTGTTGAAGCTGCAAAGGCGGGCAGTTTCTCTGGGTCGCTGCACAGGTGAGGAATTAACCGCTGAAAGGGAGAAGGTCAGGAGCGCGCTGGCGTGTTTAAAGTCAAGCGTGTAATCAATAGCCAGAAGGGACGGCTGTGGTGCAGGTGAGGAGGAAACATGGAGGTTAGGTTGTGTGAAGTCAGCTCTACACGAACAGCAGGAATGGAAAGCAGGACTCACCAGTGTGACGGACAACAGGAGTAGTTAGGAACTATATTATAAAGCACGTAGATCGATCTGGGAGATATGATCCGGTTCCCCAAATGCACTGTAGTGTAGTTAACTTTGTCTTCCAGTTTGCTGCTTGCGCTCAGAAAGCGATCCATGGAGTATCTGAAATGTATTTCAGTATTCAATCATATATATTTGGAGTTTGGTAAAGTTCTATAGTCCACAATGTCTCTTTAGGAACATTTTGGACATTTCATCAGGAAGTCAAGTCAAATTTATTTAAATGCGTTTTTTACAACAGATGTTGTTACAAAGGAGCTTTACAGAGAATCTGGGCTCAAGTCTCCAGTGAGCAAGCCAGAGGCAACAGTGGCAAGGAAATACTCCCTCAGAGCAAGAGGAAGAACCCTCAAGAAGAATCAAGACTCGACCCCGGATAGAACAAACACAGAAAGGATCAGAGATTATAGTTACAGGCAACACTGAATAAGAGCTGTTAGTAACTGTTAGATAGAAGACTATGATGATAGACTATTAGAGAGAGCAGGAGAAGTGTTGCGTGTTTTAGGAGAAGCGCTGAGTGTTTTAGGAGGAGTGTTAAGTGTTTTAGGAGAAGTGTTGAGTGTTTTAGGAGGAGTGTTAAGTGTTTTAGGAGGAGTGTTGAGTGTTTTAGGAGAACAGTTGAGCAGTTTAGGAGGAGTGTTGAGTGTTTTAGGAGGAGTTTTGAGTGTTTTAGGAGTACCGTTGAGCGCTTTAGGAGTGTTGAGCGATTTAGGAGAACCGCTGAGTGTTTTAGGAGAACTGTTGAACGGTTTAGGAGGAGTGTTGAATGTTTTAGGAGGAGTGTTGAGTGTTTTAGGAGGAGTCTTGAGTGTTTTAAGAGAAGCGCTGAGTGTTTTAGGAGAAGCGCTGAGTGTTTTAGGGGGAGTGTTGAGTGTTTTAGGAGAAGTGTTGAGTGTTCTAAGAGAAGCGCTGAGTGTTTTAGGAGAAGTGCTGAATGTTTTAGGAGGAGTGTTGAGTGTTTTAGGAGAAGCGCTGAGTGTTCTAAGAGAAGCGCTGAGTGTTTTAGAAGAAGTGCTGAGTGTTTTAGGAGGAGTGTTGAGTGTTTTAGGAGCAGCACTGAGTGTTCTAAGAAGCGCTGAGTGTTTTAGGAGGAGTGTTGAGTGTTTTAGGAGAAGTGTTGAGTGTTATAAGAGAAGCGCTGAATGTTTTAAGAGCAGTGTTGAGTGTTTTAGGAGAAGCGTTGGGTGTTTTAGGAGCAGTGTTGAGTGTTTTAGGAGAAGAGTTGAGTTTTTTAGGAGAACCATTGAGCGTTTTAGGAGAACCGTTGCACGGTTTACGAGGAGTGTTGAGCGGTTTAGGAGAACCATTGAGTGGTTTAGGAGTGTTGAGCGATTTAGGAGAACCGCTGAGTGTTTTAGGAGAACTGTTGAACGGTTTAGGAGAAGCGCTGAGTGTTTTAGGGGGGGTGTTGAGTGTTTTAGGAGAAGTGTTGAGTGTTCTAAGAGAAGCGCTGAGTGTTTTAGGAGAAGCGCTGAGTGTTTTAGGAGGAGTGTTGAGTGTTTCAGGAGAAGTGTTGAGTGTTTTAGGAGAAGTGTTGAGTGTTTTAAGAGAAGCGCTGAGTGTTT
Organism: Semaprochilodus insignis; assembly: GCA_034552555.1. Classification (NCBI taxonomy): domain Eukaryota; kingdom Metazoa; phylum Chordata; class Actinopteri; order Characiformes; family Prochilodontidae; genus Semaprochilodus; species Semaprochilodus insignis. The sequence goes on from CM067474.1 coordinate 33,578,364, forward strand.
TAGGAGGAGTGTTGAATGTTTTAGAAGGAGTGTTGAGTGTTTTAGGAGAAGTGTTGAGTGTTTTAAGAGAAGCGCTGAGTGTTTTAGGAGGAGTGTTGAGTGTTTTAGGAGAAGTGTTGAGTGTGGCTTTGGAGACCAGTTACACTTTCTTTTTTCCTTCTGTTTTGCCCCTAAATCATAAACAGGAAATACTGAGGAAAACTACCCAAAAGATTTGCTACTGCTAACAGGCTAATCACTATTGCAGTGTTGAGTCTCAGAGAAGCGTTTGGTGGAGGTGTTGCTGCTAAAGGAGGGTCTACAGGTTATTACATTCAAGGGTTCTCTTACTCTCTCTAGCCTGCACTGTGGATGTTCCTAAGGGTGCCCAGTAACAGACATGAACAGTACAGCTGTGTGTGTGTTTAGTGTAGTTAGAGTGTAAATAATCAGATAAACGATCAGATCACATTTATTAGTAATCAATACAGAAATCCAAATCATTCCAAACGGCTCACTCACTTTATCTTACAACTGTAAAGTAAACATCCAATAACCCTCGACCAGTGTTAGCCAGAGCCGACCGCGGCGTGCATTAGCATCGTTATCTCCTTTACTGCTCGTCACGGAGGGTCACTTCAGGGAAGATGACTCATAGCCCCCATCCTAAATATCACATCGTGATGAAGCAGGTTCACCACAGTCACGGTTTGCCTCTGCTTTCTGCCAAGCATCATTAACCCGTCGTTAACACGGCCCAGCCTAACAGCAGAGTCCTCGGAGTACCTGCAACTGGAACATCCTGAAGAGCAAATGTGATAATTATTCTTTCATTAGTTCAATAATGATTCTGACTCTCCCTCCATTAGCGGGCATCATTAGGTATTTATAGAGCGGCATGAAGGGAGGAAAGAGGCCTCGTTCAGGCGTGATGCACAACCACGTCTAGTGTATTATGTCCGCAAATGCCAGGTAAAACGCCACAAGGAGTTCATCGCAGACCTGGGGGTCCCACAGAAGATAAAGTCTTCCAAAATACTTTGAACTTGAAGGTCAACTGAAAACATGGGACACCATGACAGTCAGACAAGTAAGTGGTTAATGATTTTGGGAATGTTTTGGGAAGTGCTGGAGGTGCTGATAAGACATTTGGACCCTGTGAAGATCTACATGGGCACGATGTGCCTCATTAGGACTTCTTTGTGCTCACACTTGATTCAACTCGGAAGAATATGCAGTATACTGTATATGTATATATAAGTCATTAGCTCCTCAGACATAGGAGATTAGTCTCCTCTGTGACGTTCTGAGCGTGTCTTAGTTTGTGTGGAAATGGATTCTTTGGTTGAGGTGACAGTACATTTGAACCACAGTGCCTACACTGAGCTGTTGGACAACCATCATCTTACTGAGGAACATAACATTCCAATCCCGGTATTCCAAGATGATAGTTCTGGCCTTCACAGGGCTGCAAATGTGACTGATTGGCATGATGAACATTCAGGAGCGTTCCCACATCTGGACTGGCCCAATAAGTCCCCTAAATCCTCTTGGAAATCTGTGGGAACTACCTGGAACAACCAGTAAAACGGCAGGGAAGGCCTCCACCAAATCTGGACCAACTGACCAATTCTTTGATGTAAGAGTGTCTGAACACTGATGTGGCCTACATCCAGAAACTTGTCCAGTCACAAAATCCAAATCCATTCACAACTGTTATTGGTGCTTGTGGAGGTGTTAGACGCTGTCAGGTACGGTTCAGTGACTGTTTTTTTCTGGTGAGCTTGATTGATTGAGGAAAGATGCTACATTTAAAATTCCCACTTCTCCAGCAACAGTGCTACAGCCAGTATGTTTTCCTCTGAAATTTCCACTGCAGACCGGAAAGTCTGTCTGTGTTTTGGCCTGTGATCCCACCCACTGCCCATTTCCCAGTTCGATTTCGACACCCCAGGCAAACACAATGTGCAGCAGCCATGGAAGCAAACAAACAAGCCGGACCAACAGAGCTAACATCAGAGTCTACCGGATTCTTAAAGCCTCAACATCCTTCTAAAAAGCTCCATGACTACAGATGCAGGAAAACATAATTATTGTGAATGTGTTTGAAAGATGGAGACAGCTAAGATCCCAGAAGGACTTTTAGATGGATGCAGGGCTGGCTAATTTGCGGGTTAGCTAGCCTTAACAAATTTATCACAGCTGCTATTCAGGACGGTTATTTCAGCATTTCAGTACTCGCAGCTGTGTTTTCCAGACAGTGAGCCGTTGAAATGATCCCAACTAGTGTTGGCTAACGTTGTCATGCTAATAGATGCTGACAAAAATAGTCACCCTGGAGCAACAGACTGGCCAAACAATAACAACATAAATATTAGCTGGTCAGCTTATAGTGTTGACTTGTTGTCGCTCGCCAAGTTTAATGATGCACTCATTGTAGGTTCAGTGTCCTCAACCTGGCAACCTGCATGAGCTTCAAGTCTGGAGAGTAGATGAGCTGGGGTCATTCAGACAGTGGTGGTGGTGATGGGAACCAGGATTCTCCCTGTCTACAACACACATATAGACATTTTATTTACTAAACCACCAACGAACCTACACATGTCTTCTGAGTCGATATGGACTGTTAAGGCTGTAATCTCCTCCAAACTATCATAAACAGCGTCTCAGACATCAGGCAGCGTATTCATAACCATCTCATGTAGTAACTTTCTGTGAGGGAGCTTTTAGAGGTGGACGTCTGGTTCCAGACCAAACCACTCTGAATGACTTTTTACATTTTGACTGTTAACTTATGTAGAACTTTTGAGAAATCTATTCCCTTTTTAAAGTTCAAATTTGAGTTGAAAATATGAAAATAGTTTTGCTCAAGTAAACTGTTTTGCTAATGGAGTAAGATTCTTTCAGTATAAAAATTACTTAAAGCTAGTAAAAATGTATTTGAACAGATTTAAATACATAACAGGCGAAAAATAACAAGTGAACTAGTATTTTACAGCACTAATTATTATTAACATTATTTCAGTAGAACTACTGCACACTGTAAAAAACAAGTAGTTCTACTTAGTTAGTCTCCATGCTACCTTAAATTTGAGAGTTCACTGAATTTCAAATAGTAATTTAAAAGAACAAGAGTTAAAAGAATTTCAACTATAAAGGCACCTAAGTTAACTTTGTTTTTGTTTGATTTTACAGCGTGCACTGATTCTGGGGTTGGGATTATACCTAATAGAATACAACTCTAAACTCTAAATAGTGATTTAAAATCACTACTAAAAAAGTGACTTTTTGATTAAGTTAATATACACTGTTAAAAGTGCAACCTAAAAAAATACTGCAATTTGTGACAAGAAATTAAATTAAGTTTTACTCAACACAAAAATCACTGTTTTTGAAGAATTGTTTGTTCAAAGTTATAATGCTAATTCATTTGCTTGTGGCAAATTAGAGCATTTTTTAAGACCAAGAAAAACACTTTTTTGCAGTGTACAGCATAATTTAATAATATAATATAAAATATGTTTAATTAAAAAAGACTACACTGACTAACTACATGTTTGGTATTACTCACTTCTACTGCAATATTTCGACACTGTAAACAAACAAGTTGTTTTAAATTTTAAAAAATGTTAGTGTTCAGACTGCCTTAAAAATTTTGAGTTCATTGAATTTCTAATAGTAAATTAGCAGAAAGTTCAAATAACTCAAACTACTAAGGTAGCCTAGACACCAACTTTTTTACGTTACAGCGACTTTGTTTTTGTTTGTTTTACAGTGTGCACTGATTGTAAGATGAAACATTTCTAAACTCTAAATACTGATTTAAAATTATATGTGACTTTTTGATGAAGGTAATACACAATGTAAAAAGCAACCCAAAAAAATCACTTCAATTTGTTGCATGCAATTAAATAAGTTTTGCTCAATTCAAAAATTACTTTGATGGAAAGAATAATTCGTAAGTTCTTTTTATAGGTAAATTTGGGGTATTTTTTAAGGTTGGACCAACAAAAACATTTTTGCAGTCTACAGTATAATATAATAAGAATGATATATAATATAAAATATGTAGAACTGAAAATACAATACTGACTGACTACTTGCCTAGTATTATTCACTTCTACTGTAATATTTCTACACTGCAAAAAACAGAAATTGTTTTAACTTAAAAAGGAATGCTTTGAACACAGATCTTGTTCGGTTAAGTTACTATTTGAAAATCAATGTTATTTAGAAATTTAAGTCAAAATGATTTTTTTCTCAGTACAATTACGTCTTAAAATCTGACTTTTTGGCCATTTTTTCCCATTTTGTTGTCAACAATTAACTTCAGTTACTAACATATGAATTAGTTCCAGCTAGAAAATCAGCATATTTAAGATACAACATCTATAACATGTTACTATAAGATTACTATTTTATTACACATTTATTACTAATCTACAAAAGGCTACTGTATTAATAACAGGCCGTACTGTAGATGTAGACTCCCAAACACTCCAGCTCACAGCTGCTCACTCAACCAATGAACGTCTAGCAGCCTGTCCACACACGTGCTGGCTCATTTAGTCTAGCGGTAGCAGCTCTGAAGCTAATCAAAGGGTTTCCTCCAGTATCTCTCCCTCTCTCACACATACGTCTCTCCCCTGGCTCCATCTTCATTTCAGTCTGCTCCTTAATGGAACCCAGTTGAATGTTTGGCTGATAAACCGTCTGCTTTTCTCACCCTGTCATCAATTAGAAGACCTGTTCCCTCCAGAACCCATTCCAGCCCTCGCTTCCCTTTCAATCCCAACCTTCATGTTCCAACTATAATTAATTCCTCCACTTTGAATCTGCCACTGTGGCTAACGGGACGCAGATGAAAGGGAAGTGTCGGGCATGTCGACGAAATTGAGTTTGAAATGAGATTGAAATAGAAAAGATATCAAACGTTCAATAAATAAACCAAACAAAGCTCATAGAACCGAGCAGTACACTCCCTAAAGATTCCTTAGTGGTTCTCGGCTTGGACGTTTGGTTCTGGGGAAAGCTTGAATTGGTACACTGAGGTCAGGTACTAATGTGAAAATTGCTGTGAGGATTTGACTGAGTATTAGTGAGGTCAGGTACTAATGTGAAAAATTGCTGTGAGGATTTGATTGAGAATAGGTAATCCTAGCTAATAGTTGTGCTAGCTGTGAGGACTTGCTTGAGTATTAGTGAGGTCAGGTACTGATGTTGGAACATTGCTGTGATGATTTGATTGAGTATTAGTGAGGTCAGGCACTGATGTTGGAACATTGCTATGATGATCTGATTGAGTATTAGTGAGGTCAGGTACTGATGTTGGCACATTGCTGTGATGATTTAATTGAGTATTAGTGAGGTCAGGTACTGACACACCCCACAGGTATGTATAGCCCCATCATCCTCGTGCAGGGCCATCTGCAGGAACCTGAAGCTACTACCACTTTAAACACACAAGGGGCCTCATGTTTTGTCCGGTGAACAGAGGTAGTTGTGTTTTACTGAAGTCTGCTCAGTTCCATTGAACATGGACACGTCTCAGACTGAGTCTTGATTAATGGGGTCCTCGTGTTCTGCTCCTGGGCCTGTTTGCTGAGCTAAACATACACATTAATACTAAACAGGCCTTACAGCAGAGAAGGCGCACACCGGCTAATGGCGCTCCAGTCTGAACTCAGCAGTAAATACAGGTTTAGGGTAAACGATCAAACAGGCGAAGCGAGTTGCTGGAGTGAGTAATGGTGTGGATTAGTGTCTGAACAGAGCTCTGCATCAAGAAACAGTGCAGTTAAAAAGGGAGCAGCTGGTTTGGTGTGTACTCCTGCTCACCGGCGCTGTTACTTGGCACTACAGCCGGAACCGGCCAGAGAACACCGAAGATGACCCAGTACAGGAGCTGGATACCTGGAAATTACAGGCACCACCTTTAATATAAACCTACCAAGCCTGGCGGTGAACTGACTGGGTATTAGTGAGGTCAGGTACTGATGATGAACATTGCTGTGAGGATTTGATTGAGTATTAAGAAGTTCAGGTACTGATGTTGAACATTGCTGTGAGGATTTGATTGAG
>CM067474.1:33594322-33612893 GCA_034552555.1 Semaprochilodus insignis
CAATGAAAAAAAAAAAAAATATATATATATATATATATATATATATATATATATATATATATTTCAGAATTTAGTAAAAGTATAATAAGGAGAAAATTTACTGTGACTTTTACTTTGTATCTCAAAATAATGAAATAGACAGCTCATAGGAACTATTTAGTATCTCATAGTTATGACCTATCATCTCATAAATACGAGATAGTAAGTCATAATTAGTGGCCATTATCTCAAAATAATGAGTAGCAAGTTTGTTATGAAATTATCTCATATTCATGCAACAAACTGCTCAAATGTACCACTTAATATCTCATAGTTTTAAACTAGCATAATTATATGTCATTATTATGACTGTACACTAAAAATATTAGACAGTAAGTAAATCATATTTATGAAATACTAAGTCGTTATTTTGAGATGCATGATAATTATAAGGTAGCAAGTTGATTTAGATATTATCTCATTCTCATTAGATACCGATTCATATTTTTGAGATGTCATAATTATTGGCTATCATCTCATAGTAATGAAATAGCAGGCTAGTTATGAAATACAGTATTATGAAATGTTATGCAACAAAGCAGCTCACAAAAATTAGGTAACAGCTAATATTTAACAATTAGTATCTCATAGTTCTAAACTAGTATTCCATAATTATAAGTCATAATTATGACAGTAGACTAAAAATATTAGATACCAAGTCATATCCATGGAATACTAAGTAGTTATTTTGTGATGCATCATTTTTATGAGCTAGGAAGTTATAGATATTATCTCATATTATCTCATAATTGAAATGCTAGCTTATTACATACTTATATATACAAGTTATATATAGAAGTTAATAAACCGTGTGATATTCTCACAGAGTCTGTTTCCTCACCTCCGCTGTAAACACTTCTACCTTGGTGATTGGTACATGCCTGCTGGGTTGACTGTAAGGCATAAACCCACCCTGTACCAAACCCCTTGATTAAAAGGGGATGAGAAAAAGAGCCGTAGACTGAAGCTCAGACACGCCCACCGCCGGCCGCCGGGGCTCCTGCGGCTGGAATCGGAATCGATCTGTGCACCGATCCACCAGCACCCATGTGACAGGAGCTAGGCACGGATCAATGATGTGAATGTGTTCAGGTACAGATAATTGTGCCTGGTGGGTGGCGGTTGGTCGACTGCGCATCCCAGCGTGAAGGCGTGCTCTGATTGGCTGAGAAGACGATGACCTGTGTCTTAATGCTAGAGCTGGTGATTCATCAGAGAGCTTTCAGAGAGGCTGACGGAGTGAGAGAGAGTGCTCTCTCTGACCAGGAAAATAGCACCTGATATATAACAGAGCAGTGTGCAGTGAAAAATACGCTGTACAAACACTTACATACTAATTAGAGTGTATTTTAGCTAGGTCAACAGGGTCCAGTAGAACCGCCTTCGGTCATCTTCTCATTTTCCCATAGAAAAACCAGACAGATGTTTCTCCAGATTGACCCTGGAGACCATATACCAACTAAGACCCCCAAAGTACACAATCACACACCTACATATGATATCCCCCCATATACATTGACACTGAGAGCTAAACAGGCTAAAGTACAGCCCCAACACGGGGGTGGGGGAGGTGGGGTTAACACTGTTACAGCTAAGACCCCCAAAGTACACAATCACACACCTACATATAAGACCCCCCCCCATATACATTTACAGTGAGAGCTAACCCGGCAAGTACAGCCCTGGTACAACACTGTGCTCGCCTGGAATTCAACAACAAGACATACGATGTCCATGATTGTCCATTTCTTTCAATATTGTGGTCAAAGGCAAAAGTTGGGAATCTGAAGTCTTGATAGAGCCTTCCACTTACTGCTGCAGCCTGCGGAATGTTACGGTGACAGAATTTTCCATTGCGGCTCCTTTGAAAACAATGGAACATCCGGTTTGCCATCATCCACTTACTGCAAACATGTGAACACAGGTAAATGCCAGGGTCATGGACGGGAATAAAGAACACAGTGTCATCAGTTTCGTTCCTGGGGGTCTGGCAACCATATCCATAAAACCCAGTTCTAAGTGGATCTGAGCATTGACATCACCCAGCTGTGTTGGATTGTGGTAAAAGAACCACGATTAGGTTCCCAAAGAACCTTCCAGTGGATGATCCTGTTGAGAGAAGAACCTCTTTAAACACTTTGAGGAACCATCATGCAATGTCAAAGGTTCCCCATCAAGGAGAGCTTGAATTCCAGCAATGTCATAAAGGGAGAGATGGATTCAGAGTCTTCCTACGTGAGCATGAGAGTGTTCACCACAAGCTTCTGGCTTCTACTGTGCTCTGTGCTGTCAATAGATGGCGCTGTGGTATCTACATTAGCAGGAGATGACTCATCTCTGGAGCACCGTTGGAGGGGGTAGGATTCTCTCCTTGCAGATAAATGAGATTACAGAGAAAATGGGTAAGGTGAGAGAAAAAGAGCCTCTTGCCGTATCGATGCCTCTTTTACATAACCAGCACAATCCGAGCGCAGCCGGATATATACGCACGCTCTCACGACTGCGGGACAATTAACTGTCACTTTATGACTGGTGGTGGAATGCGCACCGGTGGGGAAGCAAATATTGTTTTCTTAGAACAGAGTTTATCTTCGGCACACTCGGTCACATTCCGGGAAAAAACTCCGGCTCCTGTGAGGAATTTGTCGACTCACTAAACGCCGCGGCCAGGGAGATGTCGCTGCCGGTTTTTCCTTGTTCTACAAGCGGCAGCAGTTTGTTTCCTTACTTCGCTCTATTCTTCGACCACGAGGATCAACACATTTTGCAGGTGGGGGGAAAACGGTGGCCTTGGGGGTCTGAAACTTCCCTCGTAGGGGAGTAAACAGTCCCCTCAGAGAGCTGAATCTAATTTCACTCCCAAGGATGCTGCCTTTTAAAACCTGCTGGGAAGGATTGCAAATAGAGCCTGGCTTTTTTTCCCTCTTCCCAAAAAAACACCACATCATTCCATTTAGGAATAATAACCATCGCTGCATTAGTTTACCCTCTAACCCTGGCACTGTGGCATCAACCTGACCTGATCACAATCTGGAGATATGAACATAACACTGATACCAGTTTCAGGGGGGACATAAATATAGTAGCACTTTGTAGATCAGTGATAAATTAGTAATAAATTGCTTGTAATATGGTAACAAGTACCAGATTAAGTAACCTGACAAATCCATGCTCATTATCTTGTAGTTACAAACAATAATTGACTTGTTATACTATCAACAAGTTGGTAATAATAATAAGTTGCTCTGACCTGAAAATGACATGCTACTATGTAGTAGTTACTAAATAATAATATAGTTATTGCAGTAAAAACAAGTTGGTAATAAACTATTGATAATATGGTAACAAGTTGTACTAACCTAAAACTGACATGCTAATTATTTAGTTGTTACTAAATAATAATCTAGTTTTTGTAGTAATAACAAGACTTAATAAACTGTTTATAATTTAGTAAAGAGCTGTACTAACTTGAAAATGACATGCTAATTACCTACTTTATACTAAATTATAACCTAGTAATTGTAGTGGTAACATGTTGGTAATAGAATGTTAATATTATGTTATGCTAGTGGCAATAATTTACAATATACATGCTACTTTTGTAGTGGTTACTAAATAATTATAGTAATTGTAGCATTATATTTAGGTAATAAACTGTTAATAACATGCTAACAAGTTGCACTAACATAAAAATGACATGCTAATTATCGAGTCACGAAATAATAGTCTTCTTCCAACAAAAGACAGTTGGTAAAAACGGCTAATAATGTTAACAAATCGTATTAGCCTGAAAATGACATGCTAATAACAACTCTGTAATAAACTTTTATTAGCATTAGCTGTTAATAGCATGATTCCTATACACCAACAACAACAACAATAATGATAATAATGATAATGTTAATAATTAATAAAGGTTATTTCCTGCAGTAAATGCAGAGTGACTGTACTTGGGCTTGCTAAGATGTTGCTGAACAGTTGTTATGGTATCCCAGGTGGCTGCTAAGGTTTTGCTATGTGGTTTCTCTGATACCCACTGTGATGGCTAGATTCTTGCTACTCGATATGGAATGCTATAGCTATGGAATTCTAGGTGGTTTCTATGGTGTTGCTTGGCAGTTACTATGGTATCTCAGGTAGTTGCTAGAGTGTTGCTAGCTGAATGCTATGGTATCACATGTTGTTGCTAGGGTGTTGCTAGACAGTTTGTATGGTATCTCACATGATTGCTAGGCTGTTGCTATGCAATTACTAAGGTATCTCAGGTGGTTGCTAGGATTTTGCTATGCAGTTGTTCTGGTATGCCATGTGGTTGCTATGGTATGCAAAGTGGTTGCTAGGATGTACTAAGCGGTTGATATGGTATCCCATGTGGTTGCTAGGATGTTTCTAGGTGGTTTCTAAGCAACAACCTGGACAGCCCGCCAGTCCATCACAGGGTAGACACACAGACACGGAGACACACACACACCGGAACACACACACAGAGGGAACCGGAGCACCCAGAGGAGGAAACCCACACAGACACAGGGAGAACATGCACACTCCACACAGAAAGAACCCCGGACACCCCAGTCGGGAATCGAACCCAGACCCTTCTTACTGTAAAGTAACAGAGCCAACCACCGCACCACAGTGCTGCCATAATCTGATCAGTATCATGGTACAACATTCATTCCTCCACCTTCTAAGACACTTATACTTATGGGTGGTGCGAGGTGCTGGAGCCTATCCCAGCGCTCATTGGGCAGAATGCAGGAAACACCCTGGACAGGCTCCTGGTCCATCACTGGGCAGATACATAAATAGTCACACCTTATTTAGCATCTCCAGTTCACCTGACTGCACCCACTGGGAGATAGTGGCTGTATTAGAAATGGCGTACTACATACCACAAACATATTACACCTGTCTAATAGTAGTATGTGACACCCGGATGGTGTTCTACTCCAGTCAGATGTTCTAGTATACAGCAGGAGCTATCTTCATGGTGTACTGGATATACCCGGATGGTGTTCTACTCCAGTCAGATGTTCTAGTGTACAGGGGGAGCTGTCTTCATGGTGTACTGGATATACCCGGATGGTGTTCTACTCCAGTCAGATGTTCTAGTACACAGGGGGAGCTATCATCATGGTGTACTGTCTCCCATCATGCACCGCGGCCTCACCAGCTCTCAGCCTGTTTCAGCCAGAGAAAATGGCAGCGGGTAACACTGGGGAGCAAAACGCAGCCAACTCGGGGGAATAAATGTGGGTGTAGTGATTGTAGTGGGGTATGTTTTCATCAGAATGAGCCTCAGAAAGTTAAAATATACAGGTCTGAAGATTAATAAAAGATGAACTCGCCTTACAGGATCAGTTTTAGAGTGAAATAGCCGAGGGTAGCTAACAGCTAGGCTAAACGTATTTCAGGTGAACTGAGCAGCGTTAGCAGCAGCTAGCTCTAAACAGTGGATACAGTAATAACAGCTCTCATCATGTGACTGTATTAGTATACTATACAGTCAGGACTTGTTACTGTACTGTATACTACACACAGGGGGCAGTATGCTACTACTACTGTATAGTAGTGTGTCATTCCGAATACAGCCCATGCACAACTCCACACAGAAAGGATCCCGGACGCCCAGCCCAGGGGTGTACCAAATAACAGAAACACCACACAGCTCCAGTCCAGAAACACCTTCCATATCTGTGCATTTTCCAGGTGTACAGTACTGTAGCCTGTAACTGCACGATTTATCAGCCCCCTCTACCCCATTCATCAGCAGGAGGCGGAGGAGATCCCTAAGGGCCTTCCAGACCTTCAGATAAAGCCTAATGAGCTCTGGGAACTAAAATATACATGTCTGGAATGTTTACTTCATTTATATTCAATAGAACCACGGTTCTACACTGTGCAGGTATTGCAGCACTGCTCGCGTCATTGTTAAGCTCCCGGCACAGAATGCCAACTGCAGATCCACGTTTCCTGCTGCAAAGTGCAGATCCATATGAAGCTTCTCATTGGTCAGGTTCCTATTGCCACGTTCCACCTTAAATGGTGCAGCGGTTACACTTTGACCTGGGGTTCCAGAATGTAATTGCTGCACGATTAAAGGTGGAACGGGAAAAGTGGAAAACCAAGATGGATGGGTAGCCTGAGGCTACAGAATGTATGTAACTGTTGCACCATTTAAGGTGGAACAGGTAAATTGGAATGAGAAGATGGACAGGTAGACTAAAACCCAAGAATGTAACTACAGCAACATTTAAGGTGGAATGGGAAAATTAGAACAAAAAGCTGCACGGGTAGCCTGAGCTTCCAGAATGTCACTGCTGGATCATTTAAGGTGGAACAGGAAATTTGGACAAAGAAGATCGACAGATAGTTTGAGGCACCAGAATGTAACTGCTGCACTATTTAAGGTGGAATGGGAAAACTGGAAGAAGACAATTGACGGGTAGTCTGAGGCTCCACAGTGTAACCGATGCACCATTTAAGGTGGAATGGAAAAACTGGAAGACAACGATCGACAGGCAGCCTGAGGCACCAGAATGTAACAGCTGCACCATTTAAGGTGGAATGGAAAAAATGGAAGAAGAAGACTGGCAAGTTGTCTGAGGCACCAGAATGTGGCTGCTGCACCATTTAAGGTAGACTGGGAAAATTAGAACAAGAAGCTGGACAAGTAGACTGAGGCACCAAAATGCAGCTGCTGCACCACTTAAGGTGGAATGGGAAAATTGGAAGAAGATGACTGAAAGGTAGCCTAAGGTGCCAGAATGTAACTCCAGGATCATTTAAGGTGGAATGGGAAAATTGGAAGAAGATGATTAACAAGTAACCTGAGGCTCCACAGTGTAACTGGTGCACCATTTAAGATGGAATGGGAAAATAGGAAGATGACAATCAATGAGTAGTCTGGTAGGCTTCAGAATGTAATTGCTGCGTCATTTAAGGTGGGATGGGACACCTGGAACAAGAAGCTGTACAGATAGCCTGAGGGGCCAGAATGTATCATTTAAGGTGGAATGGGAAATTAGGAAGAAAACAATCAACAGGTAGCCTAAGGCGCCAGAATGTAACTGCTGCACAATTTAAGGTGGAACGGAAAAACTGGAATGGCTCTGGACAAGTAGCCTAAGGCTGCAGAATGTAACTGCTGCATCATTTAAGGTGGAATGGAAAAACTGGAATGGAGCTGGACAAGTAGCCTGAGGCGCCAGAATATAAGTGCTGGACCATTTAGGGTGAAATGGGAAAATTGGAAGAAGATGATGACAGTTAACCTGAAGCATCCGAATGTAACTGCTGCACCACTTAAGGTGGAATGGCAAAAATTGGAAGAAGATAACTGAAAGGTAGCCCGAGGTGCCAGAATATAAGTGCAGCATCATTTAAGATGGATCTGGGAATTTGGATGAAGAAGATTGACAAGTAGCCCAAGGCACCAGAATGTAACTGCTGGATATTTTAAGGTGGAATGGAAAAACTGGAAGATGATGATGACAGGTAACCTCGGGCAACCAAATGTAACTGCGGCACCACTTAAGGTGGAATGGGAAAGAAGAAGATTGACAAGTAGCCTGAGGCACCACAGTGTAAACAGTGCACCATTTAAGGTGGAATGGGAAAATAGTAAGAAGAACATCGGCAGGTACCCTGGGGCAACAGAATGTAACAGCTGCACCATTTAAGGTGGAATGGAAAAATAGTAACAGGGACATTGGCAGGCACCCTGGGGTACCAGAATGTAACAGCTGCACCATTTAAGGTGGAATAGAAAAATTGGAAGAAGATCTACGGATAGCCTATGGCACCAGAAATTCCTTGTATGTGTAACATACTTGGTGAAATAAAGAGATTCTGATTCTGATTCAGAACACTAATACTCAGTTGGTCTTTCTGTGGGCACAGTGACTCCTGCCAACTGTGACATCACGTGACCCTCTAAATTACATAGCTGGCCTAAAACTGCCCATTAGAAAGGGAGAAGTGAGGATCATAAACAAACTGACCAACACTGTCACAAATCAGAGAGATGTACTGCAAAAAACAGACAAATGGCAGTCAAATCCGGAGAATGGGACATCCAGCCCAAGAACCAGACTCCAGGGGAAAACTGGACACGTGGCAACTTGACCTTACTCTCAGAGCCAGGCATAACTTCATTCTTAGTCTGAGTGAAAATTCAGCTTCTGACCATAACAGAGCTAGCTGATAACCAGGCCTAAGACCTGTTGTTCAGACTGGCTCATATGATCCTATATTGACAAGGAAAGGGAAATGCTCTTATGGACCGCTGACTGTGGTTTACAGACTCAACCCACGGTCCCAGAGCTCTACTCTGCATTAGAAACATGGCTCAGTTTGCTGAGAGGGCCTCATGAGGCTCTCCTTCAGTAACCACACAGAGAAGAATGAACAGGCGTACAGCACAAAACCCACAGCCCTGCAGTTCTTCTCTCTTTCCCCACAAAGCTCCATGCCATCAGCAGAACATCAGTCAAACATCTGGGTCCACTGCAGTGGAGGGGGGCTGTGGATATCGCTGCTGCAAAGAGCAGCTCTCAATAATGCATGAAGCCTCAGGACCATGAGATGCTACAGAGAAGAACATATGTGCATAGCATTCACTGTGCGCAGCATTGTGGGCACATTACAGCTAGTTATGGAGTATTACTAACAGTCAGGCCGCATTCTCCAATGAACCGACAGAACAGAAAGTCTCTGATGATGTAGGATCATATGTAGGATAAGTGATATTCCAGATACGGCTTTCCTCTACACTCAGATCTGAATATTACAGTATGTCTGCTGAGTGGGACGTTGATGTTTTGGCTCCTGACCAGATTATAGTTTAGGGAGTTTGCTTGAATAACACGAAAGCCATGTGTTATCCCGGAGCTGGATGCTGGAGGCGGGATTGAAGGTACACATGGTACACTTCAGCTTGCCACTTTTCAGTGGCTTCAAGCTAGACCATTCAGTCCTACACAAACTTCTCAGCTCATTGGTCCTTTGGATGCTGCAGCTCACTCCATGCGTTCTGCTTCTTATAAAGGTGTCCATGCTTCCACAGCCACACCAGGATCAGCTGACTTTTTGATGGGGGGAAGGAATGAGAGAGCTCGCTGCTCCACCTCCTCGTGATCACTCCTGCTCCATAGCTCAGCCACCGGGATCAAACATCAGGCATAGTACAGCGGCCTTGCTGGGGAGTCCGGGAGGCAGGGCTCATGGCACAGTCGCTGTCGTCACGCCACTCTCCGTCGTTGTTCTCCCTTAGTCAATATCCTGGAAAGTTAGGGCACTGTATTCCCGCTGCCTTTTGTGGCTGTTGTCAGCACACAGGACTCAGTCCCCGCCTTCCTGCCAGCGGTTGTTGCTGTTGTTTATGATTGTAGTAGTTAATATCAGTAATATGGATGCAGCAGTCAGAGTTATAATGGATTGTTCCATGTAGTCAAGTGATGACACACACAACAACCCATCCAGGGCCACCATTCCTGTCTTTTTCCAAGGGTCCCAGAAATAACTAGCAAACAAAAACAGAGAGGTTATCCTGAAACTTTGGTAAACAGCTTAGAGATGAAAGCTGTGGAGGACACATAGGGAGTAAATGTAGCTCAACACACAGACAGCTTGACCTGCTCAGACCGGAATCTTCAGTCTCTACATTTGCATCAGTGAAGCTTCAGAGAGTCGAAAGAAGCCTGTGCACGAAGCTAACGGTGGCTTCTAGCATCATAGCCACCAGAACACACCTCAGGTTTGATCCCAGGTTCTCCCTCTTACCCTCGATGCTCATGTGGACCTTAGCGAGAGCAGCTGCTACTGGTTTGGCTTCAAAGGCACGCTTGGCACATCCTCTCATTAGCATATATTAGCATATTGGACGTGATGGGTTCAAACTCATCCGTGACCTAAAAAACTAAGATGCAACGTAGCACAATCTGCTGTTTTCCCATGTGCTGAGAAGTTTGTGTTTTCCATGGAATAATGTTCTCTCTGCAGTATAGAAGCACATTCAAAATCAGTCAACAAGCTTCTGGCCGAATTCCGGTGGGAATTTCACCACTCTTCTTGGCAGAGCTGGAATTAGAGTTCCATTAAATTTGGTGGTTTCACAGCACAGACCCAACTTTAATGCACAGTCCACATTTTATTTTTAGGGCTGAAGTCAGTACTTTCTAGAAACGTAATATCAGCCTTCCACCAGTAGCTTTGATCATTATTCTGGAACAGCCAACTGGAACACCCAACTGAGGAATTCTGAGGTAGTCCTCTCTGTGCACTGTACTGGTTTTACTGGCACCAGAGCAGGATGCTACCATCACCATGCTTCACAGCTGGTACAGTGTTCATGTGGTTGTATACAACTATACTTTGTCAAATATACCTCTAAATCTCATAATGATTAATAATAAAAGTGAATAAGTAAAATAAATGAAATAAGTAAGAACAAAGAAAAGCAATAATGATAAAAAATAATTAAAAAATCAAAAACAAACCAAAAAATACCAATAAATAAATACAGCAACAAAAAGTAAACAACAACAACAACAACAACAACAATAATAATAATAATAATAATAATAATAAAAATAATAATAATAATAATAATAATAATAATAATAATAATAATAATAAAAAAATAAAGAGATCAAACATCTTAAATATGTTATAAAAAGTAAACTGAACCCAGTTGCAGGCTGAGTGGAGGTGATTAGAGATTAAGAGTTTAAAATGCTCCAGTGATTTGGTCTCTGTAATAATGGTGGAAGTACAGAAGTGAATATGAGCGAGAACAAGGAGAAACTCTGTTGCTATATTGCCTTAATCCGGTGCATTATTAATTATTAACGCTGGCGCTGGTGGCTCTGAGACTGAACACATTCATACCCTGGAGTGCTCCAAGCAGCTGGCACTGTGTGTGAAATACTGTTCCCAGCTTTCCAGGTCAAAGGTCACGTTGGGCTCAGTGCTGATTTACAGGAAGCCTGCATCGCCAAGAGTAGTGTGGTCTCGAAGCAGATGTTCACTTTTTATGTGTAGCATTTAGCGACAGTAGTACCACTGAATTACTGAACACTAATCTGAGCCCAACATTAATCTTTTACCCTGTTAAAAAACAAACACAGCTGGTCCTGATGACTGCGAGTTGCAGAGTTGGGGAGGACGCTATGAAGAAAGGGTGACTTTTTTTCATGGCTGAATACTGATATAGAGTTGCATCCATAATCCCACTACTGCACACATAATCCCGCTGTTGCATCCATAATCCCACTACTGCACACATAATCCCGCTGTTGCATCCATAATCCCACTACTGCACACATAATCCCACTGTTGCATCCATAATCCCACTACCGCACTAATAATCCCACTGTTGCATCCATAATCCCACTACCGCACTAATAATCCCACTGTTGCATCCACTCATAACCCCACTGCTGCACCCATAATCTTACTACTTTGCCCATAATACTACTGCTACTGCATAATTCCACTACTGCACCCATAATCCCACTGCTGATCCTGTAATCACACTAATAGCACAGCACTACCCATAACCCCATTGCTGAACCCATAATCCCACTGCTGAACCTATAATCCCATCGATGACCCGATAATCACACTGCTGAGCATAAATCCCATTGCTGAACCCGTAATCCCACTGCTCCACTGCAGAACCCATAATCCCACTGCTAAGGATATAATCCCACTGATGACCCTATAATCACACCGTTGAACCCACAACCTCATTGCTGAACTCATAATCCCACTGCAAACAATTTACCAAATTTAAAAATTTGTAAAGCTCAGTAATGCTGAAATCTATAACTGATCACAGTGATTAATCAGTCTACAGTCTACTCAGTCTATAGCACGGACGGTGTTCCATCTACAGATGGTATCTGTAATAATACAGATTTTATTTTAAATAAAATTACCTTCCTAAAATATCTAAAAAACTAAGTCTAATATTTTGAATAATGCCTGAACTGAAATAACCTCAACTGAAAACAGACACTGAAGCTTTTTATTCTATAGCAGTTATATCAGCCCAGGTACCAGACTTCCTGCTCTTCACATGCACAAGACATGCACATGCAGGCAGCAAGCAGAACACCCACCCACTCTCCGTGTCCCTGACAGGCTCTCAGAGAAGCTGCTGAATGAATACAGCTGAACGCCATCCATCCAAAACCAGCAGGCATCTGTAACTGGAGAACAGGGAAGGACACGGAGAGGAGAGGAACAAGAGGGTGAGAGAGAACGCTGCTTTACTATAGCTTTAATCTGGCCTGAAAGTTCGAACCCAAGCCAACCCAGACCACATCATCATCAGAGTCATCAAGCATTCCAGCAGTTTTACAGCAGAGCTTAAATCACTTCATAGCAGCACTACCACCATCATTAGACCCCAGGTCAATAACATAGACGATAAATAAGAGGTATTCATCAAGCAATGCTTTCCAACAACATTCCGAATGTGTTTAGTCTGGATACATTTCCATACTATACTGTTCTCCTGCCAACACAGTAGAACATCTGTAGACCATAAGCTCACCAGATACGTGTGACTGAACCGTACCTAACAGTGTGTAGTACCTCCACCAACACCAAAAACAGCTGTGATTGGATTTGGCATGGACAGGACAAGTTTCTGGATGTAGGACACATCAATGTTCAGACACTCCTACATCAAAGAATTGGTCAGTTGGGCCAGATTTGGTGGATGCCTTCCCTGGCGTTTTACTGGTTGTTCCAGGTATTCCCACAGATTTCCAAGAGGATTCAAATCTGGGGATTTTGTGGGCTAGTCCAGATGTTCCAGATGTGTGAATGCTCCTGAATGTTCATCACGCCAAACAGTCACATCTGCAGCCCTGTGAATGCCAGAACTGTCATGTAGACGCTGTGGTTCAAATGTACTGTTACCTCAACCAAAGAACCCATTTCCACCTAATTAAAGCACTCCCCAGAACATCACAGTGGGGACTGTGCTGTGAGCTTACATACACTCATCATAGAAAAGAATAGCTGCACAAATAGATGCATCCAGAAGGAATCAACTGACAGGAATGAAACTTGGTGGGTAGGTTTGACATCATGAGACATGATAATGATTCAAGTTTCACGCTCCTCTGTGCATGTGATGTAAGCAAGGACGGGGCCCTGCATGAACCTGACTGACTATATAAGGTTGTCCAAAAGAATTTCGGGCAGTTGGAAGAGTTGGAGAGGGGTCACATCTTAGGAATCCGGGAAGCGGGACGGTCTTATCGACATATTGCGCCATACAGACATTCAGCAGACGGCTGCACCATGCAGGACTACATGCACCCAGACCGTTACGATGACTGTCCTTAACACCACGTCAACGTCACCAAAGACTGCAATGGTGTCGTGCCAGACTGTCATGGAGTGACTCAGAATGGCAGCGAGTCATCTTCAGTGACGAGTCCCGCTTTTGTCTTGGTGGAGACGACCAACAAATCCGTGTGTGGAGGCTCAGCACCAAGATGAACAGTTTGTTGTCACACGTCAGACGGCCTGGTGTCACTCCACCTCCACCCCTACCGCACCATCTGCAGGACCTGTGTGAGAATATTCAAGCTGCATGGGATGGATTATCACAGGACACCATTAGGAACCTCTACAACTCCATGCCGAGATACATTGTACCTATAACCTCCCACTACTGTACACATAATTCCACTTTTGCACAAGGTTTAGAAGAATTAAGAAACCCCAGAATCACATGTATAGATATAACATCTAGATTACATAACTCCAGAGTTCCCAATGGCAGCTCCTTCAAAATAAAACATTGGAGATAAACCCTTTGCAAAAGCCGATGGAAACGCAGCGAAAGCTGTTATACTGATGACTGTTGGTCATCTTTCTTGCTATGGGGATGTTTCTACATCTTGATATAAGCTGGCACCCTTGACTCGTATCCAGACCCCCTAAACTGACATCTGACTGTTTCACACCTGCACAAAAACCTCCAGAAAGTCAGAGTGTGCCACGCCTGAGTGATCATCACCTGCAAATTGCTAGCAAAGAAAATCTGGCTTTTAGAAATGAATTGCTGGTATTTAAACAAGCTGGAGAACATTTCTTCACAACCAGGAATTTGTAAAACCTCGCCTTCAGATGCCGTTCAACCTGCTGTGAGCCAGAACAGCACCGTGTTTGATCCCATTGTGTACAAACAATGCCTCAATTTGCAGCTTTTAAATGCCTTTCTTTGTGCTGATGCCTGTCGGGCTCCTGATTCAGAGCTGGGTCTATGAAGTGAATAATAAGAGTAAATGCATGTAGATCATGGTTGCAGCACAATAGACGTGGAAGTCGAACAAATACGAATTGGCTCCTGTTTTCTTCTTACTGCTTGAGTATTTGGCGTATAAACAAAAGACGAGTTTCCCAAGCCACTAAAATATGCAGGTGGAGCTGAGCCTCCGGCAGTGTTAGCACTCTGCGAGTGGAGGTTGTGGGCAATGACTCAGATAGAAACTCACTCAGGCTGAAGCTCAGATGGAAAGCGCGAGAAAGAGAGAAGATGGATGGATGGAACTCCAGCTGGGAAGAAGGAATTTCGTTCTCGCCCCCTAAGACCACCCCTTCCTCCTCCTCCTCCTCCTTCTCAACTTCCTCCCAAGCACTCATATCCAGCCATGCGTGGGCCAGCAGGGTGCCATCTGTCATTATTAGGCGAGGGCTACCTGCTGCCTGCGAGCCTTGCCATTAGGCTCAAGCCACAGGTGGAGAGCAGTAGGGGCCGGACAAACAGAGCGTTAAGGAGTCCTTCTGAAGCCGCGGGGCGCAGGCCGCATTATACGCTGCATATCGCAGGCTAATGGGCCTGTCACTATAGGCATACCTACCAGGGACTTAACCAGCTGACACAGGGGTCTCAGGGAGGGCACATGACCTTCACTTGTAGTAGTGACCTACAGTTCCTACAGACCCAATTTAATTTCCAGTCAGCCAGTAAGTTATGTTAGACCCACCAACACAAGTGGTAAGGGGTTATCTTGTGAGTGAGGTTGAACACTGGTGAGCTTGCTCATGTCAAGGACACTTGAACTATCAGAGTCTGAACGAGGCATGATAGTGGAATACCTCGACTGGGCTCAAGTTGGGTGACGGTGCAGACCACACCATTCCTCAGAACTCTCCAGAATGATCCTCAAACCAGTTCAGGACTACTTGGGCCCAATGGCACAGTGCATGCTGGAATATCCCATCATTGCTGGGGTACATGAAGTCCATAAAGGGCTGCAAATGGTCACCAAGCAGTGAAATACAGTGGACACTGGTCAATAACATGTTTAGACGGACCAGTGGACCCAACCCATGCCATAAGAACACACCCCTCACCAGTCTGGAACCACCACCAGCATGCACAGTGCCTTGTTGACAGCTGGGGTCCATGGCTTCATTGGGTCTGCACCACACAGGAACCCTACCATGAGCCCCAAACAACTGGTACCGTGACTCTAGCATCCACTTAGCAACCTCAGGAGCCCAGGTGAGGCGCTGTGTCTGGTGTGGTGGTGTTAGCAGAGGCACTCTGGTGGGTCT
The DNA here is from genome assembly GCA_034552555.1 of Semaprochilodus insignis. Taxonomy (NCBI): domain Eukaryota; kingdom Metazoa; phylum Chordata; class Actinopteri; order Characiformes; family Prochilodontidae; genus Semaprochilodus; species Semaprochilodus insignis. The sequence continues at coordinate 33,609,950 of CM067474.1, forward strand.
TCTGCTCCCATATCCCATGGAAGCTAAAGAACGCTGCACTGACATGCGGGATATGTGTGTGGGGCTCCTGCATTGAAGGTGGATGTGATTTCTGCCAGAGTCGCTTGTCTGTTCACATGGACAGTTCTAGCCAGCCGCCGCCAGTCACCAACATAAAGCACCTGTGGTCGCCCTTTGCGCTGTCCACTGTGGGTGGTGATGCCTTCTGTGATGTATTCCTGGTACACACGTGACGCTGTGAATTGAGGAATGTTAAATGACTGCACAACTTTGAAAATGGAATGTCCCATCATGCCCCACCATCATGCCTTGTTTACACTCCAATAATTCCTGTCTCCTTGCCATGAGCACGCTGACCAGGTTTTAACCTCACTCACAAGATAACACCTCACAACTTATACAGTTGTGGGCATTCCCAAGACATCTCATGTCAGTGTTGATATCCAAGGAAGATACAGCAAACAGGTGATTCTAGTGCCAAAGAAAAGTGACATACGGAGTTCGGGGGAGTCCCTCCCCCAAAACAAGCCAAGAACCAATCCTGGGAGCGGACCCAAGCATTTGGGACAAGTGTGTAAACATCCTAAGACTGAAGTTTGGAGTTATGTCTCTCTGAGGAACTGAAATTGAGTCTCTGGAAAAGAATGGAAGCTGTAATGAAGGTGAAGAGTGGAGAGACTAAACACACATTTGATGTTGTGTTTCCATATCTGACGACTTTTCCACAGTACTTTAGTTCTGGATCACCAGCTGGCTGGAGCTCCATTCTAAAACTCCAATGCTGGGGGGCGTTATTACACCTCCAGCCCACACTATGCATTGGACATGGTGACCTTAGGCTCATGTGCAGCTGCTCCAGATTGTCCCACTCTGTTGAAAGGGTTGGAACGAGGAGCTATAGAGTTGGTTGGGTCTGAAACAAACGAGCAAACTGTGCAGCAGGCAGATTTTCTTGTCTGTAGTAATTATGCCGTTTTGATTCTACAGTAGTAGAGTTCCATATGTTATTGTGGCAGCTCTTTGAAAAGCTTCCCCATATTATCAACTTACTGCTAATCTGCCGCAACAGAAATGGACAGACAATTACAGAAGCATATCCATTTTTCCGAGGTACATCCTAAGTGATAGGAAAGCGCATTAATAATGACATTTTCATAATTTGCCATGAAAAGACACACTATCGAAAAACGTAATAAGCATTCTCTGGGGATCTAAGGACAGTGAGATAAGACGAGGAAGAAGGGAGGAGCGCGGTGAGGTCAGGAGGTGTAGAGAAGACGTGAGCCAACCACGCAAGTTAGACGTTCAAGAAGATATAAGGAGCAGAGAAGGATCAAACATGGGTAAGTAGTAGAGCTTCATTCGGGCCTGACATTTTGGACCCAATGTAGTTTAATGAAATGATCCAAACCACAGCACCAAGATTAGCCCCAATCCCAGCCAATCAGAGACCTGACTGGTGGCGTGGTGGTCCATACATGATGAAGGTATACAGCATATAACCTCCTCTGATGTCCAAGAACTCAAAATGCCTTACAGAAAATTTGGGATTGTTGGGATTGATTGGGATAGTTTTCTCTGGGAATCTACACACCTAGCAAAGATGGCTCTTCAAGGACTCTTTAGTAAGCACAATGCTTCCTTTTAGAACCATGACTACTTCTTTGCATGGTGGAATGGTTCTTCAGTTTGATGGAGAATGTGTTGTACTGTACATGTTGTACTGCTCTATGTAGCACCAAAAAGGCTTTTGCTGCTGTTCCAAAATCAGCAGCGTAAACATAGAAGAACTTTTTGGCGCATATATACATATGGAAGCATTTTTGAAAAGGTTCTAATGTAGAACCACATACAATACATCAGAATAGGAACCGGAACAGGAGTTATATGATACAGAACAGCCCACCCAAACTCTATCTGCTATACATGCACACAGCACTGCAACACTATTGTTATCCAACAGTTTTATCATCTTCTTCTTCTTGGTTGAGACATTTGGTCTCCTAACTAGTCCCACAATTTTCCTGATATCAACACTATTCCGGCTCTGGAACGTTCATTCATTTTCACCCCCCTTTACAACTCATTGTTTCCTTTAACCTACAGCCACCAAACTGCATGTACACACTCAGGGCAGACCCACGAACTCTAATCCACAGACATACTGGCCCACACTCCTCTATGTGTCATTTATTCATCCCTCAGTCCACCCATAGACTTCCATTCACTCTGCACTTCCTTCAGGAAACGCACTTTTCTAGTTTCTCTAATCTCTTCTTTATTATGTATATGCTGTACTTATAAGATATCTCACTGCCCACCTGCTCGGATATCTCCTCATCTGTCTTAACTTGCTTTTCCATGCTTTGGTTTCCTGCAGTTCTTCCCATTGCTCTTCATCTTCACATAATTCACAGTAATAAACAGTAAACTCTATGGAGTGCTGTTTCATCAGAATTTCCGTTCCCCCTTCAATAATGCAGCAGTTACACACTTCTGACCAAACAGATATCTGAATGTTAGTACTACATCACTGAAGGTGGACCAGAAAGTAAGACTAAGAAGCTAACTTGAGCTTGATCTGATCTCTATCCACTGTATGTGTTACAGTCAGTAAACTGGGGCTGTAGCACTTAAGGTGGCGCTGGTTTAACCCTAAAATTACTACAGATACACACAATATAACAGTTACAGTTCAGCGTTTCTCTGCTTTTATCTGCCTCTACAGATAAGAGTCTCTACATTAACACATAGTACAGTTTTTTAAAAAGTATTTGGACAAATGTGCTAATGATTCAAGTTTCACGCTCGGATGCGCATGTGACGTAAGCAAGGACGGGCCTTATCGCTGTACCTGACTGACCCAACAGCCACAATTGCAGACATTCAGCAAGCAGTGACGCTCTCCATGAGTCATCCTGTTAGTCCCAGCACCGTTGGCAGA
>CM067474.1:33642175-33695552 GCA_034552555.1 Semaprochilodus insignis
TGGAATGTTGATGATGGGAAAATCTGGAAAACCTGGAAATAATATGTTTTCTGTGGGGGACTATTTTACCTCACAGTGCCCTGCAGCATGTATCCCTCCACCATGAATGGAGTTTAAGGCTGAAATCTTCTCCAAACTATCATAAACAGCGTCTCAGACATCAGGCAGCGTATTCATAACCATCTCATGTAGAGAGTTCTTTAACCAGGATACTGGAAACAATCTTCCCAGATCAATAACTTCACAACTTAGTGTGGTTCATTTACACCAGACACACCTGGAGCTGCGGAGTTTAATGTAGAAATATTCACTGTATAAAGATGTTCATCCAGACGCACACTGCAGAAACAAGAACCCCAACAAGAACCAACTGAACTCACGGTTCTAAGAGTGTATGTTCCACCTGTTCGAGAGACAGAACCATTATAATCACAGAGATTAACCACTTTTCTAGTCATTTCATATCACTCTAAAGCAGCTAACTAGGCTAATTAGTTAGCTAGCTAACATGCCATTTAGCTTATTAGCTGGAATGAACCAATAGACTGCCCTACACACACACATCTACATTTACACAGAACTGTGTGGAGAATCAAGCACAACTTTTATTTTTCTCTGTCGGGTGTTAATATGAGCAGAAACACTCGTTCTGTGGCCGCTAGAACAAGCGCTAATAGCGTTAGCTTCTCCTAACTGGTCTCAATATTCACTGTATAGAGATGTTTTTAAACATACACACTGCAGAAACAAGAACCCAAACAGGAACCAACTGAACTTATGGTTCTAACATTAGTGTATGTTCCACCTGCTCAAGAGACAGAACCATTATAACCACCGTGATTAGCTACTTCTGGTCATTTTATGTCACTCTAAAGCAGCTAACTAGGCTAATCAGCTAGCTAGCTAACGTGCCATTTAGGTTATTAGCTGAAATGAACTGATATACTGCTCTACTCTGCAAACACACACACACGTCTACATTTACACGGAACCGTGTGGAGAATCAAACACAGCTTTTATTTTTCTCTGTCGAGTGTTAATATGAGCAGAAACACTCGTTCTGTGTCCGCTAGCATAAGCACTAATAGTGTTAGCTTCTCCTAGCTGGTCTCCTGATGTAGTAATGCTCTCTACAGAGTAATGACTCTAAACATACGGATCAGCACATCATCACACCGTCCTAGTTTACACTCTGGAGCTCTTATTGGTGTGTAGTAGTGCTGGTGGAACTTCATCTTCATCTGGAGAGTAAAGGATTCACTAAACTGTGATTAGCTTCAGATGCTAATGTTAGCAAACACAGATGATCCTCAGTGCTAATACAGCAGCTCTACCTGCTTTAGAAAGCTGGAAAACCGGAAACACGAAAGGAAATCCATTACATACTCTGGAATATTTAACATTACAGCCTCAAACACAACTTATTTTCACTCTTATTGATAATGTTTTATCTGTAATTATTGAGTTTATTGCTAATTGGGCATAAATTGAGCTCTCCACCCAGAAGTGTCCAAAACCCTATGTTTACAAATATATGAATTTGTTCTATAGCATTTCAGAGCAAACCACCTTGTTTACATTCTGTGCAGAAGTTTTGCGGAATCAGTGGAATTAACTTTTAACAGGGGCGAATTTCACGATGACTTCTCTGAAATAGCAAAAGGTAAAAAATTACATCTCCAGCCTTCAAAATCGATGCACCGCGACATTTCAGGTTTGTGGTTTGGAGGAAAAAAGGCCTCCAAGGAAGCTGCAGCCTTCTGAAGTCATGAATAAACATGGCGACGCAGAGCAGCCGGACAGTGAAAACCATTCCCCTCCAATAACACAAGCAAAAACAAACAAGCCTTCCTTGAAATATGAATTTATTTGTGGATGCTTTTCACAAACGCTCCCAGAGCATGCTGCGCTAAAGGAGAGGCAGATTAACCGAGCAGCTGCTCAGATAGAATTGGTCTCTGGAAAGACCTGTGTAGAGAAAATATTCCAAGTACTTTACAAGAATTCCTCACTTTTCCATCTCACTCATCTGCACCGAGCAGCAACTCCTACACACTTGATTGAAGGTAAAGCTGATAGTTTGGGTGAGCAGCAACACAAACCTATCTGAGCCATCTGGAGGGCACCAGATAGCAAAGCTAAAGGAACAGATGAACCTGCATATGCCGTAGATCCAAGACATTGATGGAAGATTCCGGATAACCAATAGATTAATACTGAGAAACAGGAAAAAACTTACCTGTGTTTTATTATATAGCCATTTTATTGACTATCTAAACCACCAGTGAACCTACACATGTCTTCTGAGTTTATATGGAATGTTGACGATGGGAAAATCTGGAAAACCTGAAAAAAAAAAGTTTTCTTTGGCAACTATTTTGCCTCACATCTTTGGAAATGTGTGTACGAGACCTCTTGCTAGAACTGCGTAATGCTTTACGGCACTACCTCACATGCCAACAACTATAGATCCTCAGCAGCTATAAGAAGAAGCTAGCTCAGTATTCCCAGCAAGGACATAATGGCAGAGGCTGGGAAGAGACGGAGTAAGATGTTGTCAGAGGAAGCAAGTGACCGACAGAGTAAATCTAGGACTGGCTTTTACTGGCTGGTGAGAGCTAAAGAGATAAAGGATGTGAGATGGAAAAAAACACCCCCAGCAGAGTGTTCATCCCTGATAATGGTATTTATGGAAGACTGTAGGCTGGAATCTTATCTGTGTCCCTGTCTCACAGAGTTTTGTAGATGCAAAAAGTACCTCCCGTTTCAGGCTGAATGCAAAGGAAGAAATTAATCTCATATCAAAAAGTTTGGTCAGTCTTTGTCCATCTTATGGCAAATTAGCCATGCAGCTCCTGGCATAAAATCGCATAATCACTTAATACAGCATAATACAGAAGTAGTGTCTCTCAGTATGGTGTTGGGCCGCCGTGTTTGCTAACCCAACATGCCAGACGTCTCGGCATGGAGTTGTAGAGGTTCCTAATGGTGTCCTGTGATAATCCATCCCATGCAACTTGAATACTCTCACACAGTTCCTGCAGATGGTGCAGTAGGGGTGGCGGTGGAGTGACACCAGGCCTTCTGGACGTGTGACACGTGACAACAAACCGTTCATCTTGGCGCTGCCCACGGTGCCTTCACACATGGATTCATTGGTCGTCTCCACCAAGACAAAAGCGGGACTCATCACAGAAGATGACCCGCTGCCATTCTGAGTCACTCCACGACAAGTCTGTCAGTCTTTGGCGCTGACGAGGGTGAAACTCCAATCATTAGTATGTCTCACGATGGCAAACCTACCCACCAAGTTTCATTCCTGTCGGCTGCTTCCTTCTGGCTGCAGCTAAGAATTTAGCACCATTTGTGCTGCACACGGAGGAATCTGTCTACCGCATTTAAGCCATCCATGCTGTGAAACACCCACATACACACACTTGTGGTGGGCAGCCCAGTTGGGGGTTAGGTGCCTTGCTCAAGGGCAAAGTGTGAACAACTGAAGCCCACAAGTGAAGTGTCTTGAAGCCCTTTGTTTGCAAACAATGAATTAATTCCACGTCAGCTGTGTGGAACTGTTCCGTGGTTACATTAGACACCAGATTCATGATCTTTGTTCATGTGGAGCATCAAGATGCCCAAGAACTTCTACTGAAAACACAAGCAAATATGCCGCTAACACAGCTAAACTACAGAAGCAGAATGGTCCCAGGAAGCATGTAAGCGCCATCTGTGTGCTCAAATGATGGAAACATTACCAAGCCACAGACGAAGAGTAAACATCTATGTTGGTTTTGTCCAAATAAAGGGAGATTTTAATAGTAATAAATGCATATTTACTTTAATAACTTGCAGTTTCTTAAGGTTTACTGCATTTATTCAATTAATAATGAAAATAGCAAATAAAAAACCGTTCTTTTTATTCATTAGATTTTACTTATTGTTTTTGGGTTTTGTACTCCTGTCCTATATCTCAGTTTTAGCCAGGAATTTTCTGGAGTTTCTCGCGTAACAGATATCACTGGGCTGGAATACATCTTGTGAGCATATTTAAGAGTTTCTGCGTTCTCGTTTTTGATTAAGAAACTTCTGAAGATGTAGAAAGTGTCTCTGTTTGATGAGCTTCCCTCAAAAAACTCAAATAATACATAAGACCTTCCACAAACTGTTTCCACAGCATAACATTAGGGGTGGGAGCGGGTTTTGCAGTCATATAACTTTACTCACAGGAAGTCCAGTAAAATTGCTTTCTCTCATTATCATTCATAAAGAACCTCAACTACATTCACCAGCTTTTATTAAAGCAATACAGTGCATTATAACAGAAGACGAGAGCATTCAGTGCTGTGAATGTAGACTTTAAAGCGTAGCTTTAAAGGTCAGCACAGAGTGGCCTAATGAATAAATGTACGTGGGATGTACATGAACGCATTTTCAAGACTTTTGTTGCCTTTTTCTAAAACAATAACCACCAAAACACAGACAAACACACTCAATGTGTGTACACAGGAAAGAATGCATGTAGGAAATTAACCTAAACTACCTCAAACAGTTACACTCATCATCAACAGAATCAACCGACAGGACTGAAACTTGGTGAGTAGGTTTGACATTGTGAGACATGCAAACGATTCATTTTCGACCTGTACCTGACTGACCCAACAGCCACATCTGCAGACATTCAGCGAGCAGTGAAGTCCTCCATGAGTCATCCTGTTAGTGCCAGCACCATTGGCAGACGGCTGCACCCCGCAGGACTACATGCACACAGAGCGTTATGACGACTGTCCTTAACACCACGTCACCGTCACCAAAGACTGGAATGATGTTGTGCCAGACTGTCATGGAGTGCCTCAGAGCAGCAGCGGGTCATCTTCAGTGACGAGTCCCGCTTTTGTCTTGGTGGAGACGACCAACGAATCTGTGTGTGGAGGCACCGTGGTCAGCACCAAGATTAACGGTTTGTTATCACGCGTCACATGTCCAGAAGGCCTGGTGTCACTCCACCTCCACCCCTACTGCACCATCTGCAGGAACTGTGTGAGGATATTCAAGCTGCATGGGATGGATTATCACAGGACACCATTAGGAACCTCTAAAACTCCATGCCGAGACGTCTGGCAAACGCGGCGGCCCGACGCCGTACTGAGAGGCACTACTTCTGTATGTGTAGCTCAATAAATATTGATCATATCAGTCTAAATTTATCATAATTTATTGTTCCTGGTAACCTTTATCTTCCTTCCCAATAGCACTGCAATCCCAGACTTCCTTCTGGGACTTCCTGTCAGGGCCTATTGCCTTGTAGAAGAGGGTTTCTCATCTACTAGGTGGTGGACCACAAGTGGGCCATGAACCATTATCTGGTGATCCTATTGGCCTGGTCATGGCACATTGTTGCAAACATCAGTGGAATACTGATAATAACAGGTCGGATGGTTCCTCTCCTCTTTAGCCAGGAGGATCCATGATTTTCTAAAAGAATTCCAGATTGTAGTTCCACAGGACACTTTTCCACTTCTCCACAGTCCAGCTTAAATGAGCTGGGGTCCAGAGAAGGTGGTAGCGCTGTTTCTGGATCTGATTATATGTGGGTTCTTCTCTGCATGGTGGACTTTAACTTGTGTTTGTGGAGCAGTGATGAATGTGTTCACAGACGATGGTGTTGGGAAGTGTTCCTGATCCCATGCAGTGATTCCACTACATAGCCGGGTCTCTTGTTAATGCAGTGCCGTCTGATTACCATCAAGATCGCCACCATCCAGTACTGGTTCTAGTTCTTGTCCCTTGCGTACAGCGGTTCTCTGGGTTCTCTGGATCTGTTAATGACAGTATGTAGTGTAGATGATGATCATCTCCAGGTTCTTTACTGTGTTGCATTGCGGAACGATCTTCTTGAATTGGTGTATCATTTGCCCACCAGGTTGTATGACTGTAGATATATATACGGCATTCGTCTGAACCCTTGCATAAAGTGATCTTGAGGCATTAGCTTGGAAATAACCCTGTAGCACTTTACTGATGAAGGCTAGCTTCATTAAGGGTTTACAAGATGTTTATTCATGGTTATTAATTAGGTAATTAACCTTTATAATTCATTAATAAGCAGTTATAACACATAAACAAAAGGGTAGCAGTGATCCTGCCAAATAGTGAGCCCACATTCATCTATACTGTTGAAACTCAGATGTTTCTGGTTACTGAAGCCTTTAATTTGCCCTAATATTTCGTCTTCCGTGACTGCAGTGTGTCATCAGTTTGGGAATTGGGTAGCAGTTGAAGATCAGTGTAAGGGAAATGCTTCAACATGCTTTCTACTTCTGCACAAATCCAGTAGCCCCTTCCATCTCACGTCCAATAAGCACTTCAGAGCGATGTTGGTCCATACGTAGCAGCTTTAATAGCGTCCTTAATGAAGCAGCTCAGCAGCCTCTGAGCCATCCTCACTGAACTCATTTTAATAGCCACCGAAAACACTGCAGCTGTAGCCTTGTGCCCCATGATACTGGCTAATTGGATTCTTTATTAATTAAACCTAATCTTATTTGTTTGGCTTTACAATGCTAATGCAGTTAGCAGACCTTCAAGCAGCGCATTAAACAAACGCCAAATAACATGCTATAACTGTGATTAGCTTTAAGGGTAATTAGCAAGCCAATATAATATGCAATTTGGAATCAATCCCTAACTGCCTCACAAGAGACACTGAATTATGACATGGGAGACTAGCATGGATTCTTCAGAACAATGAATGGAAATAAATAAATGAATAAATCAGCCTTTTTCTTTTGGCTCCATGTGGAATTGCTAAGTATGCTACATCACTGATATTGCTCAGGGATGCACCTATGGGATATGGGAATTCTGTGATGATGCCAGTCTCCAACAGTTCACATGTTCACATTACTAGTCTAGCCTATGTTTTATTTTTTCAGCTCAAATCTTTCAGCTCTTAAACAGTCAGAGGTAGTAGCTGATGCCCAGCCTGATCAGAGATGATGATTCTGATTATTCTAATTTTCCCAGTCAACCATTGTTTTTGCATATTCATCCACTGTGTCACATCATCTGACACAAGAAACAGAGTACAGGTTGGAAGGGGTGGATAATAATAATAAACCTAATAATAAATGTGATTGGCTCAGCCCAGGGTGTGTATAGAAAACGAACCAATGGGTTATTTGTCAGGCATTTTTCTAAATTGAAAATTATTCCTAAACCTAGCCTCAACCCAAAACCTAATCATAACCTTCACCTTTGCCCAAATCTTGACCCTAACCTTAACCCCAAGCCAAATCCTAACCCAAAACCTAATCCCAACCCTCACTCTGGCCCTAATCCTGACCCTAACCAAACCTAAGCACGTTTATAATAGCCTGTTGAGGATGCTGAGATGGTCTGTATATCATCTGTTACATGTGCAGTGACTTCTACAGATATGGACCTCCAAATACAGTGAATCCAGCAGATTTTCAATCTATCTGATTTACATTGTAATTAAAAGTCTCTTGATAGTCTACGGAATGTATTGAGCCGCTTCCACTGATATGTTGTTGTAACCCTAACCTCAACCCAAAACCTAATGCTAACCCTAACGCAAAACCTAATCCTATCCCTAACCTCAACCCAAAAACCAGATGCTAATCCTAACCTCAACCCAAAACCAGATCCTAACCCTAACCTCAGCCCAAAACCAAAACCTAATTCTAACCTCAACCCAAATCCTAATCCTAACCCTAACCTCAACCCAAAACCTGATCCTATCCCTAACCTCAACCCAAAACCAGATCCTAACCCTAGCCTCAACCCAAAACCAAATCCTAACCCTAAACCTAATCCTAACCTCAACCCAAATCTAATCCTAACCCTGTATTGAATGTATTCAACTGCTTCATCTTTGATATGTGTTGTTACTGAGTGTCTGTTGAGCAACTATTGTGTCTAAGAAGAACCACTCCAAATAAAGCCTCACCAAAAGCCCAGTATGCCAGATTACCAGTCCAGCTGTTCTTAACAAGACTTCCACCCAGCATTCCAGCAAGATCCTAACCCTAATCCTAATCTAATCCAAAACCTGATTCTGACTTTCACCCTGACCCTAAACCTAACCTCAACCCAAAGCCTAACCTAACCCTAAACTCAACCTAAAACCAAATCCTAACCCTAACCTCAACCCAAAATCTAACCTAACCCTAACCTCAACTCAAAACCCAATCCTAATTCTAACCCTAACCTCAACCCAAAATCTAATCCTAACCCTAACCTCAACCCAAAACCAGATCCTAACCCTAACCTGAAACCAAAACGCAATCCTAACCTCAACCCAAAACCTAATCCTAATCCAACCCTAACCTCAAACCAAAATCTAATCCTAATCCAACCCTAACCTCAACCCAAAACCAAATCCTAACCCAAAACGTAATCCTAACCCAAAACTTAACTTTAACCCAAAACCCAATCTTAACCCTGTATTGAATGTATTCAGCTGCTCCATCACTGATATGTTGTTGTTACTGAGATTCTGTTGAGTATCTATTGTGTCTAAGAAGAACCACTCCATATAAAGCCTCACCAAAGACCCAGTATGCCAGATTACCAGTCCAGTTTAGCAACTTGCACAACTGTTTGCCCGTTTTGTGAGATGTCGTAGAATGTCTGCCCGTCTCTTTTCATGGCATGAATGATTTTGCAAAATTACAAGAAAGCTGTGTTGCATACAGTGTGTGTAATTGGGATTGAAAACGTAATCTGCACTCTCCGTTTGTTCTGATGACTGAAATGATCCAGATTACCCTACAACATTCCTTTCTTACCAAGACTTCCACGCAGCATCCGCTCTCATTACACATTTGACTTGCACACAAAATGGGAACTTCAGCGCTCAGAGAGCCTTGAACTGACCTCCACGTCCCCCACAAGCCACGGCCCTCTCTAATGGCCTAATCAAGCTTATTTCCTCCGGCTGGCAATGATGGTGGCGAGGGTGTGACACCGCTCCTTCCCTGCGTCCTCCGTGGTCAATCAAACGGTCACAGACAACACGGTGCTCACCCTAATAAAATCCCAGCTGAGGAGAAAGTGCTTTAGATTAACTGGAGTCTGTTGAAATAAACCGTGGCGTGAACAGTGTGATTGAAATTGACATGGGGGGCTCGGAAGTCCTTTTTATTTTTTTGAGGCTTAATAGGCGGAACTTTGGCATTATAATGGATAATCAAGACGGGACAATTGAGTTCCTTGCACGGTCCAATCAGGCAGTGATTTTCTCACCAGGGGCATTTTTTTAAAGCAGCTGCTTTGCATGCGAAACCAGCCTTGCAATGGCTTCCACCAGGACCTTAGCAAGTCCCGGAACAGCAGTTGAGGAGGTTGTTTAGTGGCGGGAGTTAGAACCACACGTCCCACCCCCACCTCGGTTTACACAGCACTACAACTCTGCAGGAGTAAAAGCAATAAGCAGGCATGTTTCCACTATAAGCAGGCCTGCAATGAGCACGCCTCGGGCTACACTTAGCTGCAGCTTCTTGTCTAGTCACCGTAGGCGGGTGTCTTTTTGCCTTGGCACAATGAGAGGGCGGTTGGGTTGGCAGATAACATTTAACTTCAGGTCCCGCTAAGCCTGGAGTTAAGGAGTTCTGGAGAAGTGCTACAGCATATCGGTGACCTATAAAACAACTCGTATCCGTTGCTTCTACCTCTCACATGTGCCGGTCAAACCCTGGAAGATCTCTTTAGTGGAAGCGTTTGTCTCAAAACACCTAAAAAAACAGAAAAGGAATTCATGCAAAAGATCAAATATTGAGGTCAGGGGGTGGAACCAGTGGGGTTCATTCATATTCATATTTGGAGCCGTTTATTCCTCCATATTACTCCAGTGCAGAGCCACTGGAGCCTATCCCAGCACTCACCGGCCATGAAGGCATGAAACACATTGGACAAGCCGCCAGCCCGTTGCAGGGTGGGTGGCAGCTAAATAGAGAATAATGGAGGAAATTTAATTGAACAGGGATTAGTTGAATTTCCTGTTCCACCGTAAGTCAAGCAGCAGTACAGGTACCGGAATGTATATGCCACGCATGTGACATAAGCAAGGACGGGCCTTATCACTGTACCTGACTGACCCAACAGCCACGATTACAGACATCCAAGTAAACAGTGATGTCCTCCATGAGTCATCCTGTTAGTTCCAGCACCATTAGCAGACGGCTGCACCACACAGGACTACATGCACGCAGACCGTTACGACGACTGTCCTTAACACCATGTCAACATCACCAAAGACTGCAATGGTGACGTGCCAGACTGTCATGGAGTGACTCAGAATGGCAGCGGGTCATCTTCGAGTCCCGGTTTTGTCTTGGTGGAGACGACCAACGAATCCGTGTGTGGAGGCACCGTGGTCAGCACCAAGATGAACGGTTTTTAGTCACGTGTCACACGTCCAGGAGGCCTGGAACCATCTGCAGGAACTGTGTGAGAATATTCAAGCTGCATGGGATGGATTATCACAGGACACCATTAGGAACTCCACGCCAAGATGTCTGGAATGTTGAGTTAGCAAACACGGCGGCCCGACGCCTGTACTTCTACACTACTAGGACACTACTTCTGTTTGTGTAGATCAATAAATATTGCCCATATCAGTGTAAATTTATCATCGTTTATTGTTCTTGGTAACCTTTATCTTCCTTCCCAACAGCACTGCAATCACACACTTCCTTCTGGGTACAGATATTACTTTGATGAGGAGTGTAACTCAATATTTACTGCCCAATTAAGCGATGAACGTCACAGTCTTATGTAACCGAGGCTCCATCTCCAGTCACACACTTCTGTACTGCGGTTCGGGACGCAGCTTGGCTGTTTTTGAAGTTGGCGCTGATGCTGCCATATGATGCCAAGTGAAAACAGCAGGCATAAACGCTGTTTCAAAGCCGTTTCATGGATTTATGGATACAGGAAACTGGGCTGCCCTCCAGGGATAGTTTTACGTTGCTCAGCAGCATATTAAGCATTTATAGCCCATCAGATAAAAGGGTGCTACTAGTTTTGGGGAAAAACAGGAAGACTATCTCACTATGTTTAACTGAGGTGACCAGAGGGGTGGACAAAGTGCACAGGATGGTGGCACTGGCCACCCCTGACCACACCTCAGCGCTGCCCCTGGACCTGGTCAAATATTAAGGATACTGATTGGGACAAACGATTGAGAACATGAATGTTCTTATGCCTGAAAAGTCCTTTTTGACGGCCAAACAGAATTTGTTTTCTCGTGAAAGGAGCCCTGACGCCATTAGATGCTATCCTCACATTCAAACAGTATGAGTTCCTCATGGCTCAAATGGAGGAGGTGTATTGAAAACCTTTATTCCTCATAATCTGCGCAGTTTTTTTTTTTTTTGATCCGGCGGGGAACAAAAACCAGCATGTTCTTTATTTTTTCCACATAAAAAAAGCCCTTGACAAAAACCCCAGCTCTGTCCTTGAGCCTGTTCTGCACTCTTAAGTGGGCTTACATTAGCTGCGTGGAGGTTTTTGAAAGCCCTACATGGTATAGACATAAATAATCGCAGAGAAAATAAAATTCAGAGAGAGGCTGTGTGGGTGAGAAGAAAGGCTGAGCGCACACAGCCAAGGGATGTATTGAGCAGACGTGTCCCTTTAGCGGGCAGCCCTTCGGGGAGAATGGCGCCGAACAGGCGCATCTTGTCGAACATGTAAAATCATCTGCGTGTCGTGTTCACGCCGACCCATTTCCAGCGTTCCAGGACGCGCATGGCTGCCTCATCTGCATAATCTGTGTTGAGGCGAACAAAGGCTCCCCCTGAAATAGCCAGCGATAAGCTAGTCATGGGCTCCAAGCAGAGCGGGTGTCTTTTTCATATGGCCTGAGGTGCCAGGGAACATCAGGAAGAAAGGAAAGGAGCGGGGCAGGGGGCTTTCTGGCTAGTTGGGACAGTGTTGAAAATGCTAATCCACTTGTTGAGCCATGACGTATCGAGCTTGACATCCGGGTCCTACAGCCTCTACTGTACTGGCTGAGGTTCTGGATCTGGATCTGGATCCAAAAAGCTACTTAGTTATCATTCTAGATCTTTCCTTGTGGTGGGAAAGAGAAGAGGCAGTAGTGTAACTCATAAGGTCAATCCAAACCCTCACCCTTGCCCTAACCCTAACCTCAACCCAAAACCTAATCCTAACCCTGGGCCTAATCCTAACCCTAATCCTAACATCAACTCAAAACCAAAGTCTAACCCCAAAACCTGAACCTAACCTTAACCCTAAATTTAATCCTAATCCTCATTTTACCAGCCTTGGGCCTAACCCTAACCTCAACCCAAAACCTAATCCTAGTCCAAACCTAATCCTAACCCTCACCCTGGCCCTAACCCTAACGTCAACCCGAAACCTCATCTTAACTCAAAACCAAATCCTAACCCCAAAACCTAACCCTAACCTCAACCCTAAATTTAATCCTAATGCTCACTTTACCTAACGTTGGGCCTAACCCTAACCTTAACCCAAAATCTAATCCTAGTCCAAACCTAATCCTAACCCTCACCTTGGCCCTAACCCTAACGTCAACCCAAAACCTCATCCTAACTCTAAACCAAATCCTAACCCCAAAACCTAACCCTAACCTCAATCCTAAATTTAATCCTAATCACCTAACCTTGGGCCTAATCCTAATCTCAACCCAAAACCTAATTCTAGCCCAAGCCTATTCTTAACCCTCACCCTGGCCCTATTCCTAACCCTAACCCAAAACCTAATCTTAACCCTAACCTCAACCCCAAACCTAATCCCAACCCTTACCCTGACCCTAATCCTGACTCTAACCAAACCTAATCCAGTTAATCTCCAGTTGCAGGATGGTGTCAGCATCACGTCTATAACAGCTTGTTGAGGATGTTGAGATGGTCCCACAGTGTGGGAAATGCTAATCTGCTTGTTGAGCCATGACCTATTGACTTTGACATCCAGGTCCTATAGCCTCTGCTGTACTGTCTGAGGTTCTTATTGTCTGAATAGATCTGGATCCAAAATACTACTCAGTTATCATTGTAGATGTTTCTTTGTGGAGGGAAAGAGAAGAGGAGGTGCTGTCATAAGGTAAGTTACAGTTCTTACACCAATGAAGAAAAACCCCTGGACCAAACTGTCTTTTTGTGTAAACTATAGTCTGTACAGTCTGTGGGTTTTATAGACTGTTTCTTGCTATGAATCTTCATGTTCTGGTTGTCAGCCTTGCCAGTCTGACGAGCTAATGAAGATAGCCAGCTAGCTAGTTTAGGCAGAGACAACTAGCTAAGGCTCATAGTAGCTAAGGCTAGCTATCTTGGCTTTAGCTGGGCAGCACATGAAAACAGCTAACAGCCAGAACATGAAGATGTGGGTTCATAGCAAGAAACACTCTAAAAACCCACAGACTAGTCAAGGAGATCTGTAAAGGGCCAGTTTGACTTTTGCCTGTAGGCACTAACGTTAGCTAGCTAGAAATTTTGACTCAACAAGGAACAGAGTACTGCTGCATGCTGGAAAGACAGAACCTCAGGCGGCTCAGTAGAGGTTCAGACCCGGACGTGTTAACAAGCAGATTGGAGCTAAAAAAAGTTTAGACCCTTTTGACCCACAGTGGAGCTGAATAAACAAGGAACCGACTGTGAAAGGGTCTACAGGTTCTGTGATTGGTATTTGTTTTGGGATTCTTTGTTTTTTGTAAGAATTTGGACAATTGATGGAGATTCGGAACCCCCGACGCCCCTCTCTGTCACTTCCTGCCGTCCTCACAATCAGTGGAAAGCTGTTCACCCTTCTCCAGGTGCTTTGAATTCAGTGCCACAGCAGAAGCTATGTGGAAACAGCTCACGGCCGACGGACCTTGATTCCCTCCAGCTGCACTCGCTCGCACAGCGGCCATAAAAGCAGCAGTTCATCGGCAGCTGGATGAGTGAGCAGATAAACCCTGGCTGTGTCTCGTTTCAGTATGCAGTGCATCAGTATGTAGTAAATATGAATTTGGGCACCAGCTCAGTCCCTGGAGATGGGAACATCAGGACACTGATGACTCAATTATGTGTGACATGGATGCGAAAACACTAGCATTGACAGGGAAGCTCATCCGCTGTGCTGTGATTAGCCGTACTGTCGCATGTTGGATGAATATTCCAGGCATATCGGGAACGCTCTCACTGGTAGCATAAAGGCTAACTGTGCATTAGTGGTTCTCCTAAGGAATTCATGGCAGATGAAGCTACAAACACAGTCAGCTGACGACTGAATACACAATCAACCTGATCCTTTCAGTAAAGATCTGTGTCTAAAGTTTGTAATAGAACATTTCTAAATGGGCCTAGTTAGCCTGTTAGCAGGCCAGGCTAATTTATAGTCATGGTTTGTTCATACTCTCATCATCAACAGAGTAGCTGCCCCCAGAAGAAAGCGTGGGATTGCAGTGCTACTTGACTAGTTACCTCCACCAAGAGATGTGGACATGGTGCACACTAAGCTCGATATTGCCCTTTGTCAATTTTTAAAATCAGATACGATTTCCTGAATGGGTGTACCAGAAGCGTTTGTCACAATTCCGACAATCCTAATCCTTCCAATCGAGCTCCCGAGCTGATCGGAGGTCCTCTAATATTCACATGTTTGATTTTTCTGACTGAAGCCATGAGCGACTCCTCTAGTGTGAGGTGATCTGTGACACATTCCTTGATTGGGCACACTTCAGCCAATAGAAGCCTAGTTTAAAGCTGGTGTAGAGCGCAAACCTATGGACTCCAGAATGGAAGCTACACTCAGGAGCGCTGGGAAATGCATATGTGTCTCTACAACGTGTCATACAAAAACTACCATAACAGGACGGAGTCAGAGAGAAGCTGGCAGAGATAGCCATCACTGTCAGTCAAGTTGGTCCCAATGCCATTTGCACAGATAGGTAAAGAGAGATGGATGTTGCGGCCAGAGCGCTGTCCTACAGAATAACATTTTGTTTAGCAATTTCATTCATTAAGTACATAAATAAATTAAATAAATAAATAAATAAATACATACATACATACATACATACATACATACATACATAAATCATTTCAACTTTTGATGGTTAGTGTATTTCTGAATGGCATTTTTCCAAACCACATTTTTATTTATTTTATAAAATACAGTTAGAAAATATACTGTAGATAATCACATTGCTATCAAAGGTACTGTATTAAATAAGATTATACATTTTAATATATATATTTATTACATACATACATATTTAATATTCTATTGTATAATTTCAAAATAAAACTTTCATGTATTTATTATTTATTTTTCATTTATGTATTTACACAATTATTTCTACATTTATTTTTTTATTATATTTGGAGTTCTAGATAAGAAAATAAGTTAACCAGCCTGTCAGTTTAAGCAGAACCAGGTTCTTACTTCATCAGTAGACTCTGTGCTCCTTGTGAGCAGCATTAGAGTGAAAGACTATTCCATTAACAGCTGGATTTGTCATGACGTGGTCAGTAATACAGAGTTCAGTTGTGATGATGCGGTCAGTGTGCATATATCCTGCGTATACTTGGTCTAGCCAATCAGATTCCCGGAGCAGAGCTATCCATTTTGTTGTTGAGCATTTCACAAGTCTTAAATTGCTCCTTGGACCATGTTGCAGGCCTCAGCTGCGGAACGCCATCCATGGATCCTTACAAAACCATGGAGTTGATAACCACCGCTTTCTGTTCTGAGGTTCCATCGCTTCCATCACGGATCGTTAAACAGTATTTTTAATATTGTTTAATGATATTTTCCTTATGAGGCTCTAATTATACAGTAATCAATCTTACCCTGGAATAGGAACATGGTGTGGTGCATGAGCCAAGGCGGTATCAGCAGAAGGAGTAATCCTAGTGCAGGACCGTATTAGAGCCGATTGAGTAGGCCTGATAATTGCTGTGACTTGCAAACAGATGTGTACATAATCTGTGATTGATAACTGAATGAAGGTGCATGTAGGCTGCCCTCTCTGTATTCACCGTAGCCACTGTAATTAGTTAGCGATTAGCTCGTTCCCAGGGGCCTTTCAGCACAGAGCGTTTAAACTGCATTAATCCATTCCGATGTTTAGTCAGATCTGGAGACAAACCGCTCCGCCTATCATTTTCTTATTGACGGAATTCTGACGGAATTCTGAGAATTCTGTGTGTACTTGGCACTGACAAAGGATTTGCGGTTAAACTGTTTGAGTCTAAATTAAAGTCATTACCGCATTAATAATAAATGATGAATTAATTGCAATGAAGACTCCCCGCTTATGCAAACAGTACCGTCTTATTATCTATTGTGCGGGCTGCCATTTCAGCAGAATGCTCAGAGGAAAGAAAGATATTAATGCTCTATTAATAAATGATTCCTTTAAATCCACTCCCAGACGGTTCAGTACGGCTCCGTATGAAAGTCCACCAGAACAAGCAGATCTCCTGTTTAGTCTGAACAAGTTAAGTCAACTTGATTTATATGCGCTTTTTAGAACAGAGGTTCTCACAAAGCAGCTTTACAGAGAAGCCGGACCCAAGTCCCCAGTGAGCAAACCAAGGAGAAACTCTCTCAGAGCAAGAGGAAGAACCTCGAGAGGAACCAAGAGTGTTTTCGGAGGAGTGTTGAGTGTTTTAGGAGAAGTATGGAGAGTTTTAGGAGGAGTGTTAAGTGTTTTGTGAGTTACAGGAAGGAAAGTCTGATTAGTCTGTGATTAAGTAGCAGGCTCATTGGATGGGTCAGCGGGATGCAGGCTAAGCTTCCACATAGCATAGGACAGCAGGAAGCTGCACGGAAGGTAAACTGGTCAGAACTGCAGGAAAACAGTGGCACCCAGTTAAGGTAGATGAAGCAACCAGACCACACAGGATGGGCAGTTGTTCCATAGTAGACCACACAGAATGGCAGTGGTTAAGCTTGTGGCCGATGACTGGCACGACTGGCCCAACAGATGCTCTAATCAAGGTGCATAGCTTTCTGAAGGTTTCCTTCCTCATTCTGAAATGCTGAATCCAAAGCATGTATGAAAACCTCCTCTGAACAACGTGCCCCGAGCACTGCTGAGATGGCATGGAGATTTCAGCCCTTATTGGGCAGACCACTGCTCATCCTGCCCGTCATCTCTAAGTGGTGACTCTGAGGGTGCAAGCAACAAGTTTTTCAGGTGGTAGATGATTTAAAAATCATAAAGACTTACCATGCATACATGCTGTGCTAGACGCCCATCTCCCAGGCACCAAGAAGAGCTGCGTGAGGTGGCAGTAAGACCCCCTGAACACCTACGTGCTGGTGACAGCTGCCAAAGATGGCAGCAGGAAGTAATCAGACGTGAAAGAATCCACAGCGAGGCAAATTTAGTATGCCTATGGTTCAATCCTGGTGGCCAAGCTGTTCAGCAAGGGAGGTGACAGGGAGGCCGAGCAGCCCAGATTCACATCAAACAACAGAACATGGGAACATACCAGGTTTTACATTGCCTATGCATTAATTGTCAACCTGTGATTAATCAGAAGTTCATCTGTGTGCAAATGCTTCATACTGGGCCTTTTGCAAATCATCCTGTTTGTCCATTGCTGACATTTCATGGAAGCTTTAGAGCACGTTCTGCCAGAAAGGTCACTCATTCATTGCTCTGACCAAATCACTGGCTGCCACCCATCTTTAAAATAATGCGACTTACTGTTCTGCTGCTTCAATGTTTCAACGTTCCCTTCCACTGTACCACCAGTTTGGTCCTCATACAGTTGTCCGGGGAAGTGGAGGGAATGCGGTAGACTCCGTCCCTGCTGTTTTTATCCAACAGGACCTTTGCAGGTCTCAGTGTACCTTGGTTGACCGCCGGTCTCTTGACCTTACTCCCTGAAGACCTGTGAACTTGCGCAAGGACGTGAACGATGATTGTTGCTGGACTCCCAACCAAGACACTGCAGAAGCTTACAGCACTAATCTGACATCGTGATCAGACAAAAATATGTAGGCCGATTAATGTGCTGTGATCCCCGATGACATAGTGATGTATGCAACTAAGTCAACTAAAGCAATATCTTCGTAAGTAGCCACTACTCCACCAGAGGGCAGCCTAAACCGAACCACTCTAGCTCTGTCTATTTAAGGGATGAGCAAGTCATGACTCACTGAAATGGATCTTGAACAATGACAATAGACCTACAGTCGGAGGGCAAAAGGGCAGGAGCTCACGGCTCCCCTGGGCTCTATCCGCACTCGTTCCTGCATTCTATTATTATATTAACACAACATTTGTGTCGATGAGTGCTCCTCTCGTGTTTTACATGAAGTCTGAGCTTGTCTGTTTCCCACTAGAGCCGACAATAAGAGCTAGCAGTGGTTCAACGTTATGAAACAATAAGCAGCCACTTAATTAAAAAACAGGGTCACAATCTGTTGAAGGGTGACAGCGTGCTAATGGGCTAAAAACACAGACACAGGAACATTAATACAGCAGTTGTCATTACACGGAATTCCCGGTCCAAAAACCTGAGGAAATCTGAGGAATCAAACTCGAACGCTTGCCTGTGTCTACAAAGTATGCCTTGGTTTTTCATGAGTGGTAACTCAGTGCTACTAAACAGCCAGCATAGCAGACAGGTCTTCAACAGCCACACGACTCTCGCTGACAAACACGGCACCACAACCCTGCTAACCAGCCCTACAGTCCAGTACAGAACGATACAAGCGGCATCTCTATAGACATTTAAGCCAACGGTCACAACTGTTTACCAGTTTAAGTTTATCCTACAGCTGTCGCGGTGCTTCCAGTGGTGCTCCATGCTCGCCGCTCTGCTAGGCCACCTCTCCCATGGGCCCACAACCAAAATAGGCTAGTAATGGGATACTATGTTGCTGCCCATTTTCCCTGCAGAGTCGTCCAAAGTCTGGGTGGAATCCTTGAGCACACTGTGTTACAGAGCGTCCACTGTCCCAGTGACACACACTCCACAAGCATGTGCTCTTGGCTGCGCATGCCACCAGGCCTCCCTTGGGGTTGCATCCTTTTCCGCAGAGAGACTGAACGCTGTGTCCCCTCCAAGGCACTTGGGGCGGCAATAGCATGAGTGGAACTCCCCTGAATGCTCTCTGCTTTCCAGTGAGAAAGAGTCTGATTGATTTTGTGTCAAATGTGGACATATTTTTTTGACACATTTTACGATACTAGGGAAACCAATCGATTCCAGGACATGAACTGAAGGCTAATGTAATGCTCTACATAGCTAAGTAGTTAATTATGTAATTGCATAATTACATTTAAATAGTATTCAAAGACAATAAGGACTGTATAATTCGAGAGTAGAAATGGCAAGAGAACCAAAGGAACCTAAACAAGAAACTCAGGTGGTCTTGAGTGCTACACTAACCAAATGTTTCCTGGTGGTGGAATGGGAAAATTCCCGAAACAAGCTGGAGAACAGGAACTTCAGCGCCCACATCTTTAGCAGGATCCCCGACAACTTTAATACTGCAGTCTGCACATTTCACTCCGGACAGTTTCCTAAACTCTTGGACATTATGGAGCAGCTCCGCTCAGCGTTAGCATCACAACCCCAACAGCAGCCTGTAAGTAGCAGTCATGCAACTTTAATCTACTTTGTGTTGATGTCCAGATGGAAAGCCAATAGAAACAGCTTGTTTCATTCTAGAACCAGATCACAGGGGGGGAAATGGGCACAGTGTAGAACCACATCTGGGGGACCAAAGCCACATACCTTCTATGTAGAAGCCGGTGAGTCGATTCTGTGGAATCGGATTGTGGCTAAAGGAACCAGATGTTGGATTGTGTTGCGAAAAACTTTCCACTGCAAACACATTAGCAGCTACACAGAAAACTGTACATATTTTAGGCCTTAATGTATTTCCTGCATTAGAGCCAAAATTATAGCTTTTGGGAACCTTGCAGAGAAAGTGATGAATAAGCCTGTGGTGAGGGAAGAATTCCAGAAATCACAAAAGAAGTATAACATAGTTCTCTGAAAATACATCTGCGTGACAGCCCGCTGAAATCTTTGTCGGACTGGCGAACAAGATGCAACTGCTGTTCAGTTTCCACAGAAAGGTCAGCACTAAATGGAACTCCCTGCAGCTTCTAGCCAGGTCCTGATTCTCAAGGCTTCAGTCAGGGAGGAGGGCCCTCTCACCAGCTCTGTGGTGGGCTCAGCCCTGATATTCAGGCCATTCAGAGTGCCTACAGAAGCCTGGTGCAGTGCTGCGATAGACCGGTGGGACGTAGTGGGCATTGGCATGGCAACAAAAAGGCCGCACTACCATTAGTCAGGAAGTGTTCTGAGAAACAACGTTCACGTGGAAATGTATGAAGGCCCGATAATTCACAAACAGCCAGATGCAGAGCACTGCAGCTGCTACAACGGCCAAGAAAAAGCAGCACATAGCAAAGGCTATGAATTAGTGAGCAGGTGGTCACGCCAGGTCTCAGGCAGAGGTGGGCAGAGTGGCCCACAGTCGGGTAAAAATACTGCATGCCATGTGGGCACCTGAGTATCACATCAGCATCTACAGGTGTTTACTGAGCATTTCGCTAACAAACACGGATGTAAATAAAGACAAAACTGTCTACAAGATGTTGGAACATTGCTGCATGTATTTTCAGACTTATTATTTCTTATTTCTAAACATTTTTATCTGGTTTAAGCAATTTTAACTAAACTTTAACTTTGAGCAATGTAGCTGTAGATGTACACACTCATCATCAAAAGAATAGCTGCACCCAGAAGGAATCAACCAACTTGGTGGGTAGGTTTGACATTGTGAGACATGCGAATTGATTCAAGTTTCACACTCTGCCGCACATGTGACGTAAGGAAGGACGGGCCTTATCTCTGTACCTAACTGACCCAACAGCCACAACTGCAGACATTCAGCGAGCAGTGAAGTCCTCCATGAGCCATCCTGTTAGTTCCAGCACCATTGGCAGACGGCTGCACCACACAGGACTACATGCACGCAGACCGTTACACCTGTCCTTAACACCACGTCAACGTCACTAAAGACTGCAATGGTGTCGTGCCAGACTGTCATGGAGTGACTCCAAATGGCAGCGGGTCATCTTCAGTAACGAGTCCCACTTTTGTCCTGGTGGAGATGACCAACGAATCCGTGTGTGGCACCACGGTCAGCGCCAAGATGAACGGTTTGTAGTCACGCGTCACACGTCCAGAAGGCCTGGTGTCACTCCACCTCCACCCCTACCGCACCATCTGCAGGAACTGTGTGAGAATATTCAAGCTGCATGGGATGGATTATCACAGGCCACCATTAGGAACCTCTACAACTCCATGCCGAGACGTCTGGCATGTTGGGTTAGCAAACACGGCGGCCCAACGCCATACTAAGAGTCTCAATAAATATTGCCCATATCAGTCTAAATTTATCATCATTTGTTGTTCCTGGTAACCTTTATCTTCCTTCCCAATAGCACTGCAATCCCACACTTCCTTCTGGGTGCAGCTGTTATTTTGATGATGAGTGTATGTTGATATATAATTTATTTTGATATATGGGTCACGATATCTCGAAGATATATCATCTTGCGAAGTACATTTATCTTATATCTAGTTGATATGTCTTAAAATTCTCATTCTGACAATGTTGTAAACTCATTTTAAGATTGTGTAACTTATTTCCAGACATATTTCCTTATTTTATGTGATTTTAGTAAGCCAGTGTAGACGGTATGATATTAGCAAAAGAAAAGAAAAGAAAAGAAAAGAAAAGAGGCAAGACCTGTGCTGCAAAAGAAGAGGCAAGCCGGGTGCATAAGAAATAAATAAAGAAAGAAAGAAAGAAAGAAAGCGTGAGTCAAACTGAACAAGAGAAAACTAAAAAGGCTCAGAAAAGAAAAAGATCCCCTTTCTGTTAAACCCTTCCCTGGTTGTTTTGGTTCTTTTAGAAATACTCTCTTTTGTTTGAGCATGCCAATGTTGGCGTCTCCTTTGATTGAGCTTCCCGCCCTTTTCTCCCTCTCCTTCACTTAAACCCTTCTCACTCGCCTCAGGTGCACCGGCGCTTAGCGCAGCGGTAGCACATGGGGTCATCACTACTGAGGTCGGGGCTCGATCCTCACCTCAGACAAGTTTGCACAACCACTTTCCCCGAAGCAGTTCACTCCCCGCATGCTTCTTTTCACGTGCACCCACATCCAGGAAACCAACCACACCGTGACACAGTGTGTATCAAAAATGAGAAAACACCCATATAAAATGACAGTGATGCAGACAGTGATCCAAATTTATACACAAGCTGTGGGGGAAGGGGGAAATCTGTTAGGACATGTCACCGACATGGCGGCCATCTTAAATGCCACCATCTTGGATTCAACTTCAGTTTTTCCAAATTGGATGTGTGGCATATCAAACTGGTAGAGAACCTCACCAGAAACACAGTGGTGTGCTTCATGTCCACGTAATGTTATGGGAGCAGGCCTCCCATAAAACAGGGTGCAGCTGCCAAGATTCTTGCCAAATCCTGACTACCATGTTCTGTCACAAACAGCTAGACAACCTAAAACTGCTAAGGATGTGGCAACGGCAACCACTGTCTAATGACGCAGCAAACGACACTGTCAACATAGATGGGTTAGCATGGGCTCTCATCAATCTGTGCATAAATCTAGCTGTTAGTTCATTAGCATGCTGCCATAAAGAGGACAATAACTGATATCATGCCATCCCTGTTCATAGTAGCAGCCCTCTATGGGAAATTCCGTGTGTACTGAGTGAGTTTCTGCAGCCATTTGAAAACAAACTCCAGGAAAAAGTGCACAAGTGTTGTTCTCAGTGCGCCGGGTTGCTCTGACAGCTCAATTGTGTGAGCGAGTATCAGAGCGAGAGGGTTAGGCGAGAACAAGGGGGTCTGATTTAAAATTACAATCCTCCATCCTACCTCCACAATGGGCTTGATGACAGCCTGAAGCGCGAGGCCCTGTACGGGCATCCTCCTCCACTCTGAGGAGTTATCAATAAAGCAGCGGTGAGCAACCCCTCCTCCTATCGCCCCTCCTATTATGATCTCAACAGGGTAAGTACTTGTACCCAAAAGGCCACCCAGGTTTAACTACAAACACTGCCATTATGCAAACCTGAGCTCGGCACAGATGGCTCTGAAATATTCATACACTGCTGTGCATATCTTAACCACTAGCGAGAAAGTGGACCTGAACCGTGTGGTTTTGGCAAAGTACTTGCACGGAAATGTGTGACATGAAGGACCCACTTGCCACACCATGTGGTGTAATGGTATATAACTGGATCTGCATGAAAATGAGCTTCAGTAGTGGAGCTTCAGCAAGTCCCACTACCAGTCTATATAGACAAGCCTCGGCGCAATGCCAGTATTATTGATTATCAGGCAGGAAGCAGTTTTAGATCTAATTTCTTGTAATTTTTCCATCAGTTTGCTTATTCAAAGAAGGAAACGTCGCTCATTCTACTGCTGGCTAGTCTATGGAATCATACAGCAGGTTTCCAGCAACCCAGTTGAACACAGCCCACATATAATCATATCCTGGATATGTGTAAACAGACTACAGTCATTCACTGGAGCAGCCATAAGGACCCAAGCCACTAGGGGGCCCCCATGAGGAATTAGCAAGTTCCAGTTAGCTGCTACTAGCTTCTAGTGATGCCACAAGAGTTAGACTGATGTTCTACATCAGAATGAAACAAGATGTTTTCCCTTTGTTGGTGAGCTCATGAATAATTAGATGAGCCCTGCTCTGATTGGCTGGTTCACAGCGAGACCCCACCCCTGATGATCACAAAGAAACAGCATGTGGAACTAGCCAAAATAAAATGAGCCTCTGTGTAAATAAGCTCCGCCTTCCTATTATTTAGTTAGCTATGCTAGTTACTTGGAGCTAATGCTAGTAGTTAACGTTACCTATACTAGCTACTGGCTTTCCATCTGGACATCAACACACAGTAGATTAAAGTAGATTAAATAGATTAAACTAAACTCTCAGTTTAAGATGATCTGCTTCAACCGGCAAACACGGATACAATCACACAGCATGGCTGCTACTTACAGGCTGCTGTTGGGGTTGTGATGCTAATAAAGGTGGAGCTGCTCCTCTGTTCAGGGTCAAACGCTGAACGCTGTTCTCCAGCTTGTTTTGGGAATTTTCTGTTCCACCTTAAATGGTGCTGCAGTTACATTCTGGTGCCTGTACAAGCTGCAGCGTTTAAGGTGGAACGGAACACTGGATTAAGAAGCTGGTGAATAAGAAGCAACTTCAGCCTTCAGAACATCCACCATGTACCGCTGACAGTTGGGAGTGAAGAGTGCAGACATTCCCTTCCCAGCCTGGAACGCTGGATTTCATAGTCCACCATGTTGCTTCTAAAGCTCCGTTGTGGTTGTATGTAAATGTTGGGGGGTGTAAATATTAACAAGCCTCTTCCGTAACAGTTTAGGATTTTTCCCATCCCTTTTTTGGAAATGCAGGATTTGGATTTGAAGTAGGAACAACAGTGTTTGAGGAACCTCTGTGTTTGGATGCTGTAGGCTTCCGAAGCCTCCGTGTACTGGAAAACTCCATATCTCCCTGTGTAGTAATCATACAGGTAAGCAGAATGGCTGTATCCTCTCTCAGTTGCAGTCCAGCCATGTTCCATCCACCTCCCAATCACGCCTGAGCAAGCTGGCACACGCCTCATCCAGGCTCCGGTGCCAGAGAACAGCTTGCTCTCCCTCTGGCCTGCATGGACACATGCTCATAATGGAGCAGACAGAGGAACACACATGGCTAGAAGTCGTGATCTCTCGTTGAGATCTCAGTGGAGGAGGGTACAGCAGGCTAGAGCATCTCTCGAGTACAGTTACAAGTGGCCTAACAACGACGACAACAACAACAACAGTAACAATGATGACGACGACACCCTTTCAGCCTACAGTGGTTTAGCTCCACCCAATCAGCCTAATAGCAGTTTAGCTCCACCCTTTCAGCCTACAGTGGTTTAACCCCACCCATTCACTCTATAGCGGTTGAGCCCCACCCATCAGCCTACAGCAATTTAGCCATGCCCATTTACCCTACAGCAGTTTAGCTCCACCCATTCAGCCTACAGTAGTTTAGCCCCACCCATTTAGCCTATAGGTGTTTAGCTCCAGCACTTCAGCCTACAGTAGTTTAGCCCCACCCATTTAGCCTATAAGTGTTTAGCTCCAGCCCTTCAGCCTACAGCAGTTTAGCCCCACCCATTCAACCTACAGCAGTTTAGCCCCACCCATTCAACCTACAGCAGTTTAGCCCCACCCATTCAGCCAACAGCAGTTTAGCCCCACCCATTCAGCCTACAGTAGTTTAACTCTGCCCATTCAACCTACAGCAGTTTAGCCCCACCCGTTCAGCCAACAGCAGTTTAGCCCCACCCATTCAGCCTACAGTAATTAACTCTGCCCATTCAGCCTACAGCAGTTTAGCCCCAACCATTTAGCTTACAGGAGTTTAGCTTTACCCATTCAGTCTATAGCAATTTAGCCCCGCACATTCAGCCTACAGCAGTTTAGCCCCACCCATTTAGCCTACTGCAGTTTATCCCCACGCATTCGGCCTACAGTAGTTTAACTCTGCCCATTCAACCTACAGCAGTTTAGCCCCACCCATTCAACCTACAGCAGTTTAACCCCACCCATTCAGCCAACAGCAGTTTAGCCCCACCCATTCAGCCTACAGTAGTTTAACTCTGCCCATTCAACCTACAGCAGTTTAGCCCCATCCATTCAGCCAACAGCAGTTTAGCCCCACCCATTCAGTCCTTAGGACTTACTGGCAAAAAAACTTTGTAGATATCCTTGATATAGGCTATGGGTTTTATAGGGTGCAGAGAAACATTCCAGAGTTGGAATACTGTAGACAGAAATATAAGAAACAGAAAAATAATATACCATTAAATAACTTTGCTTTGCTAATCACCAAGTACAATAATTTGGCCGTTAACCTTAGAGTACTGAAATTTGAATCCCAGCTCCATTTACTAAGAGTGGGTTGGAATTCTGCAGGGAATCTATAAAAAAGAGCCCCCTATTACGAATTATAAGACATCTCACAGTTATAATAAGCAATATTGATATTCTCCCACTGTAAGGAGCTAAAAAAGGCCCACATTTACTCCATGATCATGATCATTTGCTTTCACATGGAATTTGATGGAAGATTAAAAGCCGGAATTCTCAGGCGCTAAAGAGGAAAGTTGTCTGAGCCAGCATGGCTTTTTAGTGTGTCAGTAAACTGTAATTACAGTGAATTATCATAGAGGCATGTGGTTGTTAGCTGGAGGCGTAATATGACAAAATTAACACCTGACAGAAGCGTGTCTGTCAAAATGTGCACCCCTGTGCAGACTGGCACTGGAACGCCCTCCGGCAATGCCGCTTTGAGCTTACCTACAATGAGGAGGCTACATAAAATGCCCCGCAGAACGCTGTAGGTGCAAAGCTATCAGAACACCGATGAACACGAGTCCTGATGGAAAAGTTAACTGGAGTAAAAGGGGGTCTGTTCACACAGCAAGGGAGAAAAGGTTGCTCAACCAGTGTCCCTTAGGACCTCCACCAGTGGTGAACGGAACCGGACGTCCCCCTCTAAAAGCTCCCTCACAGAACATTGGTACATGTGGTGGATATGGATACGTTGCCTGATGTCAGTTTCAAGCCCACAGCAGTTCAGCCCCGCCTTTTTATCCTACACCAGATTGGCCCCGACCATTCACGCTACAGCAGTTTAGCCCCACCTATTCAACTACAGCAGCTTAGCCCGGCCCATTCAGTCTACAGCATTTTAATCACCGCCCATTCAGTCTACAGCAGCTTGGTCACCGACCATTCAGCCTACAGTAGTTTAGCCCCACCCATTCAGTCCACAGCCATTATCTTTGCCATTCAGCCTACTACAGTTTAGCCCCACCCATTCAGTATTGTTTATCTCTGCACTTTTGCCTACAGCAGTTTAGCCCCTCCTATTATACCACAATGGTTAACCCCACCCATTCAGTCTACAGCAGCTTAGTCCCAGCTTTTCAGCCTACAGCAGCTTAGCCCCACCTTTTCAGCCTACAGCAGTTTAGCTTCGCCTTTTCAGCCTACAGCAGCTTTAATTTGACCGTTTAGCCCCACCCATTCAGCCTACAGCAGTTCAGCCCTGCAATTAACCCCACCCATTCACCGAACAGCAGTTTAGCCCTGCCCCTTTAGCCTACAGCAGTTTAGCTCCACTCATTCATTTTACAGCAGTTTAGCCCCACCCATTCAGTGTACAGCAGTTAAGCCCCGCCCATTCAGCCTTCTTCCTTCTTCCCTAAGTGGATTATCTTTTATCTAATCTCACCAGCAGCTCCTGAAGGATGAATTAGGTGTATTTACCTGGTGATGAAGTACAGGGACAGTGGTCTTTTGTACAGTGCTGTATATCAGAGCCAGGAAATGTGCCAACAGCATTCCCAACAGCAGCAATCAAAGCCCATCTGATCTATCTTCTGCTCCGTTACAGGTGGAGAGCTGAGCTCTGCAGGGCCGCTAGCCTGACAGCAGAACCGTGTGACTCTTAGTTATCAGCTTTCAGAGAGCACATGCTACATACCTGATCAGGATGAAGATGGAGCGATAGCGAGGAGAGAGAGAGGAGCGCCGTCCTTATCGCTGCCTCTCCTCGGAGCCCCACATTCAACCTCAGGAAGATCTGAACTGAATAAAGAGCAGGATCTGTGATGAATGAGAAGGAGATGAGAGTGTTGGTTATGGCTGTGATGGGAGAGAAGAGAAGACAGGCCGTATAGGTGTGGTTATACCTTCATACCTGCAGTCAACAAACTCTGGGATATATGGCATTTCCAGGACTATGTTCTGATCTGTTAACACCCGACACATTAATAAAGGCTGTTTCGACCCTCGTTTCAGGGTCTGCCGGCAGCCATTTTGTCTCTTCCCAGTCATCATTCAGTGTACTTTTTATTGGGAAGAATCTGTCGCTAACACTAACACTAAAACTATTACTAATATTACTACCAATACTAATACTGATACTAAAATTACTACTAATACTAATATTACTACTAATACTAATAATGATACTAATATTAATACTAATACTGATACTAATGTTACTACTAATACTAATAATGATACTAATATTACTACTAATACTAAAATTACTACTAATACTAATGCTAATATTAACACTAACACTATGTCACATGGGACAAGACGAGGAGGCAGGATGTAAGTGAAAGTCTTTAATGAAGAACAAATTAAAACAAAACCAAAGAAACCAAAGACACTAGCAAACTGAGAAATGACAGGGAACAGGATTACAAAAACAACGGACATGGAGACAAAACACCAAGCAAGAACAAAGGGAACAACAGGGAGTATAAATGAACAAGGACTAACGAGGAACACCTGGGAAGGGGCGGAGCTATAAACTAAGGACAGGTGAGGGGCCTGACAAGAAGGCGGAGACAGGAGGAGCAAAAACCAAAACAAACAGAAGCACATGGGACAGGACAACAAAAAGCACATGGAAGTGACGAGAGAAAAAGACAAACAGAAAATGGAGACAAACGGGGCAAGACAAGACAGGACGTGAGACACGAATACTAATATTGCTACTAATACTAATACTGATACTAATACACATACACGCCAGACTGTAATAAGAAAGGGTAGATCCGATTGAAAAGGAAGGTGACTGAATGATTGATTGATTGATTGATTGATTGATTACTGCACATTTTATTAGATCATCTTATTGTCCGCATTGTGTATGTCTGTTGACCCCCTGCACTGTAAAACAAAGCTCCTCTTAAACCACAGAACAGAGAGATGTGACTAAACTCAGGGACAATTTCCTACACAACCAACACGAGCACTTCAGATTAACTGTGCTGCAGTTCTTAACACGCGACTTGCCATCACCTCCGCAGTACACACTGCTGGTTAGTAATCTTACCTCTTGACAAGTTTCCCCCTGTGTGGAAACCCTGGCAACCTCCCACAAGAGGCCAATTAACAAACTCAGTTATTTCGCCTGCCTCGCGCTCGCTGCGCCGTTCGCCTAGGCCGAAGGTGCTGCGCTATTAAGCTCTGCCTCTCTGACTTTGAAAACTCTTTGCAGCATGTAGCGCGCATGCCCTCATTAAACAGGCTACTGGGGCCCGTACGTACGACCAGCTGGGTACGACCATAATCAGCAAGGTCAGATAATCAGCAGGTACAGCAGAAGAAAGGAGAACCTGGAGTTTTGAGGGACTAATTACACGCAATATTGGAAATTAGAGAGAATGGAAGGTTGTGTAATTTCAGTGCTGGAACGACGAACGGAATATCAAACATGGGATTTTAATAACTGCTGTAGCATTGGGTTGTAATCTTAAAGAACTTCCAAGGTAGACATTCCAGCTGCTCTCGACTAGAGGACTGCTGCACAGCTTGAATGGAACTCGGGGAGCCATGGAAGGCAGGTTCCACCTGTTTTGGAGGTCCTTCAGAGTTGGCACTGATTGCTCATTGCTCACTAGCAGCTCAACGTCCCAATTCATCTGATTACAGAGTAACAGGGAGCAAACTTCCCAGACTAACTTCATTCCGTCCCCTTGTGTGTTTAAGGTGGTAGTACCTTCAGGCTCCTACAGATGGTGCTGCATGAGGATAATGGGGCTCCATAGATTGGGAAGAGGTGGCACAGTGCAGGGAATGTCTCGGTCCATGTGTGGAAAATGGCTCCAAAGCAGATGTTAATGATTGGCTAAAAGGAGTGACTGCATTTGGGCGTGCCAAAGACCATAGTGAGAAGGAAGTAGCTGAATCTGCAGCAGTGGCTAAAATCCCATTCTACAGGGAATTCTCCTCGGAATTGTGCCAGGGAAGGCATCCACCAAATCTGGACCAACTGACCAATTCTTTGATGTAAGAGTGTCTGAACACTGATGTTGCCTACATCCAGAAACTTGTCCAGTCCATGCCAAATCCAGTCGCAGCTGTTATTGGTGCTGGTGGAGGTGCTACACGCTGTTAGGTACGGGTCAGTCACAGGGGGCTCATTTACTGTCCGGTGAGCTTATAACAGCACAATTCTACCATATAACACACAACTCCTTCAAATACAAATCCTGCATTTCCAAAAGAGGATGGGAAAACTGTCCAATTCCCAAATCCTAAACTGTTACGGAACAGACTCATTAATATTTACATCCTCAACATTTACATACAACCATAACGGAGCTACAGAACCAAAATGGTGGACTATGTGGAGAACTCCAGCGTTCCAGGTTGTGAAGGGGATGTCTGCACTTGTCATTCCCATTCCAAGGAACCCGACTGTCAGTGGTACATGGCTGATGTTCATCTTTAAACCAGCCTGAAGTCGCTTCCTATTCACCAGCTTCTTAATCCAATGTCCCACTTAATCGGTTCCACTTTAAATGCTGCAGCTTGTACAGGAGCCAGAACGCAACTGCAGCACCATTTAAGGTGGAACGGGTAATTCCCAAAACAAGCTGGAGAATAGAAAGTTCAACTCACACATCCACTCACACCACCACCACCACCACGTCGTCAGTGTTATTTCAGTGCTCAGAATGATCCTCCACCCACATAACACATCGCAAATATCAGTAATGGCCAAGGAAAAAGTTTTCCAGGTCTGTCCGACTTTATAAGACTTATAAGAATCCTGGACCGAAGCCTGATTTACAGTAGATTGGTTATATGGACAGGAGGTCCTCATCACCTCTGAAAGCAATATTTGATTAGGTCACTCAAATACCAAAGAGGCCTCAACATTGATCCTGGAATGAAATAGTACATCTGTCAACCCACTAAGCTCCAAAGTGATTCCCAGTTATAAGTTTTGTTTTGAATTTCAGACAAATCAAGAAAGTTTGTCTGCATGCAAGTGCTTAGTTGGGACAGGGTAGCCTTAATTAAACAGTACACCCTTAAAATTAAAGCAGGTGAAGCCTTTTCGGTAGCACTTTCTATGAATCTGGTATTATAACACATTATAAGCACATTGATAAATATCTATAGACCATCACAATGCTTTATACTACTTGACATATGCCTTTTTCACTAAATGTTCATAATGACACATGCAAAATGTTATTACACCACAGTATGAAGCTTCACAGCAGAATGCAATATACTGCATTTTATGGGCACTGAGTGTAGATATATATATAATATATATATATATATATATACTCATCAGGTACTATGTGGGTGGTGGATCATTCTCAGCACTGCAGTGACAGTGACATGGTGGTGGTGTGTTAGTGTGTGCTGTGCTGGTTGTACCTCAGTGTCACTGCTGGTCTAAGAATTGTCCACCATTCAAAACTATCACGCTAACAGCATCCTGTGGGCAGCATCCTGGGGGCAGCGTCCTGGGGCGGCATCCTGGGGGCAGCATCCTGTGAGCTGCGTCCTGCGGGCAGTGTCCTGTGACCACTGATGGAGGACTAGAGGATGACCAACACTGCACTGTGCAGCAGCAGATGAGCTATTGTCTCTGACTGTACATCTACAAGGTGGACCAGCAAGGTAGGAGTGTATATATATTTATATTGGTGATAGTATTGAAGTTGTGATTTAACTAGCCATCTAACTACATTTAAATGTAATTAAATTACAGATAATTTACAGACAGTGTGCAAATTATTAAGACATATAGTCCTAAATATGGCATACACATGCAAAGGCCTTCAAATATACTGCATAAACTAAACAAATAAAATTGATTTATTTTTACAAACAGACAAAACACTGTACTAGTAGGCAGCCATTTTTCTTGCCACGTTCCTGTCCACTGAGTAAGGAACAACCCGCTAATTCTCTCATTTAACTCTAATATATCATTCAGATTTTCCTGCTTTAGCTAAAACATGACATCACTTAAGAGAAAAACCTTTTTTTAGACCCTTTAGTCTCTGAGGGTCTGCAACCATACAACATCGTTACAGTGATGGTGGTGGTCTACTAGTAGAGGAAGTTAGCCCGTTTGTCATGTTGGACATTGCCATATTGTTTATGGGTCACACTGTTGTAAGGAAAACACGTCCTAACCGTCAGGGTTCCGTTAAAGATAGACTGTGTATATGTGACAGGCCGTATGGGGGCTGTACAGAGGCCATCTCTTGGGTGATACTGTGAGACCCCAGATTTATTCCAATTAAATGTTTTCCATAGCCCCATGTGTCCAAGTCAAGAACCATTTGAGTATGTACAGCCAGTATAAGACGGCATACTGGATTTAATGCCACTGCCAAGCATGGAATACAATTCAGGCATGCTGAAAATGAACCACAGTCCTTTTCACTCCTGTCGTCCCCGATAAATCGAATATTCATTTATTCAATTATGAACTCCCAAAAGTGCCACGGAAGCTTTTCCACAAAGTCCAGCTCACTAAGGTCTGGGGTCAGTGTCCCAAACTAACCACTTTTAGAAGGAGGCATAATAGATGTTCTCTGAGGGGCTGGGCACAGTTTGTGAACGGAAACTCAGGAACGTGGAATGTGGAACGGAAAAGGAAACGGCAAGAACCGCTGGACATAATAGGAAGAATATTCCTAAATAAGCTTAGCTGCCCAGTATGCGTCTCCATTTCCTCATGAGGAGCGTTTGCCATGTGCTAACACTCCCGCAGCATGGAGAGCCCGGTCATCTTGTCCCTGGATGTAGCAGCCAGAGAAGGATTTCTTGAGCTCACAGCAGCCGGCTGGCAAAGATAGAGGCTCAGACACTTTCAGACTGACTGAGAAGGTTAAATCTCAGCCATTTACAACTCCAGCGCTTCCATTTAGGTGGTAATAGCACAGTCTGAACATGGAGATCCAGGTGCTGGATCCAGACAGGACCCAGGAATGGCCATGGAATGGTATTTTTTGTGACGTTGCTCCAAATTACAGCATATAGTTTCAGATTTCTGCAGGAGCTCACCTGCTGTCCTTCACACTGATGACTGGACCAACAGAGCACTTTGTACGATGAGATAACTTAATGAATCCATACTCCAATCCATAGGGGAATGGTCCAGGAAATGCTCCTCCTCCTCCTCCTCCATTGTGGGAATTGTGGGAATGTTAACTGAAAGGTAAGGATGTAAATATATGCCGATCAGCCATAACATTAAACCCACCTCTGTAGGAGCACTCTGTAGTTGTACAGTTTCAGACTGTAGTCCATCTGTTTCTCTGTATACTTTATTACCCTGTTCTTCAACGGTCAGGACCCCCACAGGACCACCACAGAGCAGGTATTATGTGGGTGGTGGATCATTCTCAGCACTGCAGTGACACTGACATGGTGGTGGTGTGTTAGTGCGTGTTGTGCTGGTGTGAGTGGATCAGACACAGCAGTGCTGCTGGAGTGTTTAAACACTGTGTCCACTCACTGTCCACTCTATTAGACACTCCTACCTTGCTGGTCCTCCTTGTAGATGTACAGTCAGAGGCGATAGCTCATCTGCTGCTGCACAGTGCAGTGTTGGTCATCCTTGGTCACAGGATGCTGCCCACAGGATGGTGGACGATTCTCAGCACTGCTGTGTCTGATCCACTCACACCGGCACGTCAGTGTCACTGCAGTGCTGGACTATGGACAGATGGACTACAGTCTGGAACTGTACAACTACAGAGTGTTCTATATGGTCAGTGGAGCTGATACAGTGGACAGTGAGTGGAGATACAGGGAGGTGGTTTTAATGTTATGGCTGATCGGTGTAGATAGGGTGCTAGATTGGAAAGAGGAGGGGCTTTACGTACCTCCCCCTGACTTCAGTTATTCCATAACTCCATTAGGTAATTTTATCTAGTGAAAGTGTATAGAAATAATGCTTTAAACTAGTAAATAGTAAAAATACAATCTGCTATTGGAATAAGACACTTTCAATAGATAAAAATGACTTAAACTTGTACAAATCCACACTGTTAAAAAGAATTGTTGTTTTTACAAAAAAAAACGGGCAGCTGTGGTTGCCAGAATAATTCAGTACAAAATACAGTACACATGTAAATAGCTTTACAGAACAACCAGTATATTGTACAGTTTAAAACCATTCTTTTTACCAAAAAAAGTACATTTTAAACCAGTAAATCAACAGCCCTTTTTTGCTGAATTAGCATGATCACTCTGGTATTAAACAAAATCCTTCTAAATGATAGAAAGAAAAGGAAAAAAAAAATCCACCAATAACTTGCCTTTGCAAGATTTTATTGATCTCACAGCAGTTCCTCAATCTGCAATTCCTCAGCATATGTAGTAGAGCGACAGATTAGTGATGATAAAGATGGCGAGAGAAATAAAAACAAGTGAAAGACAACAGAATAAAAGATACTGCGGAAAACTGAGCAAAGATCTTTTTTTCTAGTACTGTCATAAAGAATGAACCATTTTTAAATTAATGAAAGATTACTTGAACATATAAACAAATGTCTTCAAATCACTCTTCAAACTGAGGTACAGACATGTGAATGAGGAGGTGATAGAGTTTAGTCTGCTCACTAAACTGCAGTGTGAAACCAAAACTAACCACATCAAATGTAAAAACAAATGTAACAAACACATGAACCTTGGTCCAAGCTTTCTGGTGTGAAAGCACTTTTAGTCAACAGGAGAACCAAAATGCAGAGAAACTGCTACGTTTACAAAAATAACCAGACTCAAGCCTTAACGGAACAATGGCTACAGGAGTCCACAGTTCAAATAAGAACATACTGCCTGAAACTCTGCTGACAAGAGCTGCCAGTGCTTAAACTCAGCATGTTTCCTTAATATCTGATGATACATCCTGATCATGTTATGAGTTACTACACAAAATATCATCCTTAATGATCCTTGAACTGAGGAGTTGAGCTGAAACAAAAAAAAATGTTTAGTGGGGCACATCACGTACCATAAATCTTACAGAGTTTAGTCCAAATTCAGACATCACGCCATTCGTGATCCAAAAGTTCTTGAATCAAGGTAAGCACTCTAGGGTTCACAGGAAGACGGGATGTGTTTGTCTTCTCCACTTTGTGTCCACACTGTGTTTGTCTGCCCTTCTCTGGGTTGATGGAGAAAAAACACCTTGAGAAATAGAAGAAACACAGATGAGCAAATT
Organism: Semaprochilodus insignis; assembly: GCA_034552555.1. NCBI lineage: Eukaryota > Metazoa > Chordata > Actinopteri > Characiformes > Prochilodontidae > Semaprochilodus > Semaprochilodus insignis. Next base: position 33,677,331 of record CM067474.1, read on the forward strand.
ATTACTAGGTTCATTAACAACAACAACAAAAAAAAACATTAACCTTTAACTATTACTTTATTCAAACAATTTTACACATGTAATACTAAAACTACCACTAACCCACAGGTCATTGCAGGAGCTAGTTCAGATTTGTTTCAATTTACAAAAGAAAATATATTTTAAAAGGTCAGTCAAAAAAGACACACCAGGGTTGACTCCAGCTCTGATGGGTAATGAATGTTGAAGCAATAATAGCTTCCAAACGTCATACACAGGGCAGAAATGAAGGAGGGGATGTTGTCCTGTACAATGTTTCGATCCACACTCAGCATGAACCTTCCTGCAGAATAGCAAGATCGACCTAAAAAACAAACAAAAAAACAAAAACAACAATTTTAACAAAATAAGACCTATTTAGGACTATTTCACAAAACAATTAGCTTATACAGTACTTTACATTTTCAAGGTCTGTTACCAGTGTTTACCATCCTTACAGAAATCAGTGTATATGCATGTTTAGGGTAGAGAAATGTACTGCCTTTTAAGGGCCTTGAAATACTTGTTTTTATCCAGAATACAAGAGAGACAAAAAACAAAAGATCAAAAATATGTACTTGCCACAAACAACAATGGTGGGCGTCAGCTGAACTTGGTCCATCTGTACTTCCCCTGCCAGGCATGTGTCCTCCACATAAGAGAACATTGCATCTTCTTTCTCACTGAAGTAGGACAGCAGAAGCAGCACCATCTCTTTGACGTCTTCAGAGCAACCACTTAACTCTCCCTTCATCACTTTGCATTTTGTTACAGCCTGGAGGAACTTCATGTTTCTGTTCACACACACAGTATTCAAGTAGTTCAGGAGCTGTTTCCCCTTCAGATCCACATTTCGTGTGAAAGTTTCTTTGAGCCCAATTCTGGGGAGTTCCTTAAAGTGGACAGCCATGCCAAGTTCATCAAACCAAAACGGCCACTCTTCCAGAAGGCATTTTATATTTTTCCCCTGGTTGACTTGTTTATGCTGTGTGTAGAAAGTCGCTCTCATTAGAAGTTTGACCTCCTGTGAATTTGCATTGGTTTGCTGAGACAGGATCTTCAGTTTTTCTTTCTTCTCTTGCTGGCTCTCTGGGGTCTCTCCAAGGGGCAGAAATTTTAGATCCCAGTTAATGCACCCATATGTGTCCTGGATTGCTGCTCTCTGTTCTGGAGGGACTTCATCTGTGTCAGACTCATCAGTGCGATACTTTCGTTTTCTTATTTTTGGGGTTGCAGACCACTTTACATTGTCTACCCTATATTGCAACTGCTTGACTAAAGAGTGGTACACTGGTCCAACCACATCTCCCTCTATTATGTCTTACAGAGATCCGGAATATTTTCTTAATATTTCATCTTTTTGGCAACTTCAGTAGTGATCCTTTTACTTATGCAAGAACTCTTTTGCATCATCTCGCGCACCACAATTCGGACCATTTCTCTTCGCATTCGTGGACTAGGTCTGTTTTTCCTCTCTCCAATGACTGTATCAGTTCTTCTGGGAACTTATTCCAAGGTGTCATAAAGCTATCTATTTTAGGGCTTTGGCAGCTGCTGGAAGAGGCTGAGGATGAACTTCTGGGTGAAAGTGACGGAAAGAATGTAGGTGATCCTGTTGAGGCACCAACATAGGAGCTACTTGTTTCAGGGGTCTGGCCTGCAAAACAAACAAACAAACAAACAAAAGATTAAGACTGATCTTAAATGCAAACCTCTTTGGCCAATCGTGACATTGTGTACTGCAAAAATTTACTTACATCTCAGCTTCCAAGCAGCAAGAACTTTGTGGGCTTGAATTGGCCTCAACACTGACAGCAAATCAGCTGCCTTAATAAACTGAAAATCATCATAGGTTTCCACCCCAATGGACTGTAAGGTCTCTTCTAAAATATCTTTTGTCACCTCTGAAAGGTCAGGCAAGACCTCAGTAATGGCGGTGCGTAAAAATGTTTGCTCCAAGTCAGTCATTTCTGAAACCATGAAAAAATTAGTTTAAAAAAAATTAGTCAAGTAACACACTACAGTATATATAGACAAGCGGAACCTCTACTTTGAGGTTCACTAACCAAGCAATTTATTACGAAGACCTGTATACCCATTTATTTATGCAATTATCTCAACATCCGACTGTGTCAGCAGTGCAGCATTTATTACACACACTAACACACACACAAAGCAGCAGAGGAGGTGGGGGAGGGGTGATCTCAATGGTTTTGAGAGTGACATGATTGTTGGGGTCCAGTCTCTGGATATAAATCCCAAAGAAAACCCTACCGAGGATATAATATAGTATTCTCAATAAATTGTTCAGTACATGCATAACGTGAGTGAGGATTTACACTGTTTATTTCTGTACAACCGTAAAGAAACTGCTGTGATTAAGTACATGTACATATCAATAAACAAACAGGTTGTGTTTTAAATCATTTCTGTGTATCATGTGTGACTTTTTAATCTGGTTTCTCCTCCACAGTGGCCAAGAACATGTTTATTTTGATAACACACTGTGATTCAGTGTAATGACTTTGTGCCCGTTAACAACGTATGATGGCAATGGATAAAAATCTACCAAGTCGTTAACATTAAGACATTGCAGCCCTGAACTCTGTTTTGTCACTGAGTACAGATGGTATTCAGGAATAAAGTCAGCTTTATGTATATCCATCACGAAATACACAGCTGTATCATTCTGAATTAAAATAATGAGAAGTTCTCCAAACTCCATGCGCTCATCATTTTTTGACACAAGGAAATGCCCTTTCTTATATGGTGTACCCTTATACTGCACGTCTGTGGAAACACTAGTATTGTGTTCTGAAAAGCTAAACTCTCTCACTGCATGTTTAATTGCATCACTATACAGGCTGGGGTAGAAAGCACAACTGTCTTTGACTTGCAGAAGCTGACTACATCCTGGCCCAGCTAAAAGATATGCCTGGAACATCTGATGTCTTTCAGATAACGTTAGGCAGATGTTTTTAAAGTTTTTCAAATGCCTAGAGCACCTCTTGAAGTAACTGTGTTTACTTTCGAAGCGCATAGTCCACAACCTGATCAAGGGGCCAAAATTCAAAATTAGTGCCGGATAGTGACGCAAGAAATGGTGTTTTGGTTTTAGTGGACTCTCAGGAAACAAAAACATTCTTGATTCCAAATATTCTTGGATTAAAATGTCAAGATAGGCCACCTGTGACAAAGAAATCTTCTGTGCACAAATCATTTCGACAATATCTTTAAGCTGGAGAATTAACTTCCACACATCATCTTCTGGATTTTGCACTTTGTCACCAATTAGTACAGGCATCAACCTTAAGAAATTCCAGTTCTGGACAGCTTGACCCGAAAGCCTGGAGACACCAGAGTTCACAGAGCACGGCTTTGTGAGAGCATCAGCTCCTTTGTACTTGAATTGCTTAATGCGCCGGTTCAACAGTGAATATGTAAACCATTTTTTTTTCTTAATGAAATGCTTCAAGTACAGTGCAACGTCATAGGATAACACACCTTCAAATAGGTCATGACCTAAACAAGGTGGAAGACCAGGCTGGCAAACATGAAATGATGTCAGAGTATTGAAAACAGAGCTTACCTTTATGCCTTTGATGTCGTGACTGTCTCCGCCTTCAGTTTGTAGATCACCAACAGCGGAATCATAACTTTCAGGGGTGCGCTGTGGACCACACACATTTGGATCATCACTCTGAAACTCACTTCGTGTGATTTCACAGTATCTGCAAAAGTACTGAGAACGACTAAAGTTTTCTGTAAACCCACCAATGCTGTGTGAACCCAGATTATCACCAGCAATACAATACAGAGCCCCTTTGACTGTTTCATCACCTACAGTAATTCCATTTTGTTCCAAATCTTTTAAATCTTCTAACATATCTGAGAAAACCTTGGCACTTCCAAATCGTTTTAAGTCATTCTCTCCACACAGTAAGACAAGGGACATGTGATTTGTATTGGACCGCACATGAGCAGGTAAATTTCCCACAGAAAGATAGACTGCAACAACTTTGTGCTTTTTCTTAGCAGAGCCAAGGGGGTTGACAATTTCAAAAGCATCTTGGTACAGAATTAGCTTCAGGCATCCTGGATTTTCAATGAACTACTTGTTGGACTTAAATATTTGTCCATCACTTATGTCACCGAAAACGTCTGTGTCTGTTTCACAAGACAGTTGAGACAATGAATTTTTGAATACCTGAGCTCTTAAATACGTTGTTCTTAGTGGTCCCTGATGACAGGCAGAGAACAGATCTGAATCCTTTACACAATCACAGATTTTAGCAATTGCATCGTCTGACAGACACATGTCATTTTTTAAAAGTGAATGTAATTTACTCCAAGTGTAATCCTGTCCCAACTCACGCACATTTTGCATCTCTTCAACAATAGTCTGTATTGTTGAAGCTGGAAGAAGGAACTGCCCTTGCAATTTTAGGTAGAATAAACATGCATTCCTAAGAAAGGTGTTCTTGAAATTCTGAGGCAGTTCAATGCTTTCATTTGTTGCTGGATCATCTGTGCTCAGGGAAGCATGCTCACCTGGCATACCGGAAGACTGAGAAACTGTTTCCCTGTACAGGTCACTTATGTTATCAGTTGAACATGCTGGATGTTTCCTTGACATATGTGCAGTAAATGATGATTTCACAGTGAATGATTTTTTACAACCAGTTACTGGACATGGCACAGGTCGCCCCTCCATTAGATGGTCTTTTAAGTGGGACGTAAGTTCTTTCACTGTGTGAAAATGACGCTCACACAACGAAATTGCACATTTAAGGTCTGTAATAATGGCGCTAGCAGCAACAGAGGGTGTAGACTCATTGTGAATCCGATAGAAATGAGCCTTAAAAGCTGCATAAGTACAAAATGTCCGCTTGCAGTCAGTGCCAACACATTTAAAAAAAACAGTGGGGTTCGTTTTTATGAACTTTACAGTGCAGCACATAACACTTCAACGACCCCAGTGATTTGCTACAAAAACGGCAGGTAATCATTTTTAAGCTGCCAGTTTTAAGGTTTTAACCTCCTCAACAGCATGAAAAAACGTACCAAAAAGCATTTAGCAGGATACTCACCAGACTAATTAACCCCGGTTAGCCAGTGTTATTAATACAGCTGCAAAATACACCCTCGACCACAAACATAAGCATGTACTTGTCTTCCTAGAAACAGCATGTAGCTAGATAGCTTTAGCTAGTGCATTTAACGGTCGGAGTAACTGCACTGCTAGCTAACACTTCTCTGTGTCTCACAGAGCTCCGCGTCACGGGCAGATTGAGCGCGCACTCAGTCCTACAAACAAAATGGCTGCTCCCGCCATAATTCAGTAGCCAATAAAAGAGCGGACACAAACTCCGCTTCTCCGTGATTGGACCAGTCAGAGCTTATTTAATTTACACATTAAAACGCATACCTTTATTTTTGCAGAAATATAATCATGACAGTTCCAAGGCAGCATGAAAAAAATATTAAATGACATTACATTTTTATTTTATCATTGCCAGTTGTTGAGCAATTAATATGATACAAAAATAAAGAACTTTAAAAGCAATGGGACAATAATGGAGATTTTCATAAATACATATATATATTATTAAATTTAGTATTTATGAATTAACATATCAACATATTCCATGTTCGTTGTAATCACCTGCACATATATACAGATCACATATTTTGTAAAGAGAACAAAATAAGAAAGCGCAGGTTTTAAGGAAAATTTTAACTTAATGCACAAATGTTTTAAATTAGGTACAGGCAATAAAAATAGTTAATATATAATACCTTTTATAGTAACCCCACTACTACTACATGTTGCTACTAGCCTGCTGATATGTTAATAAATATAGGCCCAGTCAATCCTAAACACATTTCACCTGTGTTTTTAACCCTTCAAACTTTTACTGTATTTGTACATAGTCTTATCTGTAAAATATAACACATGAATTTGTAAAATGTAATACAATTTTGTTCTGTATTAAAGAAATTATACACATAAAAATCTGAATATTAACATTATGATGTAATTTTAACTGTATTCTATTGCATGTTGTATTACAGGTTTTCTTTGTTTGAATTACAGTAAACTGTAAATTCTACAAAGAAATATGCCTCTTTCAACATGTTTTTGCTTTAAGGTTTACAGTTCTGTTTTGTTTAGAATTTGACTACATTAAACTGTAATTTACACAAAACTTTATTCTGTTTCTATTTACAGTTTTTTTATGTTGTGATTTTACAGCACATTACTGTTAATTTCACAGACATTTTTACAGTGCACAAAAACTGGTGAAAACATTTAGAATACTCATAAACTGCAAAAAAAATTCTTATTTCAAGTTAATATATATCTGATATTTCTCATTTTAAGATTGTTTAAGCTCATTATAAGTTTTTTTTTAACTTCTAACTTGATTTTTTTTTAAGTGTTCTTGTCTTGTCTTAAGTGATTTTAGTGATCTAAATTCTCTCACTATATTGGCAGATGATTTGGCTTACTTTAAGAAACATGCTTATAACAAGTCATTTTAAGCTGTATTTCTAAATTAAGAAATATTATTTCTAAGAATAAACGATCTACTAATGGAATAAAACACTTTCTCCACATAAAATAACTTAAAACTAGTATAAATGTGTATAAACAGGTGAAGAATCTAATCCTTTTCTCAAAAGAATGAGAAATATATATTACTATATATCTATATTCACACTGCAAAAATATGAGTTATTGTTATTTTTTTTAAATAGCAAAAAATTGTTTTTTTAAGAAACATGCTTACAACAAGACAAATGATCTGCCAGTAAAGTGAGATTTGTCCTACTGAAATTACTTAAAACAAGTAAAAATTAGACTAGAAATAAGTAAAATTAGCTCACAAGAACTTTACAATAGGAACCAAATCAACTAGAAATAGAAACGATTTTATTTTTGCCAAGATATAATTATTTGTCTCAGAATCAAATATTTTTAGATATATTACCTACATCTAAGATGCTTTCACCTGCTAAGATATCAGTTTTGAATGGCATTAGCTTCACTTCAGGTTGTGCTACCCAACAGATCCCACTGTATTAATATGCAAACACAGTCACACCTGAGCTTCGTTAAACTCAGCGGCCAGGTGGACGCTCTCCCTGGTCTTAATCTGCTCTGGAGCGACAGCAGACATCCCTTCTCTCTGTAGCTCTGCGGGAGAGATGGACTAATGTTTCCACTGCTATTTCTGATCACTGTGCCGAGGCTCTGACAGCAGTAGAGAGCGCAGATCCTCACTATTCATTAGCTTTCCTGGGCTCAGTTATCAGATTTCATCCAACACACTGCACAGGGAGATTGAGTTTTAAGGCAGAGAGAAGACTTTAGCAGGCTTTTCTAATTCATTACTGGCTTCAGAGTCTCCTCAAAGAGGAGGAAGGAGCCTGGGCTGAAGTAATATATCCAGCAGGTCGGAGTCAACCAGGCTGTCACAGCGGTTCTGCCTCTTCGCTTGCCCACTGGCTCTTACTGGAGGTGGTACTGTACGGGAGTGTGTACATTGAGCCTGACATACTGCAAAAAATGATATATCAGCAAATAAAAAACATCTTAAACTTAGTTAATGTGTCTAATATCTCTCTCATGTTTAAGTAATTTTATCTTCGGAATGTGGGATAACCTTAAACAGTATGTCTTGCAAATGATTTCAATGATCTGCCAATGCAATAAGACACTTTCACCAGGTAAAACTGCTTAAAACTAGTCACAATGATGGTGACGAATGGTGATGTCACAAAAAACAGCACCTATACACCCAATCAGCATACAGTGGTTAAGCCCCGCCCACTCACACTAAAGTTAGAAGGAGTGTTTTTTGAATAAGCCAGCTACACTGCAAAACAAGGACATCTTATCAAGTGACACATCTTAATTGGAGTTAATATATCTAATATTTCTCATTATGCGACTGTTATAAGAATATTATAAGACTATTAGTTTTTAGATATTTTTTAATTGTTTTAGGTTATTACAAATGGCAGACAATTTTAAACATTGCTTTATGCAAATGAGTTAATCTGCTAATGGATTAAGACACTTTCAGTAGAAACTACTATAAACTAGTATAAATGTATATGAACAGGTGGATAATCTTATAACACTCTTACTACAGTCTTATAATGAGAAATATTAGATTTATTAACTATACTTATGATGTTTTAGTGAAACATTAAGTGAAAATATCTTAAATGTAGTTAATATATGTAATAGTTCTTTTATTTTAGTGTCTCTTATTTTAAAGGGCAGATCATTTTAAGCATTATTTCTTATTAAGAAATATCGTTTCTAAGAAAAAACAATCTGCTACTGGAATAAAATGACTTACAACTAGTATAAATGTATATAAACAGGTGAATAATCTAATAATTTTCTTACAACAGTCTCAATGAGGTTCTCTCATTATTCTGCTACAGAGTAGTTCTGCTTGTTTACCTGGCTGCTGTTTATTTATTATCCATTTCAGTAATCAGGGCTGCTTTCAGCGCAGGTGGCATGCAGACACGAGGCTTGGGGTTGTCTGCACAAGGAATACAGATAAGTGGACCTGTTATGTGGTGTTTGTGTGTCTGTCTTATATAAATAAAGAATTTAATGAAAGGTTCTTTAAAAGGCCCAAAGTATCGAGAACTGAATGTTCTTTATGATAGAAGTAAAGTTATGTTCCACAGTCCACATATGGAACCTAAACGTCTAGACAAGTCCGCTTTGAAAACTTTGTTTCTGTGATGCGGCAAAAACCAATGACTAGGTTTAGCCCCGCCCACTCAGACTGAAGTTTTCAATGAAGCAGCCACACAGCAAAACAAGGACATCTTATCAAGTGAAATCATCCTAAATGTAATTAATATATCTGATATTTCTCTTGAGGAATATTATAAGATTATTTAACTTATTTCCAAATAACGTTAAACATAATCTTTATTTTCTTTTAAATATTCAGTATTAACTACATTTAACTGGATATGTGACATTTTGAGTGAAAACATCCTAAATACAGTTAATATATCTAATATTTCTCATTATGAGACTGCTGATAATTTTTAGTAAAGATTTTAGTAAACCAAAGTATCTCACTATACTAGCAGATTATTATTAATTTTTTAAGCATGTTTCTTAAAAATTAGTAAAATTATTTGCCAGTACAATGAGATACTCAAATCACTACTTAAATCACTTTGAAACAAGTATAAACTTTAAACATAAAAATGTTAAATATTTCAATAATATACTTACATGAGAAATTTAAAATATATAAACTAGATATGAGATCATTGTACTTGCCAAGATACCATTTTCTTGCAGTGTAATATTCTTACGTCAGTCTCACAATGAGAAATATTAGACATATTTACTAAAATAGATATACTTTGATAGCCAGAGAGTAGATCAAACAAGAAAGCCAACAGGGATAAAGCAGAAAGTGGTAGTCAAAAACAAAGGGAGTCAAGGAGCAAGGAGAAACAGAGAAGAAGTGGTCAGAGTTGCAAACAAGGTTTGGCAAAACTTCGCAATGAGGAAGTGTTTGGGTGAAGCTTATATGCTAGTGTCTGATTGGAGTCAGCTGGGCTAAAACTCAGGAGACCTAGAGTGGAGCTTATTGGACAGTTGGGGACATGTGGGTGTGACATCATTGAGCGATGCCCTCTGGGAAGTTGAGTCCGGAGGAGTGGAGGAGCTGGGAAAACCCAGAAGTGTGACAGTGTGTATGTTTGCTTGTCCTGTACTGGCGAACGTTCATGAGTTCTGCTCAAAACGAGCCAAAATACCTTGGTAAAGTTTGGGTAGCATTATGATTGTTTTGGTACTGACAAAATCCGAACTTTAGTTTTAATTGAAAAGCATAATTAAGAAACTGGGTCATTCAAAACTAAAGAATTTCAGTTGGAAGTCCAAGTTCAGTTAAAAGTCCCAACTGATTTTCCCCACATTGGCGTGGTTCTTGGCCTGTATGGATGCGCGTAGTGGAAGTTTTTTATCATCATCTGTGTACCAACAGAAGAAAGCAGTGAAGCCAGATTAGAAAATGCTGCGTCTCTGCAATTATTCAGAATTATATTTAATATAGATGGACCCTACTGTTCCTAAACTCTCTCTCGGAAAGCAATGCCAGATACATATTTTAATGCACCGATGCACAGTTAACATATGCTGATTCCCATTATTAATAAAGGACTTAATGAGGCTCGCAAAAAAAGTATATTGTGCAGTTAATTAGGAGATAAACATTCTGATGATGCTAGATTGGGTGCCCTGATTCCTTTATTTAGACTGCCATTTCCCTGCACACCATTGGCGCAATATTCATTAGTCAGTGCTAACAAGGCTTTATGGGGCCATATTTTCTGCCCTCTTTACTTGCGTAGTAAACAACACGTGCGGCAGGAGCGCATTATGTTGCTTATTCAGTTATCATCGGCATTGTTCCTCTCTGAATGCCATTCCACACATGAACACGGATAAAAGCACACCTGCATCAGCATAACCACCTTCTCTCAGTCTGTCCAGGAGCCAAAACAGGAAAAAACAGGCCCATTTGCAATCGAGGCCTCATCAATGGACGTGGTGAGCAAACAGACTGATAATGAAGTTAGCTGCGGTAATGGAGGACCCCGTTGTCAGCAGATGACATGACATTTCCCGTTTCCCTGCACGCAACTGCTGCCAGCTGAGATGCCACCAGAAGCGAAGACATCAAGAAGTTTCTTCTCTGCTTTCTTTTCTTTCCCAGTCTGAGCGTTTACTCTTGGTGTGAACCGTTTTAAAGTACTCTGGAGACGCGTTTGATGCTGTCACAATGCACTCACCATCAGAGGTTGTGAAGCATATCATTGTCTGTTATGACACTGTAAACAACAGCGGTGAAAGGAAACCTTAAATTGGTATTACAATAAAGCCGTCAGGGCATCAGCCTCTAAAAGCAGCGTCTGACGGTAGGTACGCCGCAAAGAAATGAAGATTTATCAAGTAAAAATCATCTATAATGTGGGTAATATGTCCAATAGTTCTCATTATGAGACTATTGTAGGAATATTATAAGGTTTTTTCACCTGTTTCTACACATTTATACTAGTTTTAAGCATAAATTCTGGGAATATTTCTTGAATTATTTATGTAAATGGAATAATACACTTAAAATATAATTATTTAAAACAAGTTTAAATATAATTAGTTAAAAGTGAAAATATATAAACACTTGGCAAGTAAATAATATTATTTCTAGTTGATATATCTTAAATTTTGGGATTGATGTAAGATTATTAAACTTACTTTTATATAGTTTTTACTTGTTTTAAGTGGTTTTAGTAAGCCAAATGTCACTACATTAGCACATCATTTTGCTTACTTTAAGAATCATACTTAAAACAAGCCAAATTATTTGCCAGTAAAGTGAGAAAATGTTGCTACTAAAACACTTAAAACAAGTAAAATGTTTGAGATATAACTTCAATAATCTTAAAATTAGCTTAAAACTTTCTCAAAATGAGCATTTTAAGATAAATCAACTAGAAAAAACAATTATTTTTACTTATCATGACATTCTCTGCAGTGGGGAATAATTTAATGATATTTTTTATAAATAGAAATATTCCACTTGCTGAAATATCAGAATACGATACAACCAGTGCGTTCTGGGAGAAATTGGATGGTCATAATTCTTGTCAAATTGGATTTTGGAATGTATCTTCTAAAATTTTGTTTTAGTTTATTTTAATTTAAGCTTTTTCAGATTATTGATCTTATTTTCCAGAGGTTTTTACTTGTTTTAAGTGATTTTAGTAAACCAGATTTTCTCAGTTTATAGGCACATAATTTTGCCAAATTTAATTGCCCAACAAGTCAAATTTATTTGCCAGTGTAGTTATAACATTTAGCTAAAAAAAAAAAACAAGTACTTAAAAACAAGTAAAAATGTTGGGAAAATAAGGTCAATAATACTAAAATTAGCTTAGATTTTTCTCAAAATTGGCATTTTAAGTAAAACGAACTAGAAAAAAGGTCATTTTACTGGACAAAACATCATTTTCTGAAATGGTGAATAATCTTATAACTTTTTAGAGTCTTATAACGAGAAATATTCCACTTGCTGTGATACAGATTACTGTAAAAAGGGTGCATTCTGGGAGAAATGGAATGTTTAAAATTCTTGTCAAATTGGATTTTATTAGTTATCTTCTAAATGTTAGTTTTAGTTGATTCACTGTTTTTATGTTACTCATTTTAAGGCGTCATTCTTGCCTATAAGCTACAATTGAATGTGTTCACCATTGTGGTGTTTCCAGTTTCAGTGAACTGGTTCCTCCGTTGAGGTGTGAAGTCACAGATATGTAGTTTCTACTGCCTTTGTGGTCTTAATGACAGCTATAGGTGCAGTACCTGTTGTAGTGTGATGACAAGTCCATGGTGTGGTTGATGGTTAGTGCTATGCTGCTGTGGAAATACTGTAAACATACATTAACATACAATCATTTAGTACCAACAGCTAGCTAGAATATCCAAATACCTGTACTACATACTGTAGCTGAGCTGATGGTCCTCAGAAAGAACATTAGAGCACATATAGCCTGAACAGTAGAACTTAAATAGTACATAAAGACCAGGACGGATTAATAAATCAAGGGTCCCTGGGCATGAGCCAACACAGGGGCCCCCTCCCACCCATTAGGGAAAATAACTGTTCTCCTTGTAGTCATTGATGGAAAATGTCAGGAATTTAGAACCATTGAACATTTGTGCTCACACATAGAGAAATTCAACCTCCACATACAACCCATCTGTGCAATGAAACACCCACACACTAGTGGGCAATGGGCAGTGAGCAGCTCTGTCCTTGGTGCCTAGGGAGCAGCTGGGATTTGTACCAGTGTGAAACCAGTCTTATACAAGATTTGTACCTGTCTCAAACCAGACCCGTACCAGTCTCAAACCAGTCTCATAGGAGATTTGTACCAGTCTCAAACCAGACTCGTACCAGTCTCAAACCAGACTCGTACCAGTCTCATACGAGATTTGTACGAGTCTCAAACCAGACTCGTACCAGTCTCAAAGCAGTCTCATAGAAGACGTGTACCAGTCTCAAACCAGACTCATACGAGTCTCAAACCAGACTAGACATCTATGTTCTACTGGGAACTCTGCTCGTGTTCAGCTCAAGCATTAAGCACAGTTCTCTTCTGTGACTTTAGGTGGTGCTGGCAAGACCACAGTCCTAATGTAGCTTCCACTGCAGCAGTTAATCGATCTGTATGTACTTCTAATTCTTTGACTGTACATTCATTGACTCTTTGTTTCCTAACTCGATCAGACAGGGCAGTAGGCATGACCACACAGTGATTACACAGTGACCAATCAGTGCAAATAGGCACAGTGCAAATGGGACAGTGGGTGGCGCTGTTGCCTTACAGTAAGAAGGGTCTGGGTTTGATTCCCGGCTGGGGTGTCCGGGGTCCTTTCTGTGTGGACAGTGCATGTTCTCTCCGTGTCTGTGTGGGTTTCCTCCTCGGGGTGCTCCATTTTTCCCCCACAGTCCAAACACATGCAGTCAGGTGAACTGGAGATGCTGAATTACGCCCCCTAGATCTGAATGTTTATATGAATGTGTGTGTGATGGACTGGTGGCCTGTCCAGGGTGTTTCCTTCCTTCTGCCCAAAGAGAGCTGGGATAGGCTCCAGTACCCCCCACGACCCAGAAGGATAAGTGGCTCAGGAGATGAATGAGGTCTGGAAGTCTGGCCAGTAAACAAGCGAGACAGGAATGTCTTTACACACAGGTGCTGGTGAAGAACTTTGAGAGAACCTTGGATGGCTAGAACAAATCCAGCCTCACCTCTCACTGAGAGCCCAAATACCCCAAACCCAATAAACATGGAAACACCTGATGATGTATTTAGTTGTTGGGAATTATGTGTAAACATGTCCCTTTTCCCTGACACTGAAACATGAACATCTTGCACCTGATGCTCTCTGACGTTTGCACCGCACCGTTTGCTTTTATCTTAAAGTTCTTGAGCTAAAACAACTTGTTTACATGCAGCGTCCCAAAACCCATCGCATACGCAAACCTGCTTGCTCTGAAAGTGCTGCTGATGGGATCCAGCACCGGTGGAGCGAGCTGGAGGATTCCTCCGGGCATGCTGCACATTAGCCCATTGTCCTGCTCCCATTTGTTATCCTGTCCGCCAAGCTGTCATTAAATTACTCCTAAGCTCAGGTTCAGTTACGGCTTCAGAGGAGTCAGCAGTCTATTAGTGCCATCAGGAGGAGGAAGTAACCTCTATTTTAGAGGAGAACCATCTCCTTCACACAGGAGGTAAGGGAGAGGAGGCTGTGTTCTCCCCAGAAGACACATACTACACAGGAGAAGCATCCTGCTTTCTCATCAACCTCCATCTGCTTCCAGGCATTATCTGGAGTGCCTCCTTTTACAAGTGTTCAAGCCCAGTCAATCACAGTAAACACCGTTAGTCAATCACAGTAAGCATCTCCTACACCATCAGTCAATCACAGTAAACCCCTCCCACACTGTCAATCACAGTAAACTCCTCCTACACTGTCAATCAACCACAGTAAACTCCTCCTACACTGTCCTACACTGTCAGTCAATCACAGTAAACTCCTCCTACACTGTTAGTCAATCACAGTAAACATCTCCTACACCATCAGTCAATCACAGTAAACTCCTCCCACACCACCAATCAATCACAGTAAACTTCTCCTACACCATCAATCAATCACAGTAAATCCTCATATACAGTCAGCCAATAATGGTAAATCACATTAAACCCCATTCTATGGCATATTAATTTGTATTGTAGTGATTATATCTAAGCTAAATAATGGAGCTGTGTACTCTAATTTTATTTAGTTGTTATTATTAAGTTGTGATTATTAGGTTGTGATTATTTAGTTGTGATTATTAGGTTGTGATTATTAAGTTGTGATTATTTAGTCGTGATTATTAGGTTGTGATTATTTAGTCATGATTATTAAGTTGTGGTTATTTAGTTGTGATTATTAGGTTGTGATTATTTAGTCGTGATTATTAAGTTGTGATTATTTAGTTGTGATTACTAGGTTGTGATTATTTAGTTGTGATTACTAGGTTGTGATTATTTAGTCGTGATTATTTAGTTGTGATTACTAGTTTGTGATTATTTAGTTGTGATTACTAGGTTGTGATTATTAAGTTGTGATTATTTAGTTGTGATTACTAGGTTGTGATTATTTAGTTGAGATTACTAGGTTGTGATTATTAAGTTGTGATTACTAGGTTGTGATTATTTAGTTGTGATTACTAGGTTGTGATTATTTAGTTGTGGTTATTAGGTTGTGATTATTAAGTTGTGGTTATTTAGTTTTGATTATTAAGTTGTGATTATTTAGTTGTGATTACTAGGTTGTGATTATTAAGTTGTGATTATTTAGTTTTGATCATTCGTTGTGATTATTTAGTTGTGATTATTAAGTTGTGATTATTTAGTTGTGATTACTAGGTTGAGATTATTTAGTTGTGATTATTAAATTGTGATTATTTAGTTGTGATTATTAGGTTGTGATTATTTAGTTGTGTTATGTAGGCAGTTGCTCAGTGCTGTAAACATTCTGGCCCAAAATTCTTAAAATCCTGAAAGAGGAAAAGAAAAGCACACTGGAAGGATCACATTCACTTTCCTGAAATAGTCCTGCTGTCCTTTGTCGGACGACCTGATCTGAAAGTTAACACTCAATCATGAATACAGAAGAACTTTCCAAAGACGTCAGAGACAGAGCTATAAACAGGCTCCAGTTTGGAGATTCAGCGCTCTTTACTGCCACACAGCAGAACTGATGGTCGTGTGGATTGTATGTGTCTAAATAAACACTTTATCTTCTTTCAGCTGGTCTTGGAAACCGGCATCTCAGGATCCCCCACACAATATAACAATAACACCAAATAAATAAATAAATAGATAAATAAGCAGATAAAAAGATAAATGAAAGTGAGATTAAACAGTAGTTCACATTCATGTTTATGTGAGCTATTAGCAACAAAGTGTGCATTTTTGTTATGAGAATAAACTAAATTAGCCTTATTATCGATACAATGATAATGTGCAATATTTCACCATGTCTACTTGAGGTGAAATACAGTTCTGTCTGAGGGATCAGTGATGGGTGTTCAGCTTAGGCTTGCGCCGTTTGGGCACTGAAATTCCTCAAACTGGAGATCCTCTGTGCATCACTCAGCCCTCCGTGGAAACTGCTTTTGAATCCAAATCATGATTACAGTCATGTGTTCACATCACCTATGTGAAATCATATCATTATTTAGTGTCTTTACATGATTACAGGCCCTAAATTGGCCCATCACAACTTTGTTTGGGATGTGTTGCAGGCCTGAAATGCAGGAATGGTTATATAGTAATAAATGAAATGAAGTTGACCAGACAAAACATGGTATGTCTTGGTTTTATACTGTCTGCAATGAAATAAAAGTCAAAGTAAATGTAGAAACGCTGTGTTTTTATTTGCATTGTCCATACTGTCCCAACATTTTCTATTCTGGGGTTGGAGATTGAAACAGAAGCCACCCAGCAGTTCTCTCATCTCCTACAGTCATAGCTAATTCTCATTTTAGGCACAGTCGAAACTCGCAAACCTCTTTTGAGCAATTTGATGACTCTTTTCAATTGAAAGATTCTATAGGGAACTCAAAGTGGTCCTCAGGACCTCCTAAATGATCCACATTTTTACTCTATCCTATTTGCGAGGACCTAAGGTTCTACGATGTCATCCTAAAGAACCCCATGTGGCACCTTTATTACAGAGTGCAGAGTTTCTGTTATCATAAGAGCTGACTCAAGACCCCCAAACACTCCTTATTCTGTGAAACAGTACATTTTCCCCCCCGAATGCCCCAAATGCAGAGAATCAGCAGCATATATTTCAAACTACAGTATTCAATAAGCGTTACATACACTCGTCAAAATGGTCAACCGAACAGCTGCTCCCAGAAGGAGGTGTGGGATTGCAGTGCTGATAAAGTTTACCAGGAACAATAAATGATGATAAATTTAGACTGATATGATCGATATTTATTGAGCTACACATACAGAAGCAGTGTCTCTCAGTATGGCGTCGGGCCGCCGTGTTTGCTAACCCATCATGTCAGACATCTCGGCATGGAGTTGTAGAGGTTCCTGTTGGCGTCCTGTGATAATCCATCCCGTGCAGCTTGAATTTACATTTACATTTACGGCATTTAGCAGACGCTCTTATCCAGAGCGACTTACAACCGTGCTTAGTGTTCCGTTGGATAATATTCCAGCTAGCACAGGAAGTTCAGAGCCTAAAACTCACCATGAGCTCGGACACTTCCCGAACAGGGGGCCAGTGCTGATATCTAGATAGATCAATACACACACATACTGTATATAGAGCAAAAAGAGCACTACCTGGCAACCCCAGCCCAGTGCTCACACCTATAGAAAAGAAAAGAAAAAGGTCATTATAAGTGCAACACAACACAAGTACATACACAACTTACACCTCTACTAGTGCTTACTCACTTAAGTGCATTATGAAGAGATGGGTCTTTAGTCTGCGTTTGAAGACCGCGAGAGACTCCGCTGTTCGAACACCCAGTGGGAGTTCATTCCACCATCTGGGAGCCAGGACAGAGAAGAGTCTGGACGCTTGTCTTCCATGAGACTTCAGGGATGGCGGTTCGAGTCTAGCTGTACTTGAAGCGCGAAGGGCTCGAGGTACAGATCGACTCTTCACCATTGCCATAAGGTAGGGAGGGGCTGGTCCGTTCTTGGCTTTGTAGGCGAGCGTCAGAGTTTTAAATCTGATGCGGGCAGCTACAGGAAGCCAATGAAGGGAGCGCAGCAGTGGAGTCACATGGGTGAACTTTGGAAGATTGAAGATGAGTCGAGCTGCTGCGTTCTGGATCAGTTGCAGGGGCCTGATGGCCCGCAGAGGAAGACCAGCCAGGAGCGAGTTGCAGTAGTCTAGCCTTGAGATGACCAGAGACTGGACCAGCAGCTGGGTGGCCTCCTGAGAGAGGAAGGGTCGAATCCTCCGGATGTTGTAGAGGAGGAATCTGCATGACCGAGTCAGGTTCGCAATATGAGCCGAGAACGATAACTGGTCATCCAGAATCACTCCAAGACTTC
>CM067474.1:33695947-33719568 GCA_034552555.1 Semaprochilodus insignis
GAGTTGCAGTAGTCTAGCCTTGAGATGACCAGAGACTGGACCAGCAGCTGGGTGGCCTCCTGAGAGAGGAAGGGTCGAATCCTCCGGATGTTGTAGAGGAGGAATCTGCATGACCGAGTCAGGTTCGCAATATGAGCCGAGAACGATAACTGGTCATCCAGAATCACTCCAAGACTTCTTGCATCCTCAGTCGGGGTGATCAAGGAGTTCCCGAAGGAGATGGCAAGATCATGGTGAGGACCTGTAGTGCTGGGGATGAACAGCCGCTCAGTCTTGCTGGGATTGAGCTTAAGGTGGTGAGCTGTCATCCATGAGCTGATGTCGGTCAGGCATGCTGAGATGCGGTGGCATACCTGTGTATCAGATGATGGGAAGGAAAGCATGAGTTGAGTATCATCAGCATAGCAGTGATAAGAAAAGCCATGAGAAGTAATTACTTCTCCAAGAGAAAGAGTGTAGAGAGAGAAGAGAATAGGACCCAACACCGAGCCTTGAGGGACACCGGTGGAGAGCCTGCATGAAGCAGACGTGGACCCATTCCATGTTACCTGATAGTGGCGGTCCTCCAGGTAGGACTCAAACCACTTCCATGCAGTGCTGGAGATTCCAAGACCGGCGAGGACTGACAGTAGGATCTTGTGGTTCACTGTGTCAAAGGCCGCAGACAGGTCGAGCAGAATCAGAACTGAGGACAGTTTGGCTGATCTTGCTGCATGAAGCCTCTCAGTTACTGCGATGAGAGCAGTTTCCGTGGAATGGGCTGGTTTGAAGCCGGACTGGTTGATGTCCTGAAGCTGGTTCCGGGAGAGAAAGAAGGAGAGTTGATTATAGACAGCACGTTCAAGAATTTTAGAGAGAAAGGAAAGAAGAGATACCGGTCTGTAACTGCTGACGTCTGAGGAATCCAGCGAGGGTTTCTTCAGGATGGGAACCACTCTGGCAGTCTTGAAGGCCTGTGGAACATGACCTGATGACAGGGAACAGTTTATAAGGAAGGAGATGAAGGGTAGCAGGTCCAGGGAGATTGACTGGAGCAGTGTGGATGGGATAGGATCCAGTGGGCAGGTTGTTGGGTTGCTGGATTCCAGTAGCTGTAGAACATCGTCTGTAGAAAGAGAAGAAAAACAGGTTAAGGAATATGTGGCAGGAGGATGAGGATTAGTGGAAGAAGGAGTGGGGACAGAGGAAAAAGACTGGCGGATTTTATTCACTTTCTCTTCAAAGAAGGTGACGAAGTCCTCCGGGGTAAGGGAAGAGGGTGGAGGGGGAGAGGGAGGGTTGAGGAGGGAGGAGAAAGTACTAAAGAGTTTGTGAGGGTCAGACGCAGAGTCTTCCAGTTTCCTCTTGTAGAAAGAATATGTGTGAATATCCTCACACAGTTCCTGCAGGTGGTGCGGTAGGAGCGGAGGTGGAGGTGGAGTGGAGTGACACCAGGCCTTCTGGACCTGTGATGCGTGACAACAAACTGTTCATCTTGGTGCTGTCCACAGGGCCTGCACACATGGATTCGTTGGTCGTCTCCACCAAGACAAAAGCGGGACTTTGAAGATGACCCGTTGCCATTCTGAGTCACTCTATGACAGTCTGGCACGACACCATTGCAGTCTTCAGTGATGTTGACGTGGTGTTAAGGACAGTCGTCGCAACTGTCTGCTGCATGTAGTCCTGCGTGGTGCAGCCATCTGCCAATGGTGCTGGCACTAATAGGATGACTCATGGAGGACATGAATGTCTGCAATCGTGGCTGCTGGGTCAGTCAGGTACAGTGTTAGGTTCCGCCCCTGCTTACGACACATGTGCGGTCAAGCGTGAAACTTGAATCATTTGCATGTTTTCCAATGTCAAAGCTCCCCACCAAGTTTCATTCATTTGGGTTGATTCCTTCAGGGTGCAGCTATTCTTTTGATGATGAGTGTATAAATGTTAGAATATGCCATACTAGCTCATTTGGCCTCTCATTTTCTCCCCTAACACAACTGCTGAAACCTCAGAAGGCCTCTAATCCCTCTCTCCTTCTGTTGTTCTCCATGAAAAAAGCTGAAAAACACATTTCTGCTATGATCTGCGATGACACGGCTCGATGAGATCCAAGCGCCCCTTCTGTTTTTAGAGAAGAGGGGATGAAATTGTCCACTCGCGTTCCTTTCAAGGCTTGAAAATGACCTTAACAGTTTGTTTTATCTTGTTTTGAAACTACTGAAGGGCCTCATGAAACAAGACTTCAGAGAGCAGCGTGAGACGGCGATCTTTAAGGAGGCATCACGGCGTAGGTGAATGATATTTGCTCTACTGCAGAATAAATTAACACGCGTTCAAAGCCGCGTGCCACTGACTTTTACAAATGCACACCCTCCATTAAGATTATGTTTTCAGTGGAAGGATCAAGGTGTCGGGCTCAAAGGAGAATTAACTGCCCGGCTGGAGCGTATAACTGCTCTCCTAACAAAAATTAAAGGGTCACTACAATCATAGCATCCATACAAGAAGAGTTTCAGCCACACAGGGATCAAGGTGCTGAGCTATTCAGTTTTAAATATCAGTGGCTCATGTGTTTTCTGGGACAATTTGTCATTTTTACATCTACAATGGCAACATGGCAGAGAGGACCAAGACTGACTGGGTGGCAGTGAAAGACTGCTGGGCACAGTGACACGGTGGAGAAGACTGAGCCCAGCCAAAGACTTTAAGGAGAGGGTGGGCAATGGAGGAGGAGGCAGCAGAGCCCAGCTGGTGGACAGCGAAAGTGACAGCTAGGTGAAGATGCCTGAACATCCGTACCTCCCAGCAGAGCAACTCGGGCACCCTTGTGGCAGTACTCTCCATGGTAGCGTTGTTGGTCCTGCTACTGGGTCTTTCAGCCATGCTTGTAGCACTGAGCAGCAGTTCTCTTCCGCTGCCGTGTTCAATAGAAGTGCATTTGTTTAAAGTGCTACATTGGTGTCAGAAGTGGCATCCCACTGCGAGGAAGGGGCATTCAGTGGTGTTGAGGTTCTGGACTCTGGGGTGGTCAGTCCATTGTTCTGAGAGCACCAGCAGCTTCTTTATTTGATGTGTGTGTCTCATTTCTCAGTGAGGAGCTTCTTGAACAGCTACACCTCCTTTCAGACCTCCATAGCTCACAGTGGAAGGATGGACAGGAACACATCTCCTCACAAATATCTGCCAAAACAAATAAACACTTGGCTGAACCTTGAATAAATGAAGGGTGGCCTCGGACATTTGCACATGTATATAATAGAACGCATATCAGGTGGAGTACTTACTCTTTCATCTCACTCGTTCCTCTAACAGAAGTTCAGTATTTCTGGTTTAGCATTGGCGGAGGTTACTCTGGCCCATTTCTTTGACCTCCGTTCACTCTCGGAGTGGGAGCAGATGCATTCCCTTTAAAAATAACTGTCATTTTCTTGCCCTGCATGCCGAATAACTGTCATTTCTCCGCTGCTGAGAGAGAGATGAATGGGCCGACGGTGCAGAACAGCTTGAATGCAGGGCAAACTGTTTGTCAGAAGTAGACGATATTGTTCTGCTCTTTACGCCAGTCAAAGGAATCCTATTAGCCTCCAAGGCTTTGAACATAAATAGATAGATACACATTAATTCAATCTATAATAAAGAACATCAGAACCATTTATTATAAGGAGTATGATCATGCAAATCTTCGCTGTCCAAGGAAAAACAAGCATCTCCAAAACGGTTTTACAGGAGAGGGCAAAAACCTGCTTTAATTATAATGTCAGTCAGTGGAACCAGATTGTTAGTTTCCAACCAGATTTTCCAAGCAGTTTTGGGCCCGTTCTGTTGGTCCATTCATCATGAAATACTCACCCAGTGTAAACAGCAGCTGCTGTGTTGAAATGGTGCATAAAAGTAACAAACAACAAAAATGAAGATACATTTTGTTGGACAGAGACGACTTTGCCTGGTTTTCGGATGACATTCTTTACATTGAACATGACTGTATGGAGCTCCAATCATTATTACACCATGAAGTCTGAAACTTGGTGTGTAGGTTTGACATTGTGAGACATGATAATGATCCAAGTTTCATGCTCAGATGCGCATGTGACATAAGCAAGGATGGGCCTTTTCTCTGTACCTGACTGACTCAACAGCTACAACTGCATGTGCTCAGCGAGCAGTGTTGCCTCCACGAGTCATCCTGTTAGTGCCAGCACCATTGGCAGACGGCTGCACCACGCAGGACTACATGCACGCAGACCGTTACGACGACTGTCCTTAACACCCTGTCACCGTCAACAAAGACTGCAATGGTGTCGTGCCAGACTGTCATGGAGTGACTCAGAATGACAGTGGGTCATCTTCAGTGATGAGTCCCGCTTTTGTCTTGGTGGAGACGACCAACGAATCCGAGTGTGGAGGCACCGTGGTCAGTGCCAAGATGAACGGTTTGTTGTCACACGTCACACATCCAGAAGGCCCTAACGCATCATCTGCAGGAACTGTGTGAGAATATTCAAGCTGCATGGGATGGATTATCACAGGACGCCATTAGGAACCTCTACAGCTCCATGCCGAGACCTCTGGCATGTTGAGTTAGCAAACACGGCGGCCCTACGCCATACTTAGAGACTACTTCTGTATGTGTAGCTGAATAAATATTGATCATATCGGTCTAAATTTATCATCATTTATTGTTCCTGGTAACCTTTATTTTCCTTCCCAATAGACCTGCAGTCCCACATGTCCTTCTGGGAGCAGATATTCTGTTGATGATGAGTGTATATTAGCTATATGTAAGATGCTTTCACTCACTAGGAGATCAGTTTTCGGAGGAGCTCAGTGGAGGACTATGAAAGGAAACGATGAAACTATAAATAAATACTAATTAGGACCTGCTGGTTCTGATCACTGATGGTGCTGTCCTGTAGACGCTTATGACAGACTGCCAGTCTGAAATTTTGATATACTGATTGAATGTTTTCGTTAGTCTCTTATTAATTAATATTACGGTGGTCGTACTGGAGCATATGAGGAAGCAAACCGCAGCACCTGCTTCTGAGGGAAGGGGAAACTATGTAACGAGGATTGAATTACGGGATGATTTTCGGGATGAAGATGCTGGCAGGTTTGGCAGCGGCGTGAGAGGGGAACAGACTGCAGTAATCTACCATGTCCATCCCCATTCCAAAGACCATTCATCATCATGCCCAGGCCCACGTTGAACGCGCAGTGTGGCCATCTTTAGTGAGAAGCTAAAAACGAGATTTAGGTGGAGGAGCAGAGGAGGTCTGACCATTACACCTTCACCTAGCACCTTTCTGGATCTGTACTCACTCAGACTCAAGCCACAGATCCGACAGGAACAGGCTCAGGGTTCTAATTATGCTCTGCGTTTTGCCGGGTGGGGGCTAATCGAGATGTGCCAAAAACTAGACTGTTATAACGCATAAAGCCTCATACTGTGAAGATTTGTGTTGTAAAGTGTACACTCGCAGTAATAAAGGTTCTTTGGTTGGATGGTAAAAGTAAGTGGAACGTAGTCTAGAACCAGTATATGTTCTCCACTATGTGTTCAGTGTTAATGGAGCTTTCACAGATGTGCTGGTTACCCCGTCCCCAACAGTTATAGCCACTAATAACTGCCCTACGCTCATACCCCTCCACTCACTAATAACCACCCCACTAATAACCCTTCCCACACTAATACCTTACAACTAATACACCCCTCCCACTACCATTACTACTACCATTACTAACCCCACACTAAAACCCTCCACACCACTAATACCCCTTCATGCTAATGCTCTCCTGACACTAATATCGCTTCACCACTAATACTACCGCTACACTAATACCCCACGCCGCTAATACACCTCACTAGTAACCGCCCCACTAATACCCGCTCCACCACTAATAACCCTTCCCACACTAATATCCTACAACTAATACACTGCCCACACTAACACCACTCCCACTACTATTCCATACTAATACTCACCCCACACTAATACCTCTTTATGCTAATGTTCCCCCCAAACTAACACCTCTCCACAACTAATACTACCCCCACACTAATACTCCCCCTGCTAATACCCTACCACACTAATACACTCCCCAACATTAATACCCCTACTAATACCCTCCCTACCACTTATACACTGCCCACACTAATACCCCACACCGCTAATACACCCCACTAGTAACCACCCCACTAATAACCCCCCCAACAATAATGCCCCCACTAATACCCTCCCCACCACTAATAACCCTTCTACACTAATACCCTACAACTAATACACTACCCACACTAATACCCCCAACGCTACTACTATTCCATACTAATACTAACCCCACACTAAAACCCTTTATGCTAATGCTCCGCCTACACTAAAACCTCTCCACCACTAATACCTCTACTAATACCCTCCCTACCACTTATACACTGCCTACACTAATACCCCACACCGCTAATACACCCCACTAATAACCGCCCCATTAATAACCCCCCAACACTAATACCCCTTCATGCTAATGCTCTCCCCACACTAATACCCTCCTACTAATACCCCTTCCCCACTAATACCCCACTACCTCCATGACAGACTCTGGATTTATAACTTTGCACTGGGAACAGTTTGGGCGGTCCTGTACTTCTTTGTCCATTTCAGAGTCCAGAGAGGTCAGCAGTGTTTCTGGACGGTGTTGCTTGAGGTCTGAACCTGCATTAGCGGATGCAACTGATAAATATCAACATTTAAGGTGGAACAGAAAACTCACCGAGCAAGCTGGAGAACAGGAACTTCAGCTCCCACATCTTCAGCAGGATCCTGGAACAACTTTAATCCTGCAGTCTGCACATTTCACTCCGGACAGTTTCCCAAAGTCTTGGACAATATGGAGCAGCTCTGCTCAGCGTTTGACCCTGAAGAGACTGAAGAGAGGAGCAGCTCCACCTTTATTAGCATCACAACCCCAACAGCAGTCTGTAAGTAGCAGCCATGCTGTGTGATTGTATCCGTGTTTGCCGGTTGAAGCAGATCATCTTAAACTGAGAGTTCCATAATGAGGAACAACTTTAATCTACTGTGTGTTGATGTCCAGATGGAAAGCCAGTAGCTAGTATAGGGAACGTTAGCTACTAGCATTAGCTCCAAGTAACAAGCATAGCTAACTAAATAGTATGAGGGCGGAGCTTATTTACACAGAGGCTCATTTTATTTAGACTATTTCCACATGGTGCTTCTGTGTGATCATCGGGGGTGGGGTCTCGCTGCCAGCCAATCAGAGCAGAGCTCATCTAATTATTCATGAGCTCACCAGCAAAGAGGAAACAGCTAGTTTCATTCTAGAACCAGATCATAGGGTGGAAACAGACTCCTTCATTGCTCCTCCATTGCTCCCTGATTCATCATATGTCCCATGCCTCGTGTCAGCTTTGCCTTTTTCGCTCCTGGGTAATGCAGACACAGAGCAGGTCCTCTAACAAAGCCTCGCTCTCAGTTTCAATATTTTCTGACAGGTGGGGTGAAATGAATTGTGCTCTAAATTGCATGAAGCGGTTACAAACGTCGCATGTTCGCTATGGTGGACACAGGGCTACTATAGGCTCGGTTGCTCCCTGCAGACCTTCAGGACTCAGTTTAATTGCTTTATCAGGAGTTGCCATATCCTGAATACCCTGTGAATTACAGCAGAGCCGGTGAGCGACGCTCCTGTCGAGGTATTATTCGGCCATCCAGCAGGGAGACGCAGCTCCAGTCGATGAGAGGGGCAGCCTTTGTCTCTTAGTATGTTCATAATAACAGCTAATGAGGACGCAGCGGCGGTCACACTGCGCTCTGAGCTCAGTAGACGAGGGTAATAAAAAGGTTGGACTGATGATTGTGGTGCTCTAGAGAATTGGCTATTCTCTTACCCCACAAAATATGACTGACATTCCTTTGTTGTGATCACTAATCCACATCCATTTACTGCTTCTGGCTAACTACAGAGGGTGGGCTAAAGAAGGAGAGTGAGCTAAAGAAGGAGGGTGGGCTAAGGAAAGCAACCCTCCATTTATTTTAAGTCCAGTTCAAATGTTGGTGATGGATAAAGGAATGAAGGGATGAAGGAACAGTGTTCGTGATGGATAAAGGAATGGAGCAATGAAGGAACAGTGTTGGTGATGGATAAAGGAATGAAGGAATGGATTATCAATGTCGGTGATGGATGGAGGAATGAAGGGATGAAGGAACAGTGCTGGTGATGGATAGAGGAATGAAGGGGTGACAGGCAGCTACAGACAGGAGGTCTAGCTTGCTAGCTTTTGGTTGTGCTGGTTCGCTTTAGCTCACTAAGTTTCTCTGACTCTGAAGATGTCAGCCTTGTGATTGGTTAGGGGAATGCTTACAAAGGCGCTACTCAAGATTAGGACCGCCCAGAGAGAAATACGCTGGATATGTTCGTCGACTATGAGATTTTGGGAGAATATTAATAAGAGTATACATGTACTGTATAAGTGGGTATGTATAGCAATTGCATACCAACGCCTTAGCAAACACTTAGGATACCACAGCAACCATCTAGTAACACCTTAGCAACCACCTGGGATAGCATAGCAATTGCCTAGCAAGACCTTAGCAACCACCTGGGATACCATAGCAACCATCTAGTAACACCTTAGCAACCAACCTGGGATACCATAGCAATTTCCTAGAAACACATTAGCAATTGCCTAGCAACAACATAGCCACCACCTGGGATACCATTGCAACCATCTAGTAACACCTTCGCAACCACCTGGGATACCATAGCAATTGCCTAGCAAGACCTTAGCAACCACCTGTAATATTACAGCAACCACCAAGCAACACCTTTGCAACCACCTAGCAACATCCTAGCAATCATCTTGGATATCACAGAAACCACCTAGCAACACCTTAGCAACCACATTGGATATCATAGAAACCACCTAGAAACACCTTAGGAACCACATTGGATATGATAGAAACCACCTAGCAACACCTTAGCAACCACATTGGATATCATAGAAACCACCTAGAAACACCTTAGGAATCACCTTGGATATCATTGAAACCACCTAGCCACATCTTGGCAACTACTTGGGATACCATAGCAACTGCCTAGCAACACCTTAGCAATTGCCTTGGATATCATAGACACTACCTAGGAAGACCTTAGCAACAACTTCAAATACAATGGCAACTACTTAGCAACAGTTTAGCAACTACCAACAGAAGTAAACAACCACATCATTGTTTGATCTGTATTAGCTGTGGAGTTTCTGTCTGTAGTTCCTGTCTGAAGCCTGTTCACCGCATACAGTGGCCGGATATTCCGAGCAGGCAGCTGCAGCCTTCCTGCTAAACCCTTTCTGAGTCGTAGGGTTAAGGCCCACCAGTGATGCCTCTCTCATGGTGGGCTAGCGCGGCAGGTCTCTCGGGAGGCTCATTAGAATGGCTGACAGGCTTGTGATGCTGCCCCCGGTACGGAGCTCTGCCTGGACGGAATGACAATCTCTCCGGAGGAGGTGACACCCGATAACCAGCTCTCTGAATAGAAAGCCCATAGAGAGGTAATGAGAGCGGAGCTCTTTGAAAGAGGATGACAGAAAAGCGGCGCTTCCAAAACTTTCAAAGCAGAGTCAGAGGAGAATTCCAGTGTTTACAAAGGCCAAGAGTGCCGGGAATAAAAACAGTGGCCAAAATGTCAAACTATAACACCGCGTTCTGCCAAATCTCGCTGAGGGTTCAATTGTCAGAGGATCTATAACAAACGCACAGCACATATTCTTCTCAGCCACATTAGCAGGAGCAGATCAAAGGACGGACATCAAACAGGGACTGAGGAAACAGCCGGTCCCTTTCATGAAACCCTGCTCGTGTTCAAATGTGCAAATGGCTCTTCTACATGCATGGAGCCTTTGCATAGTTCATGCTCAAACAACCTACAACTGGTTCTTGTACGTGTTATGAAAATGAATCGAGTTCATATTACAAACCTAATTCCAAAGCAGCTCGAAACTACGGTACGAAATACAGAGGGTCCGGCGGGGGTCTGGCGTCCTGAAATTAACCCTGGACCCCCTGAATGTCTTAAACAGCTCCAGTCTTTGGTATTTCTATCTAGAGCTGCACCAGTGGTCAACCTCAGGGTGGCGCTGTAGCAAACTGGTTCACCTAGTTGGTTCTTCATGGTTTAGCTACTGCCTGGTTAGCATTACTGCTACTGAGCTCTGACTGATTAGCATTACTGCTACTGAGTGCTGATTGGTTGGCATTACTGCTACTGAGTGCTGATTGTTTGGCATTACTGCTACTGAGTGCTGATTGGTTGGCATTACTGCTACTGAGTGCTGATTGGTTAGCATTACTGCTAATGAGTGCTGACTGGTTGCCATTACTGCTACTGAGTGCCGATTGGTTAGCATTACTGCTACTGAGTGCTTATTGGTTAGCATTACTGCTAATGAGTGCTGATTGGTTGGCATCACTGCTACCGAGTGCTGACAATGAGATGTTTCTGCTGGTCTGACTTATTGCTGACACTGCTTCTCGAACATCTCCCAGAGCTTGCAGTATGTTACCTCATTATCACAGTATAAGGTGGGAGTTGAGAGGAATTCTAAACAAGCTGGGGGAACCCCCCGTGGACCACCGTTTGCTTGGGAACTGTAGACGTATGTGCATTTGTGCAAGTATCTTGAAGACAGGCAGGTTCTGCTCGCAGAGGAGACTATCAGCTCCCTCCCACAGGATCTCCTCCAGAGGACGGGGGGATTGACAGCCTGAGGGTGGCAAGTCTGGAAGAGAGGGTGCCTTCCCAGGAGACCCTACTCCTGTCACTGTCTCTCTCTCTTTCCGCTGCCAATTAAAGCGTTCAAACTGCATGGGAGAGTCATAGGAGACGGGGCTTTATGAATCATCTCTCATGGGAGAAAGCACTCGCATGCTCTACAGGCTGATATACAGTCGGAGTGCTAGAATAAAGTTCGGGATGCGGATATTCGCCAAAGAACATTCAAATGTAGGGAAAGTCCATTTGCATCTTGGAAGGCTTTGCTGCAACTCCTAATGTGTTCCAGACCAATTAGTTAATGACATCACAAACAGCAGCTACCACATGGCATCAGTGACCATCAACAAACAAAATAGCTTTGACTTTAGCCCACTGGACCCCACAGTGACCTCTGCTGGCCCTAGCAGTTGCAGATGGCCAGTATCACTTTATAGGTTAGCCTTCCTGGTGATATCACCAGCAGGTCCTTGTGGCTGGCCAGTGTCCAGGGATCCTCACTTCCACCTCTTTCACCATCCTCCAGTTGGGCTCCACTGATGAGTTTCACAGTGCTGCTTCTTCCTCACAGTTCTCGGCAGGGTTTGGCCTACGAGTTTGTTGTAGCACCAGTCCTCAGCAGCTCACTGGGGGGCACCATCCCAACACCAGTGTGGCCCTGGTATGGAGTAAGATGCAGGAAACCTAGTGTGTTAGAAGAATGCTCTTTTACTGGACAGAGCAGCAGGTAAGAAGTGCCGTCACCACTACCAAAATGGCCAAGACAGCAGGCAGGTCACCTCCAATCTCATGGCTTTAATTGAACAATAAACAAAATGCACCTCCTAAGAGCCTCCACATGAGCCAGCAGCGCGACTCTACATACCCCCACCCCTTTAGAGCTTTCCCATCCAGGAAGGTCCTGGTGGCTGGCCACCATCAAGGCATCCTTGTTTCCACTTCTTCCTCACAGTCCTTGGCAGTATTCAACCTTCTCTGCTTATTTTGCCTTTGAGTGTGTTGTAGCACTAGTCCTCAGCATATCACTGTGGGGGTGGGGAGTGGGTGTCACCATCCCAACACCAGTGTGGTGCTGGCATGGAGTAAGATGTAGGAAACCTAGCGTGTTAGAAGAACGCTCTGTTAGGAAGTGCCGGTCAGCGCTGCCGAAACAGCCAAGTTAGCAGGCAGGCTACCTCCAGCCGCACAACTTCAACCGAACAATCACAGATTATTTATATTTTACACATCACAGTCACAGCACCTCTCAAGAGCCTCCACGGCAGCCGCAGGAGCCAGTAGCGGGACCCTACGGTGTATTTCGGGTTAGAGGAAAAAAGGGGAGCACATGCTGTAAGCTGGTATTTTTACAGCTTCTGTTTTGGCATTTTTTGTTTGGCTCCCTGCTATGCGGTTCCTCTGCCCTTAGAAGACGGTTCCTCTGAGCCAACCAGCCCAGTCAACGCACTTAGCAGATGCAGCATCATCATGAGTGAGCTTCTAAAGACTTCTAAGGACTCCTACAGGTAAAATAGGGACGGCAGTAATTGCCAGTCAGACGTTGCTCATGATATTCTCTAGAGAAGCCAATAATTTCAGTTCAGGTTTTCCCTGAAAGTTTACATTAGTAAACAACAGAGAGCAGAAAGTTCTTCCATGACATCCTTCACTTTTATGAAGGGAGCCCGTAATTCTTGAGGGCGCTGCTCCTTGTCGGAGCTGTGTGCGGAATACGAGGGACTGTATGGAGGAGCTTCACTGCGTCTCATTCATACATAGATGAGGGCGAGTTTGAAGTTGAAGAGAAGCGAGCAGGCTTGAGAAATAGCGGGATGTCTTTCTTGTGGTCTTTCCTTCTTGCATGGAACAGGAAGATGAAAAGAGTAGCCTCAGGTTTGGATTGGGCTGGATTTACACAGTGAATCTTTCGTGCGACTAGTTTTGAGAGTTACATCAAGCAGTTCAATAAGAATCACATTATTTGTTATTTGTAATCGCCAAATTAGCATCATTATTGTTTTTATACAGCAGATTGTTTGCACAATTTGGAGTTTAGAGCCATTTGGCCATTTGTGCTACACAGAGGAATTCGTCTTCTGCATTTCACCCATCAATGAAGTGACCCACATACACACTAGGGGGCAGTGAGCACACTTGCTCGGAGTGGTGGGCAGCCCTATCCTCGGCACCCAGGGAGCAGTTGGGGGTTAGGTGCCTTGCTCAAGGGCACTTCAGTCATGTCCTGTCGGTTCAGGGACTCAAACCAGCGACTTTCCGGTCACAAAGCTGTTTTACCAAAATGGGTCTCTTCACCTTTCCTGTAATTACACTGTTTACTGGTTTGGGAACTGAGGATATGGGGCAGAGCCGGCTCTACTTTCTGAGGAGGCTGGGGTCCTTTAACATCTGTAGGAAGCTCCTGCAGATGTTCTATCAAACTGTGGTGTCCAGATGTCTCTTTTATGCTGTGGTGTGCTGGGGAGTAAGTATTAAGAAGAGAGACGAGATGCGATTGGACAAGCTGGTCAGACGAGCAGGGTGAGTTGTTGGTGTGGAGCTGGAATCTGTGGTGAAGGTGGCAGAGAGAAGGACACTGCACAAACTGCTGTCCATTATGGATGATGATGGGCACCCACTGCACACCATCATTATGGAGAAAAGGAACAAGTTCATTGGCAGGTTACTGTCACAGAGCTGCTCTACAGACTCAGGAGATCCATCAGGCTCTTCAACTTTTCCCAGTGGGGCNACAAACTGCTGTCCATTATGGATGATGATGGGCACCCACTGCACACCATCATTATGGAGAAAAGGAACAAGTTCATTGGCAGGTTACTGTCACAGAGCTGCTCTACAGACTCAGGGGATCCATCAGGCTCTTCAACTTTTCCCAGTGGGGCCGGAAGAGGGAAGAGGACAGATGAGCACACTTTATTGTATGTCCTGTACATCTGCACTCCTGGACACTCTCCGGGATCTTAATGCGTATTTTTACATATTTTTATGTTTTCTACTTATCTACAGTGATTTTTGTCTCCTTGTAGATAGACTTTCTTGTATATATTTCTATAGCAGACTGTACTATTTATATTTTATAGTTAACAGTTAATTTTATTTTATTTTTTTTACTTTTTTGCTGAGTCGGTATTTATGTTACTTATGTTTATACTGCACAACCCTTTTTTTATCTGCTGCTTGCTCAATACAAGACAGCTGGTCAGCAGTTCATGCTTGTCCTCTGATTCTCCTATTCGCAATGATCCATACAGTTTCAAAAGGAGACAGTAGAGATCCGGACTGGTCGGTCAAGCACACACACTCTGTGCCCACAGCCACGCTGTTGTAGCACATGCAGAATGAGGCCTGGCATCGTCCTGCTGGAATAACCATTGACGTTAAAAAAAAGAGGTCATCTCCATGACTGTCTCACTAAATTCCCAATATACGCCTCTGTGTCAGCGGTACCTCCATACATCTGCAGGTCACCCATGCTGTGGGTGCTGATGCCGCGATAACATGTTAGATGTTGCACCTTTCCCTGAGAGGGGGCTTGATGGTTCCTTTCATATCTGGTATGGAGAACCCGAGGTCAGTTGTTTTCCAAAAACAAGCATACTTATCTGACCACAAGATTTCCACTGACCATCTGAGATGAGATAAGATGGGCCCAGAGAACTCGGCGGTGTCCCTGTATAGAACTGATATTGGGCGTTCTTGTTGTGTAATAGAGCTTTAAGCTGTATTTCTGGATGCAGTGGCGGATCGTGTTACTGCACTAAGTGATGATGGTTTTCCGAAGTATTCCAGAGACCATGCGGCTATATTTAACACAGTAACATGACAGTTTCTCATGCAGTGCCAGTCTGTCAATCCGCCTATCTATCTATCTATCTATCTGTCGAATTATCTTTCTCTCTGTCTAGCTACCTATCCATCTATTTGTCCATCTTGCTATCTTTCTATCCATCTTGCTATCTATCTGCCTATCCATCTATCTTTCTTTCTATCTTTGTCTATCTAGCTATCCATCCGTCTATCTGTCCATCTCTCTATGTAACTATCTTCCTGTCTGTCCATATATCTATCTATCTGTCTATCCCTGCATGCTAAAGCTTCAGTGATGTTCTTTGGCATGATCAATGACGAGTTATCTATCTTTGATTGGCTGTTTCATGACGAGTTTCATCGTTCCGCAATGTTGAAATATTTGTGACAGATGAGTTGGAGGACATTTTACATTACTCAGCTCTACTGAAGCCTTAAAGAGAGAGAGAGAGAGAGGGAGAGAGAGAAGGTGAGAGAGAGAGAGAGAGAGAGAGAGAGAGAGCTAATGGAGACGGAGAGGGTGAGAGACTGATAAAGCAAACAGGAAAGTAGAGAGAAAGCTGGAAGATGCTCAGTTCCAGCCAGGCTGCTGTGAAACCATCACTCTGCACATGGCTGTGATCCATCATGGCCAAATTACATGAACATGATAAATGACAGTATTGCAGGTTATCAGCGATTTTGGCTAATCTCATGAAGTACAGCTGAGTCTCCTCTAAATGGAGCGGATGTCTATGGATACCTGAACTGGGATGTGTTTCTGACCATCTTCCAAACTGAAGCACTTAGTGGGAATCTAAGCCTCACAGACTACTCCCTGGAGGTCTTACCTGATATACCTAAGGAGGATGTATAGAGGCTGTAGGTACACGGTGTGCTGACACAAAGCTGAGGAATAACATACGTGACTGG
The DNA here is from genome assembly GCA_034552555.1 of Semaprochilodus insignis. NCBI lineage: Eukaryota > Metazoa > Chordata > Actinopteri > Characiformes > Prochilodontidae > Semaprochilodus > Semaprochilodus insignis. The sequence continues at coordinate 33,711,422 of CM067474.1, forward strand.
TCACCAAATCCACCACATGGTTGAGAGGGCAGGCAGTCAACACTGGACTTCATCGGCTTGCTAGTTTGGAGAATGAGTTGTACTGTTAACAGTGGATGATTCTACTAAACTGGTTCAAAGTCAGAAATCAATCTCCATAAGGGGCTTTTAACTGATTTTTAATTTTAGGCTAAATTCTTTAGCTTTGAGTGACACTATACCTTAGATATGTTCATCTTATCAAAGCTTATTATTGAACATTCCAGATTGTTACTATTGAAAGAACCATAACACTAGGAAAGCTGTACGTTTCAGTAGTGTCAGTTTTACCTAATTTTGAGCAGAACTCAAAAACGATACCCAGTACATGACTAGTTTACTGAACAGTTCTTAATGTTCCACACTGATGTATATACACTGATTTATATACTGGTTCCAGAATAACAGGAAGAAGAGAGCATAGAGAGGGAGAGGAAGGGCTCATGCTCTGAAGCATTCCACATCAACCATGAAACATGACAGTGGTAGTGTTATAGCCATACCTGCCCATGCTATAACACTATCACCACCATGTTTCACAGATGGAACTGGGATTAACTGGCTCCAGAATGATGGGAAGAGAAGAGTACCAAGAAGGAGAGGAAGGGCTCATGATCGGAAGCATACCACATCATCTGTGAAACATGGTGGTGGTAGTGTTATAGAATGGGCAGGTATGGCTGTAACACTACCACCACCATGTTTCACAGATAATGTGTTATGCTTTGAATCATGAGACCTTCCGCTCCTTCTCCATACTCTCCTCCTCCCGTCATTCTGAAACAAGTCAATCTCAGTTCCATCTGTGAAACATGGTGGTGAAGGAGCCCTTACTCTCATTTTCGGTGATGGACAGATGAAACTGAGATTAACTCATTCCAGAATGGTGGGAGGAGGAGAGTATGCAGAGAGAAAGGAAGGGGTCATGATCCAAAGCATACCACATCATCTGTATAACATGGTGGTGGTATGGCTGCCAGTGGAGCTGGTGCACTGGTGCTTGTTGATGATGTAATGCTGCTAATGATGCAGATAGGAGCCCTGAAGTGTACAGAGGTATACTAACCTCCAGAACTGAACAATCTAAGAATCAGGTTCCCCTAGTCAACCAATTCTTAAAAGAGGAGGTGATTAAATATATTGAAAAGCAATTCAGAACCTGGCTGATGAACGACTTTAATCGTTTGTATCAATAGAGCTTGTTTAACCAGATGCATCACCGTTCAGTGGTGGCAACAAATAACCCGAGCAATCAATAAGGAACATTTTGCAGGATGTAAGTGCAATGCAAACTGAAGAGCCCATTACCGAGAGTCTCTTAATAACTGGCTCATGGCAAAAGAACAGCTTAATCATATTTCAGGAGAACCAGATTTTAAAACCGAAACGATTCCAATCATCCAGGTACGTGCCCAATCTCGGAATGCAAGGTTGAGGCCGCTGTCACGGGAGCTGTATAGCACAAAGGCGGAGTATTGATTGTTGGCACATGCAGTCAGCTTCATTTATTTCTTTTCAGTGCATCTCTCCTGCAGTGACACAGTGCAGAGGGACGGCAAAACAGCATGTGCAGAACAGAGGCGTCCCACAAGGCTGAGCCTCACAGAGAAAGAGACGGCACACAGAAGAAACGCAAGGCCGTAATGGCTGTTGTGGAGTGGGTCATTCACTAATCGAAGGCTTAACCGAATCCTTCTCTCGCTATTCGGTTCAATCGATGCGCCCACTTGTTCAAAAAAAGGTGAAATGCTATCAGTGATCTGCTGGACAGGCGGATTAATGTGGATCAGATGGCTGGGGGACTGCCGCTGCCGTGGTGGAATCGCTTTACAGAGTTAGAAAACTGCTATAAGAGTCGTCACTGTAAAAGAAAGGACTCTGAAACTGAGAACCAGTTACTGCTATTAACATACACACCTTCCCTGTACCTATACTCAGTGCCCACTTTATCAGCTCCACTGACCATATAGGACACTCTGTAGTTCTACAGTTCCAGACTGTAGTCCATCTGTTTCTCTGTATACTGTATTACCCTGTTCTTCAATGGTCAGGACCCACACAGGACCACCACAGAGCAGGTATTATTTGGGAGGTGGATCATTCTCAGCAGTGACACTGACGTGGTGTTGGTGTGTTAGTGTGTGTTGTGCTGGTGTGAGTGGATCAGACACAGCAGTGCTGCTGGAGCGTTTAAACAGTGTGTCCACTCACTGTCCACTCTATTAGACACTCCTACCTTGCTGGTCCACCTTGTAGATGTGCAGTCAGAGACGATAGCTTATCTGCTGATGATAGCTCACCTGCCTATGCTATAACACTACCACCACCATGTTTCACAAATGAAACTGAGATTAACTGGTTCCAGGATGATGGGTGGAGGAGAGTATGGAGAAGTAGAGGAAGGTCTCACAGTCTGAAGCATACCACATCATCTGTGAAACATGGTGGTGGTAGTGTTATAGCATGGGCAGGTATGGGCTATAGCACTACCACCACCATGTCTCACAGATGAAACTGAGATTAAATGGTTCCAGAATGATGGAAAGAGGAGAGTACCGGGAAGGATTACGTTTTAGGTCAAACTTACTCAGAAATATGGAAACTTTCCTGCACCACTGTAAGGCAATTGCTGTATTTACTCTGCTTACATTAATGCAGCTCAGAAGCTCTTTAAAATGTAAATAATGGAAATTAAGAGAAAAGTATATAACAGTGAAGACGGTGGTTCATTTCCAGCTCCCGAAAAGCATTTTTGATCCCTAGTTTTACAGTAAAGCTGATGATACTTTATGTGTCCATGTATTATTACAGTGTTCTGGCAGTAATAATTAAATACTGGATGCTCTATAAACCGGTAAACCACATTTACAGCATCATAACAGATTCACGGATATACGGAAAACTGCCCTGTGTAGGAGAAATTACTGAAAATCCTTACAGCATAAGAAGCCACTGCAGTGGAAGTGTGGATACTGAAGGACGCAGTGCTGTGACTGGAGCCCCCTGAGCTCTTGTCTCTCCACTCACTCTCCTGCAGATTTGACGTATCCCATTACAGAGACACTGGGACCCATCTTCCCCGCTCTGTCACCGCGACCCTGTTAGAACGAGAGACACCATACCTCACCCACCAGAGCCATCAAACCCTCCAGCAGTGCTGTGAGCATGTGGTCTATACCGCAAATACACTGGACTGAGTTTATATACAGATGGTTCTACTGAACCGGCTCAGAGCTGAAATCACACTGGGGACTTTTTTAAGCTGATCTTGGACCTAAAATTCTTCAGCTTTGAGGCTGTTATACTTATAATAAATCTAGACTTGCACTCCAAAGAAATAAAAAAAAAAATCATATATAATTTATTAAATATACAGATTTTTAATTTTTTTATTTAGTGTTCGCAATCCCAATAAAAAGTACCCTATAAGTGACGACAAAAATATTTTAGGTTATTGCTATTACTAATAATTTCTATTACTAATGCTATTAATGCTTTAAATAGATCATATTCGACAGAGCATCTGGATTGAAGTTAGCTTTCGCCAGCTTGGGGGTGAGTAACAAGAGCACAACGACTAGCACAATGGCACAGCATGTTGGGAGGGAAGATAAAGGTTACCAGTAACAATAAATGATGATAAATTAGTCTAATGATAATTAGACTGAAATGGACAATATTTATTGAGCTATACATACAGAAGTAGTGTCTCTCAGTATGGTGTCGGGCCGCCATGTTTGCTAACCCAACATGCCAGACATCTCATGTCCTGTGATAATCCATCCCATGCAGCTTGAATATTCTCACACAGTTCCTGCAGATGGTGCGGTAGGGTGGAGGTGGAGTAATACCAGGCCTTCTGGACATGTGACATGTGACGACAAACCGCTCATCTTGGCACTGACCACAGTGCCTCCACACACGGATTTGTTGGGGGACTCTTCATTGAAGATGACCCTGAGTCAATTCTGAGTCACTCCATGACAGTCTGGCACGACACCATTGCAGTCTTTGGTGACACTGACATGGTGTTAGGGACAGTCGTCGTAACGTAACGTGGTGCAGCCGTCTGCCAGTGGTGCTGCCCTAACAGGATGACTCATGGAGGACATCACTGCTCGCTGGATGTCTGTAATCGTGTCTGTTGGGTCAGTCAGGTGCAGCGATAAGGTCCATCCTTGTTTACGTCACATGAGCTTGAATCATTAGTATGTCTCATGATGTCAAACCTACCCACCAAGTTTCATTCCTCTCTGTTGACTCCTTCTAGGTGCAGCTGTTCATTTGATGATGACTGTATTTTAAGGGAAGGAGTGGGCTTTGATTCATAATAGCAAATGTGTCCCTAAGTCCTTTACACATATGTTTTTGGAATACAGTGTGCATCCAGTTTAGAACAACTGCCCAGACAATGAGAGCAGAAAGAAGAACAGCTCTCAAACAGGGGTGTTAAACAGTGATGTGTGTGAAACAGCCATGTGCTAATTGAGAGGCTGCAGCCCAGAGCAGAGATGTTGTATGTGCCACAAGCTTCATTGTTACCCTGTCAACGTGGCTGCCTGCCAGAACGCAAGCCTGCCTGAGGTGCTACATCGAAACATCAGGTACCTGAGAATCAGCTGCGGCATTAACAGTTTTCCCTTTGTCTTCCAGAACAATGTAGCAAGTCCCACCGCCGCACAGGGGCCATTAGGAAAGACGGCGTCCGCTTCCATCATCCAAGCGCTCCGGAGAGTCACGAGCAAAACGGATTTAGTGAGGTTTAGCGCGCAGCGGGATGAAGCTAATTTATTTGCGTGTATGAATGTCGTCTTTATTGAAGGACAGATAATAAACAATGTGTTTTATGCCTATGCAAATAATGCACATTAATTACAGGGGCTGAGGAGCTATCAGATCCAGAGCTCAATATGGGCAAATAACAATAACTCAAAACCTCCCCCGCAAACATTTTGGGTGAGATAGGAGGCCGGTGTCGATGGGGCGTAATTATAGGCCGGCCGCATTCAGAGCCGGGAAATTAATTGCCTTTTTTTCCCCCCCGATAACAGTCCAAGTCATCGAACGTCTCACTAAAGCAGGGAAGCAGAACCGTGAATCGAGTTGGAGGCTAATGAATATGTCATTAGCTTCATTTCTGTTCTTATCCCGCCCAAAAAAAACAGCCTTATTTGGAGTGATTACACGAGCGTCGAGCCGGGCTGTTTCCTCGATAACCGCCAGGACTTCTCCCCCCGCTGTGTCAGGACTCCATCTTATCTGGCAAGGCCATTCACACCAACAGCCAATTGACAAAGAAGAAATTAAATAAAGGAGCTGGTGCAGGAGGGTGGGGGCACCTCAGGGTCTCTGCTATTTCCATGGCAACCTCTGTTCAGCACAAAATGAAAGATGTGTTTGGGTTAATGCGAAGGACAGAGACACGCTCTGCACAAACTCTCACTTTATCTTATAAAGGAGGAATTAAATAAGAGGGAGAATCAGAGAGCACGGATACAGAGCCACACACTAGCACACATACACACACATATACACTATACATTCACCAGCCACCTCCACACTGTCCACTGTATCACCTCCACTGACCATATAGGAGCAGTCTGTAGTTGTACAGTTCCAGACTGTAGTCCATCTGTTTGTACTTTATTACCCTGTTCTCCAATGGTCGGGACCCCGACAGGACCACCACAGAGCAGGCATTATGTGGGTGGTGGATCATTCTCAGCACTGCAGTGACACTGACGTGGTGGTGGTGGGGTGTTAGTGTGTGGTGTGCTGGTGTGAGTGGATCAGACACAGCAGTGCCGCTGGACACCTCAGTGTTACTGCTGAACTGAGAATTGTCCACCAACCAAAAGCTGTCCAGCCAACAGCGTCCTGTGGGCAGCATCCTGTGGGGCGGCATCGCATGAGCGTCATCCTGTCTGCAGCATCCTGTGGGCAGCGTCCTGTGGGTAGTGTCCTGTGGGACGCCGTTGTGTGTGCAGTGTCCTGTGGGGCGCCGTTGTGTGGGCGGGGTCCTGTGACCACTGATGAAGCAGTCGATGAGCTATCGTCTCTGACTTTACATCTACAAGGTGGACCAGCAAGGTATTAGTGTCCACATAATGCCTGCTCTGTGGTGGTCCTGTGGGGGTCCTCACCATTGAAGAACAGGGTAATAAAGTATACACAGAAACAGATGGACTACAGTCTGTAACTGTAGAACTACAGAGTGTCCTATATGGTCAGTGGAGCTGATAAAGTGGACAGTACAGGGAGGGAGTGTAGATACAGGGAGGTGGTTTTAATGTTATGGCTGATCAGTGTATACACACACACAAACACACACACACACACACACACACACACACACACACACATACACAGAACAGCCACCCTTTATTTATATATCATCACTGTCTGAAGAAAATCAGGTAGCTCCAAAATGGTAGCTTTACAGGAGAGACCAAAACCCAGATTTAATTTGAATGTAAGTCAATGGAACCATTTCTGTTGGTCCATTCATCAAGAAATTTTCACCCGGTGTAAACAGCAGCTGCTGTGTTCAAATGATTCATAAAATAAAAATGGAGATACATCTTTTTCTTTGGATAGTGATTATAATAATTAATATTAATATTATAAAATGTAATATTTTCATAACTGTGCACCCCAAACTATGTAAACACTAATGCAGGATCAGGAAAGGTCTTAAATTTGGCCTTTTGACAAAATGTATGCAAGTTAAAGCAACTTAGATGTAGAGAATATATACAGTATTGCCCATTATGAGACCTGTTCCAAGAATTGAATGAGACACTTGCAGTATATTTACTCATACAGTCTCATAATGAGAAATATTAGATATATTAACTACATTTAAGATGATTTGACTTGATAAGAGATCATTTTGCAGTGCAACGTGCATGCACACTTCACCTCGTTCAGGGCGATACTAGTGACAGTAGAAATGAGCAAGGGAACATCTAATGTGTCGGTTCTTGTTGAATCTCGGTACTAGAAAACCCAAAAACTCTCAAAACTCATCATGTGTTGCATTTAGTTCGGGGGCAGTCATCCAATCAGTATTACTCTGATATCCTCCCTCATCACTACTGGCTTAAACAGGTAGTCAAACAAATCATTCAGCGAATCAGATGGGAGTTCTGAATTAGCGTATCCAAAATTGATGAGCTGACCAGTTTTCAGACAGGCCTCGTCTATTTGGGTGGGCGTGGCCCCCTAAGGCCCACCCACAGTGAGCTACTTTCAGCTGAAGCAGTTCATTCACCTGTACAGGGTGAGAGTGAGGGCTACTTCAGGTAGATCTCGAACAGGACTGGATCACATTCTTCCTCTTATCCCTCGCCGATAGCCTTTCCTGACGATATCAGCCCCGGAATCTCTGGAAGGAGTTTCTTAGGGAAGCACCAGCGTCGAGGCCATGCTGTCAAACCTTCCGAATCTCAGGTGAAGTTACCACCTGTTGTAATACCAGCCTTCCTGCTAATAAAACACCTCCTATTCATCTCGGAAAGGAGGACCAACACTTCCCTGATTAGCAGTCGGATTACCTTCCACCGACAGCAGCTCTCACGCGCTCCGCCATGCGGACGGTGTTCCCTGTTTACTTGCCAAGTAACTGCCGGTTCCTGGGTGGCCTACAGTCTCTGCTACTGGACAAACTCCATGCTCAGTGCTGCCAATCAACCCGGCCCCCAAATCCCACATCTCCCCCAGCTCCGCGCTCTCCTGCCTTTCTGCATGCTAAGTGGAGCGTGGACAGATCTTCTGGCCCTCATCTCAGCAGAACATGGTGAACGTTGTACAGCTTGCCTGCTTTATCCCACACCACACTGCAGAAACATATACTGTATAATATTAACTTATATGGCTGATATGTCTCATTATGAGACTGCTACAAGAATATTATTAGATTATTTCACTCATTTATAGACATGTTTATTTGGTTTTAGTAATTTTATCTACTGAAAGTGTCTTATTAATATTAATGACGTCATAAAGAAGTTACTGCAGATGTCATAAAGCTGTCATGAGTCTTATGACAGATTTTGTTCAGTAACAGGTTTTTGGTTTTTTTTTTTTTTAAATCAAAAATAAAATAAAAAATAGTCAATATTATTATT
>CM067474.1:33719966-33773922 GCA_034552555.1 Semaprochilodus insignis
TTATTATTTATTATATTATTCATCATTATTATTATTATTATTATTATTATTATTAGCATTATTATTATCCTTTTTTTTACTTGTTGGAAGTAATTTTATCAAGTCAAATTAACTCACTATACTGGCAGACAATTTTGCTTGTTCAAACACTTTAAGCACTTTTAACACATACCCTGGTGATTAATTGTATCACTTCTATATAATGAGCAGTACTATCTTTATACTGCATTATGTACACTGTGTGTATGATACATATACACTTAATAAGGATACTTGAGTCTATAATTGGCTGCTATTGTACAGTTCTGTCCTTAACACTAATACTGTATACTGTACATACGCTCGGTTCCTGTGGCTTTCAGACTTCAGACACACAGACTGTACAGTACAGCATACATACCTGTACATTTTCTTAATTTATATACGCATACATCTATATATACATACTATATTGCCAAAGGTATTCACAAGAACAGTGCATAGAGAGCTTCATGGAATGGGTTTCCGTGCCTGAGCAGCTGCATCCAGGCCTTATATCACCAAGCCCAATGCAAAGCATCGAATGCAGTGGTGTAAAGCGCTGCCACTGGACTCTAGAGCAGTGGAGACGTGTTCTCTGGAGTGACCAATCATGCATCTCCGTCTGGCAGTCGGATGGACAAGTCTGGGTTTGGCGGTTGCCAGGAGAATGGTACTTGACTGACTGCATTGTGCGGAGTGTAAAGTTTGGTGGAGGGGGGATTATGGTGTGGGGGTGTGAAAGGAACTCTTAATGCTTCAGCAGACCAAGAGATTCTGGACAGTTTCAACTTTGTGGGAACAGTTTGGGGACGGCCCCTTCCTGTTCCAACATGACAGCACACCAGTGCAAAAAGCAAGGTCCATAAAGACATGGATGAGGGAGTTTGGTGTAGAAAAACTTGACTGGCCTGCACAGAGTCCTGACCTCAGCCCGATAGAACACCTTTGGGATGAATTGGAGCGGAGACTGCGAGCCAGGCCTAAGAACTTCATTGTACAGTGAAGCTGCTTGTTTCTCTGGGTATATGACAAATTGTTGAATCTATTTTGAAACCAAGTAAAAAAGGTCTAAAAATAAGAAAAATAATCTTGTAATTAACTCACTACATATTGACTAGATGTAAGATCATTTCATTTTCCCAGATACCATTTTTTGCAGTGTACTATAAATTGTTACACTGTAAAAATGAGATCTTGTCCAGTAAAATGATCTTATATCTAATCGGTACATCTTAAAACTTTAAATTTGAGATTATTTTGAGTTTATTTTAAGATTATATTTATTACTTTCAGATATTTAACTTATTTTAGTGATTTATTTAAGCCCACATTTCTCACTATATTGGCAGATAAATCGCTTGTTTTTAAGCACGTTTCCTAAAACAAGTAAAAAAAATAAATAAAAATATCTGAAATACAGTGGCCGAGAAGTGCAAAACAAATGAGCATTTCAGAAAACAAAATTACAAAAGCAAAAACAAATTTACAAATAAAAAAAAAATACATTTCAGAAAACAAAATTACAAAAGCAAAAACAATTTTACAAGACGTGAAACACTTTTACAAACTGTGAATTCTGACAGAAAGGGGAGGTCTAACACACAGGAAGTGGACCCGTATCAATCGAACTGTTTGTCAGTGGTAGAGTGAGTGGAAGAAAGAGACGAACAGGTGACGTCTAAACTACTTGGAGTTGGGAAAATTAACAAAGGTAAGTGGGCTGTAACGCTAGCTGTAGTGGATAACCAGTGGTTTATAACCAACTCCAAGTGGTTTAGATGTCGCCTGTTCATTTCTTTCTTCCGTCCGCTCTTTTAAAAACTCTAAACACCTTCCACAGGGTAAACAAAAGCGTGCCAGCTGGATAAAACACGTGCCACAAATGGACAAAACATGCTTTAGCGTCGTGACCATCCCAAACTCCACTCACTCTATCACCGCCAAACAGTCTGATTGACGAGGGTCCGCAACAAGCACTTCCTGTGTGTTAGACCTCCCCTTTCCGTCAGAATTCACAGTTTGTAAATTTGTTTTTGCTTTTGTAATTTTATTTTCTTGAATGCAATTTTTTTTCATGTGTAAATTTGTTTTTATTTTTGTAATTTTGTTTTCTGAAATATTCATTTGTTTTGCACTTCTCATCCACCGTACTAAAAGTCTAAAAATGATCTTGTAATAAGCTCAATACAAAATATAACAAAATATATTGACTAGATTTAAGATCATTTTACTTGCCCATATACCATTTTCTGCAGTGTACTGCTAGTTGTGATCACAGATGCCATAAAGGCTTATTACAACATTAGCAGTGCTATAAACATGTCAGGACATGTACCTTCACCATAACGTCCCATGACAGCATATACAGGCCTGGATCAAATACCTGGTGGGCCTCTATCTGGCTCTCTTATTTATCTCACTGCAGGTTACACAATGCGTACCCTTCAAAACTGTTCTCATCAAACCATCTTCAATGTAGTTCATATATCTAATATGTATGGTTATGGGACATTATGTTATGAGGATTTTATAGGATTATTTCTACATATTTTAGCTTGTTTTAACCTTATTGAGTGAAAGTGTCTTCTTTTAAGCATGACTTCTCGAAATAAGAAAAAGCATCTTTATTACGTCTCTAAACAAGAAATGATCTGCTAATGGAATGAGTTATTGATGACACTAAATGCATGGATACCTCAGAGAAGACAACATGTGAGCAGACATGTGTTGGATCTGAGGTCTGTGTTTCTGGTTTCCTGCAGGTTAGCAATGCAATGCAGGGCTTGTTGGAGAGGACACATCATGCTCTACTGAGCTGTGGAGGTTCAAGTTTCAAGTTTGTTTGTCATTTGCACATCATGTCAGAACCTTCATGCAACTGAAATGCTGGTGGTGAGGCTCAGGTTAATACTCCACGGCAGGGCAGCATTAATATACATACTACAAACTAAACACAACTAAACATACTAAATAAACAGATATATTAAATATACACAAAATACAGAATATTCTGTGAATATTCTACTCTCTGATATGTACAATATATTAAACAAGGGTAATCTGAGAGAGAGGGTATATATATATATACAGCTCAAAAAAATTACAGGAACACTTTTTAATCAGATTATAGCATCAACTCAGTTCAACTTCAGGGATATTGATCTGGTCAGTTAAGTAGTAGGGGGGTTGTTAATCAGTTTCAGCTGCTTTGGTGTTAATGAAATTAACAACAGGTGCACTAGAGGAGCAACAATAAGACGCCCCCCAGAACAGGAATGGTTTAAAAGGTGGAGGTCACTGACATTTTGTCCCTCCTCATCTTTTCTGACTGATTGTTCACTGCTTTTGCAGTTGGCTTGGGTCAGCATCACTACTAGTACCATGGTGCAGTACCTGGACCCTACAGAGGTTGCACAGGTAGTCCAACTCCTGAAGGATGGCACAACAATACGTGCCATTGCCAGAAGGTTTACTGTGTCTCCCAGCACAGTCTTAAGAGTATGGTAGAGATTCCAGGAGACAGGCAGTTACTCTAGGAGAGCTGGACAAGGCCGTAGAAGGTCCTTAACTGCTCAGCAGGACCGGTATCTGCTCCTTTGTGCAAGGAGGAACATGATGAGCATTCCCAGAGCCCTACAAAATGAACTCCAGCAGGCCACTGCTGTGAATGTGTCTGACCAAACAATCAGAAACAGGCTTCATGAGGGTGGCCTACAGGACGTCGGGCCCTGTGCTCTCCGCCCAGCACCAGAGAGCTCAATTGGCATTTGCCATAGAACACCGGACTTGGCAGATCCTACACTGGCGCCCTGTGCTTTTCACAGATGAGAGCAGGTTTTACCTGAGCACATGTGACAGACGTGACAGGGTCTGGAGACGTTGTGGAGAACGTTATGCCGCATGGAACATCATTCAGCATGACCGGTTTGGTGGTGGGTCAGTGACGCTCTGGGGAGGCATATCTCTGGAAGGACGCACAGACCTATACAGACTAGACAGCGGCACCCTGACTGCTGTTAGGTATTGAGATGAAATCCATTGTATCGAGATGAGAGCCACTGTCAGACCCTACGCTGGTGCATTGGGTCCTGGGTTCCTCCTGGTGCACGACAATGCCTGGCCTCATGTGGCGAGAGTACGCAGGCAGTTCTTGGAGGACGAAGGAATTGATACCATTGACTGCCCCCCCCCCCACCCCATGCACCTGACCTAAATCCAGTAGAACACCTCTGGGACATTATGTTTCGGTCCATCCGACGCCGCCAGGTTGTACTTCAGACTGTCCAGGAGCTTAGTGATGCCCTGGTCCAGGTCTGGGAGGAGATCCCCCAGGACACCATCCGTCGTCTCATTAGGAGCATGCCCCGATGTTGTCAGGCATGCATACAAGCATGTGGAGGCCATACAAACTACTGAGTACCATTTTGAGTTGCTGCAATGGAATTTGGGTTTAACAGACTAGCCTGTTGCATCATTGTTTCACTTTGATTTTCAGGGTGTCTTTGAATTCAACCCTCTGTATGTGATCATTCACATTCATCATTCATTTCCATCAAACAATGTGGCATCCTTTCGTGCCATGTGCTGAGTGACGCTTTAATTGTCTCTGACTCTCCAGACCTCTTCCGTGGACATGTGACTCAGCAAGGCCGCCTAGGGTGCGCCCAAGTAGGATACAAATTTACAAGGCTCTGTATTTCCGATTTCCTGCCGGCTAGCAATATAATCTAATCCAGGGAAAGGCGTATAACACTCGGCTGACCTGTGGAGTTCAGCTTCCTCACAAAGTTTGGCAGTCGCACTTTCTTCTCCTGTGGTTTTATTCATGACATCATTAGATTAGTTAACATCGACTTTTAGCACTTAACTATCAGCTTTAAAAATACATGTGTAACCGTAAAACTGCTGGTACAAAGAGAGAGATACATCAGGTAAGAGCAACACACACCATGAGGAGACAGAGGTTCTCTGCAGTGTTATTACTGTAGACATTGCTCAAAACTCTTCATTTAAATTCCCCTCCGAGACTGAAACTCATCTGCATAGGCTGCTCTTTTTATTTCCTTTGATAGAAATTTCCATATACCATATGCCGCCTGTAAGATGACTGAGTCTCTGGTTTTGCTGCGTGTATTCCAGCAGTAACAAGAGAACAGGATATGATATTTCAGATTATTTTCAGGCATACCTTCTACCGATAATCATACATTGTGTTCTGACTCTTTTCTGTAGTAACTAAAAAACACATTTAAAAATATGTGTTTTGCAGCAAAAGCCTTAAATACAATTCTTTGACGTAAGAGTGCCTGGACATTGATGTGGCCTACATCCAGAAACTTGTCCAGTCCATGCCAATCCAGTCACAGCTGTTATTGGTGCTCGTGGAGGTGTTACACACTGTCAGGTACGGATCAGTCACGGGGGACTCATTTACTGTCCGGTGAGCTTATGATGTAATTAACCTCATTATTCAGGTAATAAGAATTTCCATCACTGTATCTGAACTCAGACAGACAAAAAAAAACTCACTTCTGTTAGACGAACGTCTCCAGCCAGATCAAAACAAATCCGGAAGCTCACTGCTCAGAGCGTTTAACTGAAGTACCAACTCAAAGAGGATGTAAAACTCCATAATAACACTGTGGAAGACAGACATACCCAAATGCACCATGTTTGTACATCAGTCTCGCTCTGTCCTTCTGATACGGAGTTTCTGTAATTGCTTTTTTTCCCCTCAACTAAAGTTTCTGGGTTTCAGTCAAATTAGATCAGCTTCAAAATAAACAAAGGAGACATTTACTGCTGGCTCTGCTCCATGTAAATATTAATATGCTAATACGCTTTTGAAGTGATACCAGATACAAACATGAGATGATGAATTCTCTTTTCACGGCTCATTTGCATGATTTGGTTTCTCTCCGTCCTTTTCTGTTGTGAGTATCTTTGCGAAAGCAGCTTTATTGGCTGAATTAGAGCCAAACCAAAAGAAATTCATTCTTCTGGGCGTACCCTACATGGCCAAAAAGTATGTGGACACCACTCCTGATTTCTTACTTCAGGTGTTTAGCCACGCCTATTGCTCACAGGTGAATAAAATAGAGCATGTATCTCTATAGTCAAACACTGGCAGTACAATGGGTCGCACTGGAGAGCTCAGTGACTTCAACACAAGTAGCCAGCTTTAACACAAGTCAGTTCATGGACTCTCTGTCCTGCCAGAGCTGCCCTAGACAACCGTAAGGGCTATTACTGAGAAACAGCTCAGTCATAAAGTGGTAGACCTCTCAAACTCTCAAACATGTATCCCTGTCCTCTGCTGCATCACTCACTACAGAGTTTCAATCTACCTCTGGAAGCATCAGCAGCACAGAGTGGATCAGAAGCTTCATGAACTGGGTGTCCATGGCTGAGCAGCTGCACACAAGCCTAAGATCATTATGCTCCCGGAATGCAGAGTGACAGCAGTAAAGTTTGGTGGAGGGGGGATAATGGTCTGGGGGGGTTCAGGGTTTGGGCTTGAACCCTTAGTTCCAGTGAAGGGTGGTGTTAGTGCTGCAGCACACAAAGACATTCTACACAGTTCTATGCCTCCAGCTTTGTGCAGCAGGGTGGGGAAAAACTCTTTCCTCTTCCAGCATGACTGTGTCCCTGTGCACAAAGCCAGATCCATAAAGTTTGGAGTGGAGGAACTCCAGTGGCCTGCACAGAGTCCTGACCCCACAACCCCACTGCAGATGTTTAGGATGAACTGGAGCGTGGATTAAGCCACAAAGGGGGGTCCATATTAATGCCTGTAATAGTGATGTGTCCACATACCTTTGGCCATATATATATAAGTCACATTGCATTATTCATATGCCAGGTACAGTCAAACCCCAGAAGGCATGTAACCTCACTGGACAAAACCTGGTTCACCTTGTTTGTTTAAGGTGGTAGTACCTTCAAGCTCCTGTAGATGGTGCTGCACAAGGATGATGGGGCTATAAATCCCTGCGGGGTGTGAGTGACGGGATCCATAGATTGAGAAGAGGTGGTACAGTGCAGGGAATGTCTCGTTCCATGTGTGGAAAATGGCTCCAAAGCAGATGTTAATGATCGGCTAAAAGGAGTGACTGCGTTTGGGCATGCCAAAGACCATAGTTTGAAGGAAGTAGCTGAATCTGCAGGTGTATGGAAGCGTATGGTCATACGGGTCTACTAGCAGTGGCTAAAATCCCAGTCTATAGGGAATTCTCCTTGGAATTGTGCCAGGGAGGGAATCCACCAAATCTGGCCCAACTGCACAATTCTTTGATGTAAGAGTGTCTGAACAATGATGTGGTCTACATCCAGAAACATCTGTATGCAGTTGAAATGCAACACTATTTAAAAAATTAATAGAACACGGTTTTGTAGGAATGTGCAAATATCAAAAATAAACAACATGGTGTTTTAGAACTGCAGTCTGGAAAAGATGAGTACACTGTGGAAATGAGCAGGTCTACACTGACCTCCCTATAATTAAGAAGATTACTGCCTTTTGTACTAATTGTGGTTCATAGGCTGCTGTACAGAATCATTAGACTTGTGATGATCATATAGGCCTGTAGTGTACAGTAAACAGTGAAAAGGATGAGTTACAGGTTTATTACAGCACGCTGCAGGAATGTTATTATGAGCTGATTCTAATAATCAATCTCTCACATCATAAGCAATACCCAAGGAAAGTGATATATGATGTCAGCAGGCTTAAGAGATCACATGCAATATATAACTCACCCAATAATGCCTTCTTAGTGCACTATATGGACAAAAGTATAGGGACACTCTTCTTAATCATTAGCTCCTTGTGTTTCATGCAGGCACATTGGCACAGGTGAATAAAATCCAGCACCTAGACATGCGGTCTGCCTTTACAGACATCAGTGAGAGAACGGGTGGTTCTAAAGGGCTCACTGAACTCCAGCGTGGTGCTGTAGTAGGGTGCCACCTTTGCAAGAAGTCAGCTGGCGAAATTCCTTCCCTCCTAGATATTCCACGATCAGCTGTGAGTGGTGCTATTGAACAGTGGAAGCATTTAGGAACCACAGCAGCTCAGACCACAAAGTGTCAGACCATGTGCAGAGTTACAGAGCGGGCTCTCAGAGTGCTGTTTATCTGATGGGGAGAACTTTGGTGGGTGTCTTCCAGGTGTTTGTTAGGAGTCCCATTTGCTCTGTAGCTTTGAATCAGTTTTTCATTTGTTTGTTTTCCTGTTTTTCCTTCTTTATTTTTAAGTGCTGTCAAATCGTTTCCAACTCCTGGAGGCCATATGTATGGTGTTCTTCCATAAAGCCCCATCCTCTGTTAGCTCTTTTCCACCAGTGTGGAAAAGGTTCCTTTCCAGTTTGCGCACCTAATTTTGAACCATTCAGCGCACTTTCACCAAAAATAAACAGGTTTGGGATCCGCAAAGTTTCTTTCCCAGCTGGAACCAAAGAATGTAGGTTCTTTCTAGCACAAACTGTGACGACATCTGTGGGCACATTGTTGAGGAAAGAGAAGGCAACAATGGCGCCACCTAGTGTTCTGCTGGAGAACCTCTTCTTCATGTTCTTATCTCCAGTAGTTCATCTGTGCTTGCTTTCTGGATATAAACAAACATCTGGAATAACAGCACAAACACTCGCAGGCAATCTATACACTCTGCCATCTTGGTACTACTGTTTACTACCGCTGTGCAGCACCCTCTGTTGGTGACGTATCCTTTGACATTCCTTGATTCCAATAAAAACCTGCTGCAAACGCAGACTGGTTCCCTTAATAGCACCAAGGGGTGCAAGACCTGAACAGAACATGGGTTCTTTTGCCCAAAAACGGCTATCTTTGCTTCTTTAGGCTTCTGAATGGCTGGTTCATGATTCATAGTTGATGACTGATCATTTCCAACGGGCTCGTTTTTCCCAGAATTTGTCCAAACTTAGATCTTCAGGTTAGTCATCTTTGCTTCCAGTGAGAGGTGAGGCTTGGATTTGGTTGAGCATCCATTTGTCTGTCTTCTTTGCTGTCCAAGGTTCTCCCAACCTCATCTACCTTATTATAGTCAGTTTAACCATGAAGTAAATTCATGGAACCATGAAAATTGTTGACCCCAAATTTTCTGCTTGATTGTGTCCAATACTGCTGACCCAGTCTGGTGGATATAGTCTGGAAGATGTTGTTTTTGTCAGCTCACAACACCAGACACAGCCAGGTCACAGTGCAGGTCACATCAGGGGTGAACGAGAGCCAGATCTACTAAGGAAAGTTTCCTGAAATGTGCTATATAAGCACTTAGATAGTGCTTACACTTTAGTCCGCCTGTCTCTTTATATTCCCGTATTTCTTCCTAAAGGGCAAAAGCAGAGACTCTCTCTGGGTCTATGGTGCTGAATTCCTGCCCTCTCTTTGGCCAACTTGACTCACACTCTTCCCCCTGATAAGTGTAATTCTATAAAAGATAAAATAACAGATATTAGCTCAGCTTTGTCTTGATTGGAACTCCTCCCTCTAAATAACACCAGCTGTCTCCTTGACAGTCATGCATGGGTATAAATGGCTGTAGATTTTAAGGCGGCTGTTCGAGATCTAACTCCAAGTGTGCTTGTTGGTGAAGTAGACTAATCTCTGTCAAGCCCTCCACTTAATGTCCTCTGTAGTCTTCACTCCCAGACTCTCTTTATAGTCCCTGTTTTCCTTCTTAAAGCCCCAGGGCCCCTAAATCTAAACTAATCTTGTTCCTCTGGGCCACAATATACATGTACATAGCTTCCATCTAAACTATCCTAATCCTGGATAACACTTCCATAATGTTGGAATGATCACGACGATGACATCTAGAAGGCAGACCATGTTCTGTGTTTGTAATATCGCTGGAAACAGTTTGGATGGTCCTGTTCTTCCTCGTCCCAGAGACACAATGTCCATTATATCCAAAAACTGGAAGGTGGACTCGCTTCCACTGACCATCAGTCCAGTTCAGATGAGCTGGAGTCCAGAGAGGTCAGCAGTGTTTCATTGTCCATTTTGTGGCACGTATTTTAGCCAGCTGGCACATTTTTGTTTTTCCTGTGGAAGGTGGAAGGTTTTTAAAAAGAGCAGATGGAAGAAAGAGACGAACAGGCAACGTCTAAACCACTTGGACTTGGAAATGTTAATGAAAGTAAGTGGGTTGTAATGCTAGCTATAGTGGATAACCAGCTAGCTAGCTTAAAATACGTGCCACAAAATGGACAAAACATGCTTTAGCGTTGTCACCATCCCAAACTCCACTCACTCTACCACTGCCAAACAGTTTGAATGACATCAGGGTTCAGACCATGAGATATTTCTAGTTGTTCAAAAGCAAGAGGCAAGAGGACACTAACCTGGGTAGCTAGCGTCAACAAATGTGCTTAGGATGGAAAAGTGCCTAAAGCGATGATTCCCACTCCCTCACTCACCTTCTGAACTGCTTTAACCTTCTGGGTGGTGGAAGGTGCTAGAGCTTATCCCAACACTCATTGGCCAGAAAGCAGGAAACACTCTGGACAGACTGCCAGTCCATCACAGGACAGACAGAAAGAACCCTGGACGTCCTAAACAGAATAATTCCTATTAGTCCATTCCTCTTAGAACCTTCACACAATGCAAAGAATGAGTGGAATCATGTTTTAAAATGATGTATAAATGCAAAAAAAAAAAAAAAAAAAAAAAAAAAACCCAAAACACAGCAACAACAATCCAGACAACGTTCCGACAGTGTTGGGGTTTATCATTAAGTTAGGACCCTGTTTAGTACAGTTTGTCTAGTTAAGAAGCTTCTATAAGCTCAGATACAGTAATACACCGATACATAGGAATTGGTGTTCTGTAATAGGTACCTACCTATATTCCTGGCACTCAGAATGATATCCCTTTCCCAAAAGGTCACTGCCACCTGGTGACCCAGAAAATGGCCTCTAGATGGAACCTCCCTCTTGGTTAATGGTGTTGTCCTACCAGGGAAGGCAAGCTGAGCAGTCAGAGGATGATTTCCATGAACAGTGAGATCCGGGTCTCTGACGTTCTCTCTGTCCAAGCCTGCAGAGATCAATTGGTGGCTCATCAAGACCACTGTAAAGTGAAATTCCATTTTTCTAAATTGATAGCCCCTCATGGATTTCACTCCAGTGACCCTGCTGTCAACAATGTCCAACAATGATGATCCACACTTATCAACACCTGCAATCAGAGGAGCCCTGCTGGAGGGGCAGTCAGATAACCTGAGGCCTAGAGAAGGAGAGGACCAGGGCTGGGGAGCAGAAATGATACTACATTACGACTCTAAGCCAGTAGGTTTCAGGAGACTCACTCCAAGTTTCCCCCAGAAATCTGCAGCGTACCTCCGAAGTTTAGTCTCAGAAGCTGGTTTAGCATCTTCTGCTTCGTCTCATCTAAATAACTCCAAACACATTCTGTGGTGTTAAGGTTCTGGACTCTGGGGTGGTCAGTCCACTGTTCACTGTTCCAGCAACTTCTTGAACAGCTACACCTCCTTTCAGACCTCCGACCCCCGTGCAGGTGAGGCGCTGTGTCCGGTGTGGTGGTGTTAGCAGCGGCACTCTGGTGGATCTTCTGCTCCCATATCCCATGGAAGCTAAAGAATGCTGCACTGACCTGCAGGATGTGTGTGCAGGGGCTCCTGCATTGAATGTGAATGTGAATTCTAAATTAATTATTATTAATAATAATAATAATAAGCCAAATATGACTAAATTCAACACAATTTTAATAACATAGTGCTAATATACACCCAAAATGATTTGTTATTACCTAGTATAACTGGATATAAACAGGTGAACAACTTTATAAGATTCTTATAACAGTTTCATAATGAGGAATATTAGAAATAATATCTACGTTAAGGATGATTTCACTTGCTGGTATAACATTTTCTATGCAGTGCAGTCGTCTTCGTATTGAGCTGAAGTCCAAACTTTCCACTGTTCTTTAACCTTCTCTATAGGACCTTCAGGTCTTCCAGATGTACGAGTGTTACATCATATGCGTATGGAAGGTTATTGGGTATTGGTGTGGTTGATGCAAGTGGAGTATCTTGTATGTAATCTCAGTACTGTACACAGAATTGACTGAGAGGGACTGACCTTTTGGGAAAATGGGATTATGAACTGTAATCAGAGTGAAATATGATCGAGGAGGCCCATGTACAAAGATCAGGCCATGCGGTGGCATTTACAAGCCTGTTAACGGCGGGCATACGGCACATACCAATCAGTCACCAGTGGCTGTTTCACGGCACGCTCGATATCATACATGTATTGCACAGAGTCAACAAAGTTTAGTTCTTATAGGCTTGGGCAGTATCGGGATACATGGAACAGAGATACGTAATCAGGATAGAGTCAAATCTATCTGGATCTACGTCATTCTGGATGTACTCCCTTCTGAATCTATGTCTGGTGTGAAATGAATGTCTGTAAACTGGTAGGACGTGTTAATCTGTGAGGCCTGTTGAAAAGTGAGTGTCTATAAATGACATCACAAACAGCACCATGACATCATAGCATTATGGTCCATGCACAACGCATCAATTTTAAATATACTGAGCTCATATTGAGCTGTTAGCAGTTAGAACACACAGGATGATCAGTTTGGGTTTTTATGAAGGACACTGTTTAATAGTGACTGATGAGGAGGGTCTCATGAGAAGATCTACCAGATTGGGATTTGATTTGGCAGCAGCAGATTTTTAACAGATAAGCAGCCGGAGATCTGAGCCGTGTTTAACTGCTGAATTCCACGGTTTTAGTTTCATAGTCCTAGAAAGGCACAGATCCAGAATGACACAGATCTAGAATGACATAAGATTGGTGTAAGTGTAAGAACATATAGTAAACAAAAAGTGCATAGTAAAACAAACAATAAAGCCAAACTGTCAAGTCCAGTCAAATGTATTTATATGGGCTTTTATATGAGGTTCTCACAAAGCAGCTTTACAGAGAATCCGGGTCCAAGTCCCCAATGATCAAGCCAAGGAGAAACTCCTTCAGAGCAAGAGGAAGAACCTCGAGAGGAACCAAGACTCAAAAGGGGAACCCAACCTCCTCAGGTCGACCCCGGATAGAACAAACACAGAAAGGACCAGAGTTTATAGTTATAGACAACGCTGAATAAGAGCTGTTAGTAAGTGTTAGATAGAACACTATGATGATAGTCTATTAGAGAGAGCAGGATGAGTGTTGAGTGTTTTAGGAGAAGTGTTGAGTGTTTTAGGAGAAGTGTTGAGTGGTTTAGGAGGAGTGTTGAATGGTTTAGGAGGAGTGTTCAGTGGTTTAGGAGGAGTGTTGAGTGTTTTAGGAGAAGTGTTGAGCAGTTTAGGAGTGTTGAGTGTTTTAGGAGGAGTGTCGAGGAAGAAATGTCTGATTAGCCTGTGATTAAATAGCAGGATGGTCGAATGGGTGCGTGGAATGCAGGTGAAGCCCCTTACAGCACAAGACATGAAGAAGCTCCATGGTAGGCTAACTGGTCAGCAGGAAGGAAGTGGCACCCAGCCAAGGCAGATCAAGCAGCGGCATGAGAGCGCACAGTTTGGGCAGTAGCTCCACAACAGACTGCACAGTTTGGGCAGTAGCTTCACATCAGAGCGCACAGTTTGGGCAGTAGATCCACATCAGACCGCACAGTTTGGGCAGTAACTCCACATCAAACCGCACAGGATGGGCAATAGCTCCACATCAGACCGCACAGTTTGGGCAGTAGCTCCACATCAGACCACACAGTTTGGGCAGTAGCTCCACATCAGACCACACAGAATGGGCAGTAGCTCCTAATCAGACCGCACAGTTTGTGTAGTAGCTCCACATCAGAGCACACAGTTTGGGCAGTAGCTTCACATCAGACCGCACAGTTTGGGCAGTAGATCCACATCAGACCGCACAGGATGGGCAGTAGCTCCACATCAGAGCGTACAGTTTGGGCAGTAGCTCCACATCAGACCGCACAGTTTGTGCAGTAGCTCCACATCAGACTGCACAGTTTGGGCAGTAACTCCACAACAGACCGCACAGTTTGGGCAGTAGCTCCACATCAGACCACACAGTTTGGGCAGTAGCTGCACATCAGACCGCATAGTTTGTGCAGTAGCTCCACATCAGACCACACAGGATGGGCAGTAGCTCCACATCAGCCCGCACAGTTTGGGCAGTAGCTTCACATCAGCACGCACAGGTTGGGCAGTAGATCCACATTGGACCGCACAGGATAGGCAGTAGATCCACATCAGAGCGCACAGTTTGGGCAGTAGCTCCACAACAGACCGCATAGTTTGGGCAGTAGCTCCACATCAGATCACACAGGATGGGCAGTAGCTCCACATCAGACCACACCGGATGGGCAGTAGCTCTACATCAGACCGCACAGTTTGGGCAGAAGCTCCACATCAGATCACACAGGATGGGCAGTAGCTCCGCATCAGACCGCACAGTATGGGCAGTAGCTCCACTTTGGATCACACAGGATGGGCAGTAGCTCCACATCAGACCACACAGGATGGGCAGTAGCTCTACATCAGACCGCACAGTTTGGGCAGAAGCTCCACATCAGACTGCACAGTTTGGGCAGTAGCTTCACACCAGAGCGCACAGTTTGGGCAGTAGCTTCACATCAGAGCGCACAGTTTGGGCAGTAGCTCCACAACAGACCGCACAGTTTGGGCAGTAGCTCCACATCAGAGTGCACAGTTTGGGCAGTAGCTGCACATCAGAACACATAGTTTGGGCAGTAGCTCCACATCAGACCACACAGGATGGGCAGTAGCTCCACATCAGCCCGCACAGTTTGGGCAGTAGCTGCACATCAGCGCGCACAGGTTGGGCAGTAGATCCACATTGGACCGCACAGGATAGGCAGTAGATCCACATCAGAGCGCACAGTTTGGGCAGTAGCTCCAAAACAGACCGCATAGTTTGGGCAGTAGCTCCACATCAGATCACACAGGATGGGCAGTAGCTCCACATCAGAGCACACAGGATGGGCAGTAGCTCCACATCAGAGCACACAGGATGGGCAGTAGCTCTACATCAGAGCGCACAGCATGGGCAGTAGCTCCACATCAGACCACACAGGATGGGCAGTAGCTCTACATCAGACCGCACAGTTTGGGCAGAAGCTCCACATCAGACTGCACAGTTTGGGCAGTAGCTTCACACCAGAGCGCACAGTTTGGGCAGTAGCTTCACATCAGAGCGCACAGTTTGGGCAGTAGCTCCACAACAGACCGCACAGTTTGGGCAGTAGCTCCACATCAGAGTGCACAGTTTGGGCAGTAGCTGCACATCAGAACGCATAGTTTGGGCAGTAGCTCCACATCAGACCACACAGGATGGGCAGTAGCTCCACATCAGCCCGCACAGTTTGGGCAGTAGCTGCACATCAGCGCGCACAGGTTGGGCAGTAGATCCACATTGGACCGCACAGGATAGGCAGTAGATCCACATCAGAGCGCACAGTTTGGGCAGTAGCTCCAAAACAGACCGCATAGTTTGGGCAGTAGCTCCACATCAGATCACACAGGATGGGCAGTAGCTCCACATCAGAGCACACAGGATGGGCAGTAGCTCTACATCAGAGCGCACAGCATGGACAGTAGCTCCACATCAGACCACACAGGATGGGCAGTAGCTCTACATCAGACCGCACAGTTTGGGCAGAAGCTCCACATCAGAGCGCACAGTTTGGGCAGTAGCTCCACAACAGAATGCACAGTTTGGGCAGTAGTTCCACATCAGACTGCACAGTTTGGGCAGTAGCCGCACATCAGACCACATATTTTGCGCATTAGCTACACACCAGACCGCACAGGATGGGCAGTAGTTGCACATCAGACTGCACAGGATGAGCAGTAGCTCCACATCAAACTGCACGGTTTGGACAGTAGCTCCATATCAGACCACACAGTTTGGACAGTAGCTCCACATCAGAGCGCACAGTTTGGGCAGTAGCTCCACAACAGACCGCACAGTTTGGGCAGTAGTTCCACATCAGAGTGCGCAGTTTGGGTAGTAGTTCCACATCAGACTGCACAGAATGGGCAGTAGCTCCACATCAGAGTGCACAGGATGGGCAGTAGCTCCACATCAGAGCGCACAGATGGGCAGTAGCTCCACATCAGACTGCACAGTTTGAGCAGTAGCTCCATATCAGATCGCATAGGATGGGCAGCAGCTCCACATCAGACCACACAGGATGGGCAGTAGTTCCACATCAGACTGCTTTTCGGAAGACTGCAATAAAAAGCCTTGTGTGGCTGGAAGCCTAAAACCCTATTATCCTGTAAATATATGGCACTCTAGATTCTCTGTCTCTCCGGACCTTTGCCACTGGCGAGCATCTCAGCAATGCCACCTAGGTTGTGCCTAAGCTGGACAGAAATTTGCAAGATTCCAGGGTGCATATCTCCCTGAAAGCTTGCAGGACAGAACCAGAGCTTGTTGGAAAGGGCATATCATGCTCTACTGGCCTGTGGAGCTCTTCGCTCTAATGATTCTTCTCTTTTACAGATCTAAAGAGCTTCCAAGACAAGATATTGAGGGCTGTTTTGTCCAGTTTTCCGAAGACTATAATAAAAGGCCTGTGTGGTTCGAGAGGGAGCATAATACCCCATAATACTGTAAAGTTATGGCACTCTAAATCTCTGGCTCTCTGGACCTTTGCCACAAGCAAGCATCTCGGCAAGGCTAGGATGCATGCAAGTCGGATACAAATTTGCAAGATTCCAGGGTCCATATCTCTTCCTCTCTTCTGCTGATCTATAGAGCTTCAAGGATCAGATAGTGAGGGCTGTTTTCAGAAGACTGTAAATATATGGCACTCTAGATTTCTCTGTGTCTCCCAACCTTTCCCATGGGCGAGCATCCCAGCAAAGCTGCCTAGGGTGTGCCTAAGTTGGACAAAAAGTTGTGAAATTCCGGGTTGCTGGAAAGGGTGTGAGATGCTCTACTAACCTGTTTCCTCTGTTCTACTGATCTACAGAGCTTCAAGGATCAGAAAGTGAAGGTTGTTTTGTCCGTTTTTCCGATGACTACAATATAAAGCCATGGTGGCTTGTGAAGTCTAAAGTGAGTCACTCGGTTATTTTTGACAAGGTATGGCACTCTGCAGGTAAAGCTGTCCTGGCCTAGGTTGCACCTTAGAGAGATACAAATTTGTGAGATTCCAGGATCCATGTCTCCCATTCCCTGAGTGCTAGCAATGCAACCCAGGGCTCACTGGAATGGGGTTGTAGCCAGTGGAGTTTGACTCTGTCACTGATTTGTTTTAAGGGGGCTTGTTGCAAAGTGTTCCCTGCTCCTGTGGTTCCATTCATGACATCATCCATGTTTTGCCGACATCGACCTTAAAGAACCTGAACTCATGGAGGTGCCAAGTGTCAAAATCTGCTTAAGATGTGGCATCAACTCTTCCAGCCAGTACGGAGCATCACGCAGGTGTGATATGGAAGCACACTTGCTCGGCTAAAGCAGAGCCTGTGGGAGCGCGGAAATGAAAAGGCTCACCGAGCGATTCAGCTGACACTTCCAGTTCTTCCGTTTGCATGTTTGACGGCCGCTGGCTGGCTCACAGGGAGAGCCCTAGAGAGCCACTGTTTCTGCCAGTGCCGGGTCAGCCACGTTGCCACGGCAACCGCAGCCCATTAAGAAGGTTTGTGTGTGTGTGTGTGTGTGTGTGCACCGCGGGGACTGCAGATTCCGTCGCCTCGCTCTTCTGCCCCCCCTCTATTCCTTCACCCTTCCGCTTGAAGAATAACAAGGAGTACACAACCCAAATTCACCCCTCCACCTCACATTTGTTGTCATGAGTATCTCACGTTGATGACGGTTACCTAAAATTCCGACTCCCAAAGATCCAAGTGGAGAGATGTTTACTAATGAACGCTAAGGTTTGTGAAGCGGCAGTGTAATTAGAGTGAGAAGGGATGTGACAGAACGCTTCTTGATGCAGGTAGTCAAGCAGAAATGCACATCCCCACCGCTCTGCGTCTCCCCTTTGTTGGCAATTTGTGTCCGCCTCCGCGCACTTCCTCCTCCGGGGAGGCTTACGCCACGCAACCCTCGCTCTGCATCTCTTATTGAATTCCAGGCATTATTGATTGTCAACACCAACACCTCGCATTCTCCGGTAAGATTTCAGATCATGACCATTTTTTATCCCGAGAGCCGGATTCTCACTGTGAGGGCTCCGGCTGCAACTTCCACAAGCACTAATGGAAAAAAGTGAAGTTGTCAGTTTCTGCAAGTGCAGCAATCCTGGTGCGCTCTTGTCCTGATGGAGGAGGTGGAGATGGAGGAGAATCCAGCTGCAGGACGAGTGACCCTCAGAGATCCCTCATGGTTCTATATAGAACCATGAAGACTCAAAGAACCATTTGCTTGCTGAAATGAACCTTTGCATGGTGAAATGGTTCTACAAGTTGATGGAGGATGTGCTGGATGTGGGCCACACTCTTTAAAAACATGGCTCTTCAGAGGTTCTTTTTAGATCCACGATTTCTATATAGAACCATTTGCATGGTAAAATGGTTCATTGCCAGGAATGGAGAATGTGTCATATCTGGTTCTACACAGCATCCTTTTGAAAAGGGTTCTACTACTGTTACAATGTCAGTCTTGTAACAATAGTGCTACAAAGAACCATATTGTCCACCAATCTGAACCATTTCAACATTTCAAAAGTGTATGGTTCTAAATAGAACCATCTCTTTATGAGCACATTAGATCCGACTACTTGAACATGTTCCTAACAGTAAGTGTCTTTTTGGTGAAGACTATATATCACCAAAAGGGGTACTTCAGTTGTGTACTAGCTTAACATTGTAACAATAGCAGACGTCATGCTTGTAAGAACAAGTTTAATAAAGAACTTAGGAGTGTACTAGATTACACTACTTTAACATGTTACTAAGAGTGTTCCTAATAGTGCTGTATAGAACCACACTGTCCATCAATCTAAAGAACCATTTCACCATGCAAAGGTGATCATGGTTCTATACAGAGCCATCTTTATTAAGAATGTAGTAGATCAGACCAGTAAACACTAGTTAACACTGTAAAAGGTATGAGAATGTGATTCCATTTTGCACCAAAAAGGGTTCTTATAATGTATACATGTGCTATATATAACCATAATACCACACATTGTCCATCACTTTGAAGAACCATTTCACCATGCTAAGAACCATTTGACCAATGCAAAGAATGTACTCAGACTCGATTGATATGTTCCTGATAGTAAGTGTTGGTTAGTATGAAAATGTATGAACATATGATTATTCTAAAGTATACAAGACTGACATCATAATTGCAGAACTCTGTTTGGTTCACCCAAAAGAACCCTTGAAGAACCATCACTAATTGGGCTGTGAGGACCATGGCAGAACCTTCAATTTGCTCCACCTGAGGTGGTCCATTGTGGATTTTGAGGTGCGTTTAGGATCCTTATCCTCTTTTCATCTTCTGCTTCTTTACGGATTGGTGTGATGTAACTGAATCCGTTCTTCCCTCCACCAGTGGCTGCAGCCCAAACTCAAAGCTTGGTGATTCCATCTCCGTGCTTAACAGTTGAAGAGGTGCTCTCTTCATGAAGTTCTACATCCCGAACAGCTCTGTTTTAACAGGACTGCATCATCCAGAATGGATCAGCCTTGTTCCTTTGTGAACACCTGATGGTGAATTTTGTGGTGAGGCAGGAAAGGCGTTTTTCTGATGACTTTTCCAGAAGGTCATATTTGTGCAGGCGTCTCCACACAGGAGATCGGTGCTCCACCACTCCAGAGCCTGCTGAATCTTCCTGAAGGTCTTCTACAGTCAAACGGAGGTTCTGATTTGACCCTTTCAATTTGATTGTTTTCCTGGTCTTCCAGACCGTTCCAGCTGTACCTCCACTGTTCCTGCTAACTCCCATTTCTTAACTCCGTTAGAAACTGAGGAACCGGCTCCCTGAGAATGCTCTGCTATCTTCTTCTAGCTTCTCCTGCTTTGTGGTCATCAGTTACTGTAATAGTCAGAGTGCTGGGGAGCTGCTTAGAGGAGCCAGTTCGTCTTCTACTGACTGCACCATTAACGGCTGCAGAAATACTGACCAGGGGTGCCCAAACTTTTGCATGCTACCGTACAGGCGAGATACATTTCACTGATATGGGACTCAACTGATAAACTAGAATCTGAGACCTTTATCCATAGGCTTTGGTTCCTCTTAGAAACCGTTAAGGTGAAGGATAAAATCTGCAACCTCATTTCAAGCCAACTTCAGATTCAGTTAAAATCACCTAGGTGTTTAAGGTGGTAGTAACTTCAGTCTCCTGCAGATGAAACTGAACGAGGATGACGGGGCTATAAATACCTGCGGAGTGTGAGTGACGGGATCCATAGATTGAGAAGAGGTGCTACAGTGCAGTGAATGTCTCATTCCATTTGTGGAAAATGGCTCCAAAGCAGATGTTAATGATCGGCTAAAAGGAGTGACTGCATTTGGGCGTGCCAAAGACCATAGTGTGAAGGAAGTAGCTGGATCTGCAGGTGTATGGAAGCGTACGGTCATACGGGTCTTCCAGCAGTGGCTAAAATCCCAGTGGTGGTGTGTGTGTTTAAAAAGTAGTTACATACAAACACATAACTCTCAATACTAATGAGGCAACTTCCACACAAGCTCTTGACCGCTGTCCACTTCTTGCTTCTTGCTGGCTTTTAATGTCTGGTATAAATGATGTCCGCTCTAACAGCACCAGCTCCTGATTCATTTGGGCTCATTTTGGCTTCCTGGTCTCTTGAAGCCATGAAGCTTTTAATCTAGGAGAAGGAGAGAAGCACAAAGTCTGCTCCAGTTCCGAAGGACAGTGGTGGTGAGGATAAAGAAAGCCTCAGTTCAAACTGGTCTTCTAGAAACTTTGGATCAGGTCAAAATGAGAAAAAGGCAGAGGTGGGAGTGACTAGTTCCATCTACTCAGGTACATGTATTCAAGCAAAAGACTGATGAATTTATTTTCAGTTACATTTCACTCCTTCATATTTACTTACTCATTTATTTCTGCGTGTTTATTTTCATTCTGTTTTGTTAGTGACATCATCTGTAGTGCTCTGTGACTGGTCACATTTCTGACTTTGGAGCTTCAGGTTTTTATTTTAGACCAAAATAATAATAAAGATATAAAAACAGAGACATACAGACTTTAGTTCCTAAACTGATAGAAGCTGGAGTTAGTAAGAATCTCCACTGCAGTTCTGTAAGTTACGAAACAAGATGATGCAATACAACACAGCAATGTAATGCGATACAATACAGTACGATATGCTACAGTATGACACAATACAGTATGATACGGTATGATACAGTTCGATACAGTATGATGTGATACAGTATGATGTGATACAGTATGATGTGATACAGTATGACAGGATACAGTATGATGCGATACGGTATGATACAATACGATACAGTATCATACGATGCGCTACAGTATGATGCTTTACAATATGATGTGATACCATACAGTATGATATGATGTGATACAGTATGATGCGATGCAGTATGATGCAATACAGTATGATGTGATACAGTATATGATACAATACAGTATGATATGATGCGATACAGTATGATGCGATACAGTATGATATGATACGATACTGTATGATATGATACAATACAGTATGATACAATGTGATACAGTATGATACTATACAGTATGATACGATACGATACGATACTGTATGATATGATGCGATGCAATATGTTGCGATGAGATACAGTATGATGTGATACAGTATGATGCGATACGATACAGTATGTTATGATGTGATGCAGTATGATGCGACACGAAACAGCATGTTACGATGCAATGCAGTATGATGCGATACAGTATGATGCAATGCAGTATGATATGATGCGATGCAGTATGATGCAACAATAATTGGGATGAATTAGAGCGGAGACTGCAAGCCAGGCCTTCTCGTCCAACATCAGTGTCTGACCTCACAAATGCACTTCTGGAAGAATGGTCAGAAATTCCCATCAACACATTCCTAAACCTCGTGGAAAGCCTTCCCAGGAGAGCTGTTATAGCTACAAATGGTGGGCCGACATCATATTAGACCCTATGGATTGAGAATGGGAGGTCACTCAAGTTCATATGCGTGTGAAGACAGACGAGCAAATACTTTTGGCAATATAGCGTATCTGTTAATCTGAGGAATCACAAGTGAAGGAGCCACATAATTCACAGAACAATAACAGAACAAGGGCAAACGGCTTTTTGTGACACTTAAAAAACTGTGCATTCATCACTTTTGGAATTTTGCACACACCCAGCGGGGAAAAGCAATTGGTATTCCTCTCCACATGATGCACACAAGTCCTCAGAGTTTGTCTGTGCCATGCTTAGGTCAGCTGTGGTCCCCATTTAACACATCTCTCATTATCTATAAGAACATAAGATCTATAAGATCTATCTCAGAACATCTACCTGCTCATTGTGAGTGTGAGGAGCGGCAGCCTGAGTGACAGAATGATGCCCGCCTGATTCATTATTCATCCAGCCTACGTTTAGCAGCTGGCTCAGAGCATTCATGTGGCATGATTACGGATGCCGTTCAGGTGGCAGCGCCTCTGCCTGGGCGTGGGGTTATTTGTAAACATTATACATTACGGCAGCTTCTCCGGGACCTTGGGGTACCCACGTTTCCTGATGAACGGAAGAGCACCACTGGAAAGAGGAATGTGTTTGTAAGGGTAACGGAGCAGGTGAAGTATGCTGAGCCCATTTTAACATGTACACACGAGCAGCGGAGGGAAAGGAGGTGATCATGGGGACACGGGTTCGTGTGTGATGATGAAGAGTGTTCTGTATTCATGGTGCGAGTCCACTTGTTGATGGTAGGGGTGGCGCACGGCGCTCAGAGAGTCTCCTTCAAGTATGCGGATCCAGATATAACCTCTATTTGACCGTCGTTTCCAACTCTTCTCCAGTAAACGGGACAATCTATTCCATTACCAAACACAGACGACGGAATACTGATATCATTGTCCATCATTTGTACCCGCAGAGGCATGTTTTGCTGATGTTCTAGTTGGAAATAAGTTTACACACCCTCTACAGGGAATCGAAACATGGAACGTTTTTTGCAAAGGCACATCATATAAACTGGGGAAAGGAGAAACAGAGGTTATGAGCTTCTCCTCCATGTTCACCACCACACTGCTGAGAACTGGAACCAAATGCTGGTAGGAACTAAAAGCTCAGTATGTAATGTAATTGTAATGTAATTATTTTATTGCAGTTAAGTATTAAAGTACTCACAGCTTCTTTGTCTTTAGATGTTTGACACGGATGTAAAGAGCTTTTGCCAATTTTCAAAAGCAAGAAATCAGCAGATAGCAGAAAATACAGCATTTATTAACGGTGCCATGATGGTTGAATACTGTGTTATTTCTTATTGTGGTTAAAATTATGGTTTTCATGATGGTTCTGAACATTTTTTGGCTGGAAACTATAAAAGCAATCTGGCAACCCTGATCTCAATGAAGCAATGTAGCAACCCTGATCATTATCTGGCAACCCTGACCATAATGAAGCAATCTAGCAATCATGATCATGATCTGGCAACCCTGACCATAATGAAGCAATCTAGCAAAACTGACCATGATTACTGACCAATGATTACTATAGAAGCAATCTGGCAACCCTGATCATAATGCCTGAGGTTGTTTTTCTCATGTCTACCATCACCAGCTTTGTGTTTCAAATTCTGGGAATAAACTTCAAAGCGCAAAATGCAGGATAGTGACGTTACTACTAATTCAGGGAAAGATCATTGTGTAGATCAGTCGGGGAGCTGCCGTCTTTGGTATTCTGAACTAAAGAGTGATACCTGGTCTGCCTCAAGGGGGTGTTGGAGCACCCAGTTGGTCCTTTATAGCGGAGCAAACTGTACCTACCCCTGGAATACCTCCGAAATACTGCTGCAGGATATTTGCAATCTAAAAACTTTCCCAGTTTCCCAAGAAATCGAAAGGGAAAGACTCATGTCTTAAACTGAAGACGTCAGCCGGTGAGCTGCTCACATCTAATTCACCACGTTCCACTCTGAAGAGCGAGGTGAGAGCTCTCCACTCTGCTCTCCTGAATAAACATGCTTGTTAAAATGAATACATAGCAGCACGCAGGAGAACCTGGAGGCTTAGCGTGGGAGAGTTTTCGCTGAGACGGAGATCCTGACTACCAACTGTTTGGTGTCGAGAGGGAGGAAGGGGGAAAAATCGGATCAATTAAAAGTCCAGCCTTGACAATTAGAGGGTAAAAATATTGCTAGCTCCGGCATAAACTATGCTTTTAACGTATCTGGCATACACACGCATGAGGACTGCTAATCACCCCTGACCCAGCGGCAACCTCCTCACACTAGAGGCTCAGGGCCTTCAGAGCCGGATACCACACACTGAACCAGCTCACACAATGCTACTAACAGATACACTATAGCCCAGCAATAGCTGGGAGTCTATATTACCCTGCGTTCACACTAACAGGGGACATGTCGCTCCAGGTTTGTCTCTTGTGGGTGTGTTCAAGGCTCACGTTGTTGTGTGCGGGTGTGTACCAGGTCCAGCAAAGCTAGCTGGTTCTGAAAGCCCATATTATTGATGAACAGATTTGTATGAAAACCTAAGTGCTTGCATTCATGGCTAGCTTTATTGGCTAGTTAGCATGCTGGCTAACCTAGCTAGCTATTGAGTGACACCAACAATATCCTCTACTTTCTTCCACACATTTTCTGCAGGTGTACATGTACAATGACGCGTCATATAAACTGGGGAAAGAGGAAACGGCGGTTATGAGCTTCTCCTCCATGTTTACCACCACACTGCTGAGAACTGGAACCAAATGCTGGAACCACTCTCAGAGAGCAGGAGCTGGGGGCCTCGGACCCCCATGTCTACAATTGGTCCGAAGAATTAGTTGGAGCCAATCGTTTACAATACTGCTTCACCATGTCATAATTTGTTTGCATAAAGTGGAGAAAATCTCAAATCGATTTGTCGCTCTATCGCTAAATCGCAGCTACAAATCACACACTCCTATAGGAAATGACTGATCGCGTATCGCTCTGTCTCCTGCTAGTGTGACGCACGGTCAGCGTAATTTTCAAATGGCTTCACAAAACATAATAATCATATATTTATATATGGCACTACCATATAAACTCAGGTGCAGCCAGAGACATGGTGAAGTAGGATAGTAGACTAGCTCCTGTAGAGAGATTAAAATGCAGGATTATGCTAATACACGGACGTTAACCATCACAAACTGGTCAAAGATTTCATCTATATAAAAAAACAGCTGGATGATGGTCACCTTCCAGCTATTTGATGTGCTCCTCTTGGTGCATATCAGCGAGCCTGTGTTGACGGCGATCTGCCATCCACCCTGAACTCCACCCACAGTCTGCAGCCTCAAGCCTCCTCGAGCTGGACCCCCTGGCACTGAGTCGTTGTCACAGTCATTACAGGTTTTGCTGGGTTCTGCTTCTCTCATTGCTTACCTGGAGGCTTCTTAAAACCCTGCTCCACTTCTGACACCACTGTAGCATCAGCAGTGTAGAGTAAGACACAGGGGAGGGCTCACTGAAGAAGGCTCATCTCCCCCCTCCCATCCTCCCCATGTTCTACAGTAGGACTGTGGAGAGCATCCTGAGCAGCTGCATCATCGCTTGGTTTGGGAATTGCACCATCTCCGACCGCAAGACCCTACAGCGTATAGTGAGGACAGTTGAGAAGATCATTGGGGTCTCTCTCCCCTCCATCACAGACATCTACACCACACACTGCGTCCGCAAAGCCACCAGCATTGTGGACCACCCCATCCATCCCTCACACGGACTTGTACATGGATGGAATGACAATAAAAGCCTCTTGACTTGACTTGAGGAGAGGCCAGTATCCTGCACAGTGACGGGCTCTTTAGGCTAAAACACCAGCAGAAATGCAAACGCAAACACATGAATGTTGGAGAGCCTGTAGGCCCACTACCCAACAAAAAATGACGCCTACATTCCATCAGCATGGCCACACCTCACCAGCCTCCAGAGGCCGGCGCCAGCCAGTAGCAGGTCACTGTAATATCACCTGAGATACAGTATTATTAGATGATCTTCTGCAGTGAAGAGGCAAACCCCCCCGTACACTCTGTATGAGCAGGGCTTTGTCCGAACGGTCTTTCGCTTTCTCCCCGAGCTCCACTTACAGCCTGCTGCTTTTATGTGGGATATTTTGGTGAGTTTTCCGGTCTTATGATCCCCGTTAAATGTGCAGGAGTATTAGCTTGCATGGCGCATGTTTCTGCAGCAATTCCTACTCCTGTTTTATAGACTTACGGCTCTTAAACGAGTCCTTGGGGACCCCCAGACGGGCCACGTTTTTGCTGTAACAGCTCCAAACACCTGATCCAAGCTGTTAGGAACACAGAATCGACGTGTTGCAAGCTATGTCAGAGCAGACGGAATTCCAAGGCAGCTGTTTCTCTTGGCTAGTTTCTGGGTTTTTAAATACGATCAGCCGTTCATGAGTTTAGGTGTAACTGACTGATTGACAGGAGAACAGCTCTAAAGCAAGGCTCAGAGCCTGACCACCCGTCTTCAGTTCACCACGAGGGTCCCTCTGGTGGACGGCCAATTTCAGAATCCTCATCCACTAAACTTCAGAGCTGAAATATTTTTGAGTGTATCTGTTAAATCTGTCAAAATGCTGACAAAGAGATGTCCACACTCCCCTGATTAAATTACTGCCTACAATTCCACAGTGGCTTCTGCCGACTACACAAACTGACGCTTTATTTGAAATGTAATAAAGCCCATGATGGATGAAATGTTCTCTGCTGTTTGATGGAACGTGTCATGCAGCATTTAGTTAAGATTAACCAAGACATGGAGCAGGAACACTTCAGGATTTGTTAGAGACTGTCCTCCAGGAGTGCGCATGCTGGACGTAGACCACACTGGGGGCAGTTACTGAGGAAGTGCCTAAATAAACTGGCCTGAGTAGGTATATCTGACCTCTATCTCCTGTTTCTGTATGTGTATTTGAGGTAACACGTTTTCAGTCCCCCCTTCCCTTCCTCTGGAATCATAACATACAATAACACTTTAAATTAATTACATTAATTGATTACAAGATTTTAATCCAGCAACTTGAACACTGGGTCGACCTCTCAGGCTCAGTTTCAAATCATATTTAACAGACAGACTGTTCCTGGTTTCACTGGAAAATCATTCATGAAAATGTAGTATTTCTTGTGGGGTACCACAGGGGTCAGTTTTAGGGCCTGCACTTTTCTGTTTGTACATGTTACCTCCAGGTGATGACACACAATTATACACTTCAAAGTAATATCTGCACCCAGAAGGAGGTGTGGGATTGCAGTGCTATTGGGAAGGAAGATAAAGGTTACCAGGAACAATAAATGATGATAAATTTAGACTGATATGATCAATATTTATTGAGCTACACCTACAGAAGTAGTGTCTCTCAGTATGGCATGGAGTTGTAGAGGTTCCTAATGGCGTCCTGTGATAATCCATCCCATGCAGCTTGACTATTCTCATACAGTTCCTGCAGATGGTGTAGTAGGGGTGGAGGTGGAGGGACACCAGGCCTTCTGGACATGTGACGCGTGACAACAAACCGTTCATCTTGGTGCCTCCACACACACAAAATTTACAGCCCCTTGGGGTGGGGGCTTGGAACTTGCAATAGAAGAGGACTAATGTCCCCCTTAAGACCAAAATCCAGCTCTTCCGATCACTGATCCTGCCAAGACTTCTCTATGGATCTGAAACATAGACCCTTCTCAAACCGGACCTGCACAAGCTTGAGTTCTTTCAAACGCGATGCCTACGGCAGATTCTGGGGGTCTCCCTCCGTGACCACGCTCGATATGAAATCATTCGGACAAGCTGTGCCATCAAGCACCAGTGGAACAAGCATCCACCAGAAAAGACTCCAATGGTTTGGCCATATTTCCAGAATCAACACCAGCTGTGTACCATACAAGCTACTCTGGCGGGAGCGCCCCGAGGACCGGAAGGGTCAAAGAGCGTTGCCTAAACAGACGTGGTCCAAACAAACCGAGAAGGATCTGAGAACCAGCCCCTCAGCTCAAATGATGCCAAAGTCGTGACCATGGACTGGAAAGCATGGGAACATGTTATGGGTGCAGTAGGAAATCCAGTGGCACCCACAGCAGTGTATGGGCTCTGGAGGAAACCCTGTCCTATCACCAGCTAGGGAAGAATAATATAATATAATATAATATAATATAATAGGAGCCTATAAACACTTCTCTGGGAATCAGTATGTAAACAGCTTCTATTATAAAGAGCAGAGCTCATACTGACAATATCCATCATATTATTATACTAATATCTTAAAGTTCCAGCTTCCAGAAGGGTCATCTTTGGAGTGATATCATGGAAACCAGTCTCAGACCCCTAAACAGTCTGTTTCTGGATGAGATGTCTAAGTTTTGAGGACTTTAATTTTTAGTTTGATTAATAAACCTGAAAGTTTTAGTTCACTGCTTAGAGTCATTTAGAATAAACATTTGTTGAATTCTGCACGAAATATGACCAATTCTGAAATATATCTTGCCACTACACAGCCATTTTACATACCCACGTATTTACATTAAAAATATTAAAAAGTAAGAAGCTCATTATTTTGCCCTTGTATGGTTGAATTAACGTGCTTAGTTATTTAGCGTGTGATATTGTTGTGGTTATGGAGGATGGAGGTTAATGTCAACACATAGGTGACCTAAAATCTTTTGCATTTTCATGGGGCAGTTGGCTCACAGAGACTGTAGGAGGCTTCCTACACTGCAGAAAAATGATATTAAACAATAAAATGTCTTAAATGTAGTTCTCTTTATGAGACTGCTGCAATAATATGGTGAAATGATTCACCTGTTTATATACATTTAAACTAGTTTATAGCAGTTTTATCTCCTGAAAGTATCTCATTACATTAGCATATCATTTCTAGTTTTGAGAAATAATAAAGACAGTTTAGCTTATTTTAGTCTGAACCAGTTCACATCAAATCAGTATAAATTACTCCACTTTAACTACAAATAATTAGATGATTATTCTAATTATCTCATATCTAGTTATATAATATCTCAGAATTATCTTATATGTAGTTTATATATGTGACATTTCTTATTTTGTGAATGCTGTAGCTGAATTTTAAGACTATTGAACTTATTTTCAGGTGTTTTTTTAGTGATTTTAGTGATTTTAGCAAGCCAAATTATCTCACTACACTGGTAGATCGTTTGCATCAGTTCTGTTTCTTAAAATAAGTACAATTATCTGCCAATGTAAAGAGAAAATTTGGCTTACTAAAAACACTTAAAACAAGAAACAAATGACTGGAAAATCATCTTAAAATTTGCTGACAGCGATCTCAAAATGAGAAAATTAAGATATATCAGCTAGAAATAAGATCATTTTACTTGCCAAAATCAAATTTGTTACAGTGTTAGCGCTTCCTTTTAGGTCGTCATTCTTTAGCCAGTAGCCTTCACAGGTCAGGAGAAACCGGGAAAAGCCAGACAGCTGTTTGGTCAGCCTGTTAACTACATCAACATGTTTCTCCAGACAGTATTTGCTGGAATGTCTGAAACTCCACAGCCGTTGCAGCCAGCTAGCATTCAGCTGCGGCTCATTATTTTTAGTAGTTAAAAAGCTTCACTCCTAAAAATAATGCCTGTCTTTAAAATCAGGAGGTCTGAAAATCAATAACCATTTTCACTCTGCTGCCATTAAAGCACTCCAGTGAAGAGCAGTGAAAAGGTCACAGAGGTCATATATGCACTACTGTGACGATGGCGTGCATTCTCAGACCTGTCTCTATGGTGCTTCTATGGCCGTGTGCTTATCTAGAGTGCTGTGGAAAAGACCAGCATCTTTAATCCAGTCAATATGTAATATTTCTCATTTTCAGATGGTTGAAGGAATATTACAAGATTACAAGCAACCTGTGCCGGAACCAAACCTAAAACTGTGTAACACCTCCACAAGCACCAATTACAACTGTGACTGGATTTGGCATCCAGTTCCTGGATGTAGACCACATCAATGTTCTAACACTCTTGCGTCAAAGAATTGTGCAGTTGGTCCAGATTTGGTGGAGGCCTTCCCTGGCACATTTCCGAGGAGAATTCCCTGTAGACTGGGATTTTAGCCACTGCTGGTAGACCTGTATGACCTTACGATTCCATACACCTTCAGATTCAGCTACTTCCTTCACACTATGGTCTTTGGCACGCCCAAACGCAGTCACTCCTTTTAGCCAATCATTAACATCTGCTTTGGAGCCATTTTCCACACATGGAACGAGACATTCCCTGCTCTGTAGCACCTCTTCCCAATCTATGGATCCCGTCACTCACACCCTGCAGGGATTTATAGCCCCCCATCATCCTCATGCAACACCATTTGCAGGAGCCTGGAGTTACTACCATCTTAAACACACAAGGAGACTCATTTTTTTGTCCAGTGAGCTCACCATCCATTGATCACCTAAATTCAAACGACTTCTATCAAAACTGTGTCAAAACAAGTGCACAGCTGAAGTTGGAGTTCTGAGAACACCAGCAGCCTCTTTGTTGGATGTGTGTGTCTCCTTTTCTCAGTTTCCGCTTCTTGAACAGCTACACCTCCTTTCAGACCTCCATAGTGCTGAGGTGTCTTCTCACAGTGGAAGGATGGACAGAAACACTTTGGATGTTCTCAGATCTGAAGCAGCTTGATGTTCTCCTCTCTCTCAGAGTTGAAAGCTGGTGTTTATCTGAAGGAGGACAGTGTTGGTGGTCTACCAGGTCTTCCAGGTGGTTCTTAGGAGTCTTACTTTCTTTGGAGCTATTAATCATCTTTTGAAACATCCAGTTTTGGAACCTCCTATTGAGCTTTATTTTGTCATTCTTCTCTCTTTAGGAACATCTCCTGAAAGATGATTAACGTATACCTTAGGCATGTTATGACTTAAATAAATAAAGGGTGGTCTCAGTAGTGTTCCAGCTGAGAGTCGGTTAAAAGTGGATTTTAAGATCATTTTACTTGCCAAGATCTCATATTCTGCAGACAAACTGAGTTCCCTCTGGTAGCCCTGAACATTCCATGTGAAGGAAAGGACGACGCTCTCCTTACTCAAGTCCGAGCTATGAATGTAGTGCTGTAGAATTAATGGCTCCTCATTGACACCGAGTCCATTTGTTAGTTTTTAAACATTGTGACAGTTAATTATGGAGAATCTTCTCTGCCTGCTCTCCTCCGTCTCTTACCACCGTGCCGGAATATAAGTGCACTTCCCGGTATGTAGAAAAGGGGCTCTTAAACGGCAGCACTCCAAGCTTGAGGCTAGTTAAATGCACATTGAATGTGACGGGTGCCAAGCTCGGTTTGCCAGCCGCTTGTTTTCCTCGGAACAGCGCCACCAATTTATTAATTTAACACCGAGTACAAAACACGCATTTCCTTCAGCACTGACATGCAACTGCTTAATTGGCTTCAAGGTGTTTATTAATGTGCTGTATGCACCGGCCACACTGCCGGTCTTCAGATCCTGCAGTATGTACCTCATGTACCTAAATCATATTATTTTGTTGGACTATAAAATGCTCTTAACCCCTTTTACCTAACGACAATCACAGTACCTACATTTAGAGCTTAGAGTTATATACTCAACCTAATGAGAAACTGTAGAACAGACTCAGTTTATACCACAATACCTACATTTAGAGCTTAGAGTTATACACTCAACCTAATGAGAAACTGTAGAACAGACTCAGTTTATACACAGTACCTACATTTAGAGCTTAGAGTTATACACTCAACCTAATGAGAAACTGTAGAACATGCACAGTTTATACACAGTACCTACATTTAGAGCTTAGAGTTATACACTCAATCTAATGAGAAACTGTAGAACAGATTCAGTTTATACCACAATACCTACATTTACAGCTAGAGTTATACACTCAACCTAATAAGAAACTGTAGAACAGATTCAGTTTATACCACAATACCTACATTTACAGCTAGAGTTATACACTCAACCTAATGAGAAACTGTAGAACAGACTCAGTTTATACCAAAATAACTACATTTAGAACTTAGAGTTATACACTCAACCTAATGAGAAAATGTAGAACATGCACAGTTTATACACAGTACCAACATTTAGAGCTTAGAGTTATACACTCAACCTAATGAGAAACTGTAGAACAGACACAGTTTATACACAGTACCTACATTTAGAGCTTAGAGTTATACACTCAACCTAATGAGAAACTGTAGAACAGACACAGTTTATACACAGTACCTACATTTAGAGCTTAAAGGTATACACTCAACCTAAAGAGAAACTGTAGAACAGACACAGTTTAAACACAGTACCTACATTTAGAGTTTAGAGTTATATACTCAACCTAATGAGAAACTGTATAACAGACTCAGTTTATACCACAATACCTACATTTACAGCTAAAGTTATACATTCAACCTAATGAGAAACTGTAGAACAGAGTTTATACCACAATACCTACATTTACAGCTAGAGTTATACACTCACCCTAATGAGAAACTGTAGAACAGACTCAGTTTATACCACAATACCTACATTTAGAGCTTAGAGTTATACACTCAACCTAATGAGAAACTGTAGAACAGACTCAGTTTATACCACAGTACCTACATTTAGAGCAAGCTAACCTTGAGGAATCTCGAATCCCAGCAACAAAACCAGTTAAGACGGGACCCAGTTCCCACTGATTCCAAAATGCCCTGACTCACGCTGATTCTGAATTGGATCAGTTCCTGCTGATTCCAAACAAACCCAGTTCATGCTGATTCTGAACTAGCGCAGTTTCCTGTGATTCCAATGTGGCAAAATTCCCAAAGATACCAAATAAACCCAATTCCTGCTGATTCTAAAATGGCCTGATTCAACCTGGGCCCAAGCGGTTACAGTTCCTGCTGATTTTTAACAGCTAAACATTTTTGTTATTCAGTTTGATTATTTACTTTGATGATGTTTCCTGTTTACAACACACAAACAAAATATTTAAAATATAAACCACAGGTTTGAAACTTGGTGGGTAGGTTTAACATCGTGAGACAGGCTAATGATTCAAGTTTCACTCTTGACCGCATATGTGAGACAGGTAAGGATGGACCTTATCGCTGTACCTGACTGATCCAACAGCCACGATTACAGACATTCAGCAAGCAGTGATGTCCTCCATGAGTCATCCTGTTAGTACCAGCACCATTGGCAGACGGCTGCACCACGCAGGACTACAGGCACGCAGACTGTTACAACGACTGTCTTTAACACCACGTCAGCGTCACCAAAGACTGCAATGGTGTCGTGCCAGACTGTCATGGAGTGACTCAGAATGGCAGTGGGTCATCTTCAGTGACGAGTCCCGCTTTTGTCTTGGTGGAGACGACCAACGAATCCGAGTGTGGAGGCACCGTGGTCAGCACCAAGATGAACGGTTTGTTGTCACATGTCACACGTCCAGAAGGCCTGGTGTCACACCACCTCCACCCCTACCGCACCATCTGTGAGAATGTTCAAGCTG
This sequence comes from Semaprochilodus insignis, assembly GCA_034552555.1. NCBI lineage: Eukaryota > Metazoa > Chordata > Actinopteri > Characiformes > Prochilodontidae > Semaprochilodus > Semaprochilodus insignis. Next base: position 33,753,655 of record CM067474.1, read on the forward strand.
CATGGGATGGATTATCACAGGACACCATTAGGAACCTCTACAACTCCATGCCGAGACGTCTCGCATGTTGGGTTAGCAAACACGGCGGCCCGACGCCATACTGAGAGACACTACTTCTGTATGTGTAGCTCAATAAATATTGATCATATCAGTCTAAATTTATCATCATTTATTGTTCCTGGTAACCTTTATCTTCCTTCCCAATAGCACTGCAATCCCAGACTTCCTTCTGAGGACAGATGTTCTGTTGATGACGAGTGAATTGTTTTTCCTTTTTATTTAGCTAAATGGTTGAGTGTTTTGATGTTTGCAGTGTGGGTGTCGTCTTGTTGTTTTATGGAAAGAGTTTAACTGTAAACATTTACACTCCCAAAAGTCCAAGTCACAGTAAGTTTGTGTAAGCAACTGAAGCAGAGTCAAATTCACAGTGTTGGAGCATTCCCTGAGAGGAGAAGCTGCTACAGAGACAGTAATGAACAGTAAGACATATTTCGGAGGAGATTCAGTCATTTCTACATAACAGTCCGGATTTAGAAGTATGGCCACAGGTGCTGAGGAACTGGAAGGGCCAGGCTGTTATCTCTGCTACACATACAAACAGAACATGCAGGTCTCACGGATAGGAAATAAAAGGAGGTCCAGGGGCACCGCCATGGGCTTCTTCCCCATCACACCTCCCTCTCTAACTGCTGGAAATGCTCCACTTTAAAATTCCACTCTCGACTTGGCTGTAGCTGGTCAGCACAGCCTCTGATAACCAGCCCGAGGAAATGAAATGACCAATAAACAGACCTGCAGGTCACTTAGAAATACTTTTCCCACCTGTCTGTCAAGCATGTTTACATTACGTCATTGTACATCAGTGGAGGCCGTTTTTAAAGGTTTAAGATGTCCCACATATCATCATACACACGTATGGAGACTTCGAATTCCTTCAGTTAATCATGGTTCAGTGCATGTTCCACTTTCATTTTTCACACGGTATAACACGTATGCTTTTACCTTTTTAAACTGCACTGGACACCCATCAGCTATAGCAGTAAACCATGGTATGGTTTGGTAGTTCTTTGTACGGTTTGGTAGTGCTTGTTAATAGTTTGGTAGTTCTTAGTATTGTTTAGTAGTTCTTGATATGGTTCAGTATGTTTTGTAGTTCTTGGTATGGTTTGGTTGTGCCTGGTATTGTTTTGGTAGTTCTTGGTATAATTTGGTAGTTCTTGGTATGGTTTGGTATGTTTTGTAGTTCTTGGTATGGTTTGGTAGTGCCTGGTATTGTGTTGGTGGTTCTTCATATGGTTTGGAAGTTCTTGGTGTGATTTGGTAGTTCTTGGTATGGTTTGGTAGTTTTTGGTGTGGTCTGGTAGTTCTTGGTATGGTTTTGTATTTTTGGTATACTGGTAATGGTTGGTACTTCTTGGTCAGGTACATTTTGGTATGGTTTGGTAGTTCTTCATATGTTGGTAAGATTTGGTACTTCTTGCACAAACTTCTAGAACTAGCACATAATATCACATACTGTGGTACTAATTTCAGTTTTAGCAGATCATGTCAGAGTAGTCACTAAATCAACATTCTATCACCTTAAGATCTTCAACAAGATCAGAGATGTTCTGGCTAAACCACGCCTTTATTCCTAGCAGGACTGATCACTGTAACGGTCTCTTAACTGGACCTCCAGACCTGGAGAATCTCATCCACGCCTTTATTCCTAGCAGGATTGATCACTTTAACGGTCTCTTAACTGGACTTTCAGACCTGGAGAAACTCATCCACGCCTTTATTCCTAGCAGTATTGATCACTGTACCGGTCTCTTAACTGGACTTCTAGACCTGGAGAATCTCATCCACACCTTTATTCCTAGCAGGATTGATCACTGTAATGGTCTCCTAACTGGAGTGTCAAAAAAGACAATCAAACAGGTTCAGTTGATTCCAAATGCAGCTTCCAAAGTCACAAGGAGTAAAAGACTGGAACACTTTCCGCCATTCCTAAACCCTTACACTGGATACCAGTATTTTCCAGTCTTTGTATTTCCTTATTTGTAAAGCACTTTAAATGACCACAGGGTATGAAAGGTGCTGTATGCCTTGCATTGGTATGGTTTGGTAGTCTTTGGTACGGTTTAATGAATAAATCTTATTTTTAAAGTAATAAAATGGTTAAAGCTTATCGATGTGGACCAGCCTTAGGTCTCCTGTTCCTGTAGTTCTGCGTGTTCCTGCTTTGTTTTTAATAACTAACACAATCACAACATGAAGATCTTTTAAGCCGCAGTCTTAGCTCCTGGAATACAAGGCTGCTGCACGGCCTTATCAGTAGATCAGAGGATCTACCTCACACTGCTAGAGGACGTTCTATAGCCAAACACCACATCACGGCTGGCCCAGGACATGGACTAATGTTGGACCTAAAGAGAAAACACATTCCGTCTGCAAATTCCTGCTGCAGACGGCCTGATCGACCACCATGATTCATGGAAACCGATTGGCTCAGTCCTACTGTACGTGGTGACACAGCTTTTGTCTCGGAGTGCTAGGAGCTGAAAACAAAACTGGGTCTGAAAGCCAGACCGTCCTTAGTCCGCCTCAAGGCCCAATTCCCAGCGAGAAATGAATGTAGCACGGCAGCGAGCGGTCGCCTCAGACGTGTGGCTTCAGAAGGCCCTCGAACCCTCTCACAAACACGCCGCCCTCGTCCAGGCTTCGGCTCAGATATGAGAGAGTGTTTGTCGCTCTGTACTACATGGATAGTCTTTGTTTACTTTGGCTGGCTTTTGTAGTGAAATAGGAAGCGGGAAGAAAGCACTTAAGCATGAAACATTTAAGGCCAGTCCAGTGAAACGCTGCCCGCCTCTCTCGCGAAACACAAGAGCCTTTAAATATGCATGATGTGTGTTTGCGTTTTGGGAGCTCCATTTTTCCCTCTTCTTCTTTTTCTTCTTCTACTGCTTCTTCTTCTTCTGCGCCTTTAATCGAACTGAACAGCTGTAATGCTCAAGGGAGGATTCCATGCTGCAACTCCACAGCACTTGTTTAATCCATTCACTCAACGTTTTCTTGTCACTTCTGCTTTTATCACCTCTCTGATGTCCCTGGAGAAGATCTCGGGCTGGAAGCCCATGAGACAGAGCTCTTCATGTGCACCTAGCGCTGCTTGGAATGCTTCTAAAAAAACAGGGAAAGACAATGACCTGCAAAACAGCAGCAAATAGCAGCAAAAGGGTGATTCTGGTTTCTTTGCTGGGTTGCCATTGTAGTAGGCCCAGGATCAGAGGGTCATTCATTATGGCAAATGTCCCACCGACCAGTCATTATAACCCTCTCACCCATTTAAGGTCTACTTAAATGCGTTACTATATATCTGGCTTACATGCTACAGCTAGTTGCATGCAACATGTCTGTGCAACCTGACACAGATTTACAAAAAGCAACTAGAAATAAAGTGGACTTCCTAAAGAGGAAGTTTAGCCGGTTGCTAAGGTGTCACTAAAAATGAATGGGAGTCTAGGGGAGGGACGAAGGATGAATAAATGACACATAGAGGAGTGCAGGTTAGTACGTCTGTGGATTAGAGTTTGGGGATCCGTCCTGAGTGAGTACATGCAGTTTGGTAGCTGTAGGTTAAAGGAGACAATAGAGTTTGAAAGGGGGTGAAAATGAATGGTAGTCTATGGGAGAAATGAAGGTTGGGGGGGAGACAGGTCAGACCAACATTGGATTTTTGCTCAGGGGTCTCCCCTGAGATAGAGTATGTGAAGTGGTGTCTTTCGGTCGAGTAGAAGTACAGTAGATGGGCGTGTACTTTTCATTTTCGATGGGAAAGAATAACGGTACTTTTAATTTTTCCAAAAACCTTACGTCGGATGAAGCTGTATACAAGAACACCATTCCCAATCAGACTGTCTCAATATCTTGAAAACTGCAAGACTAGTTAGTGGACAAAAATTGTGTACCAAGAAGACGAAGATTAAGACAAAGGCGAATAAAAAGAAGAAGACAAAGAAGAAGACAAAGAGGAAGAAGACAAAGACGATGAAGAAAAAGATGAAGAAGAAGAAGAAAATAAAGAAGAGTCAGACAAAGAAGAAGAAGAGTCAGATGAGAAAGGCGGGTCATACAAATATATACAAATATATAAAACATACAAATAAAACATGCAAATAAAATACACAAACACAAACTTCACTCTGAACACAACCAGATGCAGGTCTTCACTGCACGTCAGAAAGTCCTGAACTTAGAACATCATTACTTTTAGTTGTGGTACTGTGGTCTGGAGGTCCTGCAGTCAACTCTGTGCCCGTCATACCCTGCTCCACTAAGCATAAGCATCCCATCACTAAACCTCCTTCTCATTAGACCTCAACAGCTGCTGCTTTAACAGTGACTGTAATCCTGCTTTCATTAACATGAACATGACTTACTGGATCACTTTATACTTGTCAACATTTCTGTTTTAATGGCTCTCAAACTTGCATCTAAAGTCATGAGATATCAGTGTGTAGATTGTTTATGAGGGGTTGTTACCTCAGGGGACGGCTTGGGAACGCCCGCACCTGTATAAGCTGTATGCACCAACGGAAGGGACAGTCCCCTGAGGTAACACCCCATCATAACCAGTTTACACACTGCTATCACATGACGTCTGGTGTGTGAGTGTACAGTAAACACAGAAACACTAAAGTAAACACACACATACACAGAAATATAACGTGTAGAACTGAAATGGCTGGTAAACACTGACAGCAGAACACTGGCCGAACATGAGTACCAGGCAATATGCTGACAGCATCTGGATCTGCGGCCCGTTCAGCCTCCTTGTTTAGGCCTGAGAGTCTAATGATGGACGAGTAATACTCCAATCACTGTAATACTGTCTCTCCTGGGCTCTTGCAGAAGATTTACAAGTGGACGATAAGCGACTGACTTGACTGAAGACAGACCGTCTGAGCACAGTAACGGCGCTCACCACGAGGCTGATGGGTAAGTGGGTAATTAGTTCACTTAGAAAGAGGAAGACGAGAGCCGAGAGCCAATCCATGAATTCCAGGCCCTCATATTCACTACAGGACGACAACATGCTGCACATGCCTGATACCAGAACAGGTTGATACTAGAGTGCTCTTCCTGAAACGCCTAAAGCAAAACTTTGGGTACGTCTTGGTCAAAGATTCCTCTTTCTGTGAACAGGTTGTTCTCAGTTGCATGATTCCAACAAGATCCAAATGGAGAGCATGAAGTGAAAAGCAGGACAGAAGAGAAGGAGGTTACATAATGAAGAGTGATTTTTAACTGAACTGAAAGGTCAGCTGCCCTGGGGGCAGCAGGTACAAGAACTACCGTCTTCTCCTGAATTAAAAACAGAACAGGAAAGCTGCTTCAGCCTGGTGTGATGGTGAGGAGCGAGTGTTGTATGTTGTACTCAGTTGATCTGCAGGAGGTGTTCACTGATGTATGTTTTGTCAAGACTGCTTGATCCAAGTCAGAGTTAAGACCAAAACCGGGCCACATTGAGTCTGAGTCAAGACCAAGACCAGGCTACATCAAGTCTAAGGCAAGACAAGGCTACATCAAGTCTAACAGAAGACCCAATCTGGAACACATCGAGTCCGAGGCAAGACCAAGACCAGGCCACACTGAGTCAATCAAAACCAAAACTGTGCCACATCAAGTCTGAGTCAAGACCAAGACCAGGCCACACTGAGTCAATCAAAACCAAAACCGGGCCACATCGAGTCTGAGTCAAGACTAAGACCAGGCTACATCAAGTCTAAGGCAAGACCGAATCCGGACACATCAAGTCTGAGGCAAGAACAAATCCGGCACACATTGAGTCCGAGGCAAGACCAAGAACAGGTCACATCGAGTCTGAGTCAAGACCAAGACTTTTAGCAGTTAAGTCAAGACTAAGACCAGGAATATCCTAAACTGAGTCAAAACCAAGAGCAGCAGTGTCCAAGACCGAATCAGACCATGGAGTGTCCGAGATCAAGTCGTGACTACAACACTAGTATTTAATATTATATAATTTATAATAAGGATCATGTTTAACCACTGAAGTGAACGTTTTATAGTGCAAAACATCCTCGCTAACATGTCTCGCTAACGTTTGTTCCCTCAGTAACAACCCACACTAACACTAACCGATACTGTACCTGACTGCACAGCGGGAGGTGAGGGATTACTGACTCACCCCAGTAAGCAGCTCCCGTTAGGGTGTTTTACACTGTATGTTCTTCATTATCCGGTGTATTTGTGGAATATCAGCAAGGCTAATACCTTAAGAAGATTCCAGCTGGTATATCACCCACTACCACAGCCTTCCCACGAAATACCACCATCACAGAATTCAGTATCTTTACTGCTGCTTGTGAACTCATCGGTGTTTCCCCAGGTGTGCCTGTTTTTACCCTTCGGTCATAGCCATGTGACCCCCACCCCTACAAGAGTCAATAATGGTACAGCTGGCCATGTTGGTCCAGTTACTCCTGAATAAAAATAGTTGTAACTCCTGAATCATTTACTCAATTTGGATGTGCATGATTCAAAGTCAAAGAATATTTATCCACCTGGCAGCTTGCACACAAACTTGGAAGACAGGGTGTCAAACTTTACTGAGGAGGAACACTAGACTCTGCAGAACCTTTGACTCCCATCGTTCTAGAATGCCACTATATGCTGTAGATGATGATAGACTGTAGGTGATCTTAGATCTGCAGATACTGACGTTCTTCAAACACCCTCCGTAAAGTACAGGAACCGTGGAAAGACTCTTTCAGTTGTTCTGCTTCTGAACTGTGGAGCTCAATGCTCACTCTAATACACACCGGAACACGTCTCTCTAAGTTTGATTAACATTCTGCCTCTTTTCATGTCTGGAGTGAGTGGGTTCCAAGGTCGGTGCAGTCAAAGCAGTTGGGCTGTTTGTGGATAGTATGAACTTGTGAAGTACAGTTCCATTGAAATGAAGGCAAAAAGCTGCTATGACTGAACCTTTCAACCTCCTTTCTAAACAACACCGCCTGAAAGCTCCCGGAAGCTCCTCTTTGTTTTATTGTATTCCATTACAGGCTTAAAACATCGTTATTTACAGTGCTGCTCTCGTTAGGTGCTACCACAGTTAGCACCTCATCTAGGAAACACCTGGACAAAGAAAACAACATACCTAATAGCAAGTAATGCCTCCACCAGCGCCAATAACAGCTGTGATTGGATTGGACATGTACTGGACAAGTTTCTGGATGTAGGCCACATCAATGACCAGACACTCTTACATCAAAGAATTGGTCAGTTGGGCCAGGTTTGGTGGATGCCTTCCCTGGCACAATTCTTAGGAGAATTCCCTATAGACTGGGATTTTAGCCACTGCTGGTAGACCCGTATGCACTGTACCACCTCTTCCCAATCTATGGATCCCCTCACTCACACCCCGCAGGAATCCCGCCATCTGCAGGAGCCTGAAGGTACTACCACCTTAAACACACAAGGGAACTAATGTTTTTGTCCAGTGAGCTTATACAGCGCTCACACAAACCTGATTTTCATATTGATTGGGAATGATATGGATGGGTGGGTCACCACTGGCCTGGAGATCAAAGTTTTGGATGTTTTACCTGTATTATTACATAATTTAATTTATTCATTTTTGTATCGTTTTATAAAATCGGTGAAAATAATGACAAACGACCCCAAATTTTGCCCATCTACTAAAGCGCTTTTCTCCTCATCAAGTCCACCCAAAATCCAACCTTAGGGGAGCATTTCACATCCCTTTGCTCTCAGAACAGCCTCAGTTCTTTAGGCCAAGGTTCCTTCGAGGTTCCGGTCCATTTTGAGATAAATGTATCAAGCAGTTCCTGGGAATTCAGGTGAATCTCCCGTTCTGTCACATCTCAAAGGAGTTCTACTGGATTCGGGTCCGGTGACTGGGAAGTCCATTGAACTTATAGTTGTGTTCGTCATGATGACTTCTGCTTTGTGAGATGGTGCAGCATCATGCTGGAAGAAGTAGCCAGTAGAAGAGGGTTAGCTGTGGCAATGAAGGGACGAACCTGGTCAGCAACAATACTCACATAAGCCTGTGGTCAATCAGGCGGTGACTGATCAGTACTAAGAGCCCGAAGTGAGCCGAGAAAACATTCCCCACACCATCACAACACCTCCACCAGCCTGGACTGCTGACACCAGGCGGGTTGGGTCCATGGATTCATGCTGTTTGTACCAGATTCTGACTCTACTGTCTGTGTGCCTCAGCAGAAATCCAGACTCATCACGTTTTTTCATCTTCAGCTGTCCAGTTCTGGTCCACTGCAGCCTCAAATTTCTGACAGAAGTGGAACCTGAGATGGTTTTCTACTAATGTAGCCATCAATGTTGGATGTGTTAAGTGCTCCGAGATGCTTTTCTGCACCATAATCATACAGAGTGGTTATCTGAGTTAGTGTAGCCTTGCTGTTAGCTGGAACCAGTCTGCCCATTCTCCACCGACCTCTCTCATTAATGAGCTCCACAGAGTTGCTGCTCACTGACTGGGTTTTCCTTACTGCTCCATTCTGAGTAACTCCAGAGATGCTGTGTGTGAAGATCCCAGGAGATCAGCAGGTATAGGAATACTCAGCCCAGCCCAACAACCATGCCACGCGCAGAATCACTGAGATCACATTGTTTCTCCATTCTGATGGAAGCTGCTGGAGCACATCTCCATGATGTCATGCATTGCACTGCTGCCGCACCATTGGCTAATCAGATAACCACACGAATGAGCCATTGATACAGACATTCCTAATAAACTGCACAACAGAACCATGTAGACCTACCAGTTATAGGGACATGGCAGAACAACTCAGAGAGAGCAGATTGGGTTGATTCAGCAGCTCAAATACCTCAGAGCAGATTAGCCAGTCAGTGTTTGCGTAGGGCTCTAGTGGACCCTCTGCTCCGAATGTGCTGCACACGGGTGATAAAATGTCACTGAAATGGCCAGTTTCAATTTTTAAAGCTGTTTTCCGGTCCTGACATTTAGAGGGATGGAAATCTAAACCAGAGAGCCGGCGGGCTACTACAGGGAGAACATGCACTGCCTGTGCAGAAAATTAGAAAACTGGCCCTTTAAAATCACAGACTCATGGCATTAAAATAATTTTATCCACTTATGTTAATATGCGCTTAAGTTATAAATGTGCAATTATCCGCATAATAATATAAGTGGAGTGGGTGTGTTTGGTTTTATGTACCAAAATCAGTCCAAATTAAATAAATAAATAAATATTTCTAAATGTTTTTGTTACCATGCTGTTTTATATGCAAATGCTGTTCTGATTGGCTGTCCTGGATAATTCAACCAAAAAAACAACAACAACAAGCTTTTTTTTTCCCTTTCTTTCTTTCTTTTTTTTTTTATGAATGGGTGGGGATAAACGTCTGTATATATGCTGAATGTATGTATGTAAATGTCTATGATGGGCGAGGCTACACTTCTGTATATATGCGGAATATTTGTATGCAAATGTTTATGAATGGGCGGGACTAAACTTCTGTATATATGCTAAATACATCTAAATATTTGTGAGTGGGCGGGACTAAACTGCTGTATATATGCGGAATATTTGTATGCAAATGTTTATGAATGGGCAGGGATAAACTTCTGTATATATGCTGAATACATCTAAATGTTTGTGAGTGGGCGGGGCTAAACTTCTCTATATATGCTGAATATATGTATGTAAATGTCTATGAAAGGGCGGGGCTAAACTTCTGTATATATGCTAAATATATCTAAATGTTTATGAGTAGGCATGGCTAAACTTCTGTATATATGCTGAATATATGTATGTAAATGTCTATGAATGGGCGGGGCTAAACTTCTGTATATATGCTAAATATATCTAAATGTTTATGAGTAGGCAGGGCTAAACTTCTCTATATATGCTGAATATATGTGTGCAAATGTTTGAGTGGGCAGGGCTAAACTTCTGTATTTATGCTGAGTGTATATATATACACACACGTATATATGTAATTTTTTTATATATACACACATACATATGTAATTGTTTTGGTTCCTCTGACATCACAAAAAGCATGAATTTCCCTCCATCTCCATAGAGGACTAGGAGAGTGAATGGTACCTGGATTTTTACTACATCACACTGTTTTATCACCCAAGGAGTCTAATGGACAGTTTTCCCTGATGAGTCCTTTAAATATGTGGAGGGAATAATGAGGTCACTGCTGAACATTCACCTCCTGTAATTTACAGTCCACAGAGCAAAGTTGACGCTGATAAACAGAACGAGAGACTTGAACTGCTTCAGGCTGCCGCTTTGTGACTCACCCAGAGAGAGAGTACGTATGTATTCCGTATCTTCAGAGATGAAAAGGAATGTCCGATGTTTTTTGAAGGAGCAGCACTTACAGGAAGGAGCAGGGAATTAAACCAGTGTGCATTTCCTAATTTACTATCATTCCCTCTGAGCCAGCTGGAGGTTTTCTGTGCTTATGCTGCACCTCGCAGCGCTGAGAAATGATATTTGTCCTGACATTTGCCCTGCAGTATTAATGAATGTGTTGGTCTACTGGTCAGGAAAAGGTCGGCCAGAGTAGAAAGAGAGCTGCTGAATAAGCTGCCGTGTTCCGCAGAGTGTGGGATGGGAGCTCGCTGCTTGTCTCTGAAGACCAGCAGAGTGCGCTAGAGAGCACGACAGCCGACCAACAAACAACAACTTGCATGCTCACTATTTGCTGGACCGCCCTGCGGGCCTGTCTACGAGAGTCTGTGTGTCTTTCTGAGTCACTGACAGAGTCTGTTGAAATGTGAATGCACCGTTTCTTTGAGACCAACAGGAGGCGACTCTGGCCGAAATCACATCCACATTCAGTGCAGGAGCCCCACATGCATATCCCGCAGGTCAGTGCAGCGTTCTTTTGCTTCCATGGGATATGGGAGCAGAAGACCCACCAGAGTGTCTCTGTTAACACCACTACACCGGACACAGTGCCTCACCTGATCTTGTGAGGTTGCTAACTGGACCCTAAAGGGCCAGCAACAGTTGTTTGTCACGGCACCAGTTGTTTGGTCCTGACGGTAGTGTTTGTGTGTGGCACAGACCTCATGGAGCCCTGGTTTTTAACAAGGCACTGTGCAGGCTGGTGGTTGTTCCATACTGGTGTGGGGTGTGTTCTCATGGCATGGGTTGGGTCCACCTAAACATGTCATTGACCAGTACCTGCTACGTTTCACTGCTTGGTGACCATTTGCAGCCCTTTATGGACTTCATGTTCCCCCACAGTGATGGGATACTCCAGCAGGATAATGCCATTGGGCCCAAGATGTCCAGAATTGGTTGGAGGAGCATTCTGGAGAGTTCTGAAGAATGGTGTGGCCTGCATGTTCACCCAACATCAGCCCAATTGAGACATTCCAATATCATGCCTTGTTCAGACTCTGATAATTCCCGTCTCCTTGCCATGAGCACGCTGGCCAGTGTTTAACCTCACTCACCTCAAGATAACACCTCATAGCTTATACAGGTGTGGGCGTTCCCAAGCCGTCCCCTGAGGGAACACCCCATTCATAATCAATCTACATACTGATATCACATGACTTCTGGTATATCAGTGTACAACAAGAAAGCAGGGATTGGTTCTGCTGGGCTCTCACTGATTACTACAGAAAACCTTTGGCATTTTACGCCACATAACCCAGCCGCTATTTGGAGCTATTTCTGATTTCTTAATATGTGACATTAGTGAAATTCAGTGTCAGTGTAGCAGGATTAATACTGAGAAGCATGTTTCACTAGATTTTTGTGGGCCTGTGAAGGATCCTGGGTTACATCAGCATGTTGGTATTTACATGTAACCTTTGTGTAATTTAGTTCTCGCACTTTGGGACCCATTCATAATTTGGGAAGCATGTTTAACCTCACTTATTAATTTAGTATCTAGAACCTGTTGGTCATTTCAGAGCAATTTAGTCATGAAACTGTCAAGGAAGTTATCATCTTGTTATCCATAATAATTATCTAGTACCTCACATTTACTGGGTTAATGAATAAGTATTCATTAATTATTAATGAATTAAGTAATCTTAATTCATTAGAATGAATACTAAGAAACTTCAGGGACTGTCCAAACTCCAAGAGTTCTCTCAGACGGATAGGAACTACTATGTTACATTAGTCGTGTTAGAGCATCTGGCCAATCATCTTCAAGCAATGTGCTGATTGGCCAATGTTTTTCCCCCGGAAGCGGGTCATGAGACTCCGGTTACTGAGTGGACTCGTTTTACAGCATATCTGCTGAATCATTTCACCGCCTCCCTGCCTTCCGAGCCTCAAACTGCAAGAACTCCGGCTTTCCCAACGGGAACGCCAAGTTCACGAAACCACCTCCTCTCCACTTAAAAAGCCATTTCAATACTTTCCAACACCATTGATCCAGCTCAACACATAAGTCCGCCTGCTCGATAGGCTGTGGCTCAGGAGACGTGCTGACAGGATTCCGAGCAGAACAATTAAAAAGAGAAATCAAATCTCGTTTAATTCTTCCGGACCATTCCAGGGTCTGGGGAGAGCATCCTGAGCCAAGTTAAATGCCAGTAAGCTGAAAGCAGGGAGGATGAAGACAGAGGGAGCAGGGAACAGCTTCCAGCTACAGGTCAGGTCTGGACCGCAGCCATTTCAATTTGTCACTTGGAATATCGCAGATTGAACAGATTGCACACACTAGGGGACACGCTAGAAGGACAACGGACTCTGGGAAGTTTCTTTATGTATGTGTAATCACGAGTTTGGATTAAGTTACACTTAAATTCATGACCTTGAAACAAAAGCCCACTTGTATTCCAAAATGCAGTGAGGAGGAAGCACCACAGAACTACCTTAAAACCACTGTAATCCAGGCCTGGAACACAGCGGGCAGCTCTTCGGGAAACAACTAAGGAATGTTATTACTATTAATAACTGCTATAAACGATACGGAAGAGCGTGTTATAGCTGACAACTTCACACTGAATGCTAAAATGTTTGATACAGCAGGTTCTATTAGTTTGCAAATTTCAAAGTTCTCATGCAAGTTGTGTACAATGTTTTTATTTATTTATTTAGTTTTATTATTTGAATAAAGTCCAGAATATGCTTAATTTGATTAATTTTAATATGCTTAATATCCTTAATTTGATTTCCTTATAGTTCATTTTTAGGGACGAGTTCACCCACAATTGCAGGGTGTCGGCCCTGATTGCTGTACAGAGCAGAATTATCTGTAGTTTTCCAGGTTACAGCTCTGGGTTTACTGACAGAGTGATGTCTGAAGAGTGAATGGTGGTGAACTTACTTCTCCCTGACATGTTTAAGATCCCTCATGGCCACAAGATAAACGGCTACACAGGCTCGCTCAGCCGTCCTATCAGGAGAAAGTCCAGAATCAGACAAGACTAAAGAGCTTATTCACCAGACCACTCAGAAGGACCACCAGGATGGCCAGCCTAAAGAGAGATTAAGGCAGGATGGCTACCATGTAAGTGAAGCCCTGTGTGGTGTTGAGCATGTGTTGGTGCAGCAGTTGAACAGTGCTGATCGCTCTTTGGGACGCCCTTTTAAAGAAGCTGTAATCTGTAATTAATTATGCAGGAATTAATTGCTTATGACCCTTTTGAGTCATTCATCTAACTTCAGTGGAACTTTTGTTTCCAGTGCTTTGCGTGAGTTGAAAGCACATCGTGTTTCCATGGTAATGTGGGCTGCCTTTGTGCACGGATCACAGGGAGAAGAAAGAAGGGAAAGAAATTTTGGGACACTAGACTGAAACTTTGGACTGAACTGAAATCCTTCAGCTCTGAGTGGCCCGATACCCTAATTATGTTTATTATATTAAAACTAATAATATAACATTTACCAAAACCTTCATAACACTCAACAAACTTTACCATGTTTCAGTAGCACCCATTTCAGTGGTGCCTGTGTCGGTAGTGCCTGTTTCAGTAGTGTCTGTTTCAGCACTGTGTTTTGGTATGTCCTATTTCGGTAGTGTCCGTTTCTGGTAGTGTCCATTTCTGGTAGTGTCCATTTTGGTAGTGCCTGTTTCTGGTAGTGCCCATTTCTGTAGTGTCCGTTTTGGTAGGTCCTGTTTTGGTAGGTCCTGTTTCGGTAGTGTCTGTTTCAATGGTGACCGTTTCGGTAGTGTCCGTTTCAGTAATGTCTGTTTTGGTACTGTTTGTTTTGGTAATGCCTGTNTTTGGTAATACCTGTTTCAGTAATGTCTGTTTTGGTACTGTTTGTTTTGGTAGTGCCTGTTTCGGTAATATCTGTTTCAACACATTACAACACAAAGAAGTTGAAGACCAGTGTTTCGATAGTGACAGTTCTTAATAATCTACACTGATTAACTTCAAAACAACGGGATGTACCAGCACACCATGTGACCATGAGAGATACAGTGATGTAGGGGCATGGCTAAAATAAGGCTCCAAAGTTTATGTTTGGGTTGGGGTTTGGGGTTTAGTGTAAATGTAGGGGTTAGGGGTTTAGTGTAAAAGTAGGGGTGAGGGGTTTAGTGTAAAAGTAGGGGAGAGGGGATTAGTGTAAAAATAGGGGAGGGGTTTAGTGCAAAAGTAAGGGTGAGGGGTTTAGTGTAAAAGTAGGGGTGAGGGGTTTAGTGTAAATGTAGGGGTTGGGGTTTTGTAAGTGTTGGGGTTGAGGTTTAGTGTAAATGTAGGGATTGGGGTTTAGTGTAAGTGTAGGGATTAGGATTAAGTGTAAATGTAGGGGTTAGGGTTTAGTGTAAATGTAGGGGGAAAGGTTTATTGTAAATGAATGGGTTAGGGTTTAGTGTAAATGAATGGGTTAGGGTTTAGTGTAAATGAATGGGTTAGGGTTTAGTGTAAATGAATGGGTTAGGGTTTAGTGCAAATGTAGGGGTTGAGTTTAGTGTAAATCTAGGGGTCAGGGTCTGGTGTAAATGTAGGGATTGGGGTTTAGTGTAAGTGTAGGGATTAGGATTAAGTGTAAATGTAGGGGTTAGGGTTTAGTGTAAATGTAGGGGTAAAGGTTTATTGTAAATGAATGGGTTAGGGTTTAGTGTAAATGAATGGGTTAGGGTTTAGTGTAAATGAATGGGTTAGGGTTTAGTGCAAATGTAGGGGTTGGGTTTAGTGTAAATCTAGGGGTCAGGGTCTGGTGTAAATGTAGGGGTTAGGGTTTAGTGTAAAAGTAGGGATTGGGGTTTAGTGTAAAAGTAGGGGTAAGGGGTTTAGTGTAAATGTATGGTTTAGGGTTTTGTGTAAATGTAGGGCTTGGGTTTAGTGTAAATATAGGGGTTAGGGGTTTTGTGTAAATGTAGGGGTCAGGGTTTAGTCTAAATGTAGAGGTTAGGGGTTTAGTGTAAATGTATGGTTAGGGGTTTGGTGTACAATTAGGGGTTAGTGTTTAGTTTAAATGTAGGGGTTAGGGGGTTTGTGTAAATGTAGGGGTTAGGGGTTTGGTGTAAATGTAGGGGTTAGGGGTTAGGTGTAAATGTAGGGGTTAGGGGTTAGGTGTAAATGTAGGGGTTAGGGTTTAGTGTAAATGTAGGGGTTAGGTGTAAATGTAGGGGTTAGGTGTAAATGTAGGGGTTAGGTGTAAATGTAGGGGTTAAGGTTTAACACGTGGCCTTTTGTTGCTTTACTGTACACTGAAGCTTTTACCTGAAAGCTGAACGGCTTGTTGCCACATAACCTAGAACTGTAATTGCGCACTGAGGTGCGGTTTATCTGGCTTTTGTTAACAGATCAAAGCACTCGCACTGCCGTCTCCTTCTCTGTGCCTTCGTCCCCCCATCGCTGCTGCCGTGTTCCTCTGAGATAACCTGCTTAACCTTTCTGCATGAGCCCATCAGTGCAGTCCTTTGCTGCTGCTGTTGTGTGGGTCTCTATTTTACACTCATATTACTGCTGTTGACCTTTTGATGCCTGCGCATATTTGCATACCAAAGGCACCTGGAGAAGCAGTTTACAGCTTTGAAAAGCAAGCACGATGGACCTCCAGGCACCAATGTGGCACAGGTTCAAGAACACAAATAAACATATAGGAAATGACAGACCCATTTACGCTGAGGTGAAGTTCACTCAGGGTCGGACCGAATCAGTGGATAACTACTTCAGCATACAGTGTCGAACAGTACTGTGGTGCATTTTCAGCGTTTATGTTCTCGGCTGTGAGGGGAAACTTGTATTTGTAGTTTGATATCAACATGGAATTATTAATTCATAAGCATAAGCCATAACATGCTTTGTACCACACAGCCGACGCAGAGGAACTCGTTAACGCGTCAAACGTTACAGCAGAGTTGTAGTTCTGCTGCTCGTTCTTAAAGCACTGGACAAGCTTAACGCTCCTGAACCTCTGTCCGTTTATGATCTCAGACCTGCACACGCCTTCAGTACAGTACAGGAACTGTGGAGAGACTCCTTCAGCTACTCTGCTTCTAAACTACGGAGCTCAGGTCCAGCCCTTCCTAGAGAGTCAATCTCAGAGCTCACCTTTAATACACACCTG
The DNA here is from genome assembly GCA_034552555.1 of Semaprochilodus insignis. Taxonomy (NCBI): domain Eukaryota; kingdom Metazoa; phylum Chordata; class Actinopteri; order Characiformes; family Prochilodontidae; genus Semaprochilodus; species Semaprochilodus insignis. The sequence continues at coordinate 33,770,187 of CM067474.1, forward strand.
AAACTGCATCTCTTTAGCTTAGAGCTTAATAAATACTCCACCTCTCTCTGTTTGTCTTGTTACTTTGATCTGTGTCATTGGCTTATATGAACACTCAGACATAGAAGTGTCAATGCTGGACTGAGAATCGTTCACAAACCAATACTATCCAGGCAACAGCGTCCTGTGGGGCAGCGTCCCGTGACCACTGATGATGGACCAGAGGATGACCAACACTGCACTGTGCAGCAGCAGATGAGCTATTGCTTTTAATACACACCTGAAACTGCATCTCTGTAACTTATCTCTAGATTAATTAATACTCCACCTCTCTCTGGTGTTTATCTTTTTACTTTCATCTGTGTCATTGGCTTATATGAACACTTGTCTGTAAAGCTGCCACCGAGGAGGAGGAGGAGGAGGAGATAGTGGGGGGGGGGGGAGATGGCAGAGGAGATGGAGGAGGAGGAGGATTGGATGGAGGGGATGGAGGAATAAGAGGGGATGATGGAGGTGTAAGAGGGGTTGATGGAGGAGGAGGAGGAGGAGGGGATGATGGAGGAGGAGTGGATGGAAGACTAAGTGGGGCTGGAGGAGGAGGAGGGCATAGAGGGGATAAAGGAAAAAGGAGGGGATGGAGGGAATGGATAAGAAGGAAGGGATAGAGGGAATGGAGGAGAAGGAGAGGACAGAGGGTGGAGGAGGAGAGGATAGAGGGGAAGGAGGAGAAGGAGGCTTACAGGTGTTCATTAGATGTGATGTGCTCTTACAAGATCAGGTTCATTTGGAAGAGCCTGAGAGCGGCCTCACTGTGGAGCCTTAAAAAGCATTATGCAAATGAACACAACATTATTAGTGAAACTGGTGCCATAAAGCTTCATAACTAATCTTAATAACAGGAAAATGTATACACATTATAATGCATTATGTCACTGTGTGTGCTATGAAGCCTTAGGCTATTCTGTTGTAACAGAAATGTCCAGTATTATAAAGCAGTATAAAGCTTTTATAGATCTTTTACGAATGCACGTATGATGCATTATAGATACCATACAGGGTGTTACCTCTGACTGCTTTTGATATGTTGTTTATGACTGTTGTCATAAAGAAATAAGTCTTTGCATCTTTAGAGAATAGTGCGAATATGTCAGCAGTATAGCACACGCTATACACTGTTTAGTCGCTGAATTGTAGTGTCAGCCAATCCGACGGTTGGTGAGGTCAGTAAAGTAGTTTCTCTTCCTACTCGCTTCTGAAAAGTGTCACCAGCACTCAACCGACTTACGTCCACGAGTACTGACCTTAATAGGCCACTCATGTACACATACTCAGTGAAGGAGCGCTTCTGATTGCATAGCGCTCGTATGTGTTACCTCTTCGACTACACTGTCCACCCATCAGACATAACACAAACACCACCTCCACGTCCACTTCATCAGCTCCACTGCCCATATAGGACACTCTGTAGTTGTACAGTTCCAGACTGTAGTCCATCTGTTTCTCTCTATACTGTATTACCCTGTTCTTCAATGCTCAGGACCCCCACAGGACCACCACAAAGCAGGTATTATGTGGGTGGTGGATCATTCTCAGCACTGCAGTGACACTGACGTGGTGGTGGTGTGTTAGTGTGTGTTGTGTTGGTGTGAGTGGATCAGACACAGCAGTTCTATGGACATGCATTCCCCTTTCACCATGTGTTCACACTAGCAGGCGATAGAGCAATAAGCGACCAGTCATCCCCTGTTGCTGGTAGGAGCTAAAAGCTCAGACAGCAGGAGCTGGAGACCTCAGACCCCCGTGTCTACGATTGGTTTGAAGAATTTGTTGGAGCTGATCGATTGTGACTAAATCATGCATACAAATCGTGCACACCAAAAAGGAATGACTGGTCGCTTATCGCTCCATCGCCTGCTAGTGTGAGCACATGGTAAAAGGGCCTGCAGGTCCATAGATGTTACGTGCACTGTAAGCTAACGTCTTAGTGGGCGCCTAGAAATGCTGATATTTATGCAGTTTCACTTTTTAAATATCTTGTTTTGGGAAAAGCAGGGTCCCAAATAAAGCACGCTAAGCTTGGATGAAAAACTGCCAAAAAAATGAAACATTCTCTCACTCTCTTTCTCTCTCTCTCTCTCTCTCTCTCTCTCTCTGGATTGAAAGTTTTGAATTTACTCTTTACACACAATTTCTCTGCATATTTCAATAAAACACAGAGAGAAAAAAGTCTCACCAAGGCGCTAAAAGACCCCTCAGAAGAAGAAGAAACGGAAAGTTTAGCTTTGGCTACAAAGAAGAGATGACAGCTACGGGACCCGAGAAGCCACACAGTAGAAGTACATGACTATCTGCAGGGAGCGACAGGAAGACACTGACCGCTGCCCCACCATCCGGAGATGTTCTGGGTTTAAAGGGGTGACCCGGCTCCCCGCTGAACACCCTGCAGTGTCTGCAAGTGATAAGCAGAGTTACAGTTCTTACACCAAGGAAGAAACACAGTTTGGTGCCAGAGAGCTCTAATGCTAGCTATCTAGCTAGCTATTCTAGCTAACATTAGCTCTTACAGGCAAAAGTCAAATGGGCAATTTGCAGATCTCCTTGATTCAGTCTGTGGGGTTTAGAGGGTGTTTCCTGCTATGAACCCATATCTTTATTTTCCAGCTTATTTTATGTGCTGTCCTGTTAAAGCAAAGCCTTAGCTCTGCCTTAGCTATCCATCTCCACCTTAGCTAGCTGGCTGAATTCGTCTAGACTGACAAGCCTGACAATTGAAAAATGCAGATGCAATAAACCAACAATAAAACAAAGTTTGGTGTCCGCAGGCTCTAATATTAGCTAGCTAGCAAACTTAGCTAATGTTAGCATCCGCTAAAACACCAAACTGCCTTTTTGTGGATACCCCTGATATAGTCTGTGGATTTTATAGAGTGCTTCTTGCTATGAACCCATGTCTTTGTGTTTCAGTTGTCAGGCTTGTCAGTCAGATGAACTAAAGAAGATAGCTGGGCAGCACATAAAAACAGCTGACAACTGGAACATGAAGATGTGAGTACACGGCAAGAAGTTCGCTATAAAACCCACAGACTTTCAAGGAGATCCACAAATGGCTCGTTTGGCTTTTGCCAGTAGGAGCTAATGTTAGCTAGGTTTGCTAGCTAGCTAACATTAGAGCCCAGAGGCACCAAACTGTGTTTCTTCATAGGCCCTTTTCACACTTCCGCATTCTTTTTTCCGGAAACACGCGCGGTAGGGTAACGCTAGTTCCGCTAAACAGTAAACAGTGATGGCACAGTCCAAGAACAAGAGCTTTTGCAGTGTACCAAGGTGTTCGAACTCAAAACAAAAGCAGCCGTATCTCAGTTTCCATGGCTTTCCGGCTGACGGCGAGCAAAAGAAAAAATGGGTGCGTGCGATAAGGAGAGATGAAGGGGTAAACTTTGTGATTCGGCGCGGGAGTACCTTCGTGTGCAGCCGGCACTTCACTGCTGCCGACTATGTAGAGGGAAGCTCGCGGCTGAAACCGGGTGCTGTTCCCACTCGGTTTCATACCCGTGCTCGTCAAAATCTAAGCTGGTCTACCAATTTAACCAGCTCGTTTTGAATAGCGATTAGAGACAAATAGGTAAACACGCATACATACCGGCAGGAGGGCGTGCTGCGTAGTCATGATCCTGAGCGCAAAAGGTTTCCACAACCTCCGTCTCCGGTGGACGAACGTCTACTCCCCGGCGAGAGCTTGCTCTTTCAAACGCTGACA
>CM067474.1:33774151-33789228 GCA_034552555.1 Semaprochilodus insignis
GACTCAGTAGAGGCTCAGACCCGGACGTGTTAACAAGTGGACTGGAGCTGAAAGAGTTTAGACCCGTTTAACCCACAGTGGTGCTGAATAAACAAGGAACCCACTGTGAAAAGGTTTACAGGTTCTGAGATGGTTATTTGTTTTGGGGGTCTGCGGCACGTTTCTCCTGGAAATGGCTGTTTACCTCAGACTTAACAATCGGATCGTCACATGCTGTATCTTCCAGAGTTTCCGCCAAATGGAATGGCTGGTTTGTGATCGCACTGCCATCAGATTCAGTCTGTCTTTGTAAGACAAGCTCTACATTGATTGTTATGACCTGCGTCATTAGGGTCAGAGTGACTTTATAAGCCTGGGGCTCCCACACCTGTCAATCAAGCAGACACCTATTTAAACTGACATGATGCCACACAGAACTTGGACACATCCTGCCTTTCAATAACTTAGATTTAAGCTCAGCCTTCTGGGAATGAAGAATGGACCACAAAGTGTCCGAGTGAGTTTCAGCTGTTGGCTAGTCTTGCATTGCCGGACTCTCCAGGGAGGTAGGTGGAACTGCCTACTACTGCAGGACGAGCAAATTCGACTGGCATGCAGAACAGCCAATCACAGGCTGCTGTTTGACATGGAGGAGGTCTTGGAAATGGAGCTACGGCATAAACAGTCCCTCAGGAAACTGTGCAGGATAGGAGGAGCTTCTGTGGCTGCAACACCACCACTCTGACCACTCACGTCAGACCCGTGCAGAACCCTACACGGTACATTAGATGTAGGAGGATTTGATTGAGCATTAGTGAGGCCAGGTACTGATGAACATTGCTGTGAGGATTTGATTCAGTATTAGTGAGGTCAGGTAGTGAGGTTGTAACACTGCTGTGAGGATTTTATTGAGTATCCATGAGGTCAGGTACTGATGTTGAACATTGCTTTGAGGATCTGACTGAAGATCAGTAAGGTCAGGCGGTGATGTTGACACATTGCTGTGAGGATCTGACTGAGGATCAGTAAGGCCAGGCGGTGATGTTGACACATTGCTGTGAGAATTTGATTGAGCATTAGTGAGCTCAGGTGCTGATGTTAACATTGCTGTGAAGATTTGATGGAGCATTAGTGAAGTCAGTTGCTGATGCTGAACACTGCTGTGAGGATTTGATTGAGCATTAGTGAGGTCAGGTGCTGATGCTGAACTTTGCTATAAGGATTTGATTGAGCTGTTCATAAGGAGTTTGCTTTGACCGCATTCAGCCACAATAGCATTAGTGATGTCAGGTACTGATGTTGAACATTGCTGTGAGGATTTGATTAAGTATTAGTGAGGTCAGGTACTGATGTTGTACATTGCTGTGAGGATTTGATTGAGTATTAGTAAGGTCACAAACGGATGCTGAACATTGCTGTGAGGATTTGATTCAGTATTAGTGAGGGCAGGTACTGATGCTGAACATTGCTGTGAACATTTGATTGCGCTCTTAATAGGGAGTTTGTCCAGCTTTGACTGTATTCAGCCACAAAAGCATTAGTGATGTCAGATACTGATGTTGAACATTGCTGTGAAGATTTGATTGAATATTATTAAGGTCAGGTACTGAATCTGTACATTGCTGTGAGGATTTGATTGAGTATTAATGAGGTCAGGTACTGATGTTGAACATTGCTGCGAGGATTCAATGCAGCATTAGTAAGGCCAGGTACTGATGAACATTGTTGTGAGGATCTGATCGAGTATTAGTGAGGTCAGATTCTGATGCTGAACATTGCTATAAGGATGTGATTGAGCTCTTAATAGGGAGTTTGTCCAGCTTTGACCGCATTCAGCCACAACAGCATTAGTGATGTCAGATACTGATGTTGAACATTGCTGTGAAGATTTGATGGAGTATTAGTGAGGTCAGGTACTGATGTTGGAACACTGCTGTGAGGATTTGATTGAGTATTAATATATTGCATCTATATAACACATATATAAATATGACCATCACACTTAAATTGAACATCCCATTCAGCCAGTCCAGCTTCCATACTGCAAACACATTCCGTCAACAGTCTCGGAGTGAGAAATATTAGCCATATTAAACGCGGTTAAGACGTTTCCGCTTGCTGAGGTCATGTTTTTTCTGCCGTGAAACTCATGAACAGACAGAAATCACCGTGTATGATGTGCTTTAGTGCTGTAAAGGTTGAGGGGATTGGTGGCTCTCACATGCTGTGATGAGGTTTTTGCTGTGCTGTTGCATCAGTCACAGTATCAGCGGACACTGCTTTCCCCCGGCTCTATCCACAGACAGGGCTCTTCTGTCTGAACAGGCCAGTCTGGCACCTCTCTGCCACTGCAAACACGTCCGAGATGCTCCAGAGTCTTGCAGAAAACGGTCCGTGCTGTTTTTAACGCTCGGTTTGGTCTTCGGTATCTTTAAAGCTCGATTCCGACCATCAAAGCCGCTTTGTACGGCCGTTTAGTTTGACACAAATTGTTAATTAAAGTCCCATTTAAATTCCCTTTTAAGTCTTTTCAGCAAAACGGCCCGCGTGCGCTTTCCATTTACTACATGGCAGTTTTAATTAGCGCAGCTCAGATAAAACACATGCGCATGTAGAGCTTTAGTTGGTCATGTTAACAAGCCCACTCTGTACAAACACTGCGGCTTCCTGCTGGCCTTCCTTCCCCGTCGGTCTTGGAGCGAACAGGACGCTGATGTCCAGACTCGCCGGTAGCAGGGTTTGGTCATTTCTTGGTTGAAAGGCGATTGTTCCATCTTCCAGTGTGCCAGGTCTATTTGCACTACAGCAGTTTGGCTCTTGAAGGTGCGAGGTGCCAGGCCATCCTTCAGGCTCAGTAAACAAACCTTAGCCGTCCACATGAATAACGCCACACGTTCTTGTTGAAATTTTGTCGAGAGCGAGTTTTGTGTTCACCTTACAGCCAGAAACTTTTCTCTGATTGACAGATAACTCTGACGGCTCTATCACACTTTATACACCCAAACAAAACGGCCATTGCTGTCTGTTTCATTCTGCAAGGTCCATCATTACACACTGGCTGAATTTAGAGCACCCAAATTTTCCTTTTTCGCCCCCAAAATTAAAACAATTAATTGTGACTAATCGCATTCTTTTGTGTAGTTAAACATGATTAATTGTGTTTGTCTTGTCCCTGCAATTATTACAGTTTTGATGAACATAATCCTGATTATTTGTGTAGTTATTTACCATTAATCGCCCTGCACATTTCCAATATTTTCCCTAATTACAAAAACTAATTGTGATTAATCAAATTCTTTTTGTGTGGTTGATCAAGATTAAACACATTTTGGTGTTATACTAAATATTTTAACTGGAGTAACACTGGAAAATCTCCCAATTCTGAAAAGAAAAAAAAGCAAACAAAAAAAACAATTGCAATTAAATCACATTTTTGTGTAGTATCACTGTCTTATCCCTCCAATCTTCCAATTTCTCCTGATTACAATGATTAATCATGATTAATCGCATAAAACGGCGTGTTTAATCATGATTAATCGCATCCATCTAATACCTGCAAGTAACAATTTATATCAATTACAGTAATTAATCGTGATAAATCACATTCTTTTTCAAGTAATGCATGATTAATCACATTTTTGTCCACTTGAACACTATAGTTGCAGTTAGCATGTCTTCCACGGAAAACACACTGGCAAACTTTATTGCACATATTCTTTCACTTGTTTAAAGTTGTAGTTTTCCTTCTAATGAAGTTAATGTGGCTCCTCTGGACCATAATATACATGTACAGAGTATGTCTTATGAATATCCTACCAAAGCCTGATAAATGACTGATATATTTCATCATATTTAACAAAAACAACAAAAAAATTAAATCACATTTTTGTGTAGTATCACTGTTTTTACAGTGCATCCACACATTATAATATATATATATATATATATATAGTCACATCCTGTCTTGTCTCGCCCATGTTTGCCTCCGTTTTTTCTGGTTTTCTGTTTCTTGTTACTTCCATGTGCCTTTTGTTGTCCTGTTCCACGTGCTTCTGTTTGTTTTGGTTATTGCTCCTCCTGTCTCCGCCCCTTGTCAGGCCCCTCACCTGTCCTTAGTTTGTAGCTCCGCCCCTTCCCAGGTGTTCCTCATTAGTCCTTGTTGTTTTATACTCCCTGTGGTTCCCTTTGTGCTTGCTTGGTGTTTTGTCCTCACGTCTGGTTCAGTGTTTCTGGTTTTGTTTTGTCTTGTCTTATTTGTTCTGTTCATTAAATCCTTGCAGTTATAAAAGCTTCTTTCCAGCGTCACATAGTCTTATGCATGCCAAATTACACCTTACAGTATAGACCTATTAATGATGCAAGATTAATAGCTGCATATATAGGAAGCATGACCCATACTGTACACAGGTAAAGTGTTCAGGTTAGGTCTTTAAGAGGCCATTAAATTAAAGGAGCTGCAGCTGCAGCGAACAGGAACATTTCTGGGCTCTTCTTCTGCTTGATTTATCAGACAGTAGAGTCCAGGCAGAGATGTGCAGCCACTGAGACATGAACAGCAGAAAGCCGGAGTCTGCACTTCCAATAACACAGCTGCACGCGCTGCGTTCAGTGAGCATTCGTCTCAGCAGCCGAGTGATCAGGTGTGTTTTCCATCAGCTTGCTAAAACTGTTTATTTGATGCTTCTATGATGACATCCCATCACCCAATCAGTGTAATCTGCTGGACAGCCAGAGGGTGCGAGGCTAATGAGGAGGTGGAAGGGCAGGGCTGTGTCCTCTAACTCCTCCCTCTGGTGTTACACTTCCTCCTTTAACCGAATGAGCCATCGTGGAGGCTTCTAAGTGCAGTGTGGTCGGGGACTGCACGCTCATTTATCTGTGCTACCACTGCATTAGCTTTACATGGAGAAGTGGGGTGGGGTAATGATTACCGCTGGTTCCTAGTGGTTTCAGACCCGTCCAAATCCACAACGTCCGTAAAGATTCCTACAGTTTTCACCTACTTTATATTAGTCCCCAGATTAAAATGATCCTGCACTAGAAATCAAACTGCTGGAATGACCCCAGAGTAGTGCTATGATCCCAGTAAACATTTGGTTGTTGAAACAACGTTGAAATCACATGTCTGGCTGCCGTTTCAACTACACTTTATTAAGGTTGAAAATGAAAGTTGAAAAGATGTCTAAACTTAACCGTTGAAAAAAAACGACCAACATAGTCACATTAAAGACGTCATTTTAAGGCCGTTGATTTAACGTTGAAATTACGTACATAATTGCTGTTTCATTTACGTTTTGTTATGGTTGGAAATTAAAGTTGAAAAGACGTCAAAGCATAGCTGTTAAAAAGACAACCATAAAAGTCACAGTAAAAACGTAATTTTAAGGTGTTATATGGCCTTGGAAATATACTACCATAATCACCTAGCAAACATAGTTTCTAAGGCACTGAAAAGTCATCCAAAATTAATTTCCACCAGTCACATTTAAGACGCCATTTTAAAGGTGTTTTAAGACACTGGAATTTTTTTTAATAAACTGAAATATAGTCACCTAACAGACAGTTTTGGGTTAAATGGCACTGAAAAGTCATTCCAAATTTAACGAAACTCCATTAATACACTCTCAAAAAAAAGAAACAGAATAGTTCTATCTAAAACATCAGTTCTATATGGAACCATTTCATACTTAATACATTAACAGAAGAACCTTTTTGGTGCTATATACAATCAACTTTTCTATACAAAAACATATATTCTCCATCTATCTGAATAACCATTTCGCCATGCAAAGACTCTTCATGTAGTTAACAATTTGATCCCAACATAAACATAAGACAAAACAAGTTGTTAATCGGCAAGTTTATTGAAAGTGTAGATGTTAATTTGTGGAACATTAAACTGAACCATGATCTTGGTCAGTACCATGTATGACAAAACCAACAAAGATCATGTACCATGCACCAATTCAACAACAAATTTAATATTTGAACCAACTTGGAACAATGAACTTCCCATTTTCAATGTTTTAATATGAAGGAAATCAATATAATTATTTAATACGACAAATAACATGGTATGTGCCCTTTTCTGTTTCACTCCTTCTTTTTGTAACCACCTCCCCCAGCTCTACCGGAGGCATGCTTGAGGTGATCGTCCATGGCAGCATCTTTTGTTAAACATTTATTTGTAAAACAAACTTGGACCATGAACTCTGTCAGTACCACACATGGATTTCCACCTTTTCAAACTTACTGAGTAACAAGAAAAAAAAAACAACCACTGAATTTAAACTGTTTAAAACACTGATCCTACTTACAATCGAGTAATCACGTTATTAATCAAGTAGTCCAGGGATGAATCAGACTTTTCAAATATAAAGTCATGAAAGGTATAAATAAATAAATAAATAAAAACAAATTAATAAATAAACACAAATTAATAAATAAATATCCCGAAATATGCCCCTTGCGACAGTTTTTCCCAACCTGAGCCGATTTTCCAGATTGGGAGCTAGATCGGAAGCAACTGATGATGCAGGTGATCTGGTAGCGTGAAGTGATTGGAGGCCCTCAAAACCTTTGACTCAAAACGTTTACAAGTCCTGTAGTGTGAGAAGGTCAGATATTTACTTAACAGCCAATCAGAGAGCAAGTGGAGTGGAGAAAAAGGTCAAGGGACGTGCACACACACAGCCTGAACAGCAAAGAGGAGACAGAGGAGCTGCGTGTGAAACACAGGCAAATAAAAGCTGTTACCATGTTTGTAAGGTATGGATGCAGAGGTCACATCACTTTCTTTATCATCATTTCAAGTTGCTAGTAGCTGCTAGTTTGTAGTGAAATACTTCTCCAGCTTTCACTGCATCAGCTCTTCTCAACCCCATTTTAATCCCCAGTTTGCACTTTTGCTGCGCATAAGAGCACCAACATGTCCGGTTCAGTAAATTTAGCTTAGTTTGTGTCATACGTTCTGAGAACGAGTTCTTATTTGTAGCTGAAACGTGTGTGTTGTTCTCTCTTTGTCTTGTTCTCTTGTGTGAGCGTCCTCATGACAAAAAAAAAAATTCTGTGACGAACTGGCATCAAGTTTGTGATGCGCTCCGTTTTAGAAATCTGTTAATGTTTTAAGATGTTTTGTAGTCTATGCCCAGCACAAGACCATGAGATTTCTAATCTAGACCGCAGAGAACTGAAAAGCCTATTTATTTTATTTTGATAAGAGTTTCTTATCTGTCCAAAAAAGGAACCGGGTAGTAGATAGTACACAATGTAGTAGGAAGTGTCACAGAAAAGCTGAGATAAACATCAAACACCAGTACTAATATTATTATTACTTTTTTTTTAAAATGCCATACAAATTCCAATTTCAAATTTGACTATAATGCCCATTCATAGTTTCAAAGTTCTACATTTATTTGCAATGGGAGGGTCTGCTGCTGCTGGGCTGTTAAACATCCTTTCTGGTTGACATGTCTCAAGTTGTGGTGTTTTCCAAGACCAAAAATAAAGAAGCAAGCACATAATGTCCAATGTAATGCATACAGCGTCTGAAGGGGTTAAAAATATTTGAAAAAGTAAGCAAATACCTTGCACAACAGAGTAGAGTTTGGCACTTTCAAATGCCCTTTTTGAGCCACTCCCTCTTCCCTTCATATTAAATTTTGTCATGAGGCCATTTGTGAAGAGTCTAAGAAGACATCAAATGTTAATCAGTCAATCTACAGAGCATCAACATTTAAAAGTCATCCATACATTAGTGAGTATGGTAAATCATGAAAACATTATGATCACAACAGCAGAATATGAAAAGTTAAAAATCAAATTACCTATCCAAGATTCGACTGGTGAAGTCTTTTGTGTTTTTACCTCCAACTTTTGATAACTGAGCAATCTGAGGGTGAGAACAAGAAATACTTAAGACAAACTTGGTCATGTTTAAAAGATGAAAAGCTGTGTGTAACTGTTGTAGAACACTTCACCTTGACACTTACACAAACTGCTCATATACTAAACTAAACTTGACTGTTAATCTTACCATTAGCTAGCATGACTCTAGAGTTTTAATCTCTCTCTCTCTCTCTCTCTCTCTCTCTCTCTCCCTCTCCCTCTCCCTCTCCCTCTCCAAATTCCTCTTCTGTGTGCATTCTCTGTATATGGAAATCAGAGTCCTTACGTTCGAATCTCCTGCCCACACACCTCACCTCCTCCAGTATTTCCACCAGTTTTCCGAGGACACATTTTTGGAATACTTTAAAGCAAAATGGACACACGAGCTTATGAAACACTAGTCCTGCAGGGACAAACATGATATCGTAAATGATAATGTATGAGGAATACCATGAAAAACTTTGGGCTAAATGTGGGTGGGAGAAAAAAAAAAGAAAGAGTTAAAAAAAAAAGAAAAAAAACATACGTATAAAATACATGTTTCCTTTTGCAAAAGTAAAACAATTACACTAGCTACTGTTGGTTGGTGGAGTGTTCTCAGTCCAGCAGCGACACTGATGGGTTTAAAAACTCCTGATCCACTTGCACCAGCACAAACACAGCACCACCACGTCAGTATCACTGTAATGCTGTGAATGATCCACCACCCAAATAATACTTGCTCTGTGGTGGTCTTGACCACTGAAGAACAGGGTAAAGGGGGCTAACAAAGTATGCAGAGAAACAGATGGACTACAGTCTATAACTGTAGAACTACAAAGTGCACCTATATGATAAGTACAGCAGATAAAATTGACAATGAGTGTGGAAACAAGTACTTGGTGAAATGGCTGATGGATGTGTGTATTCAGTTATCAGGAGTAACCAACATACTTGCTGTAGACATTGGAAAGGGCCCAGGTTGAGGGGATTTTGAAGCCTCATGTGACACACGTCCTACAGAATAGGTAGAATCAAGGTTAAGGTTTTGTACATCAAATGCCATTATGACCGCTTGAAATGACAAGGTTCCATCTGTGTTCTCAGCAGATTTGACAATGAGCTTCAGCCTGATGAGGAACATGTCTCTTTCATATATGAACATGACAGACACTCTAAATTTATTCTAAATGTCAAAATTCATTAACTAATCTTAACTTAATTCCTGCTTGGAATTATAAGGTGCTATGATTTTAAACGAACAGTTTACTTCTTTGTTTTAAAACATAAAATCTGTGTTCTAGCAGAGTGTCTACACATACCAGAAAGTTACATTTAATGCTTTCTATGACATGAGATTTATTTGTATTATTTATTTATTATGACATTTATTTCTTGCTTTAGGACAAACAATCTTTTTCTTATTCAAAACACAATTGCAGGCAAGAATAAAGTTCAGTGCTAAATATTTTGTCCAGTGCGGAGGTCAGTTTTTGGTAGGAACCATTAAGTTTCCTTTAGGTCAGACAGCAAACAGCTGCAGTAATAAACTGTCAGCAAGTCAGTGCAGCAGATCAGTTTTAACATAGTAAGAGCTTTTGTTCTTTATTAGAAATGTTGACACTAATGCACCAAAGTATTTTCTTTTGTGGGAAAAAAGGAAAACGAAAAGATGGTAGAACGAATGAAATTAATGTTTATGTTATAGTTACATCAGTACAAATGTTTACTATTTTATTAACTTTATGGCATAATATTTATACAATGTAAGACAGTAAGACTTTAAGAACAAGACAGGCAGTGTTTCAGCAACATGCTTTAAAGTTATATAAACATTTCCCAGAGTCACTGACCAGTGCAGCGACATGACAAAGAAGCAGAATCTGACTGGTCCTCTTGTGTGTACTGGACAGTGGTGACTCGCCACCTCACGTGATCTTAAGAAAGTGTCACAGAATATGATGACATGAATGACTCAATTTTGGACGAAAATTTCAGATAGAACCTTGTAATTCCAATGGGACAATCAGTCTAAAAAGAAAACATGTAAATCAACTAAATAAATATCTCGTACCATGAACTGAAGACTGACTGGAGGCACATATAGTATATGAAAGTTTGAAATGAAAGTTTATAATACACACACACACCCCATCGCCACCAATTCAGTGCCACAGTACATCATTCTCCTTTGTCACATGCTATTAAACTTAAAGGGGCAGGTACACTTCGGTCTTGGTACAGATAATCCTTAACACATATCTAGAGTCCGTTCTGGAATAATAGATCGTTTTACCATTAATCTCACATTACAGTATGTAACACCAGTGTCACTAAATCAACTCAACACTCACAAGTTGCATTAGGTGCTGAGGTGAATGCTCTGGCCTCGCTGTAACTTGATGTGGTTTTCTCAGGTGGGACAGGAAGATGTGTGCTTAGGTCAGGGCCTACAAAAAGATCACATTAAAGCCACAGTGCCACACAATATTATAACAGTTCACACACATGCACTCAGACACACACGTCTTAGTCATCTGAGAAAATGGGTTCTAAAATACAGAAACACATCCTTACTTGATACAACTTCTGCATAGCTGTAGCTGTACAATTAGCAAATGTAAGTAGGCAATACCTTGAAAAAAATCCTCAAAAATCTTTGCTTTTTTTCCCTCTCTCTTTCCTAGAGGCTCCTCAGTATCACCGTCTGACTGGCCAGTGGTACAGTCATACTCATTACATTCCTGCTCTACATCTACAAATCACAACAGAAAAATGTTCATGCTTATATCACTATCAAACACACACATGAACTTAAAATATGTACAGACAAGTTTCCTAAAAATGACTGCACAATAATTACCCTCCAACTCAAAATAATCTTGTAATAAGATTATTTTTAATTTAGTAAAAGTGTTAATTAGTACCCCTTCTGCTACTCTGTGCCATGCAGGAGAGGGAAAATGGCATAGCCATCACCACACTGGAGACAAACTGCTATTTTGCAGAGATCCTTGCGCAGGAGTAACAGCCTCTTTGCTCCTTCCACTGGTCTCCTCACAAAAACAATGTTCAACAGCTCTGATGCACACAGGGCTTGGTGAAGAGGTTTTCACAACTGTCTTGTGATATAACTTCACAAATCAACTGTCCTTCTGGTCTCAGTTATTTAATGAATGGATATCTGTCATCACTGAGCAAAAAGCAGCAGTCCTTTTTCTTACACGATATGTAATATGACTTAATTTGTGATTTCTCCTCAGCACCGCTGTTAAATTTTTCAATTTCAGGCATTCTCTTGGTTGCTTGAGCAGTAGGGTTATGGCCATTCTTCACTAGCTTTTTTTTTTTTTTTTAATAATATGTTTTATTGAGGAGTAAAGGCACAGTTACATCCAGTAATTTAACATATCCAAGTAGTCCCTCAAATCCCCCCCCCAGCTTTTTGACAGTGTGGAGATAGCTTTCAAATGGAAAGCATGAGATGTCATTCAAAGATCAGTTAAAATATCTTCCGGTAAATGAATAAGATTATGTACATTGTACACTGCAAAAGTTTTGCCATAAATCTCAGTGTTGTTCTCAACAAAGTAACTCGAGTTCTTTTGCATATCCAAGGTAGGCAATCCCTCTGTCAGCATCAGACTCAAGCAGGATGGACAGTGAAACAGTTAAAGAGAGGAAATGCGTGTACACTTCCTGGGACACAGTCTTTCTTAAGACAATGGGTCCAGTGTAAAGCATAAACTGCCTGAATTCAGTGGCAATCGATCAACTTCCTCTAATGGATGAGGCTGTCTGGCAAATTCAGTGGGCATAGCAATGGTCAAGCTCACAAGTTTGGCCAAAATTTCAGTTCTCTGTCTAACTGACAAACGACAGGTATTGGGTCCTCTGCATAAAAACACAAGCACACGTTTCACAACACCTAAGCACACCAAATGCATGTAGTCCAACACAAAACTACTGAAAACTACATGATATTCCAGCTGTAATAAGTGGGCTTTTTTTTGTAACTGGTGATATTTGTGGTATGCAAACTGACTGAACTCTTCATCTGTTCTGTGCTTAAAAGTTTGCTTTTGATTAAAAACAACCCTCCCCTTCCACTGGCCAGGAGCTGTACACCTCTCACAGCTAAAATAAGCATTATGCGTTCTGGTACATTTTAAAAAAGCTCTAGCAGGTGCGTCACATGTAAATGCTTTGATGTGCACTTTGTAGGTGTTTGTCTGAAAGACAAAACCTTCATTCTGTAGTTTTCCCAGCTCTTCTAAGAAGTCATCAAGGTAGTCCACTACTGGATGGCACTTTGACTGTCCACAGAACAGTGCAACGACAAATGGATCCGTGCTGTGGAATTTCACTGAAATAGGCCAAAATGTGCTGTTTGACTTGAAAATTGGAAGCCCATCAACATTCACTATTAAATCAGTGGTGCTTCCTGAATGTGTTAAGCATGAACTCTGACCTAGTCTTCGACAAATGCTGGATCTTAGACCATAATAAATATCGTTGCTGTCCAATGAAAACCACAATCTCCATTTTGGTCGGTTTTTATTCTTTGGCATCATTTGATCACATGAGCTGCTGTTTATATTGGGCGGACGTTTCATGATGAATGGATCACCAGAAATATCCAAAACGTGCTTGGAAAAACATTTGGTTCCATTGACTTACATTCAAATTCAATCAGGTTTTTGCCCTCTCCTGTAAAGTTGCCATTTTGGAGATACGTGTTTTTCTTTGGACAGCGATGATATATTGTCCACTACATTTAATTTTGACCTCAACAGCTGTGGGGGATGAAAGCAGAGTGCGTTCATCTTTGGGTAGACTGTGTCCATGATCCCCAAGAATTCCTAAAAGATCATTAATGCTGCTTTGAGAGACCCTATTCTTTGTGGCCCATTTTGCAAGGTCCGAGGCAAGGTCAGGTCCATCGCAATCTGTGTCGGAGTCTTCATTTAAAAAGCTCTGTATCTGTGTCAGAGGATTGCACATTTTCAGAAGATCCATGTTCTGTAAAATTTTGATGCATGCTAGAACCAGAATTCAACGTTACATCTGGAAAAATCTACAGTCACACTGGCAGCAGTTTTCACGGCAATGTCCTCATTAACTTCATTCTGTATATGCGGTCCAGGGTCAATACTCGCTAAAGTATTCACTTTAGTCATTCGGCTTCTCCACCTTTTTAGATACTGTGCACTGGATGCCATTTGTGGTTCTGTAAAATGAGTTAAACGATAATTAAATTAAGATCCAGATTTCCTCCTAAAACACAGAGTGGCAACACATAGTAGATGACAGTAAAAACTTCAGATGTAGCCGATTAGCCAAGACATTTTAAAATCTTGCTTCTTTAGCTTAGCACTGGCATTATGAGTAACATTGCTCACAAAGGCTAGAAGACAATATTAACCCAAATGTTTTTTTCCATTAATACATCCCTCAAACTTCTCACCCCTCTTAAACCACATCTAGGTCTCCATTAAAGGCAGCAAACATGTCAGCGTAATGTAGGACACAAAATGATTTACTTCAAGCAATAAAATTAGCAAAGCTTCACTGCTACAGACAGTCATTTCAAGGCTTCTTGGATCAGTATTTATGACTGTCATTTCCATAAAAACTCCTCTAGATCAGCAATCCTACTCCTGAGACAGAGAGATCACCTGCAGCATTTACTCTGCAATGACATTTTGTTCACTTTTATAGCCCACAATAAGTCATACTGTGCCCTAAACCATATTGACAAGTATGCGCCACCTTAATGAAGACACAGATGTGGTTTGAGAGGGTTGAAAGAAGTCTTCAGAAAGTATTTACAGAAATGATTTAGGTGAGTATCGACTTTGTGTTTAAGAAATGTTAGCTTCACAACTCCATCGCTAAACTAAAGAAGCAAAATTTGGACATCAGACATGTTTTGGCTGATAGACTACATTGGGTGGGGGAAGTGGAAAATCGTTTAAATTTGATTTCTGCTGAACCATTCCTTTAAATGGATTCTTAGTCACAAAATGAGGATGGCAACTGATAACCAGGAAAACAGTAAATAAATGATTATACCAGATTAAGTTATCTTGTGTTTGCAATAAGACTTACCTTTTTTGGACTTGTTTGTATTATTTGACCACAGCCTGGATGATGTGACACACAGACAAATCCAGTCAACTTCTGAAACATTTACAGAAGTAGATAGTCAGCTATTACGGTTATTTCAGTACCTCTGCTGCTACATTTCATTATCTAACAAAAACTCCCTAATGCATTTACCTTGTGCAACCAAAGCTAACGAAAGAAGTATTCGGATGACTGCCACATTTTCCCCTGCCTACCAACATCCAGAAAAACAGCTGTAGCTTCTGTAGTTGTATAAAAAATGAGCGAGCTAGCTAACTAGGTAGTTAGGGAGCTAGCTACTCACAACCACTTTAAAATATTATTAAACAATCATTAGTCAGCTATAGTACTTAGTATTTAAGAAAACATATGCTTCTATAAGTTTTAAAATAAGCCTCAAACTACTCATGCATGGGACTACAAGTTTAGTTGAATATAGCAAATGTAGCTCGATATAGCTAGCTAACAGTCATTTTTTACAAATGAGCTCGCGCAAAAATCCCAGATACCACACACCGACATAGACACTCCTCGGTGACTTCAACCTCCCATCAGACAAGTTGCAGTCATCATGCCTGGAACCACTACTGTCATCCTTCGACCTCACCCTCAACCCATCCCCTCCAACTCATCGCGGTGGCAACACTCTGGACCTGATCTTCAGTAGACCTACCCCTGCGCTGGATGTCACAGTAACCCCCCTTCACTGCTCAGATCATCACTTTCTATCTTTCTCTCTCTCCTGTCCTGCTCTTCCTGCCCATACCACCCCTTCACATTCTTCCTTCACTCGGCGTAACCTGCGCTCCATCTCTCCCTCTTCTCTTGCTTCAACCGTCCTCACTACCCTCCCCCACCCTGACTCCTTTTCCTCTCTCTCCCTGAACACTGCTACAGATACTTTGCTTTCCTCTCTCTCTCATCTGCATTTAACCATTTATGTCCTCTCTCCCCCAGGTCAACAAGATCTTCTCCACCGGCCCCCTGGTTGTCAGACGTCCTACATAGTAACCGGAGAGAGCTGAGGAAAGCTGAGAGGAAGTGGAGGAGATCCCAGCTCGCCTCTGACCTGCACACCTACCAAACCATCCTCTCCAGGTTCT
>CM067474.1:33789628-33809955 GCA_034552555.1 Semaprochilodus insignis
TTGCACTTATAATGACCTTTTCTTTTCTATAGGTGTGAGCACTGGGCTGGGGTTGCCAGGTAGTGCTCTTTTTGCTCTATATATGTGTGTGTATTGATCTATCTAGGTATCAGCACTGGCCCCCTGTTCGGGCAGTGTCCGAGCTCATGGTGAGTTTTAGGCTCTAAACTTCCTGTACTAGCTGGAATATTATCCAACGGAACACTAAGCACGGTTGTAAGTCGCTCTGGATAACAGCGTCTGCTAAATGCCTTAAATGTAAATGTAGACGTTACATAAAATGCTTAATACACAATGTACAGCTATAAAAGTACTAAATACACAATATATAGCTAGTTTTGAAAAGTGTTTTGTTACAATGATTGTGGTATTTCCACATAGTTAGCAATAGTCATTAAATCTTTAATTCTAAGTTAGCTAGCTAGCTAACGATGCACATGCACCACCAAAAGCCATGTTTCACTTAGCCAGCAAGACTGTTCTGGCACTGGCTAACCTCAGCACAATGGACCGCAACCCAAACGTTAAGAAGAGACATGCTGTTCTCTTCTTAACACCACCTTGGGATCCACAACATTTTAGGTCCATTTTACCATCTTGGCTATAAATGTGTCACAGTACGTGTTAATAAACTGGCATAGGCAAAAAAAAAATATAAACAAAAACGCACTTACTTTCCCCTGCTTTCAGCTTTAGAGTTAGCTCAGTCGTAGACGCTTTTCTTGCGCATGTTTCCTCAAAAGTAGAATATTTTCTTGTAAAATGTCCCTCAACATTCGACTTTTTCCGAGGCTGTAGCCAGCTTCTCATTCACCGGCTTCTTGTTCGAATCTCCCCGTTCCACCTTAAATGGTACAGCAGTTACATTTTGGCGCCATTTAAGGTGGAACGGGAAAATTCGAACCTTTGGCTTCACGACTTCCAAGTTTCTGTCCGTTTTTGTTGCAGATTAAACTTATCAGGAAACCAGCTGAGTGCTTACAGACGCAAACGGGTCCTTTCGGCTCCGAATTATCGGTGTACCGTCTCAAATCCCTATCGTTGCTGTTCCGTTAGCTACTAGCTGGCCGAAATTCGTGTCCGCTGAATGAGCAGTTGCATTAACTCCAGCGTTTTAGATGAACAAGTTTTTAGATGAAAACTAATTCTGCTATGGAGCTGGGACAGAGTAGTCAACAAGCCACATGCAGCTCCGAAGCCATATTGCCGACTCGTTCCTTAGCAAGATAGCTTCTGCAGCTGCAGAAAAATACTAACTAGCTAGCTAGCTGGCTGGCTGGCTAACATATACCCTATATTCATAAACAAACAATAATAGTAATATTAAATGTTTTGCTGTAATCTTACCGACTTCTATATGGCAGAAAGGTCTACTTAAAAACAGCTAGCTAACGTTTACTCACCTAGATCAAGGATGACAATACGTATGCCCTGGGTGGCTCGCTGAAATTGACTTTCTGAAACCCAAAGGGGCTTTGCCCGATGCCTGTTCAAATGGATAGCACGTTTTTTTTGTTTTTGTTTTTTTAAAAAAGCATTTGGCACATCCCCCAAACCCACAGCGTTTGACAAGACTGACTTGTTGAGTGTGAAAGCAATTGCATGTATATTTTCATTTTGGCACCATGATGATAAATGCAATTGCAAATGGGCGTTTAAGAAGGGTGTCAGACCATTAAGACAATGAAAACGAATAGCCATTATACACAGAACTGAAAATACATTTGAATTGTGTCTTAAATAATTCTATTAATGCACACGTCTATCGGATATGCAGTTGTAAATACACCATTTAGCATTTGTTTTTAAATTACAAAAAAAAAGTCCAGAAAAGTATTACAAAGGCAAGCTGACGGCACCATGTATAATAATGACCATCACACTCCAAGTTTTTTTTTTTAACATCATAGATGTGCAAAATATTATCAAGATTCAGCAAGTTTTCATGAACAGTCGATAACAGTAAGCCAAAACCATCTATATTAACATTTTGTATTTTCAAGAAAAGAAATATGAAAAATTAATTCTTCAGATTCAGATTAATTCTCATAACCATACCATACTATCTTGGAGATGTGAGGTGAGGGAAATTCTTCAGAATTTATTAATTATTTTGTCAGACTTAGCTTTGTTGACATGTGACTTGACCAAAAAAAGAAGTATTGGAAAATTAGTTTTGGAAACCATGCCTTTTCCAATTTTCCATTGCTGGGCTGGAATACATATCGTTTTGTTGGTCATCTTTTTCTTCTTTGTTATCTTCTTATTAGTAGTATTAGTAGTAGTAGGCTAGCAGCAGTGCTAGTGGTTCTGTTATTATGGTCATCATATTATCATTATTATAAGTGAAACATCTATTGACATTATAAATAGAACACCAATGAACTGGCTTCTTTAAAGCTGATTTAGGGTGTCTACAGGCGTTATTAATGGATCACAAATGAACTGACTTCTTAAAAAAAACGGATTTTGGACGTCTACTGACGTTATTAACAGGTCACCAACAAACTGACTTTTTAAAATGGATTTTGCACGTCCATTGACATTCAAAACACGTCCACGACGGACTGACTATATGATCGTTGTTTACTGGGATACTACCTCCACCATGGTTCACTGTTAGACAGGAGAATATATTATGGTTGCGCATTTCAAATCTCCAGTTTTCCAAGTATCAACACCGTTCCAAGTCCAGATGGTCCGGTCTGATTGTGCGACGCATGCTTGTATACAGCTTTTTGATCGGATGCACAGATTCCATGTAGGAACTGATTTTTCTGGATTTTTTTCCCGTAGAGAATGAACTGGATGGAAAAATGCATGCCTATCTACCCTACTTCCACTCAACCTAGAGACACCATTTCAGATACAGTAGCTCAGGGCAGAGCCCCGGGCAGGAATTCAGTCTTGGTTCTACCTGCACTCGTCAATTTGTCATTTATTTTTTGTTTTCTAATTGTCTTATCGTGGCTTGCTGATTTTTGCTGTTAGATTTCATTTAAACTTTTCCAATCCCTGTTTAAAGTGCTCGGCTACACTGCAATTGAGGGTCACCCTCAGTGTACTTCAGAGTTGAAATAAAGGTCGTTTGATTGATTGATATACAATGTACACAATTAAGTCACAACTTTATGACTGCTCAAACATGAAGGGAATAACTTGAGTTAATTACCTTGCAATAATGGCACATGTCAAGGCCTGGGATGTATTAGATGGAAAGCAAACAGCTGGATCTTGTAGCCAGTGTGTTGGAAGCAGGAGAAACCAGCAGGTGTGAAGCCAAATTGTTATGATAACTGGCTCAGAGCATCTGCAAAATGGCAAGGGTTGTGGGTTGTGCGCACCTGGTCAGCAGTGGTGAGTACCTACTGACAGTTGACCTCAAAGGGACTAACCACGACAAGGGTGTTGGGTGTCCAAGACTTGATGGGCGCATCTGTGGAATCTGCTGGAACGAGAATTCTAAACTACGAATGAACCCCAGTGTAGTGCTATGATACTACCGCCGCCATGCTTCGCCGTTAGAGATGAGAATTTTAAGTTCATATAGAGGTGGCTGCACCTCACAACTTACAGGACTTACAGGACCTGCTGCAAATGTCTTGGTGACAGATACCACAGAGATGCCTTCAGAGGTCTTGTTGAGTCCATGCCTTGGTGGATCAGAGCTGTTTTGATGGCACGTAGAGGACTAACGGCATATTAGATAGGCGGTCATAAAGTTTTGGCTCTTGGGAATGGTACGAACAAAAGTATAACCAGGAACTTCAGCTGTAACTCATGTTTCCACAGAATGTTATTCCCGCGATGCTGTGTATATCTAGACATCCACACAATATATCAACAATTAGAGACAGGGAGTTTGTCCCCGATGGTAACCTCCTATTACCACGAGTCCGGCTCAGTGTTTTTTCCTACGATAGGTGCCAGAGATCAACAAGTCCAGCAGATGCCTGCAGAATCTTATATGGTCACCCTAGAGCTCTTTGTCACTGATTTGAGGATTTTCATCATGCCCTTGTGCTGCTCTTTGTAAGACACCCACTCATAGGGAGAGGAGCAACAGTGCTGAATGTCTCCCATTTATAAAGTATGTGCCTGGCTGCGGGGCTGATGGAGGTGCCAGTCCTTCTCTAACCTTTTCCAGTTTTATGAGTTCCTAGAACTTTTCTTCGGGGGTCCATGTAAGGTCATGCTGCACGTCATGTCCATTAGGCCTTAAAGCAGCTGAACTAAAGTCTGTTGGAAATGTGGGTGAGGGTTGTGGTTAAACCTGAAGCAGTCAGAGTGGCTGATGCTTTGTCCAGCAATTATTTAAACTGTTCAGCTCAATAAATAAACTGCAATGTTGAATATATTCCATTTTAGGGGACATTTATGCCCACAACCCAAATACGTCCGAAAGGGATCAGACACCCCTCAACCTATCTGCCTGGGTACAATGTAGGCACCAGTATCTACATAGTAAATCCCAGCACCTTTGTTACTTTGTATTTAACATTATTCCATTTGAGTGTCCAGACTGAGACAAATCCGATTGGAATCTCACCTCCAAGCACGGTTTGGATCCAATTTGCAAAAAAAAAAAAAAAAGTGATGATAGGCTGTTGCTACGGTATCCCAGGTAGTTGCTAGGGTGTTGCTAAGTGGTTGCAATGGTATCCTACGTGGTTGTAAGGGTGTTTGCTATGATGGTCCCAGGTGGTTGCTATAGTGTTGCTATAAGCTTGCTGCGGTATCCCAGTGTTGATATGTTGAAAGCCGCAGGATCAGTTAGCAAACGAAAAGTGGAAAATAATTATAATAATTATATCTCAGCAGATAACAGTAGTGTGAACAGCAATATGCAATCGCAAACAAACAAACAAAGTAAGATGGAAACCAAATAAAATAAATAAGAATTAGTGTAGTTAAAATTGTGAAGATGTGTCTTCAGTGACAACATCATGTTTTAGTGAGGTCAGATAATGTCACGTATCAAAAGCGATATATTCCCATCCATGTCTGTAGCTGTGCATCTTAACAGACCAACCACCAAAAGGCACTATACACTCTGATCACGTGCTGCTGTGTTTTGAGAAAATCTGACTTCTTAGCTGGGAGCTTTCGGGCACAATGCTTAGCCCATGGCAACACATAGCCCAGGGATATGAAATACTGATGTGAACGCATGCCAAGTGGGCCCCAGGCCATCCTTATCCCGAGGCAACTCGCAAGGCAGCATTAACGCCACTTCTGTATCACAAAGAGAACCTTAATATCCAGTAAGTGAAGAGAACATGAGCGTATTCCAATCATATTTGGACCATAACATTGCAGAGTATTCCATATGGTCCTGTTTGTGTCCTGACTTTAGAGCAGGAAGGGTGGTAACCAGATTGCGTGATGGCTTAGAGGTAACAGAACAGTGATCAATATATTACAGTCTATTCATTTCAATAAACCCAGTGTGGCAGCATGACTACCTCACTTCAGTATCGTCATTAATACAGTCTGGGTCTGGAGTGGGCACCAATCAGCCATAACATTAAACCACCTCCCTGTATCTCCACTCACTGTCCACTTCATCACGTCCACTGACCATACAGGAGCACTCTGTAGTTCTACAGTTCCAGACTGTAGTCCATCTGTTTCTCAGTATACTTTATTACCCTGTTCTTCAATGCTCAGGACCCCCACAGGACCACCACAGAGCAGGTATCATGTGGGTGGTGGATCATTCTCAGCACTGCAGTGACACTGACGTGGTGGTGGTGTGTTAGTGTGTGTGGTGCTGGTGTGAGTGGATCAGACACAGCAGTGCTGCTGGAGTGTTTAAACACTGTGTCCACTCACTGTCCACTCTATTAGACACTCCTACCTTGCTGGTCCACCTTGTAGATGTAAAGTCAGAGACGATAGCTCATCTGCTGCTGCACAGTGCAGTGTTGGCCATCCTCTAGTCCTTCATCAGTGGTCACAGGACGCTGTTGGCTGGATAGTTTTGGTTGGTGGACGATTCTCAGTCCAGCAGTGACACTGAGGTGTCCAGCAGCACTGCTGTGCCTGATCCACTCACACCAGCACAACACACACTAACTCACAACCACCACCACCACCACGTCAGTGTCACTGCAGTGCTGAGAATGATCCACCACCCACATAATACCTGCTCTGTGGTGGTCCTGTGGGGGTCCTGACCATTGAAGAACAGGGTAATGAAGTATACAGAGAAACAGATGGACTACAATCTGGAACTGTAGAACTACAGAGTGCTCCTATATGGTCAGTGGAGGTGATGAAGTGGACAGTGAGTGGAAATACAGGGAGGTGGTTTAATGTTATCATGGATTGGTGTGTATTAACTAATTTAAGATGTTCCTGCTAAGATTTTTTGCAGTGTGTAACCGTTTAATTATACAGTGGAAGAAATTCAGTGGATGAATTTAGAAAAACATTTTTAATCATTATCACTGGTTTGCTTTCACACAAGTACTCCATCCAATCCGTAGACTGATTGCACAATTCCATTAGTCACTTTTCTGTAGTAGGTTTGCAGGAATGTCAGGGAGAAGCTTCATCCGTTTGCTGCTTTTTATTATTTGACTAGGATACAAACACTCAAGCAGTGAGGGACGGATCTTTTGGAGTGCACGTTATTTCACTGTAGAAGTGATTTAGTTTCCCAAAAATGCTGTTTCAGGCTAAAAACTGGTTTTCAGTAAGGGCTCATAAAGGATACGAATCATCCAAAAAGAGGAAGAAAGAAGATGATTACATAAGTGATTACGCAACAGGTCCTTGTGGATGCCCCAAAAGATGTTTGCTCAGAAGAGTCACAAGGCCATACATTATCTACAGGGACCAGCTGTTTTTACTGTACCACACCGTTTGCGGAATTTTCTGTTCCTGCTGTTACCTCGGGCCTTACACAGAAAGGAATGCTCTCGATTAAATTATGGAATACCATCATAGAGTAAACTACGAGTATATATGGAATAGGACTCTAAACTCCTTACCCCATGCAGGAGCCAGTCTTGTATGAGAAGAGCATTAGCCATGCAGGCCAGGTCACTTGTGCTTGAATGCCTATGAGGCATTCTGTCTCTGCTGTCCACAACAAGCCTTTCCCAGCCATCACAAAACTTGGAAGGGAAGGAGCACAAGAGTTCACCAGAAGAGAACCCCAGACCACCAGTTTCAGAAGGGCCAGAGATCTGGACCCTTCCCGGGCTCGAAAAAGGTTTTCACACTGGACCAAACATAGCGGACTTACTGTGCAAACAGACCTGGGTCTGGGAAAAAAGCTTTAACATGAGAACACCTGGAGTGTGTTCAGTTTGGAACCAGATCACACACCCAAAGAAAATCGCCTGAGCTGAATGTGTGTTCAATCACAAATGAGCTGCCAGTACAGTGAGACACTTGGGCTTACTAACAATCACACGATCCAGCAAAAGTGACTAGAAAACCTCTAGAAAAGAACCAGATGCTGAGAGTTAGCATAAAGCTAGCAACATAAAGGATTCCGGCTGCCCTGCAGACTCTTCAGGGCATCATAACTCGTAGAGCGTAAAGTGATCGCAGATCAGAACACTGTCCGACACGATAAGGTCAATCAATAACAGCATCCAGCATGAGCAGAGGACACAACAGCCAGAACCGCAACAGGCACCACGCAGGTTAACCATGTTAAACACATCCTTCATCAACCCGAAGAACCGTTTCTCCATGCAGAGAACCATTTAAGCATGCAAAGGTTCTAAAATGAAGGGTCCAAACAGGGAGTTCGTCCAGCTTTGACTGCATTTAGCCACAAGAGCATTAGTAAGGTCAGGTTCTGATGTTGAACATTGCTGTGAGGATCTGCTTGAGTATTAGTGAGGTCAGATACTGATGTTGAACATTGCTGGGAGGATTTGATTGAGTATTAGCGAGGTCAGGTACTGATGCTGAACATTGCTGTGAGGATTTGATTGAGCATTAGTGAGGTCAGGTACTGATGTTGGAACATTGCTGTAAGGATCTGACTGAGTATTAGTGAGGTCAGATACTGATGTTGATCAGTATTGGATGGAGCTCATTCACTCCAGAGAACAGTTCCACTGCTCCACAGTCCGATGCTGGGGGGGTTTATACCCCTGTAACCACCCCTGGCACTGAGCCCAAACTGACTCATTAGAAGGACCTTCTGGATCCTTCTGGAGATCCAGTGTAGAGAGGTTATGTAATGATTCATGCACAATAACTTCCAGACTGAACTTCATTCCCTTCCATTACATTAAGCTACATGAGAAACCTTATTTCCCCTCTCTGCTACTGTGGAAGAGCCGTGTCCTGTGGAAGGCTGAAACATTTGGTCTTCATTCATCTTGGTGTGTACAATCTGGACGATCTGGCCGAAGCTCTAAATCCGAGAGTGCCGAGTCAGCGCTGGCTTTATTGATCATCTCGTAGAAAGCGCTGAGGCTGTGGGAAAGATATACCTTTGATCGGGATGATTAAATAAAAGTGGAGAGAATGTTCACAAGCAAATATGAAGGCATAACTCTTACGGTGAACAAACTCCGGCCGCTACGAGATCCATCACCACCAGAGACAATGCACACAGTCTCTCCAGTCTCTCTCCAGCATCCATCACCGCAGAGCCTTCCGCTCAGAGCTCCAGTGTTCATCTCTGAACTAGCGATCCTGCTGAAATGGGATTCTTAGAATGGAGCTTGTTGATGGATGGAGGGCTGTACAGTGGTCTTTATGGGCATGCTGGAAGATGGGGAACTTTCAGACACCAGAACAACAGTAACGCTGCAATGAATGTGTGAATGAAATATATATATATATATATAAACAAACACACACACACACTCCCAATGGAGCAGCTCTGCTCAGTGTTTGAGCCTGAAGAGACTGAGGAGAGGAGGAGCCCCACCTTTATTAGCATCACAACCCCAACAGCAGCCTGTAGGCAGCAGCCATGCTATGTGATTGTATCCGTGTTTGCCAGTTGAAGCAGATCATCTTAAACTGAGAGTTCCATAGTGAGGAACAACTTGAATCTACTGTGTGTTGATGTCCAGATGGAAAGCCAGTAGCTAGTATAGGGAACGTTAGCTACTAGCATTAGCTCCAAGTAACTAGCATAGCTAACGAAATAGTAGAGGGCGGAGCTTATTTACACAGAGGCTCATTTAATTTAGGCTATTTCCACATGGTGCTTCTGTGTGATCATTGTGGGCGGGGTCTCACTGTAAACCAGCTAATCAGAGCAGAGCTCATCTACATATTCATGAGCTCAGTAACAAAGGGGAAACAGTTTGTTTCATTCTAGAACCAGATCATGTGGGGGAAATGGGCAGAGTGTAGAACCACATTTGGGGGACCACAGTCGCATACCTTCTATGTAGACCATCAGATCATGATGTTTATGGCTCTTTTAAACTTTTCCGTGTTTGCAGTGCCTGTGGAGGAGACAGTATGAAGCTAAACAGCTGATAGAAGACCTCAGTTTAGACCTTTAATGAGTAGAACAACCAGAACAACCAAATTACATCCTGTTGAGTCTCTGTTACTGTCTAAACAGGACGTAACAAGTTTTCAGTTTAAGAGTCTCTGTTCCTGGTTAAACAGGAAGTAATCAGGATTTTAGTTACAGGCTGCGTCTGAAATGGCATACTTAAGCAGTACGTACTGAATTCGATTCCTTTGACCCCGATCTCCTCTGACGTCACGTAATGGCGGCTAACCCCATTCTTTAAAAGCTTAAGAGTCTCTGTTCCTGTCTTAACAGAACGTAACCAGGTTTCAGTTTAAGAGTTTCTGTTCCTGTCTAAACAGGAAGTGACCAGGTTTTAGTTTAAGATAAGAGTCCCTCTAAAAATAAGAAACCCAGTTTGTGATGCCATCCTGCCAGCTGTATGAATATCGGCAGAGGCGATAGGAGCAGTCTAATAATGTCGTGTCGACGCGGGTTTCCAGCTTGTTGTTTTATTGTTTTCTTACTCTGTTTTCTTAATTCTGGATTTTGTGTCAAGTTTCAAATGTTCCATGGATTCCCATATCGTTCCTCTGCCTGTTATCTGGATGTGTTATTTAGACTTGTATGTTGTGTCTTTGGCTACCTCACCAGCTTCCATGTTACACCTACACTGAATACTGTATCTGGTATGGTATATTGTTTACTGCATGTGTGTTATATTGTATCTTTATGTGGTTTGTGCCACTACAGTGCTGAGAATCAATGAATCAATCAATCAATCTGTTGATCTGTATATCTGTAATGAAGGGCTAATGTTTGATTTTCTCCTTTCTGAGCATTTAAAGTTTACTGCTGAACTTTTAGTGTTACGGAACTAAACTAAAAGTTTGACCAATGGCAACAATAACTAAGGAAAGTGGGGCTCTCTGAGAGGAGAGTCATAAACAGCTCGGAGGATGCCTAGAACATTCTGTTTCTCCAAATCACAGAGGAGACTAATGAGCATCTAGGAAGACATGGAAATCTATGCATGCAAAACTGTCCTTGAGAGAGTCTGTACTAGATTCCAGCTCTTTCAGAACATTCCCGAATCCAGTTTTCAGGCCAAACAAACCTGTTTTAAGACATTCAGCACAGCTAACGGCTACCTAGCCATGCTTATCGAATGGGACCACCTAATCCGACAGCTAACCTACGGGTTAACACCACGGCACTCATTCCTATATAATGCAGTGTAATCAGACAGGGTCCAAGCTCAGCAGGGGCTTCTGAATAATGTGCCAGAGATGTTGCCATACAGTAAATATCTGTGCCAAACTGATAATAGCTGCAATAAAAGTATCCATTAATGCCCAAATAACACTCCAGGCATCATTAATTTCAGCTCTGTTCAGAGCTCCCCAGCAATAAGCAGTAAAACCACATCCTTATGGCCCACATCACTCATATTCCCTTTCAGCAGAGCAGATTACAACCTTCCCATACCAACCTCAGCATCCAGAGTGAACACAGATCTCCTGCATTGGAATATCCTGTTATAGTGATCATTTGAGTTAAATTATTAATTCATAGCAATGAAAGACTAGCATTCTGAATTCTCCTAAAGCAGTTATCTGGTACATAAATACACCAGACAGTAAACGGGTCCCATGTGACGGAACCGTATCTAACAGTGTGTAATCCCTCCATGAGCACCAATAACAGCTGTGACTGGATTGGGCATGTACTGGACAAGTTTCTGGATGTAGGCCACATCAATGTTCAGGCACTGTTACAAAAAAGAATTGTGGAGTTGGTCCAGATTTGGCGGATGCCTTTCCTGGCACAATTCCGAGGAGAATTCCCTGTAGACTGGGATTTTAGCCACTGCTAGACCCATATGACCGTACGCTTCCATACACCTGCAGATCCAGCTATTTCCTTCACACTATGGTCTTTGTCACGCCCAAATGCAGTCACTCCTTTTAGCCAATCATTAACATCTGCTTTGGAGCCGTTTTCCACACACGGAACGAGACATTCACTGCACTGTACCACCTCTTCCCAATCTATGGATCCCGTCGCTCACATTCCGCAGGGATTTATAGCCCCAACATCCTCGCGCAGCGCCATCTGCAGGAGCCTCTAGTTACTACCACCTTTAACAGACAAGGAGACTCATTTATTGTCCAGGGAGCTTATAATGCTGTGTATTATGAATTCCATACATGTGCATGCCCTAATTCACATACATTTTGTTTGTTGGCATCTCTGTTCTGTGATATTGTGACATCTTTGCCAAGAAGGGCACATGGGCAAATGCTAGCAAAGGCACGGCAGCCAGCACTGCAACAAACTTACAGGTGGACGGTCAACAATTAGAGACAGCGCAGCATGGCTTTGACATGATGAAGCAAGGACTGGTGACGGAGATGGCATAAGAAGCAAATCTTGGCAACAGAGCCCAGCTGGAGACCACTGAGAAGGAGCCAGCGTGCACCCACCTCCAATGCTATATCGGTGGGAGTGCCTGGGAACTGTACTTAGTGCACCTGCATGTGGCCATCTAGCATCATGGCTGGATGACAGCTGTCACTGCAAAACTGTGCCTGTCTCTGGAAGGAAAAGCTCTCCAGGTACCTGTGGACTTGCCAGCAGAGTATTCTGGTGACCAAGAGGTGTTGACCGCAGCTCTTCAGCAGTGGTTTGGCAGGCATCGGCAGCACTGGCAGTCAGGAAACTGTTCCTGGGCAGACAGAGGCAAGGGCCGGAGGTGGAGACTGCATGCTTGAATCATTGCCATATCTCACAATGTCAATCCTACTCACCAAGTTCCATTCCTGTATTTGTGTGTTTGTAAATTTGGGTATCAGAACCAGCCCTTACTTCCACTACCCAACACCACATGCTAGCAGCATAACTCCAAGGTGGTCAGCAGTTGGTGATTCGGCTCGCTGGAATGAAAACGCAGCATCAAGAAGACACACAAGCCCACATATTGTCCTCATATTCAGCTCAGTTCCTCAGTATCTTTTAATATTCAGTTCCTGAAATGCGGATTTTTACACATTCCCGTTTCATACCACGTACACTTTTGACACCCCTTCCCGCATTTTCCCATCAGCGGAACTGAGTGGGATTTAATTAGCATTCTCATCACTAGTATTTCATCCTTTTACGACTTCTTCTCTCTCGGTTTAATTGCTAATTTCACCATATCTGCGTGAGCAATGACATTTCAGACAGTCTATGGGAAAAGGGTTTCATTTACGTTGTAAATTGCCTGCTTGGGCTGAAGCAGGTCAGGGTAGCAGTAGGGAGCTGGCGTGGAGGGGCTGCAGCCCCCTGTCTTCCCTGTCTACTCACCCTCTGTGGCGTTTTGACCGCTCCAGACTTGGAGAGGTTGGGAATGGAAGCACACTGTGTTCTACGAGCCAGTGAAGGCATCATGTACCACAGCACCACCACGCTGACCCTGAGTGGACTCCATCTGCGCGTTGTGTTCTTCAAAGGAATGATCTGCAGTGGTGTGACTCATACATGAATGAGAGTCAGTGAATGAAAAATGTGCAGTTACATTATTAATCTGTATATGAATATTATTAATGTTTAATTCATGGAGATGGAGATGGATGTGTTAAATATGCATATACGTTTTTAGAAATGGTTCTATGTAGCATCAAAAATGGTTCCTCTATTGTTATGATGACAAGCTTGTATCAGTGCAGGAATCCTTTTTGGTGCTATACATAACCACATTCTCCATCAAGCTGAAGAACCACTACCTATCTATCTATGTCTGTCTGTGTGTCTGTGTGTCTGTCTATCTATCTATCTATCTATCTATCTATCTATCTATCTATCTATCTATCTATCTGTCTGTCTGTCTGTCTGTCTGTCTGACTGTATATCTGTCTGTCTGTCAGTCTGCCTGTCTGTCTGTCTGTCTGCCTGCCTATCTATCTATCTATATATCTGTCTGTCTGTCTGTCTGTCTGTCTATCTGTCTGTCTGTCTGTCTGTCTGTCTATCTATCTATCTATCTATCTGTCTGTTTGTCCGTCCATCCATCCATCCATCCATCCATCCATCCATCCATCTGTCTATCTGTCTATGTATGTCTGACTGTTTGTCTGTCTCTCTCTCTCTCTCTATCTATCTATCTATCTATCTGGCTGTCTGTCTGTCTGTATGTCTGACTGTCCATCTGTCTGTCTCTCTTTTCCAGAACGTTGTTGAATAAGGTTCTATGAAGCACCAAAATTGTTGTGAGGACAAGCTTGTATCAATACAAGAACCCTTTTTGGTTCTATACAGAACCACATTTTCCATCAATCTGAGGAACCATTTCACCATGCAAAGAGCCTTTTATGCTTGAATGTTGACTAAAGACAGGCTTCAGTAATGTATCCGGTATGAACTGTCTGTAGGTGCGCACAGCACACGAGGAAGACGGAAAATAAAACTGCTGTTGTTCTTCAAGAACGCTTCCTCAGAATTTCAGCTCAAGTAGTCATTATCATCATTCCTCAGTATAACGTGTACACATTGGAACGTTGTTCTCTGGGCCCCTGTGAAGCTCCTTCAGAGCAGTGAGTGCACCAGAGCGTTCCTGGCTAGACGCACCTTTTCCTTCATTTTGCCGTGGCATTTTGATTACGTGCTGCTGTATGAACAGTAGTAAGGAATGTGAGTTTGTCTTCCCGTACAGCCGCCTGGAGAGTGCTCTCCCCTCTAACTGTATGTGAAATATTCATCTGAGCACTTGTTTGAATTTTTGGGTTGGAGGAGCAGGCGGTTTTGTAATGAGCCACGCAGATACCACGGGGCTTCGCATGTATAAGCATGCCCGCATCAAAGCCTGCCTCTGAAAGAGCTTCTCCTGCCGAGGAAGGCTGGCAGCATCCGAGATGTGGGTTAATGATTTCATTGGGATTTGTGGAGGCATGGTGGAATAATGCAGGTCACGGACATGTCAGGATTATTGCACATCACTGTCGTCTTCTCGCCCCTCAGCTGAACAGCCTGTTTGTCTTGTAACACGGAATATCATATCGGATCTCTACCCGAGTCTGTACAGGCTGGAATTAGTTCGAGACGCTGTAACCGTGATGAGGGGAAATCAAACAAAGTCAGTCCTTTATCTAGCTTCTCCTCCTGAAGACGTCACAACAAAATCTCACATAGAATTTCGCAGTGGGAAGATTACTCACCAGGGGAACAGCACTGGACCGGGTTTAGTCTGTCAAACTTTCATCCGTGTGCTGGCATGTGAGGAGCAGAAAGCATCCATTCAGCCCAACTCTATCTATCTATCTATCTATCTATCTATCTATATTACAAGTCTTTCTTGTAAGCCCTTTGCTTTCTGCTTGATAGATAATATTGTCAAAGCCTGTTCTATGGCCACAAAAAGACCGTAGTGTGAAGGAAGTAGCTGAATCTGCAGGTGTATGGAAGCCGTGCCCGTGCCTATCAGCCCAGTCATACGGGTGTACCAGCAGTGGCTAAAATCCCAGTCTACAGGGAATTCTCGTTGGAATTGTGCCAGGGAAGGCATCCACCAAATCTGGACCAACTGACCAATTCTTTGATGTAAGAGTGTCTGAATATTGATGTGGTCTACATCCAGAAACTTGTCCAGTTCATGCCCAATCCAATTCCAGCCGTTATTGGTGCTGGTGGAGGAGTTACAGGCTGTTAGTTACGGTTCAGCCACAGGGGACACAGTTCGGTGAGCTTAACCGATATTACTCACATTAGCTGCTCTGTACTGTGTAGTTAATGTGAGAGTATCTCAGAAGGGAAGTGATGAACACTGATATTCCCTTTCCCAGATAATTACTCATTTGTGATGGACTGCTACCCCAACACTGCAGCCTTGTGTGTCGTATGTCAGGGGAACATCAGGTTTTTGAAGTAGCTGTGCTTTAAAAGCAGAGATTAGTGTAATGACCGTGGATTTGGGCAAATGAACGCAGGAGAGGAATTTGATATATCCCAACTTTTCCAACAGTAGAGGGATACTTCACCTAATGGCAGAGATGGAAGGCAGCTCAGCCTTTCAGGTTCATCACAAAAAGGCATTTCACTTAGAGCACGCTAGCCGTCCCGGCACTCTGGGCCTACCGGTGCTCTGTCCTGAACACTGAGGACACGTTGTCACTTACACTCTTGGTGAAGTTTTAATGAAGGTGCTGTTCTGAGCCTTGAGAGTGCACAAGGCCATAAAAATCATTTGGCCCATGGGCTCGGGAGCAGCATGCCAAACGCTTTCTCCGAAAGTATGTTTTTGACTCAGCTGGTACGCTTGGGTTACTTGACCTATTTACCCGTTTTCCACTCTGCAGAGACGATTCCTTCTCCATGACAGAGCTGCTATAACAAGACAACATTTCCTTACACTGCGCCTGGAATGCATGGAAAACTGTTATTACAGAATCTCGAACTGAAAGATGGTTTGTGCTTTGGTCGAGTTGTTTTTCCCCTCCTGATCCGATCTGAGTACTGTATTGTGGAATATGTGCCAATTCCGCTCGGATCCCTGAGTTTTCACAGAGAGTACAGTCATGTAATAATAATAATAATAATAATAATAATATATGTTTATTTATAGAGCACCTTTCATGCAATGAGTTCAACTGTCTAATAGTAGCTGGAATTGAGTTCCACAGCATAATAACCGAGAGTCTCTCCATGTTTTCTGTCTTTTACAGAAAGTATTAGCAGAAGGCCAGCATCTGTAGATCTAAGATCACGAGCTGGAACATAAACAGAGAGACGTTCTGTGATGTAAGAAGGTGCTAGATTATTTAGAGCCTTATAGACCAGCAGCAGAACTTTAAAGTATATTCTAATAGATACAGGTAGCCAGTGCAGCTCAGGTCTGTGTTTAGACCAGAAGTGATATGAGCTCTGTGTTTAGAATAGGAGTGAGATAGGCTCTGTGTCTAGAACAGGAGTGATATGAGCTCTGTGTCTAGAACAGGAGTGATATGAGCTCTGTGTTTAAAACAGGAGTGATATGAGCTCTTTGTTTAGAATAGGAGTGAGATAGGCTCTGTGTCTAGAACAGGAGTGATATGAGCTCTGTGTTTAAAACAGGAGTGATATGAGCTCTGTGTTTAGAATAGGAGTGAGATGGGCTCTATGTCTAGAACAGGAGTGATATGACCTCTGTGTTTAGAATAGGAGTGAGATGGGCTTTGTGTCTAGAACAGGAGTAATATGAGCTCTGTGTTTAGAACAGGAGTGATATGAGCTCTGTGTTTAGAACAGGGGTGATATGAGCTCTGTGTTTAGGAAAGGAGTGATATGAACTCTGTGTTTAGAACAGGAGGGTTATGAGTTCTGTGTTTAGAACAGGAGTGATAGGAGCTCTGTGTTTAGAACAGGAGTGATAGGAGCTCTGTGTTTAGAACAGGAGGGATATGATCTCTGTCTTTAGAACAGGAGGGATATGAGCTCTGTGTTTAGAACAGGAGTGGGGCTCTGTGTTTAGAACAGGAGGGATATGAGCTCTGTGTTTAGAACAGGAGTGATATGAGCTCTGTGTTTAGAGCAGGAGTGATATGAGCTCTGTGTTTAGAACAGGAGTGATGTGAGCTCTGTGTTTAGAACAGGAGTGATAGGAGCTCTGTGTTTAGAACAGGAGTGATGTGAGCTTTGTGTTTAGAACATGAGGGATATGAGCTCTGTGTTTAGAACATGAGGGATATGAGCTCTGTGTTTAGAACAGGAGGGATATGAGCTCTGTGTTTAGAACAGGAGTGATGTGAGCTCTGTGTTTAGAACAGGAGGGATATGAGCTCTGTGGTTAGAACATGAGTGATATGAGCTCTGTGTTAGAACAGGAGTGGTGTGAGCTCTGTGTTTAGAACTGGAGTGATATGAGCGCATAACTTGTTGGATATTAGATTTTAGCATTTAATTGCTTGAAAACAACTTTTTTCTAAGACTTTACTAAAGAACTGAATGTTTGAAATTGGTCTGAAATGATTTAGAACCGTTGGATCCATGTTACTCTTCTTTAGTAGAGGCTTCACCAAGGCAGTCTTACCTGCATCTGGAGAAACACCTGTAGACAGAGAACTGCGGACAATGGTTAAGACAACATTTTGAACACAGTCAGGCACTATCTTAAAGGATGAAGTAGGAACAGGATCTGGATCACATGTGGATTAACCTAATGTGTTTATAACAGCTGGAAGATCCTGAAAACTGATAATAGAGAAAGAAGTCATTACTGTATGGATATAGGTAGGTTTGCATATGGACTGCAGGAATATTCCCGATGTACCTCCTAGAGGCTGTGGCTCCAAAATGATGTTTAAGCATGCTAGCATTTGATTGGCTGAAAAGGAGGCGGCTGTCTGAAGGCACATATAGTTACTGCCATACCTGAGAGCTGATCAGTGTGCTAACAGTAAGTTAACAGGGTTGTTAGTCCATTGACCTCAAGCATTGATGAACATTTAGTCTTTCCCAATCGGCTGCACCATGTGTCCCATCAGTCCCATGTGACTGAAACGTACCTAGTAGCGTACCTAATACCTCCATGAGCACCAATAACAGCCGTAACTGGATTTGGCACAAGTTTCTGGATGTAGGCCACATCAATGTTTAGACAGTCTTGCATTTGGTGGATGCCTTCCCTGGCGTTTTACTGGTTGTTCCCACAGTGGATTCAAATCTGTGGATTGTGCAGACCAGTCCAGATGTGTGAATGCTCATGAATGTTCGTCATGCCAAAGAGTCACATTTG
Source organism: Semaprochilodus insignis (assembly GCA_034552555.1). Lineage (NCBI taxonomy): Eukaryota > Metazoa > Chordata > Actinopteri > Characiformes > Prochilodontidae > Semaprochilodus > Semaprochilodus insignis. The sequence goes on from CM067474.1 coordinate 33,807,826, forward strand.
CAGCCCTGTGAAGGCAAGAATTAGGGATAGGAATGTTATGTTCCTCAGAAAGATTATGAGGAAAAGGCAAAACCTGGTTCTCCAGCAGCTCAGTGTAGGCACTGTGGTTCCGATCTACTGTCACCTTAACCAAAGAACCCATTTCCAAGCTTGTGAGGTGGGGTCATATGAATGGCCATGCATGGAGGCTCATGGTAGGTGCGCACCCTCCTAAATGGGGACTATTTGTGTTGTTCATTGTTGTTTATTGCGGTTGTATGTCACTGTTAATTAGTCCAAGGTATGCATATGTGTTTCCAGCTGTGTTTGGGTGGTTTGTGAAGGGCACTGGTCACCATGAGGGTGCATCCTGTGGTTAGTGGTGCTTTGTATGTGCACTTACTCTACGCTGATACCATAATATTTAGCTATTAAATACTGGGTACTTATCAATTCATACATTCATCTTCTAAGCTTCTTATCCTTTAGGGTTGCAGGGGGTGCTGGAGCCTATCCCAGCTCTTATTGGGCAGAAGGCAGGAAACACCCTGGACAGGCCGACAGTCCATTGCAGGGCAGCACAGAGACCCATGTGCAATTTAGCATCTCCAGTTCACCTGACTGCATGTGTTTGGACTGTTGGAGGAAACCCGAGCACCTGGAGGAGGGAACCTACACAGACACAGAGAGAACATGCACACTTCACGCTCTAGCCGGGAATCGAAACCAGGGCCTTCTTGCTGTGAGGCAACAGCACTTACCACCATGCCGCCCTACTGGGTCTATACCATACCTTAAATCTTAAATTTGACATATAGCAACAAAATTTAAGACCATTTTATTTGCCAAAATGCCATTTTTGCACTCACCATGTCAAACAGCCAGCGAACAAGATGCTAATTTTAGCTATGCTAGGCAAAGCAAACCAGGCTTATCCAGCTCGGAGAGCTGCGCGGTGGTAGATGGTTATTACTTCTATGCCTATCATGGTTAAATAGACCTAGCCCTCATCACACACTTCATAGCATTAAATCCATCGGAATTTGATTCTCAGTACGTACCATCTTATGACCCCCATATAGGAGAAAGGAACATCAATATGCACATCGTAACAAGGCAGTAGGACGTTCACTCACGAAGCAGATGAAGAGGTGGAGGATGAACTCTGTGAACCGCTCGGGAAAAGACCCCCCCCCCCCATACGACCAGCTGACATGCAGGATACAGGCAGTTCACTGAGAGCCTTGATGCTCTGCCGCCTTGGCCAAAAGATCTGCAGGAAACTCAAAGACTGGACTGTTACCCAGGAGCCCTCGCTGCCTTTGGTCTGAGGGCTGAAAGTCTTACATGTTAGAGCTGTGAGAGATGAGTCTGCTTTAAATCAATAAGCTGTAATATCACTGAAGGTCAGGAAATAAACTAGGGAAGCTGAATTCAGTTCGGAATATAAGCAGGAGTCAAGCGGCTCGCTTACAAAAGGCTGACATATCCCAGCAACACTGTATCCGAAGGCTACATACATACAGTATTTACAAAAGCCATATGTGGGCATTTAGGAACAACTTATTAGAACTAGAATTTAGAACCATTACAGAGGAATCCGACCTCCACGATTAGCCAATCCGTGCAGTCAAACACACACTAGTGAACATGAACACTAGGGGGGCAGTGAGCACACTTGACCGGAGAGGTGGGCAGTCCTATCCACAGGTTCCATATCCTTCATGACAGCGCCATAACAGCCCCCTCCAGCCTACGATTGCTCTGCCTCCAGCCCATGACTGCCCCATCTCTAGCCCACGGCTACTCCTCTTCCAGCCAACGACTGCTCTGGCTCCAGTCCACGACTGCCACACCTCTAGCCCACGACTGCCACACCTCTAGCCCACGACTGCCACACCTCTAGCCCACGACTGCCCCCCAGGCAGCCCACGACTGCTCTGCCTCCAGCCCATGACTGCCCCATCTCTAGCCCATGACTGCTCCACCCCAGCCCACAACTGCTCTGCCTCCAGCCAACGACTGCTCCACTCCAGCCCACAGCTGCTCTGCCTCCACCCCACGGCTGCTCCTCTTCCAGCCAACGACTGCTCTGGCTCCAGTCCACGACTGCCACACCTCTAGCCCACGACTGCCACACCTCTAGCCCAC
>CM067474.1:33824954-33848025 GCA_034552555.1 Semaprochilodus insignis
AGAGAGAGAGAGAGAGGCAGAGAGAGAGAAAGAGAGAGAGAGTGAGAGGCAGAGAGAGAGAGAGACACAGAGAGCAAGAGGCAGAGAGAGAGAGAAAGAGAGGAATGGAGAGAGAGAAAAAAAAAAGAGAGAGAGAGAGAGAGAGAGATCAAATCCAGTCACTGCATCATCAGGCTGTTTGGACTATAATGAGGAGCACTGGGTAAGAGTGTCGACAGCCAAACACATTCAGCACTTTAATCTGAATAAAATTACTTTCCTACATCAGTGCACGTCCAACTCTCCAGAATGCTCCTCCAACCAGTTCTGGACAACTTGGGTCAGATGGCACGGTGCATTATCCTGCTGGAATATCCCATCACTGTAGGAGTACATGAAGTCCATCGGACCATGCCGCATGTTGCCAGACCTCTAGGGTAAGGGTAGCAACCTCACCAGCCCAGATGAAGGATCAGTGTTGGTGATGGGTAAGGGAATGAACGGACGAAGGAACAGTGTTGGTGATGGGTAAAGGAATGAATGGATGAAGGAACAATGTTGTGCACAGGTAACACAGCCTTAGTGTGGCCATTGTGACTCTATGAAAAGGACAACTGAGGCTAATCGGCTCCCGTCAGCCTCCCAGACCAAACCCAGCCCTGCACAAACAGCAGATATCCTGCACAATTCCCCACTCCCAGCCGGCATACACTCCAGGGTTTCACTTAAAGGAACATCTCTCACAAAAATCCATCATTCCAGGACATAGCATGACATGGAAATCATATTTGACAGAAAGTACTGATCCGTTTCACCAAGACTTACTTTGGTAACCGTATGTCATGGTGAAATGGATCGGTAGCAGCTTCATGCGATTTTAGATTCCGCATGAACGGCCACTGACAGGATTCAATATGTCCATAAATTACGAAGGCCGGAAAGGACTAAGAGCCGTGTCCAGAGCTAGTTTAAGGGCCTTTTCCTATTCTTCCTGCTACATCGGAAACATGACCGCAAAACTCCAGAGGGCACCCATGAGAGAGACCCCAGCTGGTGAATAGAGCTAAATGGCTCACCACTAGTAATCACCAGAAGTAATGCTAACCAATCAGCACTCACCAGCAGTAATGCTAACCAATCAGCACTCAGTAGCAGTAATGCTAACCAATCAGCACTCAGTAGCACTAATGCTAACCAATCAGCACTCAGTAGTAGTAATGCTAACCAAACAGCACTCAGTAGTAGTAATGCTAACCAATCAGCACTCAGTAGCAATAATGCTAACCAATCAGCACTCAGTAGCACTAATGCTAACCAATCAGCGCTCAGTAGTAGTAATGCTACATTGATGTCATATCTTTTGATGTTCCAATAAAAACTGGTACAAAAGCAAAATGGTTCCCTGAATAGCACCAAGGTTCTAAGAAACCTGAAGGGAACCAGTTCAAGCTTCTTTCTTGAAGCTTGAGGTGCTGTTTGTCTGATGGAGAACAGTGTTGCTGGTTCCAGGTGGTTGTTAGGAGTCCCATTTTCTCTGTAGCTTTCTGGAAACTCTGTTTGTTCCCTTTCATACACAGGTGGATCTCACCTCCTCACAAACATCAAACTTATACCGAATGGCTGCTTGTATATATGGGGGTAAAGACTAATAAGCGCTTGATTCGACACAGCTGATTCATAAACGGGTTGTATGACAGTTCCACGAATCAGAAGTGGGATATATGGAGCAATATGCTTTCCAGAAGCACTGCTTTTGCTCTAGTTAGCTGAGGAACTCTGAGCCGCTTGCTAGCAGTTCCACATTGTTCACTCCAGTATAGCTCTTTGTTTGCTGAGCCTCTCGCAATCTCTCTGTTTTTGATTAGCAGCCGCCGCCAACGTCACCCAGGCGATTAGCCATACTCCACTGCACACTGCTCTAATACGCTCTAAACCTCTTCGGAAAGTCAATACAGAGTCTCTGCGTTATTACCAACATCCATACCTATCACTTAAACCCAGCTCACTCAGCTGTACAGACACATCGGGGGAGAAAGAGAGATGCATTAGAGTCACAGGTGGGTGATATCATGCCAAGCTCTTTGTGCTCGGCACAATTTCTCCTGTTTATCCTCCTTTATTACATTAATGCAGCGTCGTGCGAACGAGCGGAGAGATAACCTTGTCGCTCTCATCCATCAAACTCTCTGTATTTCCGAGCAGTGGTGACTTTTTAATAAATGCTATTTTTGTGCTACTTGCTGTTTTGGAGTTTGTCTATAATTCTCCTTTTAACTTTCTTCAAAAAACAAACAATGAAAGTCTTCAAAGTCTTGCAGGAAATAAACTTTAAATTAACGTTTGTTGAAGTTTACGTAGTGTTAATAAGCCATACGGCCACATATTATTATCTGGTTGGTTTGTTTGCATTACCCATTGCCTGTGGTGCACAGGCCTAACAGGTCAGAGTTAAGGACCAGAACCAGAGTTAATGGTTCTTTATGGAGACATTGGTTTCATACAGAACCTCAAAAGGCTTACAGGAGCAACCAGGCCGATGTTAGCATGCTAACCAGCTAGTCTGAGCCCATCCTGTCTCGTAATGCCACTTTGTACCTGAGTACACTTTGTACTCCAGGCTCCTGCAGACGTGGATGACGGGGCTATAAATCCCTGCGGGGTGTGAGTGACGGGATCCATAGATTGGGAAGAGGTGGTACAGTGCAATGAATGTCTTGTTCCAGGTGTGGAAAATGGCTCCAAAGCAGATGTTAATGATTGGCTAAAAGGAGTGACTGCGTTTGGGCATGCCAAAGACCATAGTGTGAAGGAAGTAGCTGAATCTGCAGGTGTGTGGAAGCGTACGGTCATACGGATCTACCAGTAGTGGCTAAAATCCCAGTCTACAGGGAATTCTCCTCGGAATTGTGCCAGAGAAGGCATCCACCAAATCTGGCCCAACTGACCAATTCTTTGATGTAAGAGTGTCTGAACATTGATTTGGCCTACATCCAGAAGCTTGTCCAGTCCATGCCCAATCCCACTTTTGTCTTGGTGGAGATGACCAACAAATCCCTGTGTGGAGGCACCGTGGTCAGTGCCAAGATGAACGGTTTGTTATCACACGTCACACGTCCAGAAGGCCTGGTGTCACTCCACCTCCACCTCCACCGCACCATCTGCAGGAACTGTGTGAGAATATTCAAGCTGCATGGGATGGATTATCACAGGACACCATTAGGAACCTCTACAACTCCATGCCGAGATGTCTGGCATGTTGCGTTAGCAAACATGGCGGCCCGACACCATACTGAGAGACACTACTTCTGTATGTGTAGCTCAATAATATCGATCATATCAGTCTAAATGTATCATCATTTATTGTTCCTGGTAACCTTTATCTTCCTGCCCAATAGTCCTGCAATCCCACACTTCCTTCTGGAAGCAGATATTCCTGGATGATGAGTGTACTTGTGGATGGTGCATCTTATAATAAACTAACTGGAGGAGTACTGAAATGGTGTTGCGTGCAACTGCTGTGCAGAAAATATGTGGGAGGCAACTCGCAACATGCAACTAGCCGCATGAAAGTTCCTCCGTGTAAAGCCAGCCTAGCAGGAACAACAGTGCCATACATATTCCGTAGAGACTCTGGTTTATTGCTTTTTGCAATGCCAGTTTTAAAATGAAATTCATAGTCTAATTTGCACAAACACTTTAGCAAAACACTTTAATGGTGATAATTATACCACAGATAATTCCGACCTCGGAATGTGACTGTATTTGAATAGTTCAATTATAAATAATGCACTGTAATTATGTATCTACAGTGATTCCTTAAATTATCTTCCTCAAGATAACATGTTTCAAAAACAAGGCGTTCTGGATACCAGTTTTATTATAACTTTTCTACAGGTTTCATCTACAGCTCTGTTCATCATTAGGATAATTTTATACACGTATCTTGAATAAATCTGTGTATATGATGGAGAACAATCTTCAAAGGCTCTTTAGTAAAGCCTTACAGAATATATAGAACAGTGACAACTCAAAGAACCACCTGGCTGTTTAAATGGTTACTTGTGTGGTTCTTGATTATGGAGAATGTGCTGTATATGGATTAAAACAGCTCTATATAGCACCAAAAGGCTTATACTGTTATTATATAAGAACTTATTTTGGTACCGGATGAACATGTGCTGTAAATATTAGGTAAGTATTCTGTGTATCTGCCCACTCAAGCAATAATAAATTAAGAAACATATAAATTCATATGACTGTATAATTAATACAGTTCAATAAATTCTCAAGCACTTTTAATAGAATATAAAAAGATGAGTGAAATGGCAAAAATGCAGAATTAGACCTTATGCAAATCGCTGTTCTGTGGACTTAAAGCACATACAGTAATTAGGATCTGCTTATATGCACTGTGGTTTTAACTAGATAATTACTTCCAGTTAAACTGACAGAGCATCATATCAGCTGGGTGTACGCTCAGTTCTAACCTGTGCACCTGTGTTTAGTGTCTTGTCATGGTCTTTGGCAGAACAGGGTGCGTAATTGGTTAGGTGCGTCCAGTTGCGGCGGCTGAGCCCACGTAATAGACCTGTGAGTGTGTATTGTTTGGTTTAGTCAGACGTGGTGTCGGCTGCTGGAGGTAAAAGGTTTAAAACAGCAGGGAAAGAGATCTGGATACTTAAAGTAAAAGAGATCGAAGCCTCGGGTGTACTGAGTGGTCAAGTCAGCCGAGGATGCCGTAGATGATAACAGATAATGATGAGACAACCTTAAAAGGCCTGTTAGTGAAATCAACAGCATTATCCTGAGTGCAGAGACAGTCCTCTGTGTTACGCAGATGACTGGCAGCAGAAATCAAGGCCACACCACAACATCCAGATATACACAAAACAAGAGGATTACAAGTCAGACATGTTCACAAGGGACTTCTGAGTTCACGAGTCTCTGGAGTGTCCAGAGACATGTCCCTGGGGTTGGAGTATGGGTCAAGCTTCGAGTCACTGGGTTTCGAGTCTAATTTAAGTACCAAGTGTCTAAGCTTTGAATCTGATTCTGGTCTCTGGAGTATGAATCTAAGTCTTGAGTCTCTGGAGTGTGAATCTGAGTCTTGAGTCTCTGGAGTGTGAGTCTGAGTCTCAGTTTTCTGTAGTGTGAGTCTGAGTCTGGAGTCTCTAGAGTATGAGTCTAAGTTTGGAGTCTCTGGAACATGAGTCTGATTTTTGAGTGTCTGCAGTGTGATTCTGAGTCTCGAGTGTCTGTAGTGTGAGTCTGAGTCTCTGGAATGTGAGTCTGATTTTCGAGTGTCTGGAGTGTGAGTCTGAGTCTCGAGTTTCCGGAGTGTGAGTCTGAGTCTTGAGTGTATGGAGTGAGTCTGAGTCTCGAGTGTCTGCAGTGTGAGTCTGGAGTTTCTGGAGTATGAGTCTGAGTCTTGAGTCTCTGGAGTACGAGTCTGAGTCTTGAGTCTCTGAACTGTGAGTCTGAGTCTCAAGTCTCTGGAGTCTGAGTCTCGAGTCTCTGAAGTGTGAGTCTGAGTCTTAAGTCTCTGGAGTGTGAGTCTGAATCTTGAGTTTCTGGAATATGAGTCTGAGTCTTGAGTCTCTGAAGTGTGAGTCTGAGTCTCAAGTCTCTGGAGTCTGAGTCTTAAGTCTCTGGAGTGTGAGTCTGAATCTTGAGTCTCTGGAATATGAGTCTGAGTCTGGAGTCTCTGGAGTGTGAGTCTGAGTCTAAAGCCTCTGTAGTGTGAGTCTGAGTCTAGAGTTCCGAGTCAGGAGTCTCTGAAGTGTGAGGATAGGGTGGTGGAGGGGGAGGAGGGAGATCACAGAGAAACCAGAATTTAGTCTTTAGATGGATACGACACAGCGGTTTGTGCTTAATGTGACTGAGGACACAAACTAACACAGGAAAATAGGTCAGTTTTGATTTCAGGTTGATTTTAAAACTAGTAAATAATGTATATAAACAGGTGAATAATCTTATAATACTCTTATAACAGTCTCATAATGAGAAATATTAGATATATTAACTACCTTCACGATTATTATATGAATATTATTTGTTTATTTTTATTATTATTACTATTATTATTCACTTGCTGTCATATCATTTTTTGCAATATGCGCAAACTTGCAAGTTGCTACTAGTTCTAATTTCAACAAATGTTTTACCTGGAACTGCAAATCTAGAAAAAAGAGCCCATCGAAGAGAAGAAGGTAGGAAGAGGAGAAGGATGAAACAGCATTTCTCATCTTCAGTGAATTCTCATTTTTAACTGAATTGAACAGGGAATAAAGCTGCCTGTATTAACACACGCTGTATGTCATGTGTAGGTTCTATAGATGCTGCTTTTACCTCTGATTCTACAGTGATGGATGGTACGTACCGTTCTGTTAGGTCTAACCCTGATAAACACGTCTCTGTGTTCAGAGCCCACAAATGAGCCGTGCTGAGCACAGCCCTTCATCTCGGACTCTGCTGGAGCTGCCATTACACATTGCCATGCCCCTCTGCTCCTTCTAATTAGTTTAAAAAGTCCTTGGACAGAGATCATCCCAGAACTACAACTCGGCAACTTTAATGGTTCTCTCCCAACCGACATCCTGGGGCTTAAAGGAACTCAGACAGCGTCCTTCACTTCTGTCACTTTCTGGGTCACAGACTGCGGCCTGAATACGGAGACGCATACCAGTATAGCTTTCATATGTGCAATGTAACGTCCACTTCAGTCCAGTCACCCACCGTCTCCCACACAGTGTCTGACCTTCACAGTTACCAGCATAACATTCTGCTAACAGAATAAGACACTTTAACTAGTCAATAATGCATATGAACAGGAGGAATAATCCTATAATATTCTTATAACAGTTTAATAATGAGAAATATTACATAGACGTCACAGTGGCAAGGAACTTACTTCAGGCAGTGCTGCACTGATACACCAGGATGTGGAACCAGTCCAAAGAGTTCTTTAACCAGGATACTGGAAACAATCTTCCCAGATCAATAACTTCACAACTTAGTGTGGTTCATTTACACCAGACACACCTGGAGCTGCGGAGTTTAATGTAGAAATATTCACTGTATAAAGATGTTCATCCAGACGCACACTGCAGAAACAAGAACCCCAACAGGAACCAACTGAACTCACGGTTCTAATAAGAGTGTATGTTCCACCTGTTAATCACCGAGATTAACCACTTTACTGCTCATTTTCTATCACTCTAAAGCAGCTAACTAGGTTAATTAGCTAGCTAGCTAACCTGCTGTTTATCTTATTAGCTGAAATGAACCGATATACTGCTCTACTCTGCACACACACACACACACACACACACACACACGTCTACATTTACACAGAACCGTGTGGAGAATCAAACATATCTTTTATTTTTCTCTGTCGAGTGTTAATATGAGCAGAAACACTCGTTCCGTGGCCGCTAGCATAAGCGCTAATAGTGTTAACTTCTCCTAGCTGGTCTCCTGATGTAGTAATGCTCTCTACAGAGTAATGACTCTAAACATACGGATCAGCACATCATCACACCGTCCTAGTTTACACTCTGGAGCTCTTATTGGTGTATAATAGTGCTGGTGGAACTTCATCTTCATCTGGAGAGTAAAGGATTCACTAAACTGTGATTAGCTTCAGCTGCTAATGTTAGCAAACACAGAGGATCCTCAGTGCTTATACAGCAGCTCTACCTGCTTTAGAAAGCTGGAAAACGTAGAAAACGGAAGTAAATCGATGACATACTCTGGAATATTTCACATTAGAGCCATAAATGCAATGTAATTTTGCTGTTATTGGGATTTTTTTATCTGTAATGATTGAATTTATAGTAAATTGTGGCATAAAATAATCTACTTCCATTGTAACTAGGGTGAGTTCTCCACCCAGAAGCCCTTTTGTTCAACAAACATATTAATTTCTTCTATATGAACTACATTTAAGATTTCACTTACTAATGTCTCATTCTTTTGCAGTGTTTTGTGGCAATGGAGACTATTTGTCTCCGTTCTCTGCTGAATTTGGTCATTAGGGCCTAGAGTCCGCAGCACCTGGAGGCCAGTGTTCTGGTTCAGCACCTGTTGACTGCACTGCGCTAACTAGCGCCTCCGCACCACTGTGCTCCGTGAACTCAGCTGAATCGGTCTGCTTAATTGCTGCGCGGCTATGTGAGATGTGTAATTTGGAGAACAGATGGATGTCATATCCACTTCCATCGCACTGATAATGCACCTGAGAGGGAGGGGTAGCCCGTAATCGCTACAATGAACCAGCACGCCATGCAAGACAAACAGGAGTTTCCTGCGCAAATTAATGAGACCATGCAGCTGGAAAACTGCTGAAAGAATATCCATCCAGATGCCTCTGCACTGACAAAGCTGAAACACACGCAGAAAGCAGGATGCAGCTTTTGCTGAGCTGCTCCATGGTTGCACCTGACGAAAAATCATCTTGTGATGATGCTTGTGAGCACACCGGCAGAGCACTAGAGGCTCGGGCATTCTCCTGTCACTCCCCACGTGCCTTACAACGGCATGCATGCATGTAAATCCACTAGAGGGCAGTCCAGAGTCAGCTGAGTATCATTTTCACTTACCTTACCAATCAGAGAATGGCTGTGCTGGCTCACTGGCGCTATTGGCTACACTGGCCTCACGACTTTCATCTGTAGGCTTCTTAGTCTTTCCCAGCTCAAGGCTGCAGTACAATCAAACACTTAACACGTAAAATATCACTTAGGAAGTCTGGAAAGAGTCCTTATTGTGGGGAAGATCTCACTCCGTGACTATACCACGTTACACACAGGCAGCCGGGCATCTGATCAACACCAGTCCAGGCAGCTTCACAGCTGCAATGCAGTGTCACCCAGGCAGTTGGACCGTGCAGGCACGTAGCTCGTAAGCAGCCAGCCTCGTAAAGGCCTTGTATCTCTGGCGTAGCACTGCTCACACATGCAGCTATGCACCACCGGTACAGACGGCCACGTAGCTGCTATGTAGCCTCAAACAGGCGCCCTGTCCAGATGGCCTCATAGCCACTATACAGTGCCACTCAAGCAGTCAGTCCAGCCTGCAGCATGGCTGCAATGTAGTGTCGCTCGAACGGGCAGCCCAGGAAAACTCTCGGCCGCCATCTCAGTGGATGCAATGGTAAAATCATCAGCCAGCAAGGAAACATCAAAGCATAATACACACATAAATACACAAACAATACAAAACAAACAAAAAGCTGATGTAAAGCAGCAACCACGCAAAGAAACAGCAGTGACACGGTTTAGAAGCTGTTCTACTCCAACTGCGTTCAATTATGCATCACCTCAGTTTTCCATGCTCAGATTAGGAGTGGCTGCTCCTAGTCACACCTCTCTAATACAGTGCTGTATGAAGGTCAGAGCCAACACCAACTTATTTCATTTCCATTGTCCAGAACGTGTTTGGGGTGCAAAGTTCACACCTGAGGTGCCTCAAACTGCCCTTAACACCACATCAGCGCCACCAAAGACTGCATTGGTGTCGTGCCAGACTGTCATGGAGTGACGCAGAATGGCAGCAGGTCATCTTCAGTGATGAGTCCCGCTTTTGTCTTGGTGAAGACGACCAACGAATCCGTGTGTGGAGGCACCATGGTCAACGCCANCTCCACCTCCACCCCTACTGCACCATCTACAGGAACTGTGTGAGAATATTCAAGCTGCATGGGATGGATTATCACAGGACACCATTAGGAACCTCTACAACTCCATGCCGAGATGTCGCACATGTTGAGTTAGCAAACACGGCGGCCGGACACCATACTGAGAGACACTACATCTGTATGCGTAGCTCAATAAATCATGTAGATCATGTCAGTCTAAATTTATCATCATTTATTGTTCCTGGTAACCTTTACCTTCCTTCCCAATAGCACTGCAATCCCACACCTCCTTCTGGGAGCAGCTGTTCTTTAGATGATGAGTTTATAATACCAGGTGTTTGAGTGTTTAGTCTGACCATTCTTCGCCTTCATTACAGCTTCTGTTCTATTAAGAGGACTCACTTTCAGTTCCTAAAAAGAGTTCCTTCAAAGTTCAGTCTTAGTAGTTGGTTTAGCATGTTCTGCTTCTTCTCACCATCCAAATAACTCAAACACAGTTAGAAACTCTGATTAATCTGATTAATCCATATCTAGAAACATCAGTTTTCTGATTTATGGAAATGATGATTGATCTTTATGAGTAAGCCTCTAAAGACTGTTGGTATGTGGTGTGTGGTGACGTCTCGAGCTCCCTCTGAATCCGCTCTGCTCTTCCTCCACAGGAAGCTCCTTCCTGACTCATTATGGTGACTGCAGGTCAGGGAGCTGCAGATTATTCCTGATTAATGGAGTGGCTCGTGGCCGACTAAAGACCTGGGCGGTCACTCTCTCTTCGTCAGAGAGAAAGCATCCACCGTCAATCTGTCACCAGGAGATGAGTTACGGTGAGCGCTGCATTTCAGCCTGACAGTGAAGGAAATGAGCTCTTCACCTCCATAAATATTCCCATTAACAGGGGAAATACCACCTGAAGCTCCTCAATCAGCGGAATACAGCTCGCACTCGGAGTGTACCAGGGTTCCCGGGCTTTACGCTCCCAGGGTGATATGTTTTCCTGGGTTCTATACTTCCATGGTCCTATCAGAATCAGCAGAATACAGCTGGTACCAGGAGCGTACCAGGGTTCCCAGGCTTTACACTACCAGGGTCATATGTTCCCAGGGTTCTATACTACTATGGTCATATCAGAATCAGAATCAGCGGAATACAGCTCACACTGGGAGCGTACCAGGGTTTATTGAGTTGTATGTTCCCAGGGTTCTATTTTCCCAGTGTTCTATGTTGACTGGGTTTTATAATTCCATGGCCATGTCAGAATCAGAATCAGCAGAATACAGTTTGCACCGGGAGCGTACCAGGATTCCCAGGCTTTATGCTCCCAGGGACATACTTTCCCTTAGGTTCTGTGTTTCTTGGTCTACATCCCCAGCGTCCTATGTGCTGTATTCTCAATATTTCTACATTTCTACATACAGGGTTCTACATTTCCAGGGTCCTAAGTTTCCAGTGTTCTATGTTTCCGGTGTTCTATGTTCATTGGGTTGTATGTTCCCAGGCTTCTATGTTGATGGTGTTCTATATTTCCAGGGTCATATATTCCAATGTCCCCACTGCTCTATGGGTTCTATTCTCCTAAGATTCTATTTTATCAACATTCTATGCACACAGGGTTCTATGTTTCCAGGGTCAAATATTCCAAAGGTTCTATAATCCCTGGGTTTCTACATTCCCAGGCTCATATGCTCTCAGTGCCCTATCTTTTCAGTGTCTATTTTCTTAAGGCTCTATGTTCACAGTGTTCTATGTTTCTAGGGTTATTTCTTCAAAGGTTTCTATAATCCCTGGGTTCTACATTCCCAGGTTTATGTGGTTTCAGTGGCCTATGTTCCCAGAGTCCTATGTTCTTAGTGTCCTATGTTTGTAGGGTTCTATCTTCTCAAGGCGCTACGTTGACAGTGTTCTTTGTTTCTAGGGTTATTTTTTCAAAAATAATAAATAAATCCCTGGGTTCTACATTCCCAGGGTCACAGGCTCAAAGAGTCCTGTTTTCCAATAGTTTCCAGGGTACTATGTTTCCAGCATTCTATGTTCACTGGTTTGTATGTTCCCAGGGTTCTATTTTCCCAATGTTTTATGTTGACAGGGTTCTATGTTTACAGAGTTCATTGTTTCAGGTCCTGTGCTCCCTGGGATCCACATTCCCAGTGTCCTGTTTTCCTATAGTACTATGTTTACAAGGTTCTATGTTCCCAGGGTTCTATAAAATAATATTTACCAAGAAAACAGGGAACACAGGGCAGTTTACCAGTACACATTTCAGTGAGGAGGAATGAAAGGCCTAAGGAAATTAGAACCCTGGTTTCTCTAAATCATATATATATGTATACACATATAGGTTCTGCTGCATTATCACTATAAACAATATAATCATGAAACAAACTCAGTTACAAGGTACCACACAAGATCGTCACAGAGCCCTGCACTATGACTTGCATGTTGTAATTACCATGTAATTAAGATATGGCTTGTAATACCATGAAGCATAACACCCCTAACACCAGTCAGGGCTACTCGTCTCAGAGATGGGTGCAGATACCTCTCTTCTCCTCATCCTCGGCCCTCAGCCTGAGTCTAATTACTGCCGCCTTAAACCTGAGCGTCCTCACTTCCCCTGACACCAGGCGGAGGAAAATCTCCCAACTCATACCGTCTACAATTAAGTAAAGTATCCCTCTGAGAGTCCCCACCAGGATCCGTACACAAAGACCAACTAAATCACTTCCCTTCCAACCATGTGACCTTGGCTCTGGAAATCAAACAGAGTGAGAATTCCAATTTAGAATGAATTTGTAATTCGCTTAACACATTTGGAGAGGAACAAAGGCTGAGTCCGCTGAGATCAGATATTATGAGTTACGAGGCCCCGCTGAGATCTGACGGCAATTTGTATGGAGTTATTAGACTCCACAAATGTTTAATGCTGCCCTTTTTGGAAGGCATTGATTACCTAAGATGATGCTATTACCAGAGGCAGTAATCATGTAGCGCTCAATTCAGCCATCATTACACTGTTCGCCGGAAATATGGAGGCGCATCCATCCATGGCACAGCTTGTTTTATAGCATTTTACTTGGACATCTGTATTCATGCTGTAACTGGACTGATTTGTGTATGTTGAACAAGAGTGCCTAAAACACCTACTACTGGAACAGATAGAACTTTAGAACCATACAACAGGAGCAGGACAGCTTTTAACTTGTTTCCTTGGTGATAAAAAAAATTTCCACCTGGAATGCAGATTTCCAATGCAACTGCAGCTGTAGTAACGCTTCTGGCTCTACTGGATTGGTCAAAAGTGCGATGTGTCAAGTGCAACCAGTCAACACTTCTGTGGCAGTAATGCCAGCCAATAAGCACTCAGTACCAGTAGCTAATCAGCACTTAGTAGCAGTAATGTCAATCAACACTCAGTAGCAGTAATGCCAATCAGTTAGCACTCAGTAGCATTAGCACTAACCAATCAGCACTCAACATCATTCATGCTAACCAGTCAGCGCTCAGTAACAGAAATGCTAACCAATCAGCAAGCAGCAGTAGTAATCAATTAGCATTCAGTGGATATAATGCTAACCAATCAATGCTCAACAGCAGTAATGCTAACCAAACAACACTCAGCAGCAGTGATGCTAACCAATCAGCAATCAGTAGCAATAACCAATAAGCAATCAGTAGCAGTAATGCTAACCAACCAGCACTTAGTAGCAGTAATGCTGAACAAACAGCACTCAGTAGCAGTAATGCCAACCAATCAGCACTCAGTAGTAGTAATGCTAACCAATCAGCACTCAGTAGCAGTAATGCCATCCAATCAGCACTCAGGAGCAGTAACCAATCACCACTCAGGAGCTGTAACCAATCAGCACTAGGAGCAGTAATGCCATCCAATCAGCACTCAGGAGCAGCAATGCCATCCATTCAGCACTCAGAAGCAGTAACCAATCAGCACTCAGGAACAGTAACCAATCAGTAATTAGTAGTAGTAATGTCAACGAATCAGCACTCAATAGCAGTAATGCTAACCACTCACATCTGCAGAAGTGGTTAGAAGTAAGTTTCATTTGTAGTGTTTAGCTTTTAGCTTCATTCACCTCCATTTATTGCTGACTCCCTCGTCGGTAGTGCGCAGACATGTCTTTGAGAACTGGAAGAATAGAAGGAGGCCAGACTCCCCTTAAACTGGAGAGTTCGAATTTGTGTTAAGTTGGAATTTCCCAATAGGAACTCCTACTCGGATAATCGGGAGAGAGGCACACCAATCCTAGCCTCAAAATCCAAGATGGCTGACTGCATCACCACGGCGGTCACCAGATCTTCCAGTCCGGCCTTGGTCATTCTAGAAGGCGACATAAACTGCAGATATCTACTGTGCCTGTGGCTTATAACACATGTTTCCAAGATCATATGTTCCAAAGGTTCCATGGTCTTTGGGTTCAGATGTTTCCCAGTGTCCTTTGTTTGTAATGTTCAGAAGATTCTGTGTTTGAAGGGTTCTGTGTTTCCAGGGTCATATTCTCCAAGGGTTCTGTGGTCCCTGAGTTCCACATTCCCAGGGTCATAGGTTCCTAGGGTTATGTCTTCCTATAATCCTGTGTTTCCAAGGTTCAATGTTCCCAGGGCTCTATAAAGCCAAAGTCTTGGTAGAACACAGGGAACATAGAGCCCCGGAAGCAAAGGGCATTTATGAAGGAAATCGTGGTTAAAGTCTTTATGTCTGGACATGTTTTATTCATGTCAATACAACGTTTCACTTTTTTCACTTTTAACCAACAAGGCTCCTCTCTCGCCCATCTAATGATTCATGCAGACGGTTTCTCATCCTGCGCGGTAATGACAGCAGACAATGCGGGCCCGCGTCTACGGAGTGCTAATCACTTTACGGCACTAGCAGTAAATAAAAGCATACCAGAGTGTTGGTTTAGGCAGTAATTGGTATATCCATAAGTGTCTCTATCAGCTAGCGTACTGTGAAATAGTCACAGTGAGCAGCTAATGAGGTGACTGAAGAGCAAAGACCTAATGAGGGTTTACGTAACAGTGTGGAACAACAACAGACAGCAGACATTTCCATTCCATGGATGGTTTGCGCACATGCCGAACGTGAAACCAGCCACGAAAGTTTGTGAAATGATATTTGAGACTCAATCACCTTTCCCTGATCCACTGAACACCCGGATACCTGGATCCTACCGTGCACCTGCAGCCAACATCAATCATAATGAAAGGCTGGAAACAGGATAGCTTACAGCCTTCAGCCCTCGGGATTTCACTGCACGTACCTAACAGTGTGTAATCCCGCCACAAGCACCAATAACAGCTGTGATTGGATTTGGCATGTACTGGACAAGTTTCTGGATGTAGGCCACGTCAGTGTTCAGACACTCTTACATCAAAGAATTGTGCAGTTGGTTCCAGATTTGGTGGATGCCTTCCCTGGCACAATTCCAAGGAGAATTCCCTGTAGACTGGGATTTTAGCCACTGCTGGTAGACCCGTATGACCGTACGCTTCCATGCGCCTGCAGATTCAGCTACTTCCTTCACACTCACAGCCAATCATCAACATCTGCTTTGGAGCCATTTCCCACACGTGGAACGAGACATTCACTGCACTGTACCACCTCTTCCCAATCTATGGATCCCGTCACTCACACCCCGCAGGGATTTATAGCCCCGTCATCCTCGCGCAGCGCCATCTGCAGGAGCCTGGAGTTACTACCACCTTACTCAGCAGCGGACTGATATGGCTGATGTTTCAGACTAATTTATTTAGGTAGGTGCCTGAAACTTGGCCCCCAAAAATGGCTGAAAGTGGCCCTTCTGGTTTAAGATCTAAGGGCCGAAACTCTGGGCAAATAAGCAAAAAATCTGGGTTAAAAATTCTACAATTAATAATCAGAATTGAATATTAAACATCTAATTTAAATGATCCTGAAAATGAGAAACAGACATTAAAACATTTTCACTCCATTACGTGCATACTTAGTCAAATTCCTTAAGGGAGCAGTATGTAGAATGATGCAATCAATATGCAAGATTGTCAGATTAAAACGCTAAAAAAAGGTTTAAAATATTCAGCAGAATGAGACCGAATGTAGAAATAACAGTAGTGATGGTGCATCAAGGCTGTCTATGTATGGTGTTGCAGAGATATCTACTCTAAGTTAGCACGCTAGCCAGCTAGCCCCAGCCCATCCTGTCTCATAATACCATTTTGTTCCTGAGTAGGCGATAGTGAGTCACTGTAGGGTGGAGTCATATAAGTGGATAAAGAAGACGCTCAAACTCTAAACCTACTCTCGTCAATAAAACGTTACACTAATCAACAAAATTAATAGTTGCAAAAATAGCTGCACCTAGAAGGAATCAACCCACAGGAGCGAAACTTGGTGGGGAGGTTTGACATCATGAGACATGCTAATGATTCAAGTTTCACACTCGGCCACACATGTAACGTAAGCAAGGACCGGCCTTATGGCTGTACCTGACCGACCCAACAGCCACGATTACAGACATTCAGCAAGCAGTGATGTCCTCCATGAGTCATCCTGTTAGTTCCAGCACCCTTGGCAGACGGCTGCACCATGCAGGACTACATGTACACAGACCGTTATGACGACTGTCCTTAACACCATGTCAACATCACCAAAGACTGCAATGGTGTCGTGCCAGACTGTCATGGAGTGACTCAGAATGCCAGCAGGTCATCTTCAGTGACGAATCCCGCTTTTGTCTTTGTGGAGACAACCAATGAATCCGCGTGTGGAGGCACCGTGGTCAGCGCCGAGACAAACGGTTTGTTGTCACGTGTCACACGTCCAGAAGGCCTAGTGTCACTCCACCTCCACCCCTACCGCACCATCTGCAGGAACTGTGTGAGGATATTCAAGCTGCATGGGATGGATTATCACAGGACACCATTAGGAACCTCTACAACTCCATGCCAAGACGTCTGGCATGTTGCCTGACGCCATACTGAGAGACACTACTTCTGTATGTGTAGCTCAATAAATCATATTGATCATATCAGTCTAAACTGATTACCATTTATTGTTCCTGGTAACCTTTATCTTCCTTCCCAACAGCACTGCAATCCCACACGTCCTTCTGGGGGAAGCTATTACTTTGGTGATGAGTGTAGAAAACGTGACGTCAACAGCAGCAGGACAAGAGTTAACCCTGGCACTGTTTATGTATCATCACTGGCAGATATGCACATGAAAAATATCATACCACAATTCCCAAATCAGCACCCCTAGTAATCACCATCATAGGGAATCTAAGCAGTGAGATAAGGAAAGCCCAAAAGGCCAACTCACCCTCTCCGCAGACTGCGCCGTGCCGAAGAAGATGGGTATAAAAGCTAACCAAATGATGCAGGTAGTGTACATAGTAAATCCAATGGGCTTGGCCTCATTGAAGGTCTCTGGCACGCCTCGGGTTTTGATGGCGTAAACAGTGCATGTGACCATCAAGAGGATGCTGTAGCCCAGCGAGCAGATGAGCGAAAGGTCCGAGATGTCGCACTTGAGCACGCCGCGGGCCTTATCTGGGTCAGAGGTGCGCTGCTCACCATAGTCCACCACTGTGTGCGGTGGGTCCACGGCGAACCACATGAACACACCCAGCAGCTGGACAGAAATCAGGCTGAAGGTGATGGCCAGCTGCGAGGCGGGGCTGATGAACCGCGGTGCTGCCACTGACTTCTTGCCCTGCTCAAAGATGCGGTGGATGCGGTTGGTCTTGGTGAGCAGCGCAGCATAGCTGAAGCACATGCCTAGGCCCAGGAAGACACGGCGGAAGGAGCAGATGGCCAGGCTGGGGGTGGCGATCATCAGGAAGGTGATGGCATAACAGAGGAAGATGCCCGTCAGCAGCACATAGCTCATCTCCCGGCCAGACGCCCGCACGATAGGAGTGTCGTTGTAGCGCACAAAGGTGACCACCACGAAGCTAGTAGCCAGGATGCCGAGCACGGAGACGAAGACCGGCACAGCGGCCCAGGGAGAGTGCCACTCCAGCTTGATGATGGGGATGGGCTGGCAACCAGTGCGGTTGCGGTCAGGGCGCTGCTCGTAGGGACACAATTCGCAGCTAAACTCACTGGCCTGGTAGTGGTAGCCCTCGCAGCGCTCACAGTGCCAGCAGCACGGCACGCCTTTTACGATCTTCTTCCTCTCGCCCGTCTGGCATGGCACGCTGCATACGGACACAGGTAGAGTGGCGTCACCTGTACGCCAACGCATGCTGTCCACCTGTGCACAAACACAGTTAGGCTTAAGATTACATGGTTAGCATATAGACAAGGTCATTGAGAATGGTTAGGTGTGAAACGCTCCATTCTAGAGTCAGAATTCCCAGTGGTGGTGAATGGAACCAGACGCCCCCCTCTAAAAGCTCCCTCACAGAAAGTTACTACATGAGATGGTTATGAATATGCTGCCTGATGACTAAACCCACTCTCGATCACTCCGTTTACACCTCACACCAAACCCGCTCTCAATCACTCTGTTAACACCTCACACCAAACCCGCTCTCAATCACTCCGTTAACACCTCACACCAAACCCACTCGCAATCACTCCGTTTACACCTCACACCAAACCCGCTCTCAATCACTCCGTTAACACCTCACACCAAACCCACTCGCAATCGCTCCGTTTACACCTCATACCAAACCCGCTCTCAGTCACTGTTCACACCTCACACCAAACCCGCTCTCAGTCTCTCTGTTCACACCTCACACCAAACCCGCTCTCAGTCACTCTGTTTACACCTCAAACACTCAATTATATGAATTATGAATTATGAGATCTATATAAAAACTGGTTGAATTCCTCTACAAGCTATATTTTACTTTGACTAGCACATGCAATTAAGAAGTGAAAGCTATTATTAAGGATAATCAGGTTTTTCTGGAATGATGAAGGAAACATATGAATTATTAATACTATGCTGGCAAATAACGCTGTGTGAGAATAGATGTGTATTAATTAGTGCCGGAGAAAAGAAACACTTTCAGATGAAAAATCTACATTTACATTTACATTTATGGCATTTAGCAGACACTCTTATCCAGAGTGACTTACAACTGTGCTTAGTGTTACGTCGGATAATGTTTCCCAGCTAGTATGAGAAGGCTGGGGTCTAAAACTCGCCCCTAATCTCCCAATTTACACTAAACCATAAACCCCACATTTGCACTAACCCCTACATTTACATTAAACCCCTAATCCCTATATTTACACTAAAGCCCTAACCCCTATATTTACACTAAGCCTTAACCCCTACATTTACACTAAACCCTAACCCCTACATTTATACTAAACCCTAACCCCTACATTTACACTAAACCCTAAATCTACATTTACACTAAACCCTAAATCTACATTTACACTAAAGCCTAACCCCTACATTTACACTAAACCCTAACCCCCTATATTCACACTAAACTTCTAACCCCTATATTTACACTAAACCGTAACCCCTACAGTTACACTAAACCCTAAGCCCCTATTTTCACACTAAATCCTAACCCCTACGTTTATACTGAACCATAACTAAAGCCTAACCCTTTTGTATTGTAGCATCCCCCCCAACAGGTGAGTTAGTGATCTGCAGATTTCCAGAAGAGACACCGTTGCATTATGTTCCCAGTGTGAGTCTGGTTTTCCTAGCTGTATAAAGCACAGCTCGCTGGATCAGTGGCTCTGAGCTGAAGCGAACGCTGCTGAAAGAGTTTTTGGCCCCGAAAATCGTCCTCATTTTGAAATCCATTAGTTGTGTTTTGCAGCTGGGCATAAAGCATCACACTCCTATTAGCCTCGTCATCTTTCATCCTCTCAGCTAATGAAAGCCTGCACGTATTCCCATCGGATCGTGGCGCAAGCCGGCTCTCGCAGAACTACAAGCACGAGGCGTTTACACACCAATTGGATATCGAACAAATTGCTAACAGCACTTGAGCGGGAGCGCAGCGCAGAACAGCTGCTACAAAACAAATCAAATCCGGAATAATTTCACCAGCACGGAGCCGTGTGTGCAGATGTGGGTCTCCTCACTCACGTTCAGGTGCAGCTTGTTCGTCCAGGAGCCAATCACTTTGTACTCCGCTGTAGACCTGTTGGTTATCTGATACTGGAAGATATCGTAGCGTCCCGGTGCGTCTCCGTTCTGGTTGAAGGAAACCGGAGTCCCAGCACTTCCTGCAAAACAACATATCAGAATCATCAGATCAAACTGCAACATTAAATCAGTCACTGTGGCCGGGATAGACCATGACATCACTTGCTGCCAGCATCCTGTGGGCAGCATACTATGGGCAGCGTCCTGTGGGCAGCTTCTTGTGGGCGGCGTCCTGCGGGCAGCACCCTGTGGGCAGTGTCCTGTGACCACTGATGAAGGACTAGAGGATGGCCAACACTGCACTGTGCAGCAGCAGATGAGCTATCGTCTCTGACTGTACATCTACAAGGTGGACCAGCAAGGTAGGAGTGTCTAATAGAGTGGACAGTGAGTGGACACAGTGTTTAAACACTCCAGCAGCACTGCTGTGTCTGATCCACTCACACCAGCACAACACACGCTAACACACCAACACCACGTCAGTGTCACTGCAGTGCTGAGAATGATCCACCACCCACATAATACCTGCTCTCTGGTGGTCCTGTGGGGGTCCTGACCATTGAAGAACAGGGTAGTAAAGTATACAGAGAAACAGATGGACTACAGTCTGGAACTGTAGAACTACAGAGTGCTCCTATATGGTCAGTGGAGCTGATACAGTGGACAGTGAGTGTAGATACAGGGAGATGTGACAACATATACACTTCCAAAGACACGCTGGTTCAAGACACCACAGCATAAATACCTTGTTTGAGAGCTGAGAGATTACGTATCTGGATGTGGGCAGCCCTTAGTCCATAAGCAGAAGTCAGCGGACAGAGCATGAAAACAACATGGTATGACACGTTCTTCAAGTGCAGACTGTACTTCCTGCTTTGAGAACGTATATCTCACCATCCAGAACTGTGCTCAGCCCAGAGGGATCGTCATAGACAGCGATTACACGCTGGACGACTCATACGTGTTTCCTCTGTCTGTTATGAAGGTGGACCATTATAAAGCAGCACTTTAAGGCTCTTAGCTGTCTTTAGTGGTTCCCACATTACGGATTTCCTGCACGGATTAAGCGCCGAGTGTTTTGAATGTTTCATATTTGAGCTCATTAGAAGAAGGACGCCTCCTGTTGAATGGGCTCATCCATGAGCACATCACTGGTGGGATATGATTGTTACTGAGTTCAGCTCAGTGGAGTTCATCGTGCAGCGCCACGCCATGTCTTGTTGCCTAACCTTATGTTCACACTAGCAGGCGACAAGTCGCTTACGTCACCCCAAATGTGTCTCTTGTGGGCGCATTTGAGGTTTCTCTCATTGTCGTGCGTGGGCATGTACAAGGTCCAGCAAAGCCAGCTGGTTCTGAAAGCTGGTGAAGTGATTGGTATGGAAACCTAACTGCTTGCATTCGTGGCTAGCTTTATTGGCTGGTTAGCATGCTGGCTAACCTAGCTAGCTATTGAGTGACCTAACTCCCCAGAGACCCCAACAACATCCTCTACTTTCTTCCGCACTTCATTTCTCTACAGATGTATATGTACAAAGACGCATCATATAAACTGGGGAAAGAGGAAACGGCGGTTAGGAGCTTCTCCTCCATGTTCACCACCACACTGCTGAGAACTGGAACCAAACGCTGGTAGGAACTAAAAGCTCAGAGAGCAGAAGCTGGGGACCTCGGACCCTCGTGTCTACGATTGGTCTGACGAATTTGATGGAGCCAATCGCTTACAATGTTGCTTCACCGCTTCATCATTCATTTGCATACAGCTGATTTGTCTTTCGCCACTTGTTGCTAAATCTTGGCTACAAATCCTGTATTCCCATAGGGAATGACTGTTCACTTACTGCTCTGTTGCGTGCTGGTGTGAACACAGGGTCAGTTGGATACAAAACTGCAAGATTCCAGGGTCCATATCTCTGGATTTCCTGAAGGCTTGCAATGTGATCTCTTTGGAAAAGGCACACCCTGCTCTACTGACTTGCGGAGTTGGATTTTATCCCGGAATTTTTAAGTTGGATTAAGCTTGTTGTGAAGCGTTCCCTTCCCCCATGGTTCTGTTCATGACGCTGTGAACGTCCACCATCATCAGTGTCGGAAGATCTAGAGTCATGTGACCCCTAGTGTGAGCTATCGGAAGAAGGATCATTTCCACACACGCTTGGTTTTCCTCTCCTGCTCATTTAAATCAGACCATTTTCACAGCGTACGTTTGTGCAGGGAATGTTTGAGAGGGGAAAAGGGAGAACAGAACCTCATTTGCTGAGTACACCAGAGCCGCCGACAGTGCTCAGCTGTTTTCCTCTCTACCTGCTCGGTGGGGGGTGTGGGGGAGGCGGGGAGTGGGGGATCCAGGTGCTGCAGAGATAAATAATGCACGCAGCTGCCGTCTCTTACGGGGGAGAACTGCTGCTCTACTACACAGAGAGAGGGAAGGTAATCCACCCGATGCTCTCTCTCCCCAAAAGAAGATATGAGTTACTGTCAACTCCCTCCCACTATCTATCTCGCCCTGCCAGTCGTGCCGAACGCCGTACCCTCCTCTTAGGCACACAAGGCTTTCTGATGGGTGATCGCTGTGGGGAACAGAACGGCCGGAGCGGGCTGTAATTATATTCCCATCTTACAGGCCTGTGAGTTACTGAGTGATTCCTGCAGATGGAGAGGCGGTGAGGTCATTCCTCTGGTCAGTAGAACCCAGGAGCATGGCTAACTGGAGCTAATGGGCAGCTTTACGAACAACAGACAACAACACACAGACAGAATGAAGATATTATGGAGTCTAGAACCGGCACATGTTCTCCATAATGAGTTCAGCATTAAAGTACCCACTAATTCCCCCACTTAATATCCCACTTACCTAATACTCCTCCACACTAATACCCCAACACTAATACCCTCCCCACACTACTACTCCCCCAACACTAATACCCTCCCCACACTAATACTCCCCCAACACTAATACCCTCCCCACACTAATACTACCCCAACACTAATACCCTCCCCACACTAATACCCCCAAGACTAATACCCTCCCCACACTACTACTCCCCCAACACTAATAACCTCCCCACACTAATACTACCCCAACATTAATACCCTTCCCACACTAATACCCCCAACACTAATACCCTCCCCACACTAATACTCCCCCAACACTAATACCCTCCCCACACTAATACAACCCCCAACACTAATACCCTTCCTACACTAATACCCCAACACCAATATCCCCACACTTATACCCACCCTACACTAATACTCCCCCAACACTAATACCATCCCCACACTAATACTCCCCAAACACTAATACCCTCCCTACACTAATACTCCCCAAACAC
>CM067474.1:33848339-33874733 GCA_034552555.1 Semaprochilodus insignis
CCACACTAATACTCCCCCAACACTAATGCCCCCATACTAATACTCCCACAGTAGTACTCCTCCCACACTAATACCCCTACACTAAATCTCCCCCCACAGTAATACTCCTCCCACACTAATACTACCCCAACACTAATACCCTCCCCACACTAATAGTTCCCCAACACTAATAGTCCCACAGTTGTACTCCTCCCACACTAATACCCCCACACACTAATACTCCCCCACACTAATACTATTCTACACAAAAATACCCCAACACACTAAAACTCCCCCACACTAATACTCCCACAGTAATACTCCTCCCCACACTGATACCCTCCCCACACTAATACTCCCACACTAATACTCTGCCCACAATAATATCCCCACACTAATACCCTATTGCTGGTGTTTACTGCAGGGCTGTCTGAGGGGTCAAAGGTCATTCAGTTGTGGTTTTCAGCCTTTTCATTTACACACAAACATTCTCTGGATCCTCTGAATCTGTGTTTCATCGTTGTACTGTTTTGTTTAAACACGGGTAATAGTAGATTTATCAGTTCCTGCTCCTCCTCTGTTTCACACACATGGTCCCGGCTTCTTTGCAACAGGGTTTGTATATACTGTGTATATATTGTGTTCTAAGCTGCAGAAAGTGATTATCTGAGCCTTGTCAGACGCTAATGTAGAGATGTCCTTGGCCATATCTGACTTTGAGTCGTGTTTCTTAGTGTCATTTAATATCCCTCTGTATGAGACTAACAAATAACTAGAATGAGTTTATTCCAAAAAGGGATTTAAACTAAGGGGAGCAGCTAAAGAGAGCCGGCTGGTGTCGATTTAATCAATATTCTGATCATTATGGCTGTTTTAGTAAGAATAGATGCTGTACTACCACAGAAACGCCTCTGACAAACTAAAAGGACCCAGATTTTCCTTCCTGATCAAGTGAGGGCAGGCTCTTATTTTTTTCCCAGCATGCCACATCCCTTTTCACACAACTCGCCAACATGAAATTCAAATTGGGCCTCCATATCTGATCTACACCAAAATGAATCTCAGCAGGGCATTGGAAAACCTGCCTCCCCGTCAAATTGGCGTTAATACAGCCCTGAAACTTGTTGACAGAGGGTGCGACGCAGACTTTGCCAAAGTGTTCGGCTAAAAGCTGCTCAGGTTGAGGTAGGAGAGCATATAGGAACTGCAGATGAAGCAAAACTGGACTCATTCACATGCAGAAAACATCATACTGTATGCTGGAGTAGGCTCGACCCTGACTTCGGCCTGGGCTTCCGAGGCTGGAGCCCTAAATAGTCGCCACACCTTTAAAGGTGCAGCAACATGCTGGACTGCCTAAGAGCAAGACTCAGCACAGAAAGAGCGTCTCAAAGATCCAGTCAATACATACGAAGAGGAAGAAGGTGGACATGGTACATAAGCAAACCGGACGAGTCCCCTGTGACGGAACCGAACCTAACAGTACCTCCACGAGCACCAATAACAGCTGTGATTGGATTGGGTATGTACCAGACAAGTTTCTGGATGTAGACCACATCAATGTTCAGATACTCTGACAGAATGAAAAGAATTGCGCAGTTGGGCCAGATTTGGTGGATGCTTTCCCTGGCACAGGAGAATTCCCTATAGACTGGGATTTTATCCACTGCTGGTAGACCCGTATGACCATACCCTTCCATACATCTGCAGATTCAGCTACTTCCTTCACACTATGGTCTTTGACACGTCCAAATGCAGTCACTTCTTTTAGCCAATCATTAGTCACTCCTTTAAACCAATCTGCTTTGGAGCCATTTTCCACATGGAACAAGACATTCCCTGCCCGGCACCACCTCTTCCCACTCTATGGATCCGATCACTGACACCCCGCAGGGATTTATAGCCCTATATATATGATTTATCATATATATAGCCTGAAGTTGCTACCACCTTAATCACAAAAGGTGACTGTGTTTTGTCTGGTGAGCTTATGAAGAGCATATGAACTGTTCAAATGACCAAGTAGATAAATCCTTATCACCCTGAGAGCCAGTAAGGAAATGCTTTAGATGAGCCACCTTGAGAGAGCTGCTATTCTAGCCCTCACGAAGCTAACCAGATGAAGCTGAAGTTGGCTACTAATCTAAACTTTACGTTCCACCTTAAATGCTGCTGTAGAGGTGATATTTGTCCATTACAGCGAAAACCAGACACTGTTGGCCATTCTCAATAAACAAATCATTATGAACTCAAGTGATCATGGGATATAACTTTAGAACCATTTAGAACCATTTGTCATTGTGCTTACACACAGAGGAAGTGGTCTTCCACATTTGACCCATCCATGCAGTGAAATACCCACATACACATACTAGGTGGCAGTGATCACACTTGCGTGGAGCATTGGGCAACCCTATCTACGGCTAGGTGGCTTGCTAAAATGTACTACAGTTGTGTCCTGTCGGTCTAGGGAATCGAAGCAGTGGTCTTACGGTCACAAGGCTGGTTCCCTGACCTCCAGGCCGTGACGGCCTCAATCCTTCAACACAAAAGCGACCCAGGAGTTCAATGCTCACTCCAGCTAAATGCCAAGTTCCTGGAAACTTCTTCTATAGCACAATTACATGAAAAGCCTCTCTGAGGACGTGAAACGTGACAGTGTGTCACCAAACTGGGAGAAGAGCAGTACTGTAGCCCTATCCTGATGCTCATCTCTCTTGATGCTCATCTCTCTTGATGCTCATCTCTGGAAGCTGCCTCAGCACATGAACTGATCATCAGGAACTTCATGAACTGGGTCTCCATGGCTGAGCAGCTGTACACAAGCCTAAGATCACTATGGTCAATGCTGAGCGTCGGTTGGAGGGGTGTAAAGCTCCACCACTGGACTCTGGAGCAGTGGAACCGTGTTCTCTGGAGTGATGCTTCACTCTCTGGCAGTCTGATGGAGGAATCTGGGTTTAGTGGATGAATCCAGGGGAACGATCCCTACCAGAATGCAGAGTGCCGACAGTTTGGTGGAGGGGAGATAATGGTCTGGGTGGGATCAGGGTCTGGGCTTGGACCCTTAGTTCCATTGAAGGGTGGTGTTAATGCTGCAGCACACAAAGACATTCTACACAGTTCTATGCCTCCAGCTTTGTGCAGCAGTTTGAGGAAAAACCCTTTCCTGTTCCAGCAGGACTGTGTCCCTGCGCCCAAAGCCAGATCCATGAAGACATGGACTGAGGAGTTTGGGGTGGGGGAACTCAAGAGGCCTGCATGGAGCCCTGACCCCCACAGAGCACCTTTGGGATGAACTGGAATATCAGTTGCGAGCCAGACCTTCTCACCAAGTTATCACCCACAGGCACACCCCGAAATCTTGTGGAAAGTCTTCCCAGAGGAGTTATAGCCACAAATAGGGGGGCAACTCCATATTCATGACCATGGTCTCGGAATAGGATGTCCATATGGGTGTGATAGACTTTAGGAACGGCAAAATTCCGATTTACAAAATATCCATGAGACGATACCCCCAAAACAACCCTACAATGAACTCAGCCTTGGATATTTGCGTGCCCAGACGGCGCCCCTGCTGAGGAGAAATCAAAACATCCCAAATATAATCCACTCAAATGGGTACAATGGGAATATCATGTTTATCAGGGGTGATTACTCCATATACCGAAATTTAACTGATTGGTTTACAGGACCTCTGATAAAAACCTTCCACATGCATGAGCTGAGTATCAAACATCACGACGGAGAGTGCACAATGTCCAAATGGGAACCTTATCTTCCATAAGCAGCACTTGGGCACAGCCACAGGGAACCTTGCGAGCCGCGTGTAGCGTTTGTGGCTCGAGCGAGAGAACGGATACTCTGGTAAACTGATATCCCCACTCAAAGGCAGGAAAGCAAGCCAACAGACATAAAACACCCTGGCTCCTGCCAACAGCTCCCTCCCCTGGGTTCCCAAATACCACTTCGCATGGCTCCAATTTGCAACAAACTACAAAAGTCTCAAGTCTGCCGTTTGGCATTTTTTGACAGACGGATGAGGAAAAAAACGTACACCCCAATAAATAAAACATGGTGCTTTAACCGGGTGGCAAACGCACAGAGCAGCACATCAGCACCATTAGCCCGGGTGCAAACGAAAGCATTCTGAAAACGATACCATATGAACCATATGAACAGCAATCTTGTGAAGGTACCATTCGGAGGGAGCATGCCGGCGTTCTCTAGATCAGTTCTAAAGAATGATCATTAGCACACGCTAAATTAATTAGCGTTCCAGAGCTGCACAAAAGCTGGAAACCCTGGAGCATCACGGATTCCAGTTTAAAGTCTGCTCCAGGCTTGTGCTAAAAGTCTGCCCCTGGGTCCAGAGTCTGCGCTTGGAAGCTCAGAGTCTTGGTCTCCGTGAGTTGTGTGTTTATTTGTATGTGATTCCGACCCTCGTTTACAGCTGAGTCTCCAGCTGCTTGTTATCTGCGTTTCCCTGACTCGCGGTTTAAGAAGCCGGACGCGGGCGCTTCTTTACCGCATCGCCGCCTTCATTATGGCAGCTGAGTTTCTCTCGCAGCTGTAATTCGCATCCCTGGAATGAATGGACCCCTCGATCCGTGGGTCACGTTCTCTGTTGTGTGCCCTCCTCCCTCCCCCTCCCACTCCCGTCTCCCGTCTCCCAAAAAAGATCCTTTTGATTTGTCCTCCTTTGCTCTCCTGAAGAAGGGGAGACAAATAAGAGTGAGAGGGCATCCTGCAGGATATAATGAGATGGATAAGGCAAGAGCTTGTAATCATATGTCAAACAGCCAGTCGTCATCCTGTAACACTTCTTCTGTTCTTTTATTTAAAGCGGCATCAAGTCAGCAAACGCTCCGAGCTTCTCCACAACATGAAAACAAAGAGAGGAGAGAGGAGGATAAAGCATTTACTGCTGGGATGTTACTGTAGTTCATATATACAGTGTTCCAGACTGGAATTCCATACCACTTTAGAATAAGACTCCCCTTAGAACAGGTTTATAAATGGTTTAAAATGAGTTTATAAATGGTCATTAATTAGATCCTGGTAGGTTGTATTCCAAATCGCCCACTACTATACTGCACACTGCTACAGTAGTATGTACTGTATACTCCATGCTGCCCCCTGTGTGTAGTATACAGTACAGTAACAAGTTCTGACCTACAGTGTAGTATACTAATACAGTCACATGACCAGTTACCTCACATAGCTCACCACCTTAAGCTCAATCCCAGCAAGACTGAGCTGCTGTTCATCCCCAGCACTACGGGTCCTCACCATGATCTTGCCATCTCTTTCGGGAACTCCTTGATCACCCCGACTGAGGATGCAAGAAGTCTTGGAGTGATTCTGGATGGCCAGTTATCGTTCTCGGCTCATATAGCGAACCTGACTCGGTCATGCAGATTCCTCCTCTTCAACATCCGGAGGATTCGACCCTTCCTCACCCAGGAGGCCACCCAGCTGCTGGTCCAGTCTCTGGTCATCTCAAGGCTAGACTACTGCAACTCGCTCCTGGCTGGTCTTCCTCTACGGGCCATCAGGCCCCTGCAACTGATCCAGAACGCAGCAGCTCGACTCATTTTCAATCTTCCAAAGTTCACCCATGTGACTCCACTGCTGCGCTCCCTTCACTGGCTTCCTGTAGCTGCCCGCATCAGATTTAAAACTCTGACGCTCGCCTACAAAGCCAAGAACGGACCAGCCCCTCCCTACCTTATGACAATGGTGAAGAGTCGATCTGTACCTCGAGCCCTTCGCGCTTCAAGTACAGCTAGACTCGAACCGCCATCCCTGAAGTCTCATGGAAGACAAGCGTCCAGACTCTTCTCTGTCCTGGCTCCCAGATGGTGGAATGAACTCCCACTGGGTGTTCGAACAGCAGAGTCTCTCGCGGTCTTCAAACGCAGACTAAAGACCCATCTCTTCATAATGCACTTAAGTGAGTAAGCACTAGTAGAGGTGTAAGTTGTGTATGTACTTGTGTTGTGTTGCACTTATATTGCACTTATAATGACTTTTTCTTTTCTTTTCTGTAGGTGTGAGCACTGGGCTGGGGTTGCCAGGTAGTGCTCTTTTTGCTCTATATATGTATGTATTGATCTATCTAGGTATCGGCACTGGCCCCCTGTTCGGGCAGTGTCTGAGCTCAGGGTGAGTTTTAGGCTCTGAACTTCCTGTACTAGCTGGAATATTATCCAACGGAACACTAAGCACGGTTGTAAGTCGCTCTGGATAAGAGCGTCTGCTAAATGCTGTAAATGTAAATGTAAATGTAAATGTAAATGAGCTGTTATTACTGTATCCACTGTTTAGAGCTAGCTGCTGCTAACGCTGCTCAGTTCACCTGAAATACGTTTAGCCTAGCTGTTAGATACCCTCAGCTATTTCACTCTAAAACTGATCCTCTAAAGTGAGTTCATCTTTTATTAATCTTCAGACCTGTATATTTTAACTTTCTGAGGCTCACTCTGATGAAAACAAACCCCACTACAATCACTACACCCACATTTATACCCCGAGTTGGCTGCGTTTTGCTCCCCAGTGTTACCCGCCACCATTTTCTCTGGCTGAAGCAGGCTGAGAGCTGGTGAGGCCGCGGTGCATGATGGGATACAGTACACCATGATGATAGCTCCCCCTATATACTAGAACATCTGACTGGAGTAGAACACCATCCGGGTATCTCCAGTACACCATGAAGATAGCTCCCCTTGTACACTAGAACATCTGACTGGAGTAGAACACCATCCGGGTATCTCCAGTACACCATGAAGATAGCTCCCGTTGTACACTAGAACGTCTGACTGGAGTAGAACACCATCTCCAGGTATCTACAGCCGGAGAATGTCGGAGCTACTGAAGTGAAGATTTCTAGCTCAGAATTTAAATATATGTGTTATAAAATGTCATACATTTGTATTGGAGACCACTATTTACAGACACCATATCTAATCACATCCTCACAGCAGCAATATAGAACATCTGGAATAATACACATATAAAACAACAGCTGTTTAATAGGTTGGAGACCAGTCAGCTTGCACCTGCTGCATTTGGTGAAAGTATATCGTCGCCTGTTTCATTAGCCTGTTATCACCTCACAGGTGACAGGTGCTGTCGTCTTTCTCAAGAAGGCTTTAGTCGCACTTCTTTCAGCATTCTAAGATTATAAAGGTCCCACACAAAGCCAAACCAAGAAGTGTCAGAGCACGTCACGTGATGCATCACGTTGTCAGAAATTGGCACCAGCCAATGAGATTTCATGCTTAGTTATGTTTAGGAGAACCGACAGGTGCAGACCAACAAAGTGCAGAAAAAAAACTGTAGTCTGGAAAAAAGCATGTTATGGAAGCAAAATGGACCAATACCTAAAAACTGACCAGTGCATGATAAAACAGTGTGTTTACCTGCTATGTCACATTAATAATCAGCTACAATGCATTAATAAGCAGTTACAACACATTAATAAGCAGTTTCAATACATTAATAACCAAGAAGTGTCAGAGGATGTCACATGTCACAACACATAAATAAGAAGTTACAACATATTAATAAGCAGTTACAGCACATTAATAACAAGAAGTGACAGAGCATGTCACAACATGTCACAACACATTAATAAGCAGTTACAACGCATTAATAAGTAGTTACAACACATTAATAAGGGTGAATGTGACCTGTTGTTAGTCAGTGAACCCACATTCATTTACACTGTTAAAGCTCAGACTGTGATGTTTACTCATCTTACTTTAGCTTCTCCTTCAGTCAGTTGTCAGCAAGGCACTGTGCAGGCCGGTGGTGGTTCCATACTGGTATGGGGTGTGTTCTCATGGAATGGGTTGGGTCCACTGGTCCGTCTAAACACATCATTGATCGGTGCCCACTATGTTTCACTGATTGGTGACCATTTGCAGCCCTTCATGGACTTCATGTACCCCCACAATGATGGGATATTCCAGCAGGATAATGCACTGTGCCATCGAGCCCAAGCTCTCCAGAATTGGTTTGAGGAGCATTCTAGAGTGTTCTGAAGAATGGTATGTCCTGCATGCTTGCTCAACATGAGCCCAATCGAGGTATTCCACTATCATACCTCGTTCAGACTCATTCATGTCTCTTTGCCATGAGCACGCTGGCCAGTGTTCCACAAGCAAAGAAAAGCAGCTCAGACTGTCACCAGCAAAACCAGCATATGCTGTGCTATGGATGCTAGTGTGGTGGTCAACCAGCATGACCATGATAGGCAAACAGTTAAATCAGCACCAGACCAGCATAAACCAGCTTAAATCAGCACCAGACCAGCTTAAACCAACTTAAACCAGCTTTATCACTTAAGGTGGGCTGGAAAGGTCGAACTGAAGCTGGTGAACATGAAGCTAATGCAGCTTCTTAACAAGAGGAACAGGATTACATCCAACTATCACATGCATCCAAATCAGCATGGACATAGTTCCATTTAGAGAATCCAGACTGCAGTGAGTCTCTCCTCAGCCCTCGGTACGTGAACTAAGAGGGATTTTGGTCATATCACAATAATCTCCAGCTGCTCAGCAGTGACTACATTTAGGATGGTTTAATCCCTTTCATCATCGGCTCAGAGGCCATCCTGGCTCAAATACAGCAGAGTCCAGGAGCTAAGCATCACTAGGTGCCAAGTCTCAAACTGAAACTGAAAGGCAGGGCTGCCAGTTTCACGGTTTTCCAGTTTGCAGGTTTTGAGCTGGGAATTTGGTGCAGCCAAGGAGCTAACAATATTAGTACAGGGATTGAAGATGATCAAATCTGTCATAAACAGTCATAAGGTCATGCAAAGTCATGCAATCAATCAATCAATCAATCAGTCAATCAATCAATCAATCAATCAATCTTAATCGATACTTGGAGATAAACTGAGGGTGTATTCATTTTAATGTAGCCGAACATTTACATCTTAAGGGATTAAAAACTTAAAGAACTTAAAATAGAGTTTAATCTGGAAACCTAATTAAGAGAAAGACTACAAAGATCTCATTGACAATAAACTCAAATAAGATAAATGGTAAAATTATTAAGGGGACACTTAAGAGATAACGGTAAGATGAACGGTTTGTTGTCGCGTCACACGTCCAGAAAGCCTGGTGTCACTCCACTTCCACACCATCTGCAGGAATTGTGTGAGAATATTCAAGCTGCATGGGATGGATTATGACAGGACGCCATTAGGAACCTCTACAGCTCCATGCCAAGGTGTCTGACATGTTGGGTTAGCAAACACGGCAGCCCAACGCCATACTGAGAGACACTACTTCTGTATGTGTAGCTCAATAAATCATATTGATCATATCAGTCTAAATTTATCATCATTTATTGTTCCTGGTAACCTTTATCTTGCAATTCCACACCTCCTTCTGGGTGCAGCTGTTCAGGTGATGGGTGTACGGTATGTACAGTGGAGCTGATGATACTGCATGTTTTGATGCATTATTACTATACTGTCCGGCTGAGCTGTAAATGTATGACAGCTCCATCCTGACATGTTCTGTAGAAATGACAGAAATTCTCCGCAGTGTTGGCTCCACATCTGAGGGCCGTCCGTTTTCATCCGTATTGGTGCGCCTCCACCTTCATTCACTGCCAGCGGTTTTGCCCCTCTCGAGAGGTTCACTGTAAGGATGGCGCTATCCCAGCGCGCTCTAACCAGGCCTTAGATGTGTTATTAATCTGTCAATAGCAGCCAGGCTCCTCTCAGAAAGACGCCACGGAGCGACAGCAGGCCGACCGCCATGGCGGCTCGTCAAAGAGAACGCAGCAGCAGAAGATTTCTGGCTTTGACAACTGGATCTCCAGATGCCAACTGAGCTATTAGTTCCTACACAGAGCAGAGAAAAGACACTGGCACTTGGAAAACTACCTTTCAATTATCCTCATCACCATCTGCTTGAATTATCCCCCAATATTTAAGCTCTGTTCCCACCAAACCGTCAATCAGACTTACTTCGGTTTTTAATGCATATGCATGCGTAATGAGTGCCTTTGAGTGGCTGGCATTGAGGCAGCCCTGGCAGTCGTCCTTTCCTCCTGGAACGCCTGGTCTTAGGAGAACATAGGGTCCAGAATACAGGCTGTGCTGCCACCGTGTCACTCCCAGATCTGACTCTGCCCCCTAGAAAACCTGTGAACACTGTGTTAACGCAAATGCGTTCACAGTCCTTGTTTCTCTCCCGACGCTGGTCTAAAAATGCATGTATGTGTGGAGTTGCTGGACTGGAAGTAATTGTGGCTGAGCTGTGATTAGCTCTCAGCGCTAAGCAATGTGACGCTCAGAGCTGAACGCCTGCCTTCACATCAGTCCTGGTTCTCTCCCAGATGTTCTCTATATGCACACGCGCACAGTCAGTCACATGCTATACAGGACATTACACACACAGCGATGTGTGATATCAGTATGTAGATTGATTACGAAGGGGTGTTACCTCACAGGACGGCTCGGGAATGCCCACACCTGTATAAGCTGTGAGGGGTTATCTTGTGAGTGTGGTTAAACACTGGCCAGTGTGCTCATGGCACAGAGACGGGATTTATCAGAGTCTGAAAGAGGCATCATAGTGGGATGCCTTGATGGCGCGGTGCATTATCCTACTGGAATATCCCATCATTGTGGGGGTACATGAAGTCCATGAAGGGCTGCAAATGGTCACCAAGAAGTGAAACGTAGTGGCACCGGTCACTAACATGTTTAGATGGACCAGTGGACCCAATCCATGCCATGAGAACACACCCCACACCAGTATGGCACCACCACCAGCCTGCACAGCGCCTTGTTGACAGTTGGGGTCCATGGCTTCATGGGGTCTGCACCACACACAAACTCTACCATCACCCCAAAACAACAGGTACCATGACTGATCGGACCATGCAACATGCTGCCAGCCCTCTAGGGTCCAAATCAGCAACCTCACGAACCCAGGTGAGGCGCTGTGTTTGGTGTGGTGGTGTTAACAGAGACACTCTGGTGGGTCTTCTGCTCCCATATCCCATAGAAGCTAAAGAACGCTGCACTGACCTGCGGGATATGCGTGTGGGGCTCCTGCATTGAATGTGGATGTGATTTCTGCCAAAGTCGCTTGTCTGTTCACACATACAGTTCTAGCCACACGCCGCCGGTCACCATCATTAAGCACCTGTGGGCAAACACTGCGCTGTCCACTGTGGGTGGTAATGCCTCCTATGAGGTATTCCTGGTACACACGTGACACTGTGGATCAAGGAATGTTAAATGCCCCCAAAACTTCGGAAATGGAATGGAAAAATATTAATGTTATGCATCACATGTTCAATGCTGCACCCCAAAAAAAGTCAAACAGTAGTTTGTGGCAAATGTGCATTCCATACCAACTGAAAAGTGACAGCATGCGATTCTGCATCAGCGCCCTTCCGCAGGTGCAAGTGCTCTGAGCTTATTAGAACCTATACTGTGGAAATGTCATATATCGAAGGCATGGATATTATCAATAATAGAGGTCTTAACAGATCCAAAGGGCATCCCTTAACTTCCCCCTGCAAATCAAGCCCCGAGTATGACCCCTGATGACCCCTGATGAAGCACTAGCTTTGAGCTAGGCCTGCAGTTCGGGCCATAAATGTCCAAAACATGGTAAAAAAAAAAAAAAAAAACTAGGAAGAAAAATTTCGGGTAGCACCTCTCTGAACTCAGTCTTCATCTTCATATCTAGAACCTGCACTGCAAAAAATGGTGCTTTGTCAAGTCTTAAATATAGTCAATATCATCCAAAGAATAGCTGCACAAATAGCTGCACCTAGAAGGAGTCAACCCACAGTGCGCACATGTGACGCAAGCAAGGACGGGTCTTATCTCTGTACCTGACTGACCCAACAGCCACGATTACAGACATCCAGTGAGCAGTGATGCCTCCATAAGTCATCCTGTAAGTGCCAGCACCATTGGCAGGCTGCACCACGCAGGACTACATGCACACAGACCGTTACGACGACTGTCCTTAACACCACGTCAACGTCACCAAAGACTGCAATGATGCCGTGCCAGACTGTCATGGAGTGACTCAGAATGGCAGCAGGTCATCTTCAGTGACGAGTCCCGCTTTTGTCTTGGTGGAGACGACCAACGAATCTGTGTTGGGAGGCACCGTGGTCAGCACGAAGATGAACGGTTTGTTGTCACACGTCACAAGTCCAGAAGGCCTGGTGTCACTCCACCTCCACCCCTACTGCACAATCTGCAGGAACAGTGTGAGAATATTCAAGCTGCATGGGATGGATTATCATAGGACACCATTAGGAACCTCTACAACTCCATGTCGAGATGTCTGGCATGTCGGAATACTGAAATACGTTTAGCCTAGCTGTTAGCTACCCTTGGCTATTTCACTCTAAAACTGATCCTCTAAAGTGAGTTCATCTTTTATTAATCTTCAGACCTGTATATTTTAACTTTCTGAGGCTCATGAAAACATACCCCACTACAATCACTACAACCACATTTACACTCAGAGTGGGCTGCGTTTTGCTCCCCAGTGTTACCCACCACCATTTTCTCTGTCTGAAGCAGGCTGAGAGCTGGTGAGGCCGTGGTGCATGATGGGATGCAGTGCACCACGAAGATAGCTCCCCCTGTATACTAGAACATCTGACTGGAGCAGAACACCATCCAGGGATCTCCAGCACACCATGAAGATAGCTCCCCCTGTACACTAGAACATCTGACTGGAGTAGAACACCATCTGGGCATCTCCAGTACACTACAGATCTTCAGTTTGGTCACATACTACATACTACTATTAGGCAGGTTTAGTATGTGGGTAGTATGTAGTACGCCACTTTGAATACAGCCCTACTTTGTAGAGAACCCGGTTATTAACACATTAACATTTTGAAGTATACAATCAGACCTGGTTCTGCGAAAATCAACAATCTGTTCAGTCATTTTCACCAAACTCCAAATAACAGAAATTTTCTCTCATATCCAAACAATAATATATAGTTATTTTAATTCTAATAGAGCTGTACAACTCTCTCCAGGTGTAAGATTGTTTTAATTATGTCATGTACTTTATTGGTCTTAGAAGGAAAGTTCGTCGTTTGGCTGCCTGACTATGTCCAATCTGGGAGCAGCAGAGCACCGTTATTATAAGAACAACAGCCTTGTTACCTGGTTTAAGGCATTTATGGCACAAAATGACCATGAAGAGTCACATATCCAGTTATTACCTCCATTATGATCATAGTTATGATATTAAATTCTTTGATTGAACTTTTAACAGTCTCGGATTACAGCCCAGGGTCGGGAGAGGCTTATGTTCTATTACTGTGCATGGAAATAGAACCTTAGATGCTTCAACCACCTTTAAAAAGCTGTATTTACACTACTACCATACTAGGTTTAGGATCATAGCGAATGCGCTTTCTACAGTGTTGTCCTGGAACATACTATCTAAGATAATTACGCTATGTTGCCAAAAGTATCCACTCGTCTGTCTTCACACGCATATAAACTTGAGTGACCCCCCCCCCATTCTTAATCCATGGGGTTTAATATGATGCCGGCCCACCCTTTACAGCTATAACAGCTTCAGCTCTTCTGGGAAGGCTTCCAAACTTCCCAACTGGAATTCCAAAAAAGGGAATTCCACCAAACTTTCAAAATTTCTGCAAAATTAAATCTAAATTTAAAATATAAAAGCTCCCTCACAGAAAGTTACTATATGAGATGGTTATGAATATGTTGCCTGATGTCTGAGACGCTGATGCATGAATACGCTGCCTGATGTCTATGATGTCTCTGAGAAGATTTAAGCCTAAAACTCCATTCATGGTGGAGGGATACATGCTGCAGGGCGGTGTGAGGTAAAATAGTCCCCCAAAGAAAACTTATTAATTCCAGGTTTTCCAGATTTTCCCATCGTCAACATTCCATATAACACTCAGAAGACATGTGTAGGGTCACTGGTGGTTCTACATAGTAAATAAAGTGTCTATATCTGTGTTCTAGACATGAAGAGCCCTAGTGCCCATCACCACCACCACCACTGTAAAGAACACATGCACCAGTTCACACTCAATCACTCTGTTTACACCTCCGATGCAGAAATTTTACAGAAATATGGAGAAATTACGCTCTGCATTCATGTCACAGATGAATGCGCAACAACGGACTCCGTGGCCACAGTAACAACTCCGGCTCACTCATTAGCTCCTTACTATCAGTCCCTGTTTATAACCGGAGCACTTTTATACAGTGGCTCAGTGTTTGCTGGCAGACTGGGGGGAGTGGCAGTGCAGCGGGGAGTGCTAATGAGTGTCCTGATGCAAGCTCATCGCCATGAGCCAGCACCAGCGGAGCTGTAGTCTCAGACAGGCAATAACACCAGCTTACCGCTCGCACCCTTAAACACAGCGCAGCTCTCAGAGGGCTGGCGAGCGCAGCAGTAAGGAATTAGCTGCAAATAAACTTATAAGGGTGATCCATACGCCACACCGTATACAAACAGGGAACAGAACTGAACCTGTACGTCAGACGCCCTGACGCCGCAGCGCGGTAACAAGGAGAACTCCCCATGTGAGCCCAACCACAGCAGCAAAGGCGCGTCAGTCCCACAGTTGAATGAATATTGTCCACCAGGCTGTCTCGCTGCCAGCAGAGGGACAATTATCCGCTTCCTTGACACAGCACCTTCGAACGACTCCCAACTACATATTCCTGAGCGAGCGCTCACGGGCCGCAGCTGCTTTACGGGCTCTTTGAAGGTGTAATGCAGAATACAGCAGGCTGCCTCCAGCACGGGGAGTGAGGAACACTGAGGCAGCACATTTCCAGGCTTACCTCAGTTGAACAGTAGCAGAAATCTGTTCTCACAAATGCAGTTTAGGTCCTGAAGCTCCTGCATTTGCCACGAGTCTACAGAATTACGTGTTTGTGCTTCATAACTCACAATGAAAACAGCCCTGTTCTGGGTGCAGTTAAGCAAAACACACATTCCCAATGGTGCTCAGGCAGCACCACATGGACACGCTGACATGCAACATTCTATACAGCTGCTGAACATTGTGATGACCATGTAAGCCATGATAAACCATTACACTATGCTACAAGCTTGTATTTCTTTCAGTGTGCAAACGGAGGAGATTCAGCACCACTGTTGCCCTTCCCTGGAATGGTCATCCAACCAAAACGAGCCCAAGACTAAGACTTCTGGAAGTCCACAAGGAATCCCAGGGCACCATCTAACGATCTGCAGGCCTTTCTTACACTAACTAATGTCCTGTGTTCATAATCAGGCAAACACTGAACAAAGACAGGAAAAGGAGTTTCCTCAGAGTGATGACACAGAAGAGCCTCTCAATTAAATTCATTTAAATGGGTAGAACTGTTCGTCTGAATAGACGAGCGACTGCTGCAGGTCAATGCAGCGTTGTTTGGCTTCCATGGGATATGGGAGCAGAAGACCCACCAGAGTACCTCTGTTAACACCACCACACAGGTCATAGCGCCTCATCTGGGCCCTAGAGGATGGGCAACATGTTGCGTGGACAGATGAACCATGGTACCAGTCGTTTGGGGCTGTTGGTAGGGTTCATGTGTATTGCAGACCCCATGAATCCATGGACCCCAGTTGTCAACAAGGCACATACTGGTGTGGGGTGTGTTATCATGGCATGGGTTGGGTCCACTGGTCCACCTAAACATGACATTGACTGGCACCACTACGTTTCACTGCTTGGTGACCATTTGCAGCCCTTCATGGACTTCATGTTCCCCTACAGTGATGGGATATTCCAGCAGGATAATGCACCGTGCCCAAGTTGAACAGAACTGGTTTGAGAAGCATTCTGGAGAGTTCTGACCTGCATATTCCCCCGATATGAGCCCAATCAAGTCATCCCATTATCATGCCTCGTTCAGACTGTGATAGTTCACATCTCCTTGCCATGAGCACGCTGGCCAGTGTTCAACCTCACTCACAAGATAACACCTCACAGCTTATACAGGTGCGGGCGTTCCCAGGCCGTACCCTGAGGTCACACCCCTTTATCATCAATCTACATACTGATATCATATGACTTCTGACATGTCAGTGTACAATCTATGAGCATCAAATAATTAAATATAAATATTATAACTATTATCTAATTATTAACAGTCATTAACATAATCATTAACATTCGTTAAGTGTCTGTTATTGGGTTCTTCCGGGAACTGAAAGCAGGTCTGTGCATTGCTCTTATTTCGGTGGGTGAAAGTTCTAGATTTCCCCATGCAAGGAGAAGAACTCCATGGCTCTGTTCACATTCCGTATAAGCTTTTCAGAGCAGATCAAACAGGTCCGAGTGAAAGCCTTCTGACTTCCTCACACAGGAACAGGCGTTACGACACGCTCGTTAAAGAGCCTTTGCACACCACAGCCACTTCCATTCTTCATTCTGCAGTAGAATCAAACATCCAGGCTTCACGGCTCCTCTGAATGCAAGACCTTGGAAATTATGACCGGGAGAGAGGTGGGAGGAAGGCACGCGGGCGCCGGCTACAGCGAGCTATTCAACGACAAGGAGAGCAGCTCAGTCTGTTCTCTCCGCTTTAACCAGCAAACTTTCCCTCGACTTTAACCAGCAGATGCGACATGAGCGAGTCCGGCACGTGGCCAGGACAGAGTTCAGTTTACACCCTCAACCCTACGTTCATCCACCGATCCTCCAATTCATCCGTAACAGCACAACCACGCTCAACGTACTGGCAATCATGTGACCATCGTTTCAACAGAACACTCGGCACTAGGCGTTACCTCAGGGGAATGCCCCCAGGTGTTATCTTGTGAGTGAGGTTGAACACTGGTCAGCATGGTCATGGCAAGGGCGACGTGAATTATCAGACTTCAAACTAGGCATGATAGTAGAATCCGTCGACTGGGGTCATGTTGTGTGAATGCGTAGGACATGCCATTCGTCAGAACTCTCCACATGTTGCCAGTCCTCTGTGGTCCAGTTAGCCACCTCATGAGCCCAGGTGAGGTGCTGTGTATTACTTGGTTTAGTTTGCGAAATGGAAACTGAAACTGGGGAGTGGTGACGCTCTGATAAACAGTAGGGGGCGCTCTTACAAACACACACATATTGTTTTTGTTTTATGTTTAGATCATTTGCATTTACATCTCCACCTGCCTTGCTGACTAACCTGCATTTGATTAAGCTATTTTGATTCTGTGTTTATGTCTGTGTTCATACTGATGGTTCCACAGTAATTGATTGACCTGGATTGAATAGTTCAGGATTTCTGAACCTGAGAGAAGATGCTGTAAGACGCATTTCCTGTGATTATACGTCCTTAGGAAGCTTCTGCAATACGACTCCGCTCCTCTGTAAAGCTAACTGACAAGGAAAAGGAGGTTTGAGTGGGAGCTGATGCTACATTCCTACAGTCACATCCACTTTCATGGCCAAACAATCATTGTCTAATATCATAAAACATTTCACACCTTTCTCTCTCTCTCACTCTCTCTGTATCTCTCTCTTTCTCTTTGTTTCTCTCTCTTTCTCTCTGTCTCTCTCTCTTTCTCTCTGTCTCTCTCTCTCTGTCTCTCTCTCTCTCTGTCTCTCTCACTCTTTCTCTTTCTCTCGCTCTCTCTCTCCCTCTTTCTCTGTCTGTCTCTCTCTCTCTCTCTGTCTGTCTGTCTGTCTGTCTGTCTCTCTCTGTGTCTGTCTCTCTCTCTCTCTCTCTCTCTCTCTCTCTCTCTCTCTGTGTCTCTCTCTCTGACTCCTCTGATTAGTTAGGGCTGTATCTCTGTGCAGGTGCAACTGTGACTCCGTGATATAACCAGTTTACTGCTAATTTGTTTGAGCGTAAGATTGTCCCTCTCAATTTCTCCCGGTTGCTATTTTTACGGCTAGAAATGAACACACCTGTGCTGACGTGCGGGGGGTGGGGCGGGGTATGATTTCGTGGCTGTGCTAAGTAAAATGATCTGACTACTGAGATATCCTGCTGGTGGCTAAATGGTGGTAACTTTGATTACACTTGATGGCCAAAAGTATGTGGACACCCCTTCCTTTTATTGAGTTCAGGTGTTTCAGTCACATCCGTTACTAACAGGCGTATAACATCAAGCACACGGTCATGCAGGACACACCCTGTAGGATTCCACCTTTACCACAGGCCAGGTCACGAAATCTCTGTCCTGTTAGAGCTGCCCTGGACAACCGTAAGTGCTGTTAATGCAAGCCGGAAGTGTATAGGTGCAACAACAGCTCAACCACCAAGTGGTAGACCACACAAACTCACACAGCAGAAGCATGTTCCAGACTGCCTCTGGAAGCAGCATCAGCACAAGAACTGATGATCAGGAGCTTCATGAACTGGGTCTCCATGGTTGAGCAGCTCCACACAAGCCTAAGATCACTATGCTCAGTGTTGAGTGTCGGCTAGAGTTGTGTAAAGCTCCACCACTGGACTCTGGAGCAGTGAAACCGGGTTCTCTGGAGTGATGGATCACACTTCACTATCAGGCAGTCTGATGGAGGAATCTGGGTTTGGTGGAGGAATCCAGGAAAACTGAAATGGCCTTGAGTAAGGCACCTAGCCCCCAACTTCTCCCCAGGTGCCGTGGATAGGGCTGCCCGCCGCTCCCAGCACATGTGCTGACTGCCCGCTAGTGTGTGGGTGTTTCACTGCACACATGGGTTAAATGTGGAGATTAAATTCCTCTGTGTGTAAACACAACTGGCAAAATGGTTCTAGTCTAATCTAAACTAAATAACCCAAACACTGAAGCTAACCCTAGCCCTGATATTTAACCCCAAACTTAACCCTAACCTTAACCCTAAGTCTAAACTTAACCCTAACCCTAAACCTAACCTTAATCCTAACTCTAAATTTAACCTTAATACTAAACCTAACCCCAACACTAAACCTAATTCTAATTCTAACATTAAACCAAATCCTAACCCCAACACTAAATCTAACCTTAGCCCTAACTCTAAACCTAATCCCAAAACTAACATTAAACCTAATCCCAACACTAAACCTAGCCTTAACCCTAACTCTAAACCTAACCCCAAAACTAAACCTAACCCTAACCCCAACACTAAACCAAACCTTAACTCTGACTATAAACCTAACACCAATACTAAACCAAACCTAAACCCTAACTCTAAACCTAACCCCAAAACTAACATTAAACTGAACCCCAACACTAAACCTAACCTTAACTCTAACTCTAAACCTAACCCCAAAACTAACATTAAACCTAACCCCAACACTAAACCTAGCCTTAACTATAACTCTAAACCTAACCCCAAAACTAAACCTAACCCTAAGCACCAACACTAAACCTAACCCTAAGCACCAACACTAAACCTAACACCAACACTAAACCAAACCTTAACCCTAACTCTAAACCTAACCCCAAAACTAACATTAAATCTAATCCCAACACTAAATCTAACGTTAACCCTAACTCTAAACCTAACCCCAAAACTAAACCTAACCCTAACCCAACACTAAACCAATCTTTAATTCTAAATCTAAACCTAACACCAAAACTAAACCTAACCCTAAGCACCAACACTAAACCAAACCTTA
Organism: Semaprochilodus insignis; assembly: GCA_034552555.1. Lineage (NCBI taxonomy): Eukaryota > Metazoa > Chordata > Actinopteri > Characiformes > Prochilodontidae > Semaprochilodus > Semaprochilodus insignis. The sequence goes on from CM067474.1 coordinate 33,867,922, forward strand.
ACTCTAACTCTAAACCTAACACCAACACTAAACCAAACCTTAACTCTAACTCTAAATCTAACTCCAACACTAAACCTAACCCTAAGCACCAACCCTAAACCTAACCCCAAAACTAAATCTAACCCCAACACTAAACCAAAACTTAATCTTAACTCTAAACTTAACCCCAACACTAAACCTAACCCTAACATTAAACCTAACCCTAACCCCATCCTAAACCTAACCTTAATCCTAACTCTAAACTTAACCCCAACACTAAACCTAACCCTAACCCTAAACCTAACACTAAACATAACCTTAATCCTAACTCTAAACTTAACCCTAACTCTAAACTTAACCCCAACACTAAACCTAACCCTAACACTAAACCTAACCCTAACCCCATCCTAAACCTAACCTTAATCCTAACTCTAAACTTAACCCCAACACTAAACCTAACCCTAACCCTAAACCTAACACTAAACCTAACCTTAATCCTAACTCTAAACTTAACCCTAACACTATACCTAACCCCAACACTAAATCTAACCCTAACCCCAACACTAAACCTAACTCCAACACTAAACAGAACTCTAACCCCAACAATAAACATAACCTTAACCCTCACACTAAACCTAACCCTAACCCCAACACTAAACCAAACCTTAACTCTAAACCTAACCCCAACACTAAACCTAACCTTAACCCTAACTCTAAACCTAACTCCAACACTCCAACTCGAAGCACTAACATTAAAACCTAACCCCAAAATACATGCTGTCTAATTAACACCCATCAATGAGCTTCTTCTATCCACATAGACCCTTAATAAAGGTGGTCTCATTATAAGGTGGTGCCATGACTGTAATCATTAATGCTGATTAGAGCTTCGTAAACTGTATATTAATGAGCTAATTAATAAACTAATTTGATTGTGAAGCTTTTCTCAATAAAACACAAAGGATAAACCAGCCATGCCCCCAGGCGCCAACACTGCGGCCTTCATTTACACCATAAGGTGGAAAACAGGGTTTAGTTTAGTCTAAACCAACGCCATCAAACTATTTCTCTCTTTCTTTCAGTATTGCCTTTTTTGTCTATAAGTCTCTCCCTCCTCCTCCTCCTCCTCCTCCTCCTCCTTCTTCTTTTTCTTCATTCTGAGGCTCTCTTTTTTGTCTCTGGCTGAATCTGCATTGCAGCAGCAGCAGCGATTGTCTGAAGCTCCATCTCCTCCGAGGTCGAGTCGCTGAGGAGCTCCCTCCATCAGCAGGAGTTTCCGAGCCACGTCGATAGCACCTCATTGGCCAGCACCAGGCTGCCTGGGTCACATGGCTGGCAGAGCTCCCTCTGCTGAGAAAGGTTACAGCGTCCCGGGGGGAGAGGGGCGCCGCTTCGACAGGGGGGCGGGATCGTTAAAAGCCGCTGTTCGCCAGCTACTGTTTTCTCCAAGCAGCCTCAGGTCTGAATTTGGAAGGAGTGGTGTGTTTTTCCCTTCTCTCCTTCAAGACAAAAGCCACCGGATTGATTTTCCGGCAAGGTGGATATGCAAAGCGACAGAGGCTATCGGACGCCCTGGGCTTCTTTAAGTTGGGTTTGATTGGTGTATGGATCCCTGGCTTTGTTTCCTCACCACTGTTAAGAGCAGACGAGGGTTCAGGCAGGGTCTGGCCTCCCTCTCGGCCGGCGATGGGACGAATAATAACTAGGAGGAACATTGTGAACATCCTTTTCCCAGCTTGGCTGCAATATCTGCCAAAATGCCTTCAGAAACATGGAACACCTGAGAAGATCCAGCAAGACTGGTTTCACAGAGATCAGAAGGTCTGAGGAGCAAAGCTCAGTTCGCCTCAAAGCATTCACCGAAGCACACAAAGCCAGGAATACACTGCGTGATTTTAGCCCGATTCTAAGCCTGAAACGACTGAATTTCATGACTGGGCCAAATTCCAGCTTCCTCGGGCGCCGTTTGTCGTGCAGGGTGAGAGGGGAAGTGGTGTCCGATTAACTGCCCGACAGAGCTCCAACAGAGAAGCTGGACGAGCAGATGAAGTTGGGATATGTCAGAAGTTTCGGTTGCTTGTCTCACAGTTTGAGCAGTTTCACGAGCCAATCTCTCAAAGTTGCACCCAAGACCACATGCAAACAGTCACAACTCTGACTCCTAAATGGCTGCGCACACAATAACACAGCCCAAAGAGTCGATATTAGCAGTACCAGCGTCCGTATCTACATACTGGCTGGTTCTCAGTATCAATGCAGTGTAGTAACGTTAGCAGAGCCGTTGCAGCACAGTTGGTTTGTCAGCAGCTGAATCCCAAACACCCCCCTCCTCCCTACATAGTGCACTTGGCGGTTTACTAGACATATGAAGCATTGTTGGTTGCAGGAGCCACTTATCTTAGGTAGTACACTCCTTTGGGAGCAGGGAGTGATTTGAGATTCAGCCAGTGTTGTTGCTTAGTACTCGGAGGCACAGCGTGTTGTTTTGAATGAAACAGCTTTATTAGAAATGGTCTGTAAACGGAGCTGAGCTGTCTGTATGGGCTGCGTTTCACATGATCACCAATGCTGCGTCATGTGAGTCAGATGGAGAGTTTCCATACATACGTTGCAGTTTATCTCCGTACACGGTGGGCGATTCAAATGTGCAGTGTGAGCTGTCCGCAAACACCAAGACTTCTAAAATCACACAGTGCATGCCTGGCTTTACGGAGCTGAGGCAGTCTTTGTCTTTTCCCTTTGTTTGTATCGGTGGTTGATTTCAGACAGTGACGGCTGAGGATTGTGATACACTGGAACAGGCGGCACGGATGCCGCTGCCCTGTAGAGAGTGAATTAATGAGCTTTCGAGGGGCCCAACCGTCCCTCCTTCCCTCCCTCCCTCCCTCCCTCTCTAGAGTTAATCACTCAACAGCAGTTACGACAATGACAACCTGGAGGAAGAAACTCAAACAGCTGCAAACCAGCAAGCGGCGGAAGGAGAGGAGAAGAAAGAGGGAGAAAAATTAATATTCAAATCAAACGTTGGGCACAGAAACGAGAACGAGACACAAGTTATTTAGTGCCATTAAGACTTCGAGAGATGCAAACTCATAAGCACGAAACGTGCAGCTTTTCCGGAGTCCCCTGGTTATAAAGGAACTGTACAGAGACAAGTCGGCCTCAAACGCAGAAATACAGACAAGCATTGGAGAAAAAGAGGGAATACAGGGAATGCTATAATGAGTAACTGACTGAAGGCATGAAAGGCTCACAAAACATGTTTATAATGCATTATATGGTGTATAAGCTCACCAGATCCCTGCGGGGTGTGAGTGACGAGATCCACAGATTGGGAAGAAGTGGTACAGTGCAGTCCCGTTCCATGTGTGGAAAATGGCTCCAAAGCACATGTTAATGATTGGCTAAAAGGAGTGACGGCATTTGGTGTGCCAAAGACCATAGTGGGTAGAAAGTAGCTGAATCTGTAGGTGTATGGAAGCGTGCGGTCATACGGGTCTACCAGCAGTGGCTAAATTTAAAAATTAAAATTGCTAAATTTTCCATCGGGATCAATAAAGTACCTATCTATCTATCTATCTATCTATCTATCTATCTATCTAAAATGCCATTCTACAGGGAATTCTCCTCGGAACTGTGCCAGGGAAGTTATTGGTGCTCGTAGAGGTGTTACATGCTGTTAGGTACGATTCAGCCATGTGCATATCTCCACAACAAAGAGCAATCTTCTCCCCACTTATCACCTTTATTAACAAGGTGATGTGTCAAGGTCTATCTAAATCAAGGTGACTCCTTTGTGATACAGATTCTCCATAGAAAAGCATTGGCCATTAAAACAGGACACTCTGGAGCAGCTGCACATGAGTTTAAGGTCATCGTGTTCCGTGCCATGCGTGGGCTAAAGGCGTATAACCCCCCCCCCCCCCCAGCACTGGGCTGTGGAGCAGGGGGTCTGCCATCTCTGGAGTGATGGAGCCCCATCCAGTATCTCTGGGATGAGCCGGAGTGATCCAGAACTGAACAACCAACGTCAGTACATGATGGTCCTGTGGCTAAAAGCACAGCTACGTTCCAACATCTAGAAGTCTAGGTTAGAAGCAGAGCTGGCAGATGCCAAGAGCATGTGGGGATCCATAGGTGTAGCAAAACACATGAATGGAAAAAAAAACTGGGAAAACAATGAATAATAAGGAAACATGGAAAATGAATAGAGCAGCAGTGAGAACCGAACACACATTCACTGCACAGCAGGAACCCAAAAAACAGCACAGAGGTATAAATACACAGAACACGGATGAAACAGCTGCTGTGATAATTAGTGGGAATGTTAAGGTGGCAAAACTGACAGGAAAAGGGTGGAGCCTGATTGGAGAAGTTATGATTGAACCCTAAAGCGCAGTTGCTGAAGTGTAAAAATGAACTGCATTAACGGAGTCAGGTTCATGGGGAGGGGTCCGTAACACAAACCGGGACATTGTCTCAATATCATTTAGTCTTGACCTCATCTTGGTCTCGTCATGGTTTGGACTCAGTGTTGTCTCAGTCTCAGCATCATGTGGTAGTGGTCTAGTTTTGGTCTCAGCCTGGTCTAAAACTCATCGTCATTCAGTTTCAACCTTGTCTTGGCCTCAATATCTTGTGATCTTGGTCTAGTTTTGGTCTCATCTCAGTCTTAACACCATTTGGTCTCTGTCTCATCTCGGTCTTATTATTTAGTTTCTGCCTCATTTTGGTCTTGTCATTGTTTCGACTCATTGTTTTCTCAGTCTTATCATCATGTGGTCATGGTCTGGTCTTGGTCTCTGCCTTGTCTTGATCTCAACATCATTTGGTCTCAGTTTTGTCTAAGTGTCATCATCACTTAGTTTCGGCCTCAGTCTTAACATCATTTGGTCTCTGTCTCATTATTGTTTGGTCTAGGCCATGTTTCAGTCTTAACATTATTTGGTCTCAGTCTTGCTTCAGCCTCGTCTCTGTCTCAACATCATCTGGCCTCTGTCTCGTTATTGTTTGGTCCCTGCCTTGTCTTAGTCTCAACATCATCTGGCCTCTGTCTCGTTATTGTTTGGTCCCTGCCTTGTCTTAGTCTCAACATCAATTGGTCTCTGTCTCGTTATTGTTTGGTGTCGTTCTCATATAAATCTCAACATCATCTGGTCTCTGTCTTGTCTCGGCCTAAGACGATCTAGGGTAGGGTAAATGCCACTGCCTGAGGCAACTAACTTCACTGAACTTCACAAAACATTCCAACAGAATAAAACTGTTCTTTCTCTACATGTGTAAATATTTCACTGCCATTTGAGGATCTAACTGATAATCCTAACTCTGACTTGATATGTCCAGGTTTCAGCCTTGACTCGGACTCACCTCTCGTGAGTGGTCACGACTACGACACTATTATCCCAAACAAGCTAGCCAGTTAAATCCCTCTGCAGTTCTTTACACAGCTCAAACAGCACTTAAGCCTGCTTAGTTAAACACCGCCAATGAGGAGCTGGAATAAGCACTAACCACCACTCACCGTTAAACTTGACCTTGCGGATGTACTCCAGCAGCTCCTTGCCGTTGATGTTACTCATGCGGTGGCACAGGCCTGGGTAGCCGAAGCACAGGTCGCGATGCATGCTGTGAAGAGCGTGGGCCATGGCGTACACCGCGTCCATCACAAACTGGACCTTCCCCTCCTGCTCGTAACTGGAGTCCCGGCCCACCTTCTCCAGCCCTGGACACAAACACAATCAGAACCTTTGAACTCTTCAGAAGAACCGGCTGTAGTCCTGCAGGGGCAGACGTCATCACGTAACATCGGACATCGGGAGACAGCCATGAGAAACTGGGGGCTAAACATGAGAGAAATGCTAACTAGACTGCTGTTAGCACAGGGATGTAATTTAAGCCTTATAATGCATTGGCATTAGCAGGATACAATCAACCACTGAAACAGCCAAAACTCTTTACCTTGTACTTTAGTCGCTATGAAGCCTACATTCATAAATGTACTTATAACTGCTTATAACTGTGTAACAATGCTAAAAAGAGAGACTATAAATAAAATGCCATAAAATGCCTCATAAAGCTAAAGTAAGTAGGTACTTATGTATTCTGGTCATATTTCAGTTCAATTGTGTTCACTCTTTTTCTATTTATTTGGATAAATTAAGGAATAAAAGTGAGAAATTAAATCTTTTCATACATACTTTACCAATAACATATAACAAATTATTAATTAAAAAAAAAAAATATATATAGATATATATGTATATATAATCTTAATTTATACAGCACCAGGAGCTCACATTAAGGTGCAGGTCAAAGAGCTTTGCAGTAAAAACAACTATAAAAAGGTCATCAGCCTTCAAAAACAAGACAAACACACAGTTTTGCAAAACCCTCCAAATAAAAGCAATAACATAAAAGTAGCTTTATTAATAATAATTAATGCAGGGGCATAAAACAGGGAATGTAATATAAATCAGCCATTTAGAAAAGAAATAAAACTACTAAAATAATCATAATTAAAAGAACTGATACAATAAAAAGAATATCTAAAGGAAGAGATGGAAAGCATACTGCTTTATTACTTAGAATGGAATGTTTTAAGGGTGGTGGTCTAAAAATGTCCGCTGAGCTGCATCTCTAATACCATCTGGTGGACACTATAACTACAAACTACAGTAACATAAAGTTATTTATAGAAGCTATGATATATATAGAGAGAGATGTACACATTCCCATATATCCCATATATCCCATATATTCCCAGATACAGAGTATATACAGGGGATATAATATTTATATACTGTGTATATATATATATATATATATATATATAT
>CM067474.1:33879420-33895536 GCA_034552555.1 Semaprochilodus insignis
TTTTTGCTTTTGTAATTTTGTTTTCTTGAATATAATTTTTTTAATTTGTAAATTTGTTTTAATTTTTGTAATTTTGTTTTCTTGAATGTAATTTTTTTCATTTGTAAATTTGTTTTTGCTTTTCTAATTTTGTTTTCTTGAATGTAACTTTTTTCGTTTGTAAATTTGTTTTTATTTTTGTCATTTTGTTTTCTGACTGTTTTGCACTTCTCGGCCACCATACAATTCAACTGAATGCAGATGCAGCTGCTCTGCTAGCCAGGAGTCAAACTGGATCCTGCAGCAGATCTCAGAAGCCTGCAGTGGACAACTAAGCCAATAATAATGTGGCCACTCCTCTAATGAAGTGTAGACATGCTCAGTGTACATGACCTCATCGACAGCTGATATCCCTGCTATGGTCTGCTTTGGTATCAGACTGCTCCAGTTTTTACTGAACTGGGAGAATCTGCTTTAGGCTACACCTGTGAGCTGGAACTCACTACAGGATACAGGAGTCTCTAAAACTCATTCAGTTGTTTTAAACCTTTAGTTTCCAGCCCCTTTCAGACAGCCTGGAACTGGTTATCTGAGTTTATCATTTCCTTTATCATTTCTATTAATTTTAGTCTTTTATTATTTCTGCTTTTAGAATTTCTTACTTTTTACTATTATTTTATGATTGTAGTTTATCTCAACATTAATGAGACTTATAAAAATGAATGTGTTTTTCTCCCTGTAAGGTTCAGGACAAGGTATAATGCGGGCAGATGAGGCTAAAAATTTTTATTACCAAAGCACGATACCAGGTCGAAGTCAAAAGGGTCGATACAAAGGTGTACATACACAAAAGGGATATCCAACATCACAGTCTTTTGAGGAAGGCCAAACGTAAACCAGAGAGGAAGGCTGGGTGTGCACTGAATAGACAGATACCATACTTTGTGAAGGGCTGGACGAAGCAAACATCTTAAACAGAGCCTGAAATAGGTGAGACACATCAGTAATCAGGTGAGGTCTGCATACTGGAGGTCACATGCTCAGCCAGGGTATCCTGGGAAATCCTGGGAGTCCCCAGTGCCTAGGCTCAGTACTGAGCCAGTGCGTGACGCTCCCATGTTTATAGGTTTTATTATCCTTTAATTTTAGCTTTTATTTTGATTTTATTTAAATTTTTTTTGGTTTTAATTTTAACTTTTATTTAGTAGAAAATGTTTATCAAAATAGTAGATTTATCAGAACACTTATTACCTTATTAAGTGGTTTATTATTCTGGTTTTATTTATTTTTGCCATTTGTAATCTTACTATTTTCATTGTTTTGGTTGATTTATTTTGTTTATTTTATACCTTTAGGATGTAAATGCTCGGCCACAGTGAGGATCACCCTCAGTGCACTTCTGGGTGGAAATAAAGGTGGATTGACTGAATCAAAAAGCCAAAGCTAGTATGAGCACAGTAAACCAGTGTTCTACACTAAACTCTCTATTCCTGCTGCTTCTTCTCAAACCGCTGAGGAGCAGAGCGAGAGAGGAACCCCCCTGTCTCAGCAGCGGGAGAGGAGAGACATAAATAACTGTAGTGAGTAACTAACACTTAACTTCATCCCGTTGTTCCTGAACATCGGCTCGGCTCTATAACAGGCAGGAGATTCATCAAACACACCCGTAACTCCTGCTGGCCAGCACCTACCTACCGCCTTCATCTGCGGAAAGCCCCGTAGCCCCCTCGGCAGGGCTTCTCCTCAGCAGATCCAAACAGACAGAGGCCATCCATAAAACTATGGAGCTCCTTCTGCTGGGGAGAAGCTCACCAAGAGCGGCTTCAGCACAATGAGCCCTCCGATCCCCGGATGTCACAAACTATCCATGTCTTATTTATCCATATTTGTTTGTGCGGAAAAAGCTTAGCAGAATAACATTTTCCACTGGCGGAGTTCAAATGCATTTTTAATGTGCTTTCTCGTTAACCTTGGAGACTTTCGCACACGGAAAAAGCTCTTTTTGATCTCGGCATGCGCTCCACCGCTAATCCATTAACACAAGACAGCCCAGAATCATAATTGAACATTCCGCTAAAGGTAACTATGAACAAGAAGCACCAGTCCTTGAGCCGAGTGTCTCGCTGGACGCCATAACAGCATTGATTGTCCTGAGTTATGCTTTCTCTGGCTGTTGGTCCATCTTTCACTGAACCCTATAGAAGGTGCAGTTAGCGTTAGCGATAAAGCACTGTGGAGTTCAATACTAGTTATTTCTCACTCGTAGCTCACTGACCACAGGACTACTGTGGATTCTAGAGTTGTTTTTGTGAGTATGATTAGAACTCTATGTGCAAAATCTGTAAAAACAGAAGACAAATTAGCTTGTTGCTAGCCAGTTGCTAAAGTGTTGCTAAAAATGAATGGGAGTCTATGGGAGGAACAAGGGATGGGGATAAAAGACAGATGAGTGCAGGTCAGACCAACACTGAGTTCATGTTCGGTGGTCTGCTCTGAGATCTGACATCATAAAGATGTTTTGCACTGTGAGTTTACAGCTCAGCATAGTTTCATCAACACCTTAGTAATACTATTATAGCTGCGATAATAATAATGCTATTAAATGAGTGTATATATATATCTATCTATATATATATATATATATAATCCATATCTTATCAATCACTTAATAAATACACTAATCTGACATTTGAAGCGTTTTTATTTTACTGTCATTTTATCAGAGCTTATTAAATCAGTGGAATCATGAATACATACAACAGATGCCTCATACTCATCTAACGAATAGAGGTTTTCAGTGATGTACTTCCAATATAAATGATCCCGTTCTGTAAAAGCCTCACCAGGCGGGGTTCTTACCCTAGTTAAAGGGGCCGCTGGTCCCAGCAGCAGCTTATGTTGGTCCTAGGAGTGGGTCTGGAGAGGCTGAAGCACAATCACATTTTTAGACCACACTGGGTTTGAAAATACCACCACACTGGCACATCTCAAATGCCAACTGCTGTGCCAGTCCACATACCCACAGCTCAGGCCAGGTAATTTCTGGCCAACAAAACAGCAGCTAGCAAAATCTGCTCGCACCCAAATACCAAATCACCCAGTTTGTATGACTAAACAGCAGAAAATACAGGGTTATAAATACTCAATTACCATCAGATTCTTATGAGACCCAAGCACTGTGTTTGTATATACCGTATACCTGCAGCCTGGTAGCTGTATGAATGCTTAACAGTGAGGAGTTCAGGGCAGCGTGATACAAAAGCAGCTTATTTATATTTGAATCAGTCCAGCAACTGGGGTCAAAGTCCATAACAGGGGCCAAAGCACAGGTGGTCAAGGTTATCACAGGCATACAAACACGTAAACAAGGCTAGAGAGGTCAAAAACCAGCAGCTACAAGAAAAACACAAACACTCTGGACACCTGACTCCAAAACAAGTTCAAAATAAAAACCTAGCAGAACACTGGCGCACAGAGCAGACGGGACCCGAACAGCTCGAGTTCCAAACTTCTTTCTAGGTTAGCTGTGGTCGAGAGCAGCCACTGCATTAATGACCTTCTCCCAGCAGTTCCCAGGGCTGCCTGTACAAACGACAGACTAACCAGATCTACTGCTTCTATTCGGTCCCTCAGACTGGAGGTTCTTCTGTAATGATGCTATTTAAAACTGTGCTGAACAGGTTTTAATAATAATAATAATAATAATAATAATAATCTTTACCATACATTCAACATTTGACTTAAACGCTAAAGTTTGAGTTCAAGTCAATATATCTGGTCTTCAAGTTAGACTCAAGTCTTGAAACTCTGTAGTTTAACTCCTAGTCAAGTTTGAGTATTCAAATCAAACCTGAGTCAAACCTCAGATATTCAAGCCTTGACTCAGACTCAAAACCCAAAAATTCAAGCCTCAGCTCAGACTCAAACCCCAGATATTCAAGCTTTGAATTAAACTCAAACCCCAGATATTCAAGCCTTGACTCAGACTCAAAACCCAAAAATTCAAGCCTCAGCTCAGACTCAAACCCCAGATATTCAAGCTTTGAATTAAACTCAAACCCCAGATATTCAAGCCTTGACTCAGACTCAAAACCCAAAAATTCAAGCCTCAGCTCAGACCACAACTCAGGCCCAAGTAAATGGAGACTCAAGTCAAGACACGTCTTGGATTCAAACCCCAGAGACCTGAGACTCAACTCAGACTCAAACCTCAGAGACTTAAGGGTTCACTCTGATTTGAATACTCAAACTTGACTAGGATTTAAACTACAGAGTTTCAAGACTTGAGTCTAACTTGAAGACCAGATATTCAAGCCTTGACTTGAACTCAAACTCTAGAGACTCAACTCAGATTCAAACTCCAGAGATTCAAATACTGCCCCTGACTTAAACCCCAGAGACTTAAGATTCGATTTAGACCCAAGTGAATTGAGCCTCAGCTCAGCCTTGAGCCCTAGAGACTCAACTTGGATCCATTGACTTGAGATTTGACTCAAACTTGACCTGAATTTGAATTTTAGCAACTCAAGACTTGAATCTGACTCAAACCCCAGGGACCTGAGACCTGACTGCAATTGACACCCCACAGAATAGAGACTCAACTTGCACTCACTCAACTTGCACCCAATCGACTCAGACTCACACCTCAGAGGCCTCTAAGGCTGGGTATCTAAAATTCTCATGTGAAAGAGTGTTTGACAGTATCTGAGAGTGTCTATGATAACATGAGAGCGCATTCGGATTATCGCAGTATTCCCAGTTACCAAACACTGGCATGTCTAATCTACACTGGTGCTCAGTAAACAGAAGCCAAAGCAAAGTACACAAATTACAGCAGAACCTGTGGCCAAGCATTCAGCAAGCCACTGGAAATCATTTCTTAGGGAGTTAAACAGACTGTATCAGTCAGGCCACTACAGAGATCATTTGACTGCTCAGTCTGGTGAGACTGATGAAGCAGTGGGACTCAGCATTCAACGTGTCAAAAGCTCTGTGCGGTACCTGAGGGAAAACTGCCGCTTTCGGACTGATTGGTGACAATATGGATGACAGGCAGCTTAATGAGACGAGCAAGTGTCTCAATTAAATGTCGATTAGTGGTATGAACTGCATTCAGTCTATACTGAAGACCTGTCTGCCGTTTCCTGCGTTGCTCTCTGTCAAATGTTTTTATTATCTTTATAACTGGAAAAAAACAACATCAGAAGCAGAAACCAGCTTAGTTCAGTGTCCTGCCATGTCAGGTCAAATTACAGGACCTCATGGGGATATCAGCCTTTTCTCATGTGCAGTAATAACTGGGGGCAGTAGTGAGCTAGAGGCTAGGGAACTAGCCTTGTGACTGGAGGGTCATTGGTTCAAATCCTTGAACCGTCAGGAACGACTGAAGTGCCCCTGAACAAGGCTCCCAACCCCCAACAGCGCCTTGGGTACTGAGGATAGGGTTACCCACCGCTCCGGGCAAGTGTGCTCACTGCTCCCTAGTGTGTGTTCACTAGTGTGGGTGTTTCACTTCACGGATGGGTTAAATGCGGTAGACAAACTCCTCTATGTGCAAACACAACTGGGAAATGGTTCTAAACTTGAAGCACAAGTGACCAGAATGACAGACATAAGTGGACTGTAAGTCATAGATGATCAGCTGGAGGCCTGTAAGGCCACTAGATTATTCAGCCAGTGAGATTCATACGTATCATCCCGATAAATTATGATAAATTTAGACTGATATGGGAAATATTTATTGAGCTACACATACAGAAGTAGTGTCTCTCAGTATGGTGTCGGCTGCCATGTTTGCTAAACCAACAGGTCAGACGTCTCAGCATGGAGTTGTAGAGGTTCCTAATGGTGTCCTGTGATAATCCATCCCCTTCGTTGGTCGTCTCCACCAAGACAAAAGCAGGACTCATCACTGAAGATGACCCACTGCCATTCTGAGTCACTCCATGACTGTTCGGCACAACACCATTGCAGTCTTTGATGACGTTGACGTTAAGGACAGTGGACGTAACTGTCTGTGTGCATGTAGTCCTGTGTGGTGCAGCCGTCTGCCAATGGTGCTGCACTAACAGGATGACTCATGGAGGCATCACTGCTTGCTGAATGTCTGTAATCGTGGCTGTTGGGTCAGTCAGGTACAGGCCCATCCTTGCTTATTGCACATGTGTGGCTGAACGCAAAACTTTATCATTAGCATGTCTCACGACGCCAAACCTACACACCAAGTTTCATTCCTGTCAGTTGATTCCTTCTGGGTGCAACTAAACTCATTTAAAACAAGTAAATAATAACTAGAAATAAGTGAAATCATCTTCTAATAAGTCTACATCTAACTTAAAATAAGAAATATAAGATACATCAGTTGGATACAACATCATTTTGCTTGGCAGGATGTTATATTGCAGTGTAGAACGAAGTACACAATGGCAAAAGAAGAAAGACGTTCTCAGTAGACACGTCAGATTTGTTGGACCTACAGCGATGGAGTCCAAAGCTGTTGACGAGGAACATTTTGAAACGTCTTACAGCTTTAAGATCTTGACTTCTGTGTGTCAGAATAAAGTCTCTCTGTCAGATGAAGTTCAAACAGAACGCCTTAACAAACTCAGAAAGCCTTACCTTAAACAGAAAGAGCTGACACTAACAAGTATTGATGTGTTTCTCAACTGGCTCAAAGTGATGTCGGGTTTGGTCTACGCAACGGCCGCACTATCCTCATCAACTCGTCACAGATATTGATTATTCATTTCTGTGTTTGGCAGATAGAGCCGTAATCCGGAGTGAAAAAGAGGCAACTGTGCTCGCCAGTTCACTTGGCCGTAGACAGGCCTCTGAACGAAGAGGCACAGATAGCAGCTTCTGTTCTGACAAATGCCTTCAGAGTCTTTGGAAACTCTGTGATGTAAGTGCATTCATCAGGCAATTGGTGATCTTACACAACACTATTACTGGATTAATCAGTGCTGAATGAACACCGAGGGCGTAACTGAATGTATTGAATGTATTTGCAAAAATGTGTGATCTAGCTTAAACAGCCAACAATTCCTAAACCTGATCTCTCACCGTCAAAAGAACATCTGCACACAGAAGGAATCTTGGTGGGGAGGCTTGACATTGTGAGACATGCTAATGATTAAAGTTTCATGCTCGGCCGCACATGTGACGTAAGCAAGGATGGGCCTTATCACTGTACCTGACTGACCCAACAGGCACGATTGCAGACATTCAGCGAACAGTGATGCCCTCATTGAGTCATCCTGTTAGTGCCAGCACCATTGACAGACGGCTGCACCCCGCAGGACTACATGTACACAGACCGTTATGACGACTGTCCTTAACACCACCTCAACGTCACCAAAGACTGCAATGGTGTCGTGCCAGACTGTCATGGAGTGACTCAGAATGGCAGCGGGTCATCTTCAGCAACGAGTCCCGCTTTTGTCTTGGTGGAGACGACCGACGAATCTGTGTGTGGAGGCACCGTGGTCAGCACCAAGATGAACGGTTTTAATTTATTGTTCCTGGTAACCTTTATCTTCCCTCCCAACAGCACTGCAATCCCACACCTCCTTCTGGGTGCAGCTATACTTTGATGATGAGTGTAAAAAGATACTCTCAGTACACAAAATCACTGTAAACTAGAATAAATGTATATAAACAGGTGAATGTTCTCATAATATTCCTATAACAGTCTCATAAGGAGAAATTTTATACATATTAACTACATTTAAGATGATTTCACTCACTAAAGTACCATTTTGTTGCAGTTGTAGGAAGCCACGGTCTTCCCTTGGGAGGAGGAAAGATGCTGGAGGGAGGAGAGACACTTTACAGTGGCTTCCCACTAGACTTCAGCCCCCCTGCTGACATAAGACTTTTTCAGCTCGTCAGTTCTCTTCTTGTTGCTGCTGCTCTTCATTCTTCTGTCTCTCTTTTCCCTCTCCTCTCCTTCTAAAGGTCCCTGCACTCCCGAAGGCACCTCCATATCATGTGACTGCTCATTAAGGGGCAGCGTAAGCTCCCAAGCTGAGAGGTAAAGAGAGACCTAGCTGCTCTGGCTCCTCGTCACCACTCCCGCTCCGCAGCTCAACCACCGGGATTGAAACAAGAAGTTTCAGCGTGGGTGCTGTTCCTCTAACTGCCTCTAGTGATTGTCAGCAGTCTAATCACGGACAGTTTAATAAACTAAACTGATGGGAAACTTGTCTTTAGTTGCCCCATGGATAAGAGTGTCCCTCTCGGAATTCAAAATTAGAAAGTAATAACAGAGTTATTCCGTTCGGTGGAACATTCATCTACCGGAATCAGTTTCTCAGAGGTTAAATTCTCCTCCTGGTATGTTTCTGCATGTACGATGGCATGTTCCTTAACAGTGCTACTCATCATCAAAGTAATATCTGCACCCAGAAGGAAGTGTGGGATTGCAGGGCTATTGGGAAGGAAGATAAAGGTTACCAGGAACAATAAAGGATGATAAATTTGATATGATCAATATTTATTGAGCTACACATACAGAAGTAGTGTCTCTCAGTATGGTGCCGGACCACCGTGTTTGCTAACCCAACATGCCAGAAGTCTCGGTATGGAGTTGTAGAGGTTCCTAATGGTGTCCTGTGATAATCCATCCCATGCAGCTTGAACATTCTCACACAGTTCCTGCAGATGGTGCGGTAGGGCTGGAGGTGGAGTGACACCAGGCCTTCTGGGCGTGTGACATGTGACAACAAACTGTTCATCTTGGTGCTCACCACGATGCCTCCACACACAGATTCGTTGGTCATCTCCACCAAGACAAAAGCCGGAGTCGTCACTGAAGATGACCCGCTGCCCTTCGGAGTCACTCCATGACAGTCTGGCACGACACCATTGCAGTCTTTCGTGATGTTGAGGTGGGGTTAAGGACAGTCGTTGTAATGGTGCATGCATGTAGTTCTGCGTGGTCTGCCAATTGTGCTGGCACGATGTCAAACCTCCCCACCAAGTTTCATTCCTGTGGGTTGACTCCTTCT
Source organism: Semaprochilodus insignis (assembly GCA_034552555.1). Lineage (NCBI taxonomy): Eukaryota > Metazoa > Chordata > Actinopteri > Characiformes > Prochilodontidae > Semaprochilodus > Semaprochilodus insignis. The sequence goes on from CM067474.1 coordinate 33,888,408, forward strand.
GGGTGCAGATATTCGTGCAACTGTATTTTTGACTGATGCAGGAAGTGAGATGATTCCGGTGTACCCCCTATTGTTCTCTGTGTAACTGTTGTTCTGCTGCTTTTGGGTTTACCTTCCTCATCATTAGTCTGAGAGCATGTTATCAATTATTGCATGGTGCACCTGTCTGAGGACGATTAGTCGCGCTTCCATGATCTCTCCACTAGCATATTTTCAATCAGTCATATCTGAGAGGGATATGTAAGGTCTTACAAAGTGTCTGAATACTTCGCTGCAAGGCTGACACGGGGAGAACAGTGACCTCTTCAGCTCAGTAGCTACTGGAGCGAATTAAAGCATCCAAGATGAAGCTCCACCTGGCTTGTGCATTGCATCACACCACCCTGTGTCCTGTTAGTCATTCCATTAAGTATCTTGACAGGCTGGCGGAGGCTCTGGGGAACGAAAGCTACGCCACCTCAGACAACTCTTATTGTTTGCAATAAGCTGGAGCGTGAAATCGCATTAAAAGTTGCGGCCGAGGTTTTGCCACCCCCGTGTGCTGTGGAGCTGCGAGGCTGTAGCGTGCCTGTACAAGAAATGTACGCACCTCTCGACACCAATCTAACAGACAGGGCCTGGTGCCATGCCAGGAGCAGGGAGACAAGACAGCCCAAGCAGCAGAAGTGGAGAGGGGCTAAGATGCATGGGGACTGTGGGACATGCTGGACTCTAAGCAGAGGAATGTGGCTTTTAATTAAAGCTCACTGAAGGTAATAGATTACTCACAGCTGCTGAGGAGGCCCCTCACCTGGAAGGAGAAGGCAGGCCTGTTCTAGAGTGTGAATCGGAAGGTAGAAAGTCTGAAAGTAGCAGGAAGGAGCAGATGCAACGCTTGTGGACTACTTCTCCACTGGGTGACTGTAACTGCTGAAAAGTGCTGATGCTGTGCAAACGCTGTCACAGCATCATCCTTCAGCATCATCATCCAGTCAGAATGCAGGGAGATGAAACTGAAGCTTCTACCCATCTAGCGTCTTCATATCTCCAGTAAGGCAGGGCAGAACATGAAGCGGGAACTGCACCCGAGCAGCTCCAGGACTTGGATATGTGGATAAATGCATCCATCTTGGAGGTGTGGACAAATGTATCCACCCTGGAGATATGGATAAATGCATCGCCCCTGGAGATGTGGACAAATGCACCCAACCTGGAGATGTGGATAAATGCATCCACCTTGGAGGTGTGGATAAATGCATCCACCTTGGAGATGTGGATAAAAGCATCCACCCTGGAGATGTGGATAAAAGCATCCACCTTGGAGGTGTGGATAAATACATCCACCTTGGAGATGTGGATAAATGCATCCACCTTGGAGATGTGGATAAATGCATCCACCTTGGAGATGTAGATACATAAATACATCTACCTTGGAGATGTGGATAAATGCATCCACCTTGGAGATGTGGATAAATACCTCCACCCTGGAGATGTGGACAAATGCATCCACATGCTTAGCCCTTAGCATTTTGATAATGTGTTTGTAGCTGCTGTTATTAGCGGTTAGCCCTTAGCATTTTGATAGTGTGTTTGTAGCTGCTGTTATTAGCGGTTAGCCCTTAGCATTTTGATAGTGTGTTTGTAGCTGCTGTGATTAGCGGTTAGCCCTTAGCATTTTGATAGTGTGTTTGTAGCTGCTGTGATTAGCAGTTAGCCCTTAGCATTTTGATAGTGTGTTTGTAGCTGCTGTGATTAGTTCTTGGCTGTCAGCATTCTGATAGCATGTTTGTAGCTACTGTGATTAGCTCTAAGCTGTTAGCATTCTGATAGCATGTTTGTAGCTGCTGTGATTAACGCTTAGCCCTTAGCATTTTGATAGTGTGTTTGTTGCTGCTGTGATTAGCACTTGGCTGTCAGCATTCTGATAGCATGTTTGTAGCTGCTGTGATGAGCGCTAAGCGGTTAGCATTTTGATAGCATGTTTGTAGCTGCTGTGATTAGTGCCTAGCTGTCAGCATTCTGATAGCATGTGTGTAGCTGCTGTGATGAGCGATTAGCCCTTAGCATTTTAATAGCATGTTTAGCTATTATCGTGATATATGTGATCTGTGGGGCTCGTTGTTCCTCCTGACAGCTGCAGCAGCTTCATCCCTCTTTCCCTTTTCCATGTCTAAATATGACAGCGCTCCGTCCTCCTACTGGTCATCATCAAGGAACACATTGTAAGAGACAAAACTTCCGACATGCCGATTGTGTTGGTAGTTAATCTGACATGTAAGGCCATCAGTCCAGCTGCTGAAGTCCTGACCACTAGGAGAGCTTGCATGGCCGCATCTACCTACACACCACAGAGAGAACCATCCGGATTGGACAGTTTTCTGTTGGGTGTTTCAACCCAGTTTTCATGTCTAAACAAAACCTGCAGAGTTTAAACACAACAAGCATGATGGATGTGTCAGCAGTCAGGGTCTCCTCTCCTGTGTATGTAGGACGTGTCCAAACTGTTCACCTGATGCTGATCCACACTCTTCAATTCCAATCAATTAACACACTCGGTAGCGGCAATTACATCCGTGTTGTTGAAGCGTGAGCTTTACCACGCCGCTCAGCCTCGGGCTGAAAGAAGCCCCACCGAACCGCACTGCGTGCGAAGTGCTTTTATCTGTTGATGTGATGTAGAATTTGTGATGCTTTGCTCGTTTTTGCAAACCATCTTTCTTTTCCAATTAAGCTGAAATGTAAGGCAGGAAAAAGGAAGTATTTGCATTAAACTGCAGCATCCCTTCATCCCATTTTTGCTTGCTGGAGTCTCTGAGGATCCGAAAATGCATTTTCACTTTACTAGCACTATTAATATCTCCCTTTGGATCCCTTCAAAAGCCTTCAGCCTCACTAACTCTGCCTCGGAGATGGGATGGGAAGGGAAGCGTCTCACATCTGAGGCGTTCTCTCAAATCGCTGCATTTAAACATCTAAAAAGGCCAGAAGTTTCAGCCTTAAAGAAGAATCTGATACTTGAAAACTAATTTATTCATTTTTTAAAGGGAAGATCTTCATAAGAGGTCCTGGGAGTCCCATTTCTGTTGACCGATGAACTGGGCAGTCTTGATAATTCAATTTAACCTGCTTAAAATCACTTACAGTGATTCTCTGGCCATTTCTATGATGGTAATACGCTCGTCATCAACAGAACAACTGCTCCCAGAAAGAAGTGTCTCACACCGTTCCTACAGATGGTGCGGTAGAGGTGGAGGTGGAATGACACCAGGCCTGGACGTGTGACGCGTGACAACAAACTGTTCATCTTGGTGCTGACCACAGTGCCTCCACACACGGATTCGTTGGTCATCTCCACCAAGACAAAAGCGAGTCACTCCATGACAGTCTGGTATGACACCGTTGCAGTCTTTGGTGGCGTTGACGTGGTGTTAAGGACAGTCGCCGTAACGGCCTGCGTCCATGTAGTCCTGCGTGGTGAAGTCGTCTGCCAACAGGATGACTCATGGAGGGCATCATGGCTGTTGGGTCACACTGTGCATGTCAGACAATTCGTTGGTTCTCTCTCTCCGTGGTTTTTGTAGGTCTCCCAGATTCTTCATGGTGCTGGTGCATGGCTTCTTCTATCCACTGACATGCTATGGTAGTATCTGTATGATCAGTATGGGGTACAGCATGTTGATAAGGCCATCCGGCTTCTCAGAGCCCTACGATGTGACTTCTCTCTAACTCTTCCAGCTGCTGCAACTGCTTTCGAACTCTTCGCTTGCAAAGGATGCTACCAACACAGAGGCACAATCAGAATGAAAGCACACGCAACAAGACAACCTTATACAGTCAGTCAGGTACAGCGATAAGAACCGTCCTTGCTTACGTCTCGCGACGTCAAACCTACCCACCAAGTTTCAGTCCTGTCAGCTGATTCCTTCTGGGTGCAGCTAGATTTTCAATGATGAGTCTATGTAAAGGATGTATGGGGAAAGTCATACAAAGCAGCAGGACCTACTAATGCTGCCACCTAGTGGACAAAACAGGACCCTCACCCTCCCCCTGGAAACGAGACACTGTTGATAGAAGAGCTGCGTAGCTAAAAAAACAAAACAAAACAGATGTTATGATCTCACCTGCTGTTTATTGTAAATAAATGAATACAGATTAATTTGTTTTACCAGCGTATGTTTACATCTGGAGTCTTTGTTTACATTTGTAATCTTTTATTATGGTTGCACATTGCAACACAGTTACTAGTCCCGCAGTTTTCAAGATATGGACACCATTCCAACTCCAGAACAATCAGTCCGATCAGGAATGCGGAATTGTTCCCATTAATAATGAAAGGGGTGGAAATCTACTGTAATTCCGTTTGACCGATATACACCATTTCACAAACACTTACACATACGCATCTCAAGGCAGACCCCCGGGCACAAACTCAATGTTGGTCTGACCCACACTCATCTGTTTCTCTCTTGTCCCCATCCCTCGTTCCTCCCATAGAGTCCCATTCATTTTCACCTCCAATGAAGCCCTATTGTTTCCTACAGTTTCCATACTGACCCACACTCCTCTATGTGTCATTTATTCATCCCTCGTTACTCCCACAGCAACCACAGCCTGGCAGGAAATGGGAACCATTTAAGCTGCACAACTATTCCATGTGTCCTTCAGGATATGAACTTTCCTAGTTCTTCAAACATGATCATGTGTGTTTTATGTGTCATGTGTTTTGTATACATCATGTTAGTGATGATGTGCCAAACATCCACCAAACACTGGAACGCTGGAACACTAACCCTTTCCTAAAGCACTAAAAACAGCCCAAAACCCACAGGAGCTCACTGAAACTAGCCTTCTCCGTTCACACCTGCTCCTCTGACAGATGTAAAGGATTCCTAGGGCATATTTTCTCCGGTAAAGTGTTCTGGAATCTTTTAAACACTCTGTTTTCCCGTTTTTCATCGATCACTGGATTAATGGCCAAAATAACCCCTAAAGTACACAGTTACTGCTGTAATCAATACTGACAGCTCTACAGACTCCTGTGTCTTACTGCGGAGTCAGGATCCTTCTCCAGAGCCCAGGAAATCACTCCAAGCCAAGAACAGGGTGCTGATAAATTGAGGGATCAGGCAGGTTTAGTGCTCAGCTAGTCTGATGGCCACATTCTTCCTCCGTCCCTCCTGAGTGCAGCATAGAGGAAGAGCGAGAGAGATAGGAGGACTGAGAGTGAACGAGCTGCATTAGCAGTCTGTGATACAGCCGTGATGGGAAGATCTCTCATACTGTGCAAGTGTCTCTGCTGTGTGAAGATCTGCTGATGGCTCTCCAGCCCGATTTATCAGCTGTGGCAGGTGGAGGAGACTTTATTACTCCTACATAATCAGCACAGAGGATGAGAGACAAAGAGACATAAGGTAGAGACAGAGAGAGAGACAGAGCAACATCCAGCCCGTCTGTCATCCACGAATTAGAGCTCAGATATTTACACCACAACACATTAACATTAATACACAAAACCCTTAACCCCTACCTTTACACTAACCCTTAACTCCTACATTTACACTAACCCTTAACCCCTACATTTACACTAAACCCCCTAACCGCTACATTTACACTAAACCCTAACCCCTACATATACACTAAATCCTAACCCATACATTTACACTAACCCCTCTAACCCCTACATGTACACTAAACCCCTAACTACTACATTTACACTAAACCCTAACCCTACATTTACACTAAACACTGACTCTTATATTTACACTAAACCCCAACCCCTACATTTACACTAAACCCTAACCCTACATTTACACTAAACCCCCAACCCCTACATTTACACTAAACCCTAACCCCTACATTTACACTAAACCCCTAAGCTCTACATTTACACTAAACCCTAACCCCAATATTTACACTAAACCCCTACATTTACACAAAACCATAACCCCTACATTTACACTAAACCCTAACCGCTACATTAACACTAAACCCTAACCCCTACATATACACTAAACCCTAACCCCTACATTTACACTAAACTGTAACAAAGCTAAACTGGGTTTAAATTGTCACTACTGAAGCAGTCGGTTTGGTAGTCATATAAAGGAACGTTTCATCATTAGCTTTAATAGTATAAATATAATAATATAAATAAGGTATATGGTCACTTGGTGTAAAGTTCAGGATCAGTTCAAAGCCTGGACCGTGTTTATGTGATGGCCTGTAGGGGTGGTTAAGTTTCCTGTAGCTTCTCAGTAAAGTTCTCTTCCTCTGTCAAACGCAATGAGGCCATAAATACTTTAAAGGCCAGTTTTGCATGGCTGGGCCTCACTCTCTGGCCATCAAACATAGTTTTCTGCAGGGCTTCAGAGAAAGAGAAGCATTTTGTGAACATGTTCCTGAATGTACTGGATGCAGATTAATCCTGGCATTTAGAAGCATCTATGAAGAAGCTTGTTTTTGTCCTCCCTGGGAAGCTGGAATTTTCTTCTGAGTGTTTGATTGTAGAAAAATCACACTGTTCACTGTGTACGTGTTGTTGTACAAAAATGTCCTGAACCCGCATGGCAATCATATGAAAACAAGCCCATAATACAATTTCAATCCAATGAACCTGACACTGTGAATATCTTCATAAAAAACCTTCATATAACTCATATACACAGCAGGAAGGGGTTCTACTAGTTAGGATTTGGTGTAAATGTAGGAGTTAGGGGTTTAGTGTAAATGTAAGGGTTAGCGTTTAGTGTAAATGTAGGGGTTGGTGGTTCAGTGTAATTGTAGGGGTTAGGGTTTGGTGTAAATGTAGGGGTTAGGTTTTAGTGTAAATGTAGAGGTTAGGGTTTAGTGTAAATGTAGGTGTTAGCGTTAAGTGTAAATATAGGGGTTGGTGGTTTAGTGTAAATGTAGGGGTTAGGGGTTTAGTGTAATTGTAGGGGTTAGGGTTTAGTGTAGATGTAGGGGTTAGGGGTTTAGTGTAAATGTAGGGGTTGGTGGTTTAGTGTAATTGTAGGGGTTAGGGTTTAGTGTAAATGTAGGGGTTAGGGTTTAGTGTAAATGTAGGGGTTAGGGTTTAGTGTAAATGTAGGGGTTAGCGTTAAGTGTAAATGTAGGGGTTAGGGTTTAGTGTAAATGTAGGGGTTAGGGTTTA
>CM067474.1:33900499-33942081 GCA_034552555.1 Semaprochilodus insignis
AGAGGAGAAGGGGGGGGGGGTCAGGGGGGTGGTGTGGGGGGTGCAGCAGTGCAGTAATTATTTTCATTATGTCAAGTGGTCGCTGTCAGAGGAGCAACTGTTTGCACAGATGAAAGCAGAGGTTCTCCTACACACACACACACACACACGTGTTTGTCTTGCTATACTTGTGAGGACATCCTATTGATTTTCATATTACAGAGTATTTGATCAAGTGAGGACCAGAAAAATGTCCTCACACAAGCACATATTTCATGCTGTATACATGGTCCTCACAAGTATAGCAAAACAAGACACACAAAGACACACTGCTGCTCAGTGCCTGAACCCCAGCATGTAAACACAGAGCTGCAGTTTGTCCTACAAAGTGAATGAAGGTCCCCGATCATTTCTTTGATTTTATTAATTTAGATTATTATTTTCATACTTTTCTACATTCTTAAGATATTTATTTGCATTTGTAGATATCGTGATTTAATGTCCCACCAAATACATTTCAGATTCTAGTTCCACTGTTGCACGCTTTGACCATATGGCAACAAACTGCAAAGCCTAATTGTGTAATTAGTCCTATTAATTAGGGCATTTTAATGTTTTCATGTATGTTGTGTATGTTGTAAGAGTTAACATCAGACTGCAAACACTGATATCATAGTGAGTGAAATCATCCTAAATGTAGTTAATATGTCTAATATTTCCCATTATGAGACTGTAGTAAGAGTATTATACGATTATTTAGATTACACTATATGGCTCAAAGTATGTGGACACCTATATGAGCTACCCTCCCATTCCAAAATCAAGGGCATCCATATGGAGCTGATTTGCATCCATTCAGTCAGAAAGAGATAAGAAAACAAGAAGTTCAGGTTCACAATCCATATTCCAGTTCATCCTAAACATGTGCAGTGGGGTTGTGGGGGTCAGACTGTGCAGACCACTGGAGTTCCTCCACACCAAACTCCTCAGTCCATGTCTTTATGGATCTGGCTTTGCGCACAGGGACACAGTCATGCTGGAACAGGAAAGGGTTCTTCCCAATCTGCTGCACAAAGCTGGAGGCATAGAACTGTGTAGATTGTCTTTGTGTGCTGCGGCATTAACACCACCCTTCAATGGAACTAACGGTCTGAGCCCAGACCCTGAACCCCACCAGATCATTACCCCCTCCACCAAACCTTACTGTCGGCACTCTGCACTGCGGTAGGGAGCGTTCTCCTGGATTCATCCACCAAACCCAGTTTCCTCCATCAGACTGCCGGATAGTGAAGCGTGATCCATCACTCCAGAGAACACGGTTCCACTGCTCCAGAGTCCAGTGGTAGAGCTTTATATCACTCCAGCTGACACTCAGCATTGACCCTAGGGATCTTAGGCTTGTGTGGAGCTGCTCAGACATGGAGACCCAGTTCCTGAAGCTCCTGATGATCAGTTCTTGTGCTGAGGTTGCTTCCAGAGGTGGACTGAATGGGCTCTGTAGAATTCAGCACTCAGCTGTCCTGCTCTGTGAGTTTGTGTGATCCAGCACTTCGTAACTGAGCTGTTGCTGATTCCAGTTCACATTAATAGGACTTACGGTTGTCCAGGGCAGCTCTAGCAGGACAGAAACTTGTGTTAAAGCTGGCTTCCAGTGACAGTGCCATGTTTAAAGTCACTGAGCTCCTCGGTATGACCCAGTCTACTGTCAGTGTTTGTCTATGGAGGCTGCATGACTATGTGCTTGATGTTATATACCTGTAAGCTGTGGGCATGGCTGAACACCTGAACTCAGTAATCCAGAATGTTGTCCACAAACATACTTACAACAGTTTCATAATGAGAAATATTAGACATACAGTATTAGCTACATTTAATATGTTTTCACTTACTAAGAGACCAGTTTATACAGTGTAAGAGGAGTAATGATAATATTAGGATAATCATAATATCACTAATAATAATAAAAATAGATAAATAATAATAATAATAATAATTGTGTGTAGGTGAATCATGAGTGAGTCACTATCCTACCCAGCTGTGATGAACCAGGGTCAGTGAGTTGATAGCATGTCTATATGTAATACAGTCTCCTCTTTATATCACAGTAAAACTTCAGTGATAAAACAACATCACTTCCATGGTCACAGGTGTATAAAACCAAGCACCTAGGCATGCAGACTGCTCCTACAGACATTACTGAGAGAATGGGTCGCTCTCAGGAGCTCAGTGAATTCCAGCGTTGTACCGTGATAGGATGCCACCTGTGCAACCTCACTACTAAATATTCCACAGTCAACTGTCAGTGGGATTATAACAAAATGGGAGCGATTGGGAACGACAGTAACTCAGCGACGAAGTGGTAGGCTACGTACAATGACAGAGCGGGGTCAGCAGATGCTGAGGGTCATAGTGCGCAGAGGTCACCAACTTTCACTACAGACCTCCAAACTTCATGTGGCCTTCAGATCAGCTCAAGAACAGTGTGTAGAGAGCTTCATGGAATGGCCATGACCAAGCATCTTTATCCAAGTATTACATCACCAAGCGCGATGCAGAGCGTTGAATGCAGTGGCGTAAAGCGCCGCCACTGGACTCTAGAGCAGTGGAGACGTGTTCTCTGGAGTGACCAATCACGCTTCTCCGTCAGGTAATCTGATGAACGAGTCTGGGTTTGGAGGTTGCCAGTAGAACGGTACTTGTCTGACTGCATTGTGCCGAGTGCAAAGTTTGGTGGAGGGGGGATTATGGTGTGGGGTTGTGTTTCAGGAGTTGGGCTCGGCCCCTTAGTTCCAGTGAAAACAACTCACAAGGAAACACATTCCCTAACCTTGTGGAAAGCCTTCCCAGAAGAGTTGAAGCTGTTATAGCTGCAAAGGGTGGGCTGACATCAATCACACTGAGTGAATGAGTACATGCAGTTTGGTGGCTGTAGGAAACAATAGGGTTTGAATGGGGGTGAAAATTAATGGGACTCTATGGGGCAAACGAGGGATGGGGCGGTAAAAAGTCAAAGAGACAAGTGCGGGTCAGACCAACATTGTATTTGTGCTCGGGTGTCTACCCTGAGATCGTGTATGTGAAGTGGTCTCTGTCGGCTGAACAGAAGTGCAGTAGATGGGCATGTACTTGTCCGCCCCTTTCATTCTTAAGGCGACAAAAAATCGTACGTCGGATCCAAAAGCTGTGTACGGGCACAGCATTGATAACGGTACTGCTGGGACTTTCACTATCACTAATTAGTCCTGTACAAACACTTTTAGAAGTAGTATTAAGCCCAAACTCTCTTAGAAGGAGTGGTAGCTGCACTACATGCAATACCACTGACCTGGTGGCTCCACGCTGCTCTTTATTTGTTTGTTTGTTGTTTGTTTGTTTGCTATTCACTCACCACTGACACCTTGAGGCTTTGTGGTGTTTGTTAAACGCTTCCATGGTTGCCCTGTTTCAGCTGAACCGTGCCTGTCTGGCCCTGTATCTCGTGGCTCGTTGTTCTGCATGAGGATGCGGAGCAGTCAGCTTTTTGTCTTTGCCAGGCAGGGGTGGGGGTCCGGCAGCATGAAAGCTGGCTCAGGTAGATAACCCTCCCTCTCGCTGAGCATCACACAGTCAACGCTGCGAGCACTTCACTCTCAAATTAGCTCAGTGACTCATGACGGATGTGCTCGCTCACTCTGTATGTGCTGCGTGGCCTGGGAGGACAGCTACAGCCCCCTGACAGCCTGTTGACTCTGCTGCTTTTACCGGCTGCCCCCAGGCACGCTGTTCCACAGTGCTGAGCAGCAGCAGGACTTAGAGACACTCCTGGCTTTTAAAGCTACCTTTACTGCTACAAGGCCACGGCTGATGGAGACAGCTGTAACCCTATGGAACCGAGCATCTCGCCGGTGGTTCATTCTGGGAATCTGGTGATTTTCTCTTCTGCTGCCGGAGGAGTTACAAGTTTACCTGTACAGCAATGTTCATACACAGCGGCAATCAAAGCGCTTCACACAAACGCAGAAAAATAAAAACATGCAGTAATAATAAATAATAAAGCGGCCTGAGATCTAGCACCTCAGAGAAGGGCTATAAAGATCAAGACAATAAAATAGATCATCAAATAAATTACAAGAGATAAGAAAACAAGAATATCAGAGCAGATTTGACCTCATCTGAGAGTTTGCCAGCAACTGGCAGCACAGTGACTAAACGCTACCTCAACCTGTTTTGTTCTGATACTGGGTTCTACTAACTGACCAGTCCTGAGTGATCGGAGAGGTCGATCAGGTTCACATACTGCAAGCAAGTCAGCTGTGTATTCTGGTCTAAGCACCAGATACTATTTGGTGACCACCTGATACTAATTGGTGAGTGCCTGATAATATTTGGTGAGCACTAGATGTTTTTGGGTTAGCACTCGATACTATGTGGTGAGCACCCAGTTCTGTGTGTTGAGCATAAAATACTCTTTGTTGAGCACCTGATACTAATTGGTGAGCAACAGATACTATTTTGGTGAGCACCAGATACTATTTGGTGAGCACCTGATACTATTTTGGTGAGGACCAGATACTTTTCAGTGAGCACCCAATACCATCTAGTGAGTACCAGATACTATGCACTGAGCACCCAATACTATGTGATAAGCACCAGATACTATTAAACACCCAATACTATGTGGTGAGCACCTGATCCTACTAGGTAAGCACCAGATGTAAAAAGGCCCCTTCAGGGGCTCCATTGACAAACTGGGTAATTTTTTAAGGTAAATATCTTGTGCGCACCCAAAGCTATTTGGTGAGCCCCTGTGGTCATTTCTGGTAGCAGCTGGATACTATCAGGTGCATATGTTTAGATGTGGTGCAGTCTTTTAGATTAAGGTCTGGTGTGTACCCAATACTATTTGGTAAGCACCCAATACTATCTATACTAATATTGTGTAGTGCTCACAATAGAGTATCTGGTGCTCACCAAATAGTATCAAATGCTTTTAAACTCAAATGCAAATTACTGTATGTCACTTGTTAATTGTGCAGCACATGCGTCACAGGTTCACCATTCTCTCTAATGTGTCCATTCCATCCATGGTTCCATGGCACTTTAAGACCGGAGAAGGAGGCGACGGAGCGTGATGAAGTCCAAATGTCATCCGAGCCCTCAGCTGAAAGCTTTGGGAAGACGACATGTTCTCGGAGCTCGTTTATGTACGAGGATCCGGCAGTCTTGCGGAAAACCTGTCACATCACAACAGCGCAAAGCATATTCCATACATCCTGGATACCATTCAGGAAGCTTCCACCTCATCTGTCTTTTCATTGCAGCTCCTTTAGACATAAAAGCCTTTCAGGACCCCGGAAGCAGCGAGCCTGTGGGAGGCTTTAGCCGCTCGTGTGTCTGTCAGTTCCTGTCTTACCTGTGCACTTTTTAGGGCTGCCGGGCCTTTTGCCATGCATGCCGAGCTTGCAGTTGAAGTTCTCCTCCCAGAATTCCGCGAACCACACGTTCCTCCTGTTGTTGGAGAGCGAGCGGCTGCGGAAGTAGCGGTCGAAGGCTGTGGAGAGAGGACAGTGGGCGGTTACTCCACTGCACAAGATGACAGAGAGCGAGTCAGATCCACAGAGCTTCATTAATCCGGGAGCGATTAGGTACGCTGCTCTCGCTCAGCGATCTAGTATATAGCTCACCTTTACTGAGTTCATTAGGGGTTTGGCAACTCGCCATGCCGTACGGTTTCTACAGAAGCTCCTCAGAATGATTTATTTGCCTTTTTTCACCTTTTCAGGTTCCCAGGAAAAGCCTACTAGCAGCGACAGAACTTCGGCAAATGGTGCTCATATACTGTGTCCTACTGTCCCAGCACTTACGAAGCAGATTCTTATTTTCACCTTAATTCCTGCAGGTATACAGAAACTCTGTGTGCAAGTGCAAGACAAAAAAAAAACAATTCCTGAATTCCTTCTGCTTCCAAAACATTCCAGAAAATTATTTCTAGCATCTCTTGTGCAGTTTCAGGCATCAATACCCCCAGTGCCTTTTTTCTTCCTCGCCACTTTTCCTCCAGAGTATGAAAAAGAATCTTGGCTAACGCTTGGCATGTTGCACCAACATTCACCAGCAAGGGGCAGCTGTGCTCCCCCTTTACCCTTTGGGAACCAGGGTCACCATCAGTCTCAAAACCGTGTGCATCATTGTGCTACAGTTTCCAGGGTGAAACAGGGTGAAGCAGGCTTTAAGGTGGGTTTCTCTGGTTTGGTGGGCGTGTCAGTGGTGTTATCCAATCAGCAGCAGTGTGTATATAAACCCTACCCCCGGGGCCGCCCCGGTTGTGGGTTAGAGGTTAGGGAGCCAGCCTTGCGACCAGAGGGTCTCTGGTTTGATTCCCTGAACCAACAGTAATGACTGCACTGCCCTTGAGCAAGGCACCTAACCCCCAACTGCTGCTGCTGTGTGTGTATGTTTCACTTCATGGGTGGGTTAAATATGGAAGCCAAATTCCTCTGTGTGTAAACAACACCTGGTAAAAACAATTGGCCGCCCCTAAATAAAGAAGGCAGTGCACACAATGAATTCTAGTATGATGGTCTCTATAAATGAGGCCGCTGCAGCTTGGGGTACGCAACAACTGAAGACATTGGAAGACATGACTGTTGTAAGTATTTCAGTGTAAAGGTTTTTAAATAGGCTCTGAAAACACCTCAGTGGGTTGGATGCCAAGAATTGCCTTCTACCATGGTTGCAACACAACTATGCATTGAGCAACCAATACTATGTGATGACCACCAGATACTACATTACAGAGATAACATTATTTCAACGTTTTGCTGTGTTCTCTCAGTGATGAACGCACCCCAGGTGAACCAAAAAATAACTAACTGGCTAAAAACCAACATGCTAAATTTACCATTCACCTGGCTCCATGAAAGGCGGTCAAACCTGTGCTGCATTCAGTCCTGACTAAACGTAGCAAAACGTTTATAGTGCACTGAAGTGTGTGTTGTGCTACGCACCTATGGCAGCTGAGAAGGTCATTCCTGGTGTCGTTTTTTTAAAGAAGTTACGCCTGACAAAAACACTGTACACACGACAATCATGAGTTCGAACGTCTTTAACTGTTGTGTAAACCAAGCTTCAGTGGTCGACTGCATGCACTGCCTTTTTAAAGGGGTGGGGTTTATATACATGCTGGTGCTGATTGGGTTACACCTCTGACACACCCATCAAACCAGAGACAACCTACCTCAAACAAAACACGTCATTTAACCTGGAAACCACAGCAAAGCAGTGCACATGGTTTTGAGGTTAGACATGCTGTTGGTGTAGCATGCTATTTGATAGCCACTCAGCCCGCATCCAGTTCCTCAGAGAGTGAACTAATGTACTATGCCCAAGGTTCTATACTGGAGGTCGAGCTGCAGAGCAGGCTCTCGGGTGCAGCCCTGTCGTCATCCTCCTGCACCCTTTTGTGCCTGGGGGTTGGACGCCTGGCACAGTGTTGTTTACAGGGTTCTAGCACCAAAAAAACGTTCTTCTGTTGCTGTAAGCTTGATATCGCAACCATATGAGAGCCAGTTTTCCAAAACGGACATAGCACATTCTCAATCAGTCTAAAGAACCTTTTCACCATGCAAAGATCCATTTCTGCATGAAATGGTTTCATATGGTCATGGTCATGGTTCTAAACAGAACTGTTGCTTTACTACAGAATGCATGAGGAACCATCTGTTTTCAGAGTTAAGATACTCCACAGTGTCTGTGCTCTGACTCTAATTGACTTCTTGAAGCATCTCCACTGCTTGCTGTTCTTTCACAGACGGTTATTGAGTTTACACCTCCGTATTGGTTCCGCTTCTTGACTCCGAAGGCAGATACTGAAGGCAGGAGCTTAAAATAAACACCATACGGCTCTGTAGCAGCTCAGTTATGCTAATTCAGCCACAACAACCAGAACTGTATTTTAATTTCCGAGGTCCACTTATGATCTGCATCCGAAACAGTTGGAAGTGATTTCCGTAGAATCATTTTCCAGCCTCTTTTTATTCCGGCTGTGTTCGTTACTGTGCCTTTAAGACTGATATATGTAAATGACCTGTGAGTTGATTGGCTGGCCTGTATTCCAAAATGCAGTCCAGGCTGAAAACCTCAGTAAGAGTGGGCGGGGCTAAACTGCTATACACTGAATCAGCTGAGTGAACAATTCAAATGATTAGAAGCTACAGAGGAAATGTGACCACCTGGTAGACCCACCAACAACACTGTCAGCCCGTCAGATAACCAGCAGCTTTCATCTCTCAGAGAGAGGAGAACATCAAGCTGCTTCAGACCTGAGAACATCCACAGGTGTTTCTGTCCATCCTTCCAATGTCCATCCATCGACTCTTTGATGTAAATATAATTCACATATACAGCTCATAGAGGGCTATACTGTACTAACCCTATAGCTGACTACTACAGCTAACAGCTAACTGCATTAGTCCTATAGCTGACTGCTACAATTAACAGCTAACTGTATTAGCCCTACAGCTAACTGCCACAGCTAACTGTATTAGTCATACAGCTAACTACCACAGCTAACAGTTAACTGTATTAGCCCTACAACTATCTGTATTAGCCGTACAGCTAACTGCACCAGATAACAGCTGAATGTATTAGCCCTACAGCTGATTGCTACAGCTAACAGCTAACTGTATTAGCCCTACAGCTAACTGCCACAGCTAACAGCAAACTGTATTAGCCCTACAGCTAACTGCCACAGCTGACAGCTAACTGTATTAGCCCTATGGCTAACTGTTACAGGTAACAGCTACCTGTTTTTGCTCTATGGCTAATTGCCACAGCTAACAGCCTAACTGTATTAGCCCTACAGCTAACTGCCACAGCTAACAGTTAACTGTGTTAGCCCTATGGCTAACTGCCACAGCTAACAGCTGATTGTATTAGCCCTACAGCTAACTGCCACAACTAACAGCTGACTGTATCAGCCCTATGGCTAACTGCCACAGCTAACAGCTGATTGTATTAGCCCTACAGCTAACTGCCACAGCTAACAGCTAACCGTATTAACAACATATCGGTATTCCAGAGCCTAAACCAACAGATCTGTATGCCCTGAGTCTGTCTAGTGGATGTCCGGCCACTTTAACCAATTAATTGGATCCCTGACCAGACAGTGATTACGGGTCAAGCTCACCCCGTTGCTAAGGGTCAGCTTATTAGACAGCCTGTCTTCTGCTGATAAACCATTATGTAGATCACAATAACAGCGGGACAAACAGGTTACACAGCTGTTAGCGTTAGCTGGCTAGTTAAGCCAGTAGTTTCATGAAACTCGCTTGCTATTGTGTATAATGTATATGACTAATATATCATCGCTGTCCAATGAAAAACATGTATCTCCATTTTTGTTGATCTTTACTTTAATGCATCTTTTGAACATAACAGCTGCTGTTTACACTGTGTGAAAATTTCATGAATAATGGACCAACAGAAATGACCCAAAATTGCTTGGAAAAAAGTCTGGTTCCATTGACTTACATTACAATCTCATAAGGTTTTTGCCCTCTCCTGTGAAGCTGCCATTTTGGAGATACTTGTTTTTCATTGGACAGCAACGATATATAACTATATAATACAAGTATAATACAAAAATATAAGTTCATCAAGTATACATAAAGACATGCTCACATAATGCATCATTATCATTTTTACTGGCTGTTTCACGAAACCTGCTTCATTAAGGTGAGACATTTCTAATCGTTGCTGAGTTGCTGAGTTTCAGATGAGCTGCTTTAACCTTCTATACCCTGAGAGCAGTTTAGCTTTAGCATACAGGTTTCCAGTTCTTGGAAAGAACGGTCTTGACAAGTCACCTCACAACGTATGAACACAAGGACGGAGAACCCTCGTACAGGGGTGTGAGACGTGCTGCGTGCTTGATTAACATTGTTTGAATGTTCATGAGCTAACAGCAGGTTAAAAGCCTGGATCAATAAATGAGTGTAAGTGGGTCAATCTGAGGTGGGAAATTGTGCTACTGATCTTAATCTTAGTATAACTACCTGATGCAATATATATTTTAATTTAGAAGTCTCATTTGAGACTTATTTTAAGCTAATTTTATTAGTTTTAATAAGCTGGATTTTCTCCTTATACTGGGAGAAAATACAGCATGTTTCTTAAAAAAGGCAAAATGATCTGCCAGTATAGTGAGAAAATTGCCCTAAAGAAGTAAGAAACACCTTGAAATCAGTTACAAACAACTTTAAACAAGTAGGAAACGTTAAGAAACAAGTAAAAATGATTTAAACAAGTAAGAAACACTTAGAAATAAGCTAAAAATAAGTAAAGAATATCTAGGAATGAATGATAAATTACTTAAAACAAGCAAAGAATGCTTAGAAATGCATAATAATTACTTAAACAAGTAGAGAACACTTAGAAATAATGAAAAAATTATTTTAAAGTAAGGAGCACCTAGAAATGGGTTAAAATGACTTAAAATAAATAAAGAACGCTTAGAAATAAGTTAAAAATGATTTAAAACAAGTAAGAAACGGTGAGAGCGCATACTGAGAAACAGCTTTAGAGCAACGCTCTGACTGAAGGACGCTGCTGTGGAGGTTCTGACATTCACATTTAGCAGGAAATCCAGTGAAGAAGAAAACTTTTCAGAGTGGGTTTACAGATATAGTCATATGAGTCACAATAATTAAGAAGTGTGCGTACAGCATGTACAGGACTGCGCTGTCGAGCTGTCGAGGTCAACAAGACTTTGTTCCACCAATTCAGTAGAAATAACATTCAGCTACGCTCAACCGAATACGACTGAAGGAGAACCACAATGAACTCCACTGCCCTGACTTTCCTTCTCTATTCTCTATTTCCTTCTCTAATCTCTATTCACACCTACAAAATGGGCCTGTCTTTTCAGACCAGAGGAGCTTTTCTTCACCTGGAGTGAGACGGCATTCCAGAAGCCTTGCCAGATCTCAGCTCATCCGGGACCATAAGAGGACATAAGGTCACCACCCAAACCACTCACCACTCAAAGTCATCCTGAAATCAGACTCATTTCATCATACGAACCACAGTTCCCTGCTCTGGGGGGTCTTAGGTACGTGGAACTGGGTTCTTTGGTTGAGGTGACAGTGAATTGGAACCACAGTTCCTACACTGAGCTGCTGGACAACCAGGTATGGCCTTTTGCTCATCATCTTACAGAGGAACATAACATTCCTATCCCTGTGTTCCAAAATGACAGTTCCCACATTCAAAGGGCTGCAGATGTGACTGACTGGCATGATGAACATTCCGGAGCATTCATACATCTGGACTGGCCTATAAAATCCTCTAAATCCTCTTGGAACTCTGTGGGAACTACCTGGAACACCCAGTAAAACACAAGGGAAGGCCTACACTAAATCTGGCCCACCTGACCAATTCTTTGATGTTAGAGTGTTTGAACATTGATGTGGCCTACATCCAGAAACTTGTCCAGACCATGCCATATCCAATCACATCTGTTATTGCTCGTGGAGGTGTTACACACTGCTAGGTACAGCTCCGTCTCAGGGGACTGTAAGGCTCTTTTTCGATTGGCCGTCTCATGAAAAGAGACACGAGAAGAGCTGAGGTTTTCTACTGAACATTTTTTCACTTTATCCTCAGCAGAAACAAGTTCCGCAGCAGAACCTGCATCATCTCGCCGTAGGTTTTAACAGCATGACATGCTTGTTTACAAGGCATATATTGGTATATTATTGGCATATATTGGTATATATTCGTATAGCCATATTAATTAAATGCCCCTAGTACAATAAGCATCCATGTATCAACTGCATGTCATCGCTGCCCAAAGAAAAACAGGTATCTCCAATATGGCAGCTTTACAGAAGAGGACAAAAATCTCATTTAACTTGAATGTAAGTCAATGGAACCAGACGTCTTTGGGCCATTTCAAATCCCGGCCATTTCTGTTGGTCCATTTGTCATGAATTGTTCACACAGTGTAAACAGCAGTTGCTGTATTCAAATGACACATACAAGTACAAATCTCTAAAAATGGAGATACATGTTTTTCATTGGACAGCGATGGCCACCGCCTCCAGAACAGACCTGAAAACTACCTATCACATACCGGCAGGTAAAATGACCTTCTATCTAGGTGACATATCATAGAAGTCTCATTCTGGGGATATTTTCAGCTAATTTGAAGAATATTAAACTTTATTTTGAATTGTTATAAGTGATTTGTTAAGCCATATTTTCTCAGTGTACTGACAGATAATTTGACCTGTTTTAATCATGTTTCTTATAACAGGCTAAATTACCGGCCAATATAGTGAGAAAATAGCTTACAAAAATCACCTAAAACCAGTAAAAAAGTCAGGAAATCAGTTCAGTAATCTTAAAACCGTCTTAACACAATCTCAGAGTTAGAAATGCAGGACGTATGAACTACACAGTAGATGATTTCACCTGATTTTTACCTGCGGTGTTCCTCTTACCTTCCACTGAGGCTCGTTTGGGCAGGATGGTGATGGCTCCTTCAGCCACCTGCTCCTGCTGGATCACCGGGGAGATTTTGGAGCCCCAGCTGTCCGACCCCACCCACAGGAAGTGCCCTGTCTGGTTGCTTCTTTTGGCGGCATCCAGGACTCGCCTGCAGGGGAAAAACAATAACTCATAATTCCAAATACACAGAAGTGCTCCTGCTGCTGTTGACTGACTGGGATCCAGCAGATTCCATACATGTTTACTTACTTATAGTGATGTTATGTGGTGAAAGGGTCTTATTACATTAGCCGACCATTTATAGCTGTTTTGAGGGATAATTGTGCTTAATTAATGCTTACAAGAAGAAACAACCCGCTAATGTAATAAGGCACTTTCAATAAACTCTATAAGTGTATATAATGTATTATAACAGTCTCATAATGAGGAATATTAGATATACTAACTGTAGTCAATTCCATATTAATTGGTATTTTGAGATAAGATTATATGATAAGATAAATAAAGGGGACTTATTTGTCATTCACACCAGTTAATATGGAACTGATTACTGTACTAAGTTACTTCATACTTCTGTGATATACATGCATGTAATGACTGAACCAGTCTGCAGCACTTATCACTACTTCATAACACACAGCTCTGGAAAATAATAAGAGACCACCTCAAAATGATCAGTTCCTCTAGTGTTACAGTTTATGGGTTTGTGTCGCTGTGCACTTCACTCCAGCTGCCGCTCGCCATTCCCTCTGTAGGTCACCCGAGGCCATGTTATTGTGGTCAAGTGACGTCCGAATGAGGTGGTGGTCATCACGGTCAGTAGAGAGGGGTTTTGGCCCTCTGCCAGTCTGTAGCTGTGTTGTACAGTGTGTTTGCTGCTTGACCTTGTTCTTATGAAGCGCTGTGTTTGAAATGTTCAGGATGGAAGAAACCTGATGCTTATTGTATCTGCCAGTGAAGCTAGAACCTTCTGTTCCTAAGAACCTTTCTCTTCAGGTCTGTTGTTCTGGTGTGAAGGAGTTCTCTTCAGAACGACTGCTGTACACGTGGAGATGCTGATTTAAGAAAAACTAAAGTGGTCTCTTATTTTCTTCCAGAGCTGTATATATATATTACTATCATTAATAGTAATATAATCACTAACATGCCTGGGGATTCCCCTCCACACCAACAGAGGTCACTCTCTCCTGAATACTGATGTGTTGTCTCCTCACACCTGCTAGTCACAGTCTTGTTATATAGGAGTCATGTTCTCCTCGTGTCTGTGGGGGTTTCCACCTTCAGGTGCTCCTCCCACAGTCCAAACACATGCAGTCAGGTGAACTGGAGATGCTGAATTGCACCTTATAATTCTTTTACCCCGTAACTGACTCAGTGAGCAGCTTCTCAATTCTTAAACTACTGTGTGGGAAGTCATATCCGGTGATCATGGAAAATATCTTACTTCCAGAAGGTCAGATTACTGGCCTGCATCAACCATAGAAAACTACTAAGGAGAAGCTGGAATGACCAGAATTGGGTTCAGAACTGTCCAGCGCATTATTAACACCTGGAAGGAGAGTGGAGAACCTGGAAACTTCATGGAAGCTCATCCTGAATGAGCGTGATGGGGATGACTTGGCGAATGTACAGTAGAACTCCCGACTGTGTTTAACAATGACAGTGAGAGCATTCCCAGACAAAGAACTCCCAGGATCAGGACTAAACAGCTGTGTTGACATAAGAAGACCACTTGTTAGTGAGACTAATCAGCTTCAGTCTGCTAGGGAGCATAAAGACTGGACTCTGGAGTGATGGAGAAAGGTCATGTGGTCTGATGAGCCCAGACTGACCCTATTCCAGAGTGATGGGAGTCAGGGTAAGATGGGAAGCACATGAAGAGATGCTCCTATCATGCATAGTGTCCCCTGTACAAGCCTCTGGGGGCAGTGTTATGACCTGGGGGGCTTCAGTTGGTCAGGTCGAGGTTCAGCATGTGGTCATAAAATCAGTCAGCTGACCATGAATGAACTGGATGACCACCAGGTTTTCCCATCAATGGATTTGTTCTTCCTTGATGGCACGGCTATATTCCAGACAGAACAGTCAGACAGAACTTCCGCAGCTGTAATTTCAACATCAGCCCAGCACTAATAATTACATTTCCTGATTAACGACATACCGCACACCTAGAACCACAAACAGCAGATCCATAAAGATGGCCTACTCTGCAGGACGCACCCCACCTCCCTGCTTGCTCCCCAGATTTAGAAGTCTTATCCGAGTCGCCCCCTCTGTGCACAGAGCGGACATTAAAGCACCTAACAAAGCTCCGCACAGCTCCACACAGCTCCACCTGAGGGAGCGGATTACATAAGCAACTCCGGAGAGTTCCACAGAGGAAGTCAAAAGGTTCCTTCGGCTGCAGGCACAGGAAGGCCTCACTTCTCTCCGCGCCTTCATGTGGACGAGAGGCCATTTAGATAAAGAGGGGACTTGAGTAATGGCCACTAGGAGACAGGGCACTCAAGGAGAGAGAGGGGTGCAGCGCTAATGGAGGAGGAATTCTTATCTCCCATTTTACTCTTTACTCTCTCAGTCTCCTCTTATCGCTCCTCTTCTGCACTCCCTGCTATTCTCTCTCTCGCTCTCCCTCCTTCCTCCTCTGGTCCCTTCTACCTCCACTCCTCCCACTCTGCAGAGCTCTGGTTTGGGAGAAGGTACCACACCTGATGTCGTCTTCATTCGCAAACATGATGATGGCCCGGGCGTTGGGGGTCTCCAGCAAACGCACAATTATCTTGTCGAATTCTCCCGGACGCGGCTCCCGTGGGATCTTTAGGGACTGAGCGATGCACACCCCACCTGAGAGAGAGAGAGAGAGACAGAGAAAGAGACTTTTACAACTTCAACACTAAAGTCCCTACAGCACCTCAAATACAAATATAGAATATCAGACACAGGCAGCCTGCTCATCATCAACACCTGAACACACGACTGTAACACTACAAACGTATTTACTCCTTCCATCTCCACACAATCATTCAGAGCTGACTCTGAGAGAGACAGAGAGAGAGAAACAGAGTGAGGGCAAAGAGAGAGAGAGAGAGAAGAGGAGAACAGAGAGAGAGATTAAAGTAGAAGAGAGAGGAAACGAGGACAGAGGCAGAGAAATAGAGGGAGAGTAAGGATAGAGAGATGAAGAGAAAGAGAGAGGGAGATGAAGAGAAAGAGAGAGAATAAGGAGAGAGAGAGAGAGATGAAGAGAACGTGAGAGTAAGGAGAGAGTGAGAGAGATGAAGAGAACGTGAGAGAGAGCAATGATAGAGAGAGATGAAGAGAGAGACAGAGATAGAAAAAGAGAGAGGGATAGAGAGAGATAAAGAAAGACAAAAAGTAAGTGGTGAGAGGGAGAGTAAGGAGAGAGAAAGGGAGAGAGAGAGTAAGGAAAGATAGAGAGAGAGTAAAGAATGAGAGAGAGTAGGGAGAGAGAAAGTATGAGAGATAGAGAGAGAGAGAGTAAGGAGCGAGAGAAAGAGATAGAGAGAAATAGAGAGAGAGAGTAAGGAAAGGGAGAGAGAGTGGGGGAGAGACAGTAAAGAGAGGGAGGGAGTAAGAGAGAGAGAGAGAGTAAGGTGAGAGAGAGTAAGGAGAGAGAGTAAAAAATTCCAGGATTTGGAGTCGGCGTTGGAGTCGGTGCTGGAGCTGGTGCTGGTGTTGGAGCCGGTGTAGGAAGGTGAGGTGTAAAGGAGGTTGAAGTGAGTTTAAATGGAGTTTAATGGAGTTCATACAGCTCCTCAGTGAGTGCAGGTCTACAGCGTTCATACCAAACTTAACACAGCAGAATTACACAAACAGAGCCCGACAGGCCGGACAGAGCCGGACGGAGCTGGGTGGAGCCATATATCATATCTGATCTAGGTTATAATCTCAGGCTGTCCTCCCCTAGCTCTATTATACCATTACTGTCCTGTGCCGGGATGAGTGATAGACCTCCTACTGCCTCCAGCCGAACTTTCTCCTGGTTACAGTCCATTTAATGAACATCTGTGGCTACTTCAGCACTTTGACTCAGTACATGTAATCAGGACGCCCTTCTCCAGACACTCTGTCCCAACAGCAAACAGTAATTAGCCCTAATTAATGTCCCGTTTCAGACTAATCAGCGCTCTGGTACACATGTAGCTCCCCGTCTCGTCCTCACGCCCGGCATTTACTGTATAAGCAATACAGCAGCTGTGATCCGGTCACAGGAGTGAGCCGAGGGTGAACACGGCTGTTAGGGTGTTTACTACAACACACAACCGCCAGTCAACCGGTCATTCTGTCATTTCATCTGTTGGTCTGGCAGCCGGTCTGTCTGTCTGGAGGTCAGCCTGTTGGTCAGTCTATCGGTTGGTCAGTCAGTCTGTCAGTCAATCTGACGGTCAGTCTGTGTGCTGGTGAGTCTAAAGGTCACTCGGTTTGTAGGTCAGTCTGACTCTGTCGGTTGAGAGGTTGGTTGCTTGATCTGTCGGTCCCTCTGTCAGTCAGTCTGATGGTTGGTCGGTTTGTCTGTTAATATGACAGTCACTCAGACTGTAGGTTGATCTGTCTGTTGGTCAATCTGTCGGTCGGTTGGACAAACAGCTTCACAGTCGATCAGTCTGTACATTGGTCAATCTGTCAGTTGGTATGTCCATCAGTCAATCTGTCAGTCAGTCTGACTCTCTGGTAGTTGTCTGATGGTCAAATGGTTGGGTTATTTGCTTGATCTGTCAGTTACTTAAGCTGTCAGCTGGTCATTTGGATGATTCTGACTGTCTGTGGTTGCTTGATTTAGTTAGTCCGATGGTTGGTTGGTTCGTCTGTTAATCCAACAGTCACTCTGACTTTTGGTCAATCTGTCGGTTGGTCAATCTGTCGGTTGGTCAGTCTGTCAGTTGGTCAGTCTGATGGTTGGATGCTTGGTCTTTCAGTCGGTTTGTCAGTGAGTCTGATGTTGGTTGGTCAGTCTGGCATTCAACTTAGTTGGACCTTTTGTCAGTCCTTTGGTCAATGGGTTGGTATGTCTGTTGGTCAGTAGGCTGATTGATCTGCCAGTCGGGTCTGTGGGTCCTAACCAGTCAATCAATCAATAAATTTAATATGTTTAAACCCAGAATACATTGAGCATTACCCTCATTTGTCAAGTAGCCGAGCATCAGAACACAGCAAAGTAGTGAAAGATAAACATTCCAATAAGAAGGTGAAACTTAGAAACTTATCAACAACAAAATAATTCAACCAAACAATTATATCTAAACTAGAAAGCATTTCCAAATTTAACACAACCTTGAATAAAAGGTCAAGAACTCAACAACCCCGGGTTCCTCTAAGCAGCTGCTGAGTATCTGAGAATGAAGTTTATGTATGCTGATGCAGCCTCATCAGAAAAGTCAACGTCTGAAATTAGCAAACAACTTCTAGATAGTCCAGAGACGTTCTGGGAACAAGTGACAAAGTGATAATGTAGGTTTGACATAGTGAGACATGCAAATGATTCAGGTTTCACACTCAGCTGCGCATGTGACGTAAGCAAGGATGGGCCTTATCTCTCGGGCCTTGAGAGCTACGATTGCAGACGTTCAGCGAGCAGTGAAGTCGTCCATGAGTCATCCTGTTAGTGCAGCACCATTGGCAGACGACTGCACCATGCAGGACTATATGCACACAGACTGTTACGACGACTGTCCTTAACGCCACGTCAGTGGCACCAAAGACTGCAATGGTGTCATGCCAGACTGTCATGGAGTGACACAGAATGGCAGCGTGTCATCTTCAGTGATGAGTCCCAGTTTCGTCTTGGTGGAGACGACCAACGAATCCGTGTGTGGAGGCACCGTGGTAAACGCCAAGATGAACGGTTTGTTGTCACGTGTTGTCACACGTCCAGAAGGCCTGGTGTCACTCCACCTCCACTCCTACCGCACCATCTGCAGGAACTGTGTGAGAATATTCAAGCTGCATGGGATGGATTATCACAGGACACCATTAGGAACCTCTACAACGTCTGGCATGTTGGGTTAGCAAACACGGCGGTCCGACGTCATACTGAGAGACACTACTTCTGTATGTGTAGCTCAATAAATATTGATCATATCAGTCTAAATTTATCATCATTTATTGTTCCTGGTAACCTTTATCTTCCTTCGCAACAGCACTGCAATCCTACATGTCCTTCTGGGAGCAGCTGTTCTTTAGATGATCAGTGTATGTTTGGAGAAAAGGTATAAAGGTATTAAGTCCTGACATTAAGGCCAGAACTTCTCTGAGTTACTCACTGAATAAAACAATCAAGTGACTGAGGGAGTATCCATCCATTAGGAAAAGGAGCCTGACTGTATGACAAAAGGCCTAAGACTCGGGCTGTGGGGAAAGCTCCTGCTCTGGTTGCACGGGTAGACATCAGCATTGCAGCATGTTGCAGAGGGGAAGCTTGGAGGCTTTGACTTGAAGTAAATGGTCCTGAGAGAACAGCCCCACCTGCTGGTAAGTGATGTACTGGCCTGTATAGTCAGTTCACTGTATGCACTGAAAACAGAGAGTTCATACAGTTTGACTTGAAATCATCCGGACCTCCATGTTATTTTTCAGGATTCATTTGTTGACTATTTTGACTGTTAGTGAAGTTGTTCCCTCACATCTGAATTTACTGTTTCCAGTACGGAAAGGTCAGGATGGTGATCCAGGTTCCCGATCCCCAGACACTGACAACAGCCACAAGAGCTGTAAGGAGGGCAGGCCCCACCTCCTGGACCCCGCCTCCAGTTCTGCAAAAAGGTCAATAGAGTACACCTGATGTTAGATCTAACTGTAGAGCAGGGACGGTGATGAGAAGGCAGAGCAGGGAGCTCTCCTTCCCTCTCGACTCAGATGCTCATGCTGCCCCTTAGAGGAGAGAGGGAGGGAGAGAGTAAGAAAGAGAGAGAGAGAGATAGAGTGGGAGAGGGAAGAAGAGAGAAAGAGTTTGAAAGAAACGGGGGATAGAGAGAGAATAGAGTGAGAGAGGGAGCGAGAGAGTGATGGTGAGAGAGTGAGAGAGAAAGGAAGGGACAGAGAGAGACAGAGTGAGAGAGGGAAGAAGAGAGCGCAAAAGAGGGAGAGAGAGAGAGTGAGGGACAGAGGGAGACTGAGTGAGAGAAAGAAGAAAAGACAGTAAAAGAGAGAGAAAGAGAGAAAGTAAGGGGGAGAAAGAGAGAGACAGAGAGAGAGAGAGAAAAAAGTGAGATGGAGAGATATGGAGAGACTGTGAGAGAGAGAGAGAGAGAGAGAAGAGAGTGAGAGGGAGAGGGAGAGGGAGAGAGAGAGACAGTGAAAGGGAAGAAGAGAGAGTAAAAGAGAGAGAAAGAGAGAAAATAAGGGGGAGAGAGAGTGAGAGAGAAAGTAAGGGGGAGAGAGACAGTGAGAGAGGGAAGAAGAGAGAGTAAAAGAGAGAGAAAGAGAGAAAATAAGGGGGAGAGAGAGTGACAGAGAGAGAGAACGAGAGAGAGATACAGAGAGACTATGAGAGAGAGAAAGTGAGAGAGCGACAGCTACCAAGCAACCACTGGTATTCTGGGTGGTTGCTTTGATAATCAGGTTGGTTGCTTGGTGGTAACTGTATGGTGCTGTATCACTGTGATATAAGCTGGTACACAAACTTTCGCCCTCAATTCCTCATTCAACCATAACTGTCATAAATGAAAACCATACATCCAAATCAAAAGCTGCATACCAGCATACCACTTCCGAACGGACCAAACATTCCGGGGTCGGAACAACGTCAATAATAATAATAAGAAGAAGAAGAAGAAGAGGAAGAAGAAGAAGAAGGAGAAGAATTATAATAATAATAATAAGAAGAAGAAGAAGAAGAAGGAGAAGAATTATAAGAAGAAGAAGAAGAAGAAGAAGAAGAAGAAGAAGGAGAAGCAGCATGGATGTCTCAGTGTAAGCCAGAAGCTAAACTGATCTCTGATCAGCTCTTGTACTCTTCACATACAGAATCAATTACCCTCTCAGACTAATAACGAGCACCTGAGATCTGCTTCTCACCCTGCAGTCAGATTATGTGCTGCATATGATGCACAGAAACATTCCACACCAGCCCAGGTGAGAAGTCTGACAGCCCACAGGAACCTGCACCCGTTTCCTCCCAGAGAACCCAAACCAGCTGCACACGGCAGTGAATTAAGTGGCTTGTCTGGTGCAGCACCCTAATTAAATGATCTATCTTTTCTCGGCACTGGGGAGTGTCGCATCCTGTCGCTTCATTTTTAATGAATTGATTATCAGCGCATTATGATCAGTGAGCGATCACTGCATGCTCGCTCTGACACAGCGGCCTTCAAACCGCGGGTCGTCATGACACACTGGTGGGTCGCAGCGTGGGGGCGAGTGGGTGACGGGGAAGCAGAATTGATGAATATATATGTTTCTTCCACAAACACAGACATCAATAAGGCATCTCTTCAATCGGAGCAGGAATCACTCATCAGTGGTGATCAGAGGACAGCGCTAAACAGCTACTCCAGCTGGAAGACATTTACATAAGGCCTGCAGGTCAGAGCGGGGCACAATTTAACACATTCATCATTCAAACAGAATCTGAGGAACATTAATATACGACCCCATTCCAAAAAAGTTGGACGCTGTGTGGAATGCAGTGATATGCAAACCATTTAAACCCCATATTTAATAGAACATACACTCATCGTCAACAGAGTAGCTGCACCCAGAAGGAGGTGTGGGATTGCAGTGCTATCAGGAAGGAACAATAAATGATAAATTTAGACTGATACGATCAATATTTATTGAGCTACACATACAGAAGTACTGTCTCTCAGTATGGCATCGTGCCACCGTGTTTGCTAACCCAACGTGCCTGACGTCTCGGCATGGAGTTGTAGAGGTTCCTAATGGTGTCCTGTGATAATCCATCCCATGCAGCTTGAATATTCTCACACAGTTCCACACAGGTGCGGTAGGGGTGGAGGTGGAGTGACAGCAGGCCTTCTGGACGTGTGACGCATGACAACAAACTGTTCATCTCGGTGCTGACGACGGTGCCTCCACACACGGATTGGTTGGTCGTCTCCACCAAGACAAAAGCGGGACTTGTCACTGAAGATGACCCGCTGCCATCAGGGTTCTCCACAGAAAGCCAGCTGTTGCCAGTGGGTGCTAACGTTAGATAGGTTTGCTAGCTAGCCAATATTAGAGCTCAGGGGCACCAAACTGTGTATTTTCTTCACTCTAGCTTAAAGAGGATACTGAGAAGAGAAGAGGTTCTAGCTCCTACTCCTGCTCCAAGGTTCTCCAGGGTCATTCCATGTCTCTACAACTCTGAAACTGTTTTTATGTGTTTCAAACTGTGGCTAATAAGCTTTTCAGCCCTGTTTGATTCAATATTGAGGAAACCTGAATGCATAAAACCCTTACAGGTCATTCCTGTATAATGCACTCATGAAAGAAGCTACAAGGCCTGGGATGAGGGGGCCAGTGGGGGTGGGGTGAGGCGGGGGTGGTTGGGGGTGGTGTTGGGAATGCGTTTGTCCCAGTGAAGCACTTTACCACACACTAAATCAGAAAGGCATGATCATCAGGCGTGCGGCTGTTCGGAACTAAATGAAAGAAATGAATATCATAAACATGCATTTGTGCTTGAGTCATGAGACATATGCTTAATGGAGTTTTGATTCATCCCACATTAGCGCCTGCGCGACAACGCGTGTTTCAGCGCCGTAATGGCACAGAGCTCGGCAGCACAGCCACCATTACAACAGCTTATTGTATCATCCATTACACGGCAGATGTGAGCTACGTCTCTATTCCGCCAGCGGAGATTAAACGTTCTCCACGGCAGTGGGCCGAACAGGAGCTGGCTTTTCTGGAAGATGCGCCTCCTAAACCCATGCTCAGGAAGCCCCTCACCTGCTGAGAGGAGACCCTTCAAACAAGTCGCACCAAGTTCACCTTAACGGGGTTCCCTGACCTCGTTAAGGAGGGCGACTAATAAGAGGAGCCTTGCAGCAAGCAGCGGGGAACCGAACAGAACGGAGGGGAATTGAGCAGCTCCAGTTGATTAATCTTTTATGAAGAGGGTGGGCAACACAGATGGAGGGCTGTGGTTGGCTGGGTCCTTTCCCGAATTGGAGAATATCCCTTTTGAGACTGGGAAGCTGATGCCGACAAACAGATGCCAATGTGGGAGAATTTAGCACGGCACACGTGTGCTGGGAGCGTGTTTATTCAACATGCCACCGCACTTCCATCCACCCACACGCACCTAAAATGCCACAATCCGGTGCGAATCCTCCCACACGCTCACTCGGAATGCTGCTCGGCGCATATTCACCGCCATACGGAACCATTACATGTGGCAGTACTGTTTACGAGTCCACAATCTGTGTAGATAAATTGCATGAAGCACACAAACACCAAGAGCCTCCTCCTTCCTGAACCGCAACGAGGCCAGAGTGGATTACTGGAGCCTCTCCGGAGTCGGCGCCACACTGCAGTGCTACGGCGCTAGGCCAATTGGCCGCACAAACCTCATTAACAGCTTTTACATCAGTTACTCAGCCAAAGATGGCCTGCCAGATACAATGTGCTGACCCCGACATGTGGGCAACACCTTCCAACCCTGCTGAGAAAACCAGCACAGACCAGCAGGAACTCCACAAACTACACAAGGCCCTGCTCTCCTGCAGCAACACTCCACCTTAAAGAAGGTACTGTGAGGATGGAGGGAGGGAGAACACCAGCATATTCTAAAGAAATCATCTCCAAACCTGACTGAACCTCAATGCGAACCAATTCCAGGTGGACTCAGACCAATATCTCACTGACACTTTCTACTACAGCAACCTGCGTTCTAGATATTAATCAGACAACTGTGAGATACGACATCCAAAGTACTAGATGTATTATTTTAGGCAACAGGATGGTGAGTTCCAAGGCTGTCTAACTAAACTACTCTGAAATGCCCAACAGGTTCTAGATATTAACTGGGTAAATATGTGGCATACACTCCATAGTGGTCCTGGTGCTGCTTTAGATGGTCATCCAGCATGATCAGAGACGTTCTAGCTCAAAAGTGTGAGAGTCAAATACTGTATGCATCTGCTTGTTATGTATGGACAGAGAAACTGAATCTAGGGTGTAAAAGAAAGCGGTGGTTTTTACTGTGGTTCTACTGGGTTCTAGATATTAACTGGGTGAGTGTGAGATATAAACTCCACAGTACTGTGTAGTTGTGTTGGTAGTTATATACTGTATAAAGACGAAGATGAATAAAGTACAGAGTTGTATACAGTATCTATCTGTTTATTATGATTCTGCTGGGTTCTAGATATTAACTGGGTGAATGTGATTACTTTGGGAAATATGATGGTGAGTTCCAAGGCAGTCTAACTAAATTACACTGACACTAGATACGTGGGACAGAGTGCATGGTACAGGTTCTAGCTGTACTACGCTGGGCTTATAGTACAGCAAAGAATTTAGGCCTTCTTTCGGACAGCTGACAATTAGGCTACACCGCCAGATTGGGTTCTCTGGAGTGGGGCCAAAGAATAGTCGGTTATGTAACCCTAAAGAACCTTTCCAAAGAGAACAAGTAAAGGAAATGTGGAGTACCTCTACAGAATGTAAACGTTCTGGGGAAAAGCTTCCTAAATCATGTGTCGAGTTATTTAAACTGTAAAACGGTTCCACACTCCACTGCAGGTTTCTTTAGGAAACCAAAAATGGTTCTTCTACTGCACCATGAAATCTTTATTTACTCAGTGTCTGTTTATTGGTATTCTGTTTACTGCTGCGCTATGAGCCAACCTAAGTAGAGCTGGGTACAGTATCCTAAATCAGTGCTCCAGTAATACTATACTGATATCTGACACTGACACTGAGTAAAAGCACAAAAGTATCAGGTTTAAACACGACTGAGTAACTTACAGACCTGCAGTGGAGCTTCATAGTACAGCTCAGATGTATCATGTATCATACCGCATCATACAATATACAGTATCATATCATACCATATCATATCATACCGTATCATACTGTATCATACTGTATCATATCATACCATATCATACTGTATCATACCGTATCATACTGTATCATACTGTATCATATCATACCGTATCATACTGTATCATACTGTATCATATCATACCGTGTCATACTGTATCATACCGTATCATACTGTATCATACTGTATCATACCATATACCGTATCATATCATACCATATCATATCATACCATATCATATCATACCGTATCATACTGTATCATACTGTATCATATCATACCGTATCATACCGTATCATACTGTATCATATCATACCGTATCATACTGTGTCATACCGTATCATACTGTATCATACCATACCATATCATACAGTATCATACCGTATCATACTGTATCAATCATACCATATCATACCGTATCATGCCATATCATACCGTATCATACTGTATCAATCATACCGTATCATGCTGTATCATACTGTATCATACCGTATCATACTGCATCATACCGTATCATACTGTATCATACCGTATCATACTGTATCTTATCATACCATATCATACTGTATCTTATCATACCATATCATATCATGCCGTATCATACCGTATGTTATCATACCGTATCATATCATACCGTATCATACTGTATCATACCGTATCATACCATACCATAATCATGCCGTATCATACCATATCATACAGTATCATACTGTATCAATCATACCATATCCTACCGTATCATACCGTATCATACTATATCATACCGTATCATATTATATGATATCGTATTGTATCATACTGTATCATATTGTATCATATCGTATCATACTATATCATACCATATCATACCGTATCATANTATCATATTGTATCATATCGTATCATACTATATCATACCATATCATACCGTATCATATCATATCATACTGTATTATACCATATCATACTGTATCACACCGTTTCATACCGCATCATACCGTATCACACTGTCTCATACCGTATCATACTGTATCATCATACTGTATTGTATCATATCATACTATATCGTATAATATCATACTGTATCGTATCACACTGCATCATCAGAGGTGTGTAGAGTACTCTAAATAAGTAAAAAGTAAAAGTATCAGATCTGAAGTACTGAATAACTTACAGAACTGCAGTGGAGCTTCTTAATAAGTCCAGCTTCTATCAGCTCAGGAACTGAAGACTGCACAACTACATTTTTATATTTATTATTATTATTATTTTGGTCTAAAATAAAATACTAAAAGTCCAGATAGTACAGTAATTGAAACTGTAGGCAGCAGGGGCATCTTCGGTACAATGTTATTATCACATACTCCAAATAACAGTACAAATTAGATGGATTTAACTGTGTAAATGTTGTTTGATTGTATTTGTTTAATCCTGTTTTTTTCAATTAAAGGATCTCTTTAGAGAAAAAAACAGGCGGAGCTTAGAAGGGGCGTACCAATCAAGCACCAGACAATTAACAAGTTGCCCCCAGATGTGAATTCTCGTTATGTACCCCTACGAGACTAGTTGCCGCCGTGGGCCAGCGCCAATCAGACTATCAGGCTACATTCAGGTTCAGAGCGAACTTTCAGGCCCAATTAAAGCTCTGGCTGGCCTTGTGGCACATCTTCACAGCCTCAAACCACAACCCACAAGCCTTGTCTGCTGCGCAAGTCTAATTGGCAGTGGGGAGCCAATTAGCAACATGATACCAGTCCAAACCAGATTATAGGGAACTCGATAGAGTACTCTGTTGGTTCTTGCTGATATCAGCGCCTCTCTAACCAGAAGATGAGTGAAATTCAGAAGGCAGAACCTTCACCACCACGGTGAGACTTGATCAAGGGCAACGTGACCTACGTCCCAGCCAAAAGGGCCATCAATAGCACTGATCAATCCCGTGTGACCTCTCAGGGGAAACCGAAGAGAGCTATCAAGTGAGGTGGGGGGTGGGGGCAAGACCTGGCAAGAGTGGTGGGATGTTATTGGAGGGGGCTCTTACATCAGGTCACGCCAGCTTGAAGGTTACGGCTCTGCTTTGCCTCCGAGGACCAAAACCCCCTTTCATTTTCTCCTGCTGTGTTTCAGACACGGCCGTGCCCCGTTCTCGCGAGTGATGGGTTTATCTGAGAGCGAGTCAGAGGGATTTGTTCTGTCTGAAGGTCTCAGCAGAATTCCTCTCATCTCCCGCGCGCTCACAAAAGCCAACCTGTAACGATACTGCTCAAACAAAAACCACGTTTCCTCGTATGAATGCTAATCAAGCTGCCTGAGCCGCTTCACTCCCAACAGCAGGAGAAATGAGGAATAAGGCAGAGGCTCCCGACCCTGAAAGGTGGCTCCTTCTCAGCGACCTGCCATCTTAAACAAATTACAGCCACGCTAAGGGCCAGCACCGGGATGGAGTTAATTAAAAGTGGCCTGTGGGGCCGACGGCGTGCACTTTGGGGTGAGTCATGTATGATTAGAACTGCTCTCAAAGAGTGACGGATTGGTCTTAGAGAGGAATATGCCAGGAGAGAAGCAGTGGAGGCATTAAGCCCTCCAAATCTGCTCATTAGCCACGACTGTGGAGAAGTAAGTGGAGATTAGCCCTCCATCCGTAAAGCAGTATGTTCACCCAGATTACTGCCCAGACAGGTACGCATCCGGCAGCAGTGGGCTGCCAGCAGCTGGTTGGAGACGAGGAGATGGAGAAGATGAATGACGGGATCTGGGAATGAGTGAGTGCTCCCCCTGCCAAGTCCTGTCCAACCTGCCGTTTCACTGATGCCACAAAAACCCAGAGGATGAGAGGCCGTTCTGATGTGATGCCACGCAGAACAGTGGTGCTGCATTTTCTACAGGAGAACTCCTCCTTCTAAATCAGCATAAATCACACACTGGGGTGTAAACAACACAGATGTAGCCCTTTATGTACTACACATATCCTGCTTTTACAGTATATGGAATGTTGGTGATAATAAGTTATTCTGAAAAGTAAGAATGCCAAAAATGCCAAAAAGAACACTTTCGGTGTTCAGCCGAATAAGTGAAAAGACTGAATAATTTATACCAAACAATGACGTTTTTAATGACGCTGTTATCTTTCTCTAGTTCCCAGATGTAGATGGGAACCAGAGAGGAACTTTTACTTAGCTACAGGGCGAGCGCCAACGCTCGAGGCTAATACCCACTTTAATGCCTCATTTCTCAGCCAGTTGTATGATTGATAACTGATGAGTCTGACTTTGTGGTCTGCCAAAAGTAACTCTTATGGGGGATCCCGTACCCTTATGCAGTGTGAAGCCTGCTTTTAGCGCTCCTGATAGGATCAGAAAGCTTTAAGGCATGTCAGGATACGACGTGTCTGCAGATCTATTCCTGACGTCATGCTCCTCTCTGTCTCTCTCTCTATATCCTCACTCCCGTTCTCCTGCGTGCCATATGCTAATTTTCCACCAGCCAGGCAAGATTGATATGCCATTTGCATTGCAACACAATTCAAATATTGACATTTTCAAATGCATGCCATATTTTATCGTGGTTCACAGATTGTGCTAAGATGGGGTGGGTGATGAAGGGGCACTGCGGAGGAGAGGGGAGGGGAGATGTCATTTTCTACTGTAAACTTTAGGAGCAAACAGCAGAGGTTTGCTCCTAGAGGCACCAGACAGCAAGAGGTTTGACAAGGTCAGCGCGTGACTGGAAAAACAGCTCAAACTGGACAGCACATCAGGAAGCATGGCAGCAGATCCCGGCCTATGCCATTTCTAGGCATACTTTTATTGGAAGCCATTTAGAATCGAACCTTTCCACGATCACTGTACTGTCACAATTCCAGCTTCCGCCAAAGTGTACACTCCTGCTTTTTATACATCATTTTTATCCATCAAATCATCCAGTAACACGGAAATGCAGTATACTGTTAAGAAGCTTGGCTT
Source organism: Semaprochilodus insignis (assembly GCA_034552555.1). Classification (NCBI taxonomy): domain Eukaryota; kingdom Metazoa; phylum Chordata; class Actinopteri; order Characiformes; family Prochilodontidae; genus Semaprochilodus; species Semaprochilodus insignis. The sequence goes on from CM067474.1 coordinate 33,928,922, forward strand.
TCTCAGGATTCAGTTCCTCCAAACTGTTTTCATGATGTTATTCACACAGCAGATTGTCTCATCGTCTCATCGAATCAGCACACGTTAGTTTGGGTCCTTACCTTCAAAAGCCTACATTCGCACTACACTATGTTCACGCAAGCAGACGACAAGTCGCCCCAGGTTTGTCTCTTGTGGGGGTGCTCAAGCCCACTCGCATTGTTGTGCCTTGTGGGCGTGTACAAGGTCCAGCAAAGCTAGCTGGTCCTGAAAGCACATATTACTGATCAACGGATTGTATGGAAAGCTAACTGCTTGAATTGGTGGCTAGATTTATTGGCTGGTTAGCATACTGGCTAACCTAGCTAGCTATTGAGTGACCAAACTCCCCAGAGACCCCAACAACATCCTCTACTTTCTTCCACACTTCATTTCTCTACAGATGTATATGTACAAAGACGCATCGTATAAACTGGGGAAAGAGGAAACAGCGGTTAGGAGCTTCTCCTCCATGTTCACCACCACACTGCTGAGAGCTGGAACCAAACGTTGGTAGGAACTAAAAGCTCAGAGAGCAGGAGCTGAGGGGGGCCTCGGACCCCCATGTCTAAGATTGGTCTGAAGAGTTTGTTGGAGCCGATCGCTTACAATGTCCACTTCACCGTGTCATAATACATTTGCATACAGTGGAAAAAAACTCAGCTCAATTTGTCGCTCTGTCGTTAATCATGGCTACCAACATAGGAAACCACTGGCCCCTTGTCGCCTCCTAGTGTGAACGCAAGCTACTCTGTGTCAGTAATACTTTTTAAATGAGACCAAGATCATGACAGTCGCCCAAACCGGGGCCAGCTAAGAGGTTAATGATGTTACAGGTGTAGCTATTGGAGCCCAAAGTATCCAATCAGTAGAGGTTGGTGCTCCTGCCTGAGCTGGGAATCGAACCCCAGTCTGCCACACAGAGTCCTAACATCCTACACTCATTTTCACCATCCTACGTAGACGTTTCCCATAATAACGTAGACCTGTGAACACCATAGCAGCCCCAGTGACAGGAAAGAGTCATCTAGACATCTAGAACCATGTGTAGACAAGCAGAACTGCTTCATGCCTAACTGGTTCTCTACATTGAGAAATACAGTAGCTCTTAATGTGCTGTATATGGTTCCATATAGCACCAAAAAGGGGTTCCCCTGTTGATACAAGCCTGACATCATGACAGCAGCCGAGCCTCTTTTGGTGCTTAAAAAAGACGGCTCTTCAAGGAGTTCTTTAGCAAATAAAATGGTTCTTCGCAGAACTATGATCAGACTGTCAGGGACAAAGAACTGGGCTTGACGCGTGCAGAGCTAAAAGCCAAAGGAGGTTTATTTGACACGTCGATAGTTAAACACAACAACAAAAGCAAGGCAATCATAACAAAACGGGTAATGCAGGGTCGTAGACAGTGAGACAGGCAGAGGTCGAAAACCAGGAAGACAAAACAATCAAGCAAACAGATCAAAAGGGGAAGAGCAAGAGAGAGTAATTAGAACACAAAGGAGGTCAAAACCAGAGATACAAGCAAAAGGCAAGAGAGAAACACTTAGAATTGCAAACAGAGGTTTGGCAAAACTTTGCAGTGAGTGAGTGAGAGTGTGTGTGTGTGTGTGTGTGTGTGTGTGTGTGTGTGTGTGTGTGTGTGTGTGTGTGTGTGTGTGTGGCTTAAATGCAGACTGGGGATTGATGACAGCTGTGCTAAAACTCAGGAGACCTAGAGTGGGAATGATTGGGAGACTGGGGACATGCAGGTGTGACGTCATCGGGTAGCGCACTCTGGGAAATGGAGTCCGGGAGATCGGCGGCGTCAGGGATACCCGAGGGCGTGACACACACAAAGATTTAAGGGTTCTGAGCATCGTGAAAGAGTTCTTCAGGTTGATCGTGAATGTTCTGTAGATTTTTCTATGTAGAACCGTTAAAAAAGGGCTCTACATAGAATCAAAAATGATTGTTGCCGTTGTTGATGTCTCCTGGTAACAATAGCAGAACCCCATTATACAACACTTTCTCCACCAATTTGAAGATTTCACCTAGCACAGAACTAGTTAAACATGAAAGGGTTCTATGTAGGCCCAATGCCTTTACAGGGCCGTAAAAACATGTTTTTTAAGTGTGTATTGAAAGTGTATTATTCCATTAGCAGAACATTTTCCTTGTTTTAAGTATTATTTCTATGAATAAACAAAATTATCTTCATTATTTGGCAAAACAAGAAATGATCTAATCGAATGAGACACTTTCAGGTAACAAAATGACTATTAACTTGTTAAGGATATATAGAAACATGTAGAATAACGATATACTATTCTGACTACAGTCTCATAATGTAGCTAATATTAGACACATTAACTACGTCAAAGAGGTGTTCCGTTGCTAAGAGATCATGCTCTTCCAGTGTAACATGTTGGTGATGCAATATCCCACTCTAATATCACAGTTATTGTACCTGAGATAGATGAGACTGTTCTGTTACACGCACTGCAGGCAAATATCATGCTGCCAAAAAGCTGCCATTATGTACGTCTTAGGATCCTCAGGCCACAATTTCAGACTGAGAAACAACAAAGTAAAAGCATTTCCTGGCTCTCGTACATCAGGTGAAATGGCACACCTCGTACTACAGGGTAACGATGACAGATTCTCAGAAGGTAAAGTTTTCACGACGTTCGGTTGTTTCCCTGTACATTAGTTACATTTTCATGGCCGAATTCAGGATGACAGGTGTATATTACAACACTGCAAAAATATATTTTAGCCAGTAAAATGATCCCATATCTAGGTGATATATCTTAAAAGTCTCATTTTGAGATTAAGCTCATTTTAAAATAATTTATTTCCAAATGTTGTTTGTTTGTTTTAAGCCATTTTAGTAAGCCAGATTATCTCACTATATTGGTAATAACTGGAATCATTTGACTTTTTTTCAAGCACATTGTTTTAAAATAAGCCAAATTATCAGCCAATACAGTGAACAAAATTTGCAAAACTTATTCACTCCCCCATCCAAGTCACTGAATCCAGGTGTTCTAATCACTTCCATGGCCACAGGTGCATAAAACCAAGCACCTAGACATGCAGACTGCTCCTACAGACGTTAGTGAAAGAATGAATTCAGTGAATTCCAGCTTGGCACCGTGATAGGATGCCACCAAGTCCAGTCGTGTAATTTCCTCACTACTAAATATTCCACAGTCAACTGTCAGTGGGCTTATAACAAAGTGGAAGTGATTGGGAACAACAGTAACTCAGCCACGAAGTGGTAGACCACGTAAAATGACAGAGCGGGGTCAGCGGATGCTGAGATGCATAGGGCACAGAGGTCACCAACTTTCTGCAGAGTCAATCACTACAGACATCCAAACTTCATGTGGCCTTCAGATCAGCTCAAGAACAGTGTGTAGAGAGCTTCATGGAATAGGTTTCCATGGCCGAGCAGCTGCATCCAAGCCTTACATCACCAAGCGCAATGCAAAGCGGCAAAAGCAGTGGTGTAAAGCACGCCACTGGACTCTAGAGCACTGGAGACGTGTTCTCTGGAGTGACCAATCACGCTTCTCCGTCTGGCAATCGATGAGTCTGGACGAGTCTGGGTTTGGCGGTTGCCAGGAGAACAGTACTTGTCTGACTGCATTGTGCCGAGTGTAAAGTTTGGTGGAGGGGGGATTATGGTGTGGGGTTGTTTTCAGGAGTTGGGCTCGGCCCCTTAGTTCCAGTGAAAGGAACTCTTAATGCTTCAGCAGACCAAGAGATTCTGGACAGTTTCATGCTCCCAACTTTGTGGGAACAGTTTGGGGACGGCCCCTTCCTGCTCCAACATGACTGCACACCAGTGCACAAAGCAAGGTCTATAAAGACATGGATGAGGGAGTTTGGTGTGGAAGAACTTGACTGGCCTGCACAGAATCCTGACCTCAACCCGACAGAACACCTTTGGGATGAATTAGAGCGGACTTTTTTTTTTGCAGTGAAATTATCTCAGTATGTTAGCAGATGTTGATTTTACTTATGCTTAAAACAAGGCAACCTTATCTGCCAACACAGTGAGATACTACAGCAGATTAAGACTTACTAAAGTTACCTAACACATTCAGTAAACAATCTTCTAACAAGCGTATATACAACAGCCTCAGTCTGAGAAATATTAACTATATCTAGATGTAGACTTTAGGAAGGTTTGACTTGCTGGTAAAGATGTCAGACTTTAAATCAGGCTGATTGTGTTTCTGGTCTAAACGGAGGTGTGAACAGCTGTGCACACAGCAGACCATAATTTAGTATTGAACTGAATATTGAACAGAGCAGTCAGAGGGCGCTAGGTGTAGAGTCGCAGGTCCCGAGAGGGATCCTGTCAAACGCAGCCCTGGTAATGTCTGTGACACTGAAGCCTCAGGGTTTCCCCAGGTCACAGCTCAGAGCGACGGAGGGGAAGGGGTCATGACCTACGGGCCAGAGTACATATGCCTACCATCCTCCAGCACTGCACTACAAAACAATGACATCATAGTGGGCAAAAATGCTTTAAATGTAGTATATCTAATATTTCTCATTATGAGACTGTAGTAAGAATATTATAAGATATTATTATAATTAATAATGATAATAATTCATTATTCCATTGGTTTCTATAGTATTTTTAATTTGCTAATAGTAAATGTATTATTCCATTTTAATACATTATATCCACTTATTCCATTACACTGCAATAAAATATGATATCCTGGCGAGTAAAAGTATCTATCTGTAAAATTAGCCAATAAAGTCTGAAAATTTTACTTAAAAACACATAACACAAGTGAAATAAGTTTAAAGATCTTAAAATCACATAGATATCAACTAGATATAAGATTTAGCTCCCAGGCTCTACTGAACCTGTTTAGAACCGTGTCTGGAAGTGGGCGGTCCTTAGCCCGGAAGCAGAAGTCAGCAGACAGCACATAAAAACAACATGGTGGCACATGTTCTTCAAGTGCAGACTGTACTTCCTGCTTTGAGGGCGTATATCTCACCATCCAGAACCAACTGTTTCAGCATCTGTGCTCAGCCCAGAGGGATCATCATAGACAGTGATTACACGCTGGACGACTCGTACGTGTTTCCTCTGTCCATTATGAAGGTGGACTATTATAAAGCAGCATGTTAAGGTTCTTAGCTGTCTTTAGTGGTTTCCACATTACTGATCTCCTGCACGGATTAAATGGCGAGTGTTTTCAGTGCTTCACATTTTAACTCATTAGAAGATGAACGCTTTGTGTTGAGCGCGCTTGTCCACAAGCACATCACCGGTGGGATACGATTGTTCCGGAGTTCAGCTCAGTTCATCGTGCACATCACGCCCCTTTGCTGCTTGCGTCACGGGTTCCGTGGTTCTGGACCAAAGAGTTAATGGTGCTGGAACGTTTTCATTTATTTATTTATTTATTTATTTTTGCAGTGGAAAAGTGCAGAAACGGTTCTAGATTTTGACACTGGCACCATGTTGGTGGAAAAGGGCTATGGCTTCAACAGCCTACGTCGCCTTACACAGCGAAAACTGAGATCTTGGCGAGTCAAATGATCTTACCTCTAGTTGATATATCTTATAGATATAAAGATATATTTTTTATTGTTTTGAGATTGTTGCAAGCTAATTTTAAGATTATTATACTATATTTATTTTCATGTAGTCTTATGTTTTAAGCAAGTTTGGTAAGCCAGATTTTCTCACTATACCAGCAGATAAGAACTATTTTAGGAACTGCTGAAAATAACTGCTGAAAATAACGGGTCATAAAATGACTAGCGGGAACTGAATCCTGGGATTTGAAGCTTTCCAATGCGGTACTGTACTGCTGGAAAGCTGACATACAATGATGTATAATGACCTGAGATTAAATGATGTGACTTCAGTAAGTTATCTGGATCTATTATTTGGCTTAAAAGAAGCCAAATAATCAGCCAATGTAGTGAGAACATTCAGCTACTAAACTCACTTAAAACAAGTAATAAAATGACTAGAAATATGTGTCTATATATTTATCTTAAATAAGATATATAAGATATATCAACTAGAAGTAAGATCACCTGCTTTGTGAGCTTCAGCACTTCTGTACACTCCTCTTCTACTCCTCATTCACTGTCCACTCCCGCCCTCACCTGTCCCAGTAACTGTGGCTGCCCTGAGGCCTCCCTCCCCCACCTCGCTCTCTCCCGCTCGGTCTTCCCCTCTGTGTCTTTGTAACATGTGCTATAAACTCACCGCCCATGGGCTGCAGTTCAGTGTTCCCGTAGGGAGTGGGCTTCCTCTTCCTCCTCATGAATCAGGCATTACTCTGTTTCTATTTAGAACTCAGGGTTCTGGCTGGTTCTGCTTCTCCACACCAGCACAGAGTAATTTAACGTCTCCCACCTTCTCCTACTGAGTCCCCACATACACACAGGGACTGATTTCACTGAATACTGAACTACTTATTACACACTACATATTCATACTCACTTATTACACTACTACTACTAATAACCTGCTGCTAATATTAACTTAATATTAACTAGAAACTAAAATAAACTAAATAAACTAAGATGCACTTAATTGACTGTATACGTTAGTCGTTAAAAGCCACACTTATTTAAATATTAAATACATTTTATTTAAACTCTATCGTTGTTTTATTTAATAATTTCATTTCATTTTTTTTAATCCTTTTTATTTTGACTGTTATATGAAATGTATCCTTCTGTGTTTAAATCTTATTAATTGGTTTAATAGTTTAGTTTTATTTATTTTTCCTTTTCTTAATTAAATCTATTTTCTTTTATTGTTTGACTTTATTGTCAAATTGTTTATGTAGTCTTTATTAATTGTAGTTTCACCATTTAAAATCAATTTTAATTGTTTTTGTTTTTTTTAAAATCCCTTTAAGATGTAAATGCTGCACTGAAAATGAGGGTCACCTGCAAAGTACTTCAGAATGAAAAAAAGGTGGAATGATTGATTGATTGATCGATTGATTGACTGATTGAAATCCTTGGACAAGACCGCCTGGCCCCTTCTACAGACTGTAAAGTTATCAAGTCCACACTTGCCCATATTCACTTCTCCTCCTCTGCCTGTGCCACGCCGCCATACCGCTCACAATATCTGTCTGCTGGAGGCGTGAGCTGCTAGCGCCTGTTTGCCAGATGATATTTGAACAAATTCCTTTCCCGTTTTTGCCGCACTGAGTGGAAAAGACAAGTTGTGGCCAAATACACGGACAGTGAACTACAGGTGCCCTGCTGGCATTTGCTTTGGCTTAATAAGGTCAGGTGTTGAGAGTTCCAGGCTGCTGGACACTGAAAACTCCCCCAACCCCCGACACTCACTCGTGCTTCTAGGACCTGAATTATTCCGTACTCCGCGGACCTGGATACGACAGCCTCTGGCTGATACAACAACGGAAATCTATGCATCATCCGGCTGCTTGAGTGACGGTGTATCACAGCTATGCTGCAGCCTGGACCGGCCGCTTGAGTGACGGTGTATCACTGGTATGATGCAGCCTGGACCGGCCACTTGAGTGACAATGTATCACAGCTATGATGCAGCCTGGACCGGCCGCTTGAGTGACAGTGTATCGTGGCTATGATGCAGCCTGAACCGGCTGCTTGAGTGACGGTCTATCACAGCTATGATGCAGTCTGGACCGGCCGCTTAAGTGACGGTGTATCACAGCTATGATGCAGCCTGGACTGGCCGCTTGAGTGACGGTGTATCACAGCTATGATGCAGCCTGGACCGGCTGCTTGAGTGACGGTGTATCACAGCTATGAGGCAGCCTGGACCAGTCGCTGGAGTGAAGGTGTATCGCAGCTATGAGGCAGCCTGTATATAGCGGCTATGATGTTGGCGTATAACACACAGGAGCCTGGAACACAGATCTTGTTATGTGGTTTAACTGCATTTCGTAACTCCACCAGCCAGGTTTCTACTTGGGGAGGAACGAATGTTGTCCCACCACTTCTGGAGGCAATGGTGAGGTGAGGTGCCATCCCTGATATGGAACAACACCTCTGATCCAACTGACCTTTTCCTGATATCCTGGCATTGACTGATCATACACATAGTGGAATAGGAATGTCAACAACACAGCCACGGAACGCCTCCTCTGGGATCTTCAAATACTATCCAAGTGAGAGAAATGGTTCTCTACCACATCAGACTGTGTCTAATTGTAACTTTCCTGTAATCTACATATATAGCCATCGACATTTTTAAGCTCACTGCACTTCATACACGGAATGTAGTCCAAAAAAGTGTAATCCTTGGCTATTGGTATCAGCATTCCAGCTGGATACAGCATTTCCATTACTCTTTCCTCCATGAATTCCTTTTTATATCCTCTATTTTTCATGAAGCTCCTGAAGATGCTAAGGGTATCTGGCTGTACTTCTTCATTAAGATCCATTATGAATAGGCTGAGATGTGTATTGTCCCTATAGTGCTTTCTCTCCTCTCGCACCCCATAGTTCCTCTTGCTATCTCTCCACACACACACACACACACACACACACACACACACATACGCTGACAGACCCTTGCCATCACTGCAGGTGACTGTGAATCTGTGGTGCATCCTACACAAGCTGATTTGCAGGCAGTTCTCAGAAGAATGTGCTGTTACGCTCCGGCTGCAGGGTACTACCCCCGGGATGTAAAACATTCCTGCTGGCAAATACAAACTCAAATGAAATACTGATACACATCGACATTACACCAACCACTTGAACCATGATCAATAATTCAATTGATCCCCTAAATTATGAAAACAATCTGCGAGTGTCTGTCGGAGGCTGGAATTACTTGAGAGAGACCTTCTATTAAAACTGCACGTACAGCTGCACGTAGATGCCTGGGCTCCGCAGGACAAGTGACAGATTTCTATTGACGTCTGAAGTGAAAAGAAAAGAATCAAACGGTTACAGATGACGTCTCCTTGCAAATGTTTATACGCTGTTACTGAATATTTGATGACCTTATATCAGATATCTCAGCCTGTAAACACGTTCGATAGGAGCCTAGATCTGTTTTAGGAATTTTCACCAACTCTTCATCCCAGAATGTGATAGACACGTGTGAGGGACACGTGAACATATTAGTGTAACCCTCTCGAGTCACCGATCACCCCAGTGTGATCAAACAAGTGGACGTCACAACATAAAAACAAGTTGGTGTGTCTTCACCATCAGATTCCGTTGAAAGTGCTGGTTTGAAATGGGATCATTTTTGTTTGATGTTTATAGATGAAGTAAAAACAGAGACAGGATCACATGAATCTGATATAAAGATTCACTTTACAGATCGGTAATAAGTAGGTAATTTGGTAATATGGTAATTTTACGGTAACAAATTGTATTTAATCATTAATTAAATGCCAATTTCCTAGTTGTTACTAAAAAAATAAATCAGAAATTGTAGTGTTAACAAGGCCATTATGAAATGGTAAAATAATGGTAACTAGTTGTACTTACCTAAAAATGACCTGCTTATTTCACAGTTATTTATGTATTACCTACTTATTACCAATCTGTAAAGTGTGTAATCTGTAAAAATCTTTATCCCGTGTGTGTGTCAGTATGTAAAATGGTATTATAGTACTTTTCATTTTGCTCATATGAAGAAACTGCTGACTCTGTTCTACAGGCTGAATGTGCCAGGTGAGCAGGACTACATAGGAGGAGACAGGTGGACGGGGTTAGAGGGATCTCTCACTATTCATTTCACAAACTAACTAAGGGACAAGAGCAAGGTGACGTTAACCTGAGCAGGAGGGAGTAAAAATGAACCCTATTATTACGGACTAAAACTAGACTAAGGCCCGATCCCATTTCACTCCTCGCCCCAACACTTCATCCCTTGCCCCTCCTCCCTCTCATAGGAGTGTTATGAGAAAATTCCCAGAATACCCTGCAAATCTTTGGCAAGATGGCTGCAAAGCGACCAAAGAGACCCATAACTGTGAGTATCTTCTCTGTTAAAAAGCCGCTGTACTGTAAGATAACCATTGTAAAAACCATTTTCTTCAAAACACACGTAAAAATCGCTAGTAATGCGCTGAGGTCTGGGTCGCTACCTGGCGGAATTTCCCATTCCACCTTAAATGGTGCAGCAGTCACATTCTGTTACCTGAGGTTACTGCACCATTTAAGGTGGAACGGGGAAATTTGATTATGAAGCTGGTGATTAAAAAGCTCAGTTCAGCTTCATATCACCGAAGTGGAGATAATAAATAATCCCCCCCCCCCAAATGATGCCCTAAATGTATTTAAGCAGTGAGGAGCTGAACTTTACCCTCCTCTGCTGTCACTGCATACTGGCAGGGTCGCCTACAGAGCACCGCTAGCAGCCTGTTAATGAAGTCATGTAGTTTTTGTTTGTGCTCTTGTTTATTCGGTGACTCGTTAGATTGATTGATGTGTAAAACTGAAGTCTGTGCTTTTCGTCTGTTTACATAAAAGCCTCTGACGACACCTGGTGACGTGTCCGGTTCTTGAAGGGTTCTCCCATTTCATAGGGGGAAGATTTCAACCACTACCCCTATATAACTCAGTTTCAAGAGGGAGGGTTACACTCGAAAACAATGGGGAGGGGTAAAAATAAGAAATGGGACTGGGCCTAAAACTAACATTAGCAAAATGACTAAAATGTAAATAAACTAATATTCATTGTAGTCCCAAGACTAAGACTAAAGGTACATCAAAAATCAGCTGCCGTGATAATGGATTTAAAGGTGTGTTTTGGATCATAGTCTTGTAGAAGTAGACTATAATAAATGATACCCTGGCAAGTACAATTATATCTATGTTGTAAGCTAATTTATAAATGCTGTACTAATTTCCAGACATTTTTACAGGTTTTCATTGATTTTTGTAAGCCAGGTTATCTCACTATGTTGGGAGAACATTTGGGCTGTTTCAAGCAAACGTCTTAAAATAAGCAAAATTATCTGCCAATATAGTGAAAAAATGGCTTGCTAAAATCACATAAAACCAGTAAAAAATCTGATAAATAATCATATAAATAATATAAATAATAAAAAAAGATATAATTGTGTTTTTTTCTGCTGTGCATTTCTCATTATGAGACTGCAGTAAGAATATTCTAACACCTGCTTCTGGACTTTTGTCTTCCTTGTTTTACATTATTGTATCTAATGAAAGTGTGTTATTCCATTAGCAGATTATATCATTATTTGTTTTAAGCATTATTTTTCGAAACAAGCAAAATGATGTTATTTATTTCTGAAGAGCAAGTAAAATAATCTGCTAATGGAACAACACAGTCAGTAGATAGTAGTTTATATAAATTTAAATGAAACTCGTACAAATGTACAGAACCAGGTGAAATAATCTTTTAATATTCTTACAACAGTCTCATAATAAGTAATATTGGATATATTAAACTACATTTAATATGTTTTCACTAGCCAAAACAGTTTAATTAACCAATTACGTCGAGATTTTTGGCTTAAAAACAACTTATGCTACAAATATAGTGGGGGTGTATTTCACTACACGTTTCCCTTTTTAATTGATTCATTTCTCTTTATCTGTATTTCTGGTCTTAGATTTCAGGGCTTCTATACTTCTGAACAGGGAGGTCATGGGAAACTGTTTTATGAGCTTGGCACTGCATACTGTAATAAAAGTTTTCTTGGCACAATGAAGCCTGTAATATCCTCTTTCAGCATGCAGCCAGTGAGTGATTTGTATTTGTACAGCAGTAAAGTGTTGAGTGCAGAGCGCCAGCCCACACGTACGGATGGATTAGGCAGGACACGATGAAGTAAGGGTGTAATTTTAAACCTCGGCTTGAACGATCTTGCTTCTGGAGGAAGACGGAGCGTACTTGGCGGGGCTTCTGCAGACACACTGTAGTGAAGTTAAATATTTGAGTAGTGATGGCGGAACTGCAGGGAGAGAACTCCATACTCTATGCAGAGCTGCGCAGGCCAGCCCACCCTTCATTCCTCACACCACACGTCAGAACAGCCAGTACGTGGAAGTTCTCCAGGAAAAAGGAAGCTCTACATGTTCTGCTTCTCACCGTCCAGATAACCCCAAACACATCATGTTGAGGTCTCGACTCTGGGGTGGTCAGTCCGCCGTGTGCAGTGTGCTTGGTCTCGTCATGTGGCTGCAGAATGAATTTCTACTCAGTCAAACCTTTTCTAGAGGGCGCTACCAGCTGTATTCACGTGTTGGTGTCTTAGTAAGAGGAAACATCCGAAGTGTAGTTAATCCTGTTATAACTGTGGAATATATATATACAATATATGTGCAATATCTTCCAGTAACTGTGCAGTATATATCTGTGCAATTACACATGCAAAAATGGTTCATTTGTATATTTTATTTTGCGTTTTGTGTAACAATAGAGATTTATTGATTTATTTTTAGAATTTCTTATATTTTGTATTCTGTATTTTGTTCACTAGCGCTTTAGCACTTCTACCTCCTGCTCTGTGTCTGTTTATGATATATTCTGCTGTAACAATGCAGATTTATCTTAATACTTCTCATTATGAGACTTAGAATATTAGAATATAAGAACATTATAACATTATTCCCCTGTTTCTACACAGTTTTACACGTTTTAAGTACTTATATCTACTGAAAATGTCTTATTACATTGGCAAACCATTTTCCTTGTTTTGAAAAATAATAACACAATTTTGCTTAATAATTGTCATTTAGTGTGTCTACTCACTTTGTATATTGGTACATGTTGTTCAGGTTTAGCTAGCTATTTCATATACTTCGTCATTTGTAGGGCAGAAATCAAACTGTCACAACTGTAAGAGTCAATATGAGGTCAACAACTCGCTATTCAGGCCAAAATATTATAAACATATATATATAACATATTATATTATGTATATTATGTATTATATTATATTATATATTATGACATATATAAAAAATGTCTGTAAATAAGTTACAAATTTGTTTAACTAATAAGTTTAAAACTTAATCTCAAAGTGATATGTTGAGCAGAGTTAAGATGCAGCATGTTGCAGTGTAGCCTCAGGGTGGGGCAGTTTTATTCAGTATTTTCTCACTAAATTTAAATATGATGGATATTTGTATGTATATATATATATATATATATATATATATATATATAT
>CM067474.1:33951747-34006943 GCA_034552555.1 Semaprochilodus insignis
GTTGGTAGCTTTCAATTTATTAGCAACCATTAATTCAATTTACATAATAGCTTAAACACATCTTTTCACACTTATTATTGCATAATTATAGCACTTTAACAGTAACTGACTGACAAGAGCCAGTTGCAGTGTGTATGTACAGTTAACTTTTAGGCAAGTTATTTTCTTCTTTCACTATTGTCTCTTACCTGTGATAAACGGTGTTTCTCTCTAGCAGACAGCACAAAGGCAGTGGCATGTTTCCTCAGTAGATTCACATCAGGCTCTTCATGTATAGCACTTTCTCCCAGCTAGAGATAAAACCAAGCATCTCATCTTTAATATTTAATGAATAACACATTTATTCGATATCAATATCTTAACCATTTCATGAGTACACATGTGGGATTCGAATATATGCTGAATAATGCAGTTAAATCCACTTCACTTTAACAACGAAAAAAATATTAAATGAAACACCAGTGATTAAACTCTGTTGCGCGCATCACACGCAAATAAACGATTGTGTGAAGTACTCTGAAAGAACAATGAGTCGATTCCAAACATGTCAACGTTCAGTCATTGATCGAGTGGACACCGACTCATTGAAGAATCGACTTATTAGTAAAAAGGGCAGACTGGTACAGACAGCTGGAACGTACGGGCGAAGGGGTTATTAACTTAGACAGAATTAACAAATAAGCGGTACAAGTAGTGTGCTACGTAACAAACTTTGTTGGTAACTTACTTGTGTAGATTCAAGCAGTGCTTCATCCTGTTCCGCCTGGGTTGTAAGTGCTGCGCTTTCAGTAGAAGCTGGCGGAGCGCCATCCGGAGCTGGAGCGGCGTGACCTCGGGCCTTTTCGGCGGTCGAGCAGCCAGCACCACTAACAACACAACCTGGTATGCTGGTTGTAGTGGGTTCGCGTGCCTCAAATGCTGACTGAATGCTAGGTACATCAAAATCCTCAAAATATCTTTCTCTCGGTTGCATTCGGACGTTTCTAGACGTACACAGACAGTGCATTGTCCTCAGTTGCTTTAGCTGGCGTTCGGTCTCCGCTTGGCCTCAAACATTTGCGACTGAGAAGATGCGAGGCATGGCTCCGTTTGACGTGGTAGTAAAAAGAGTTGTACACTCTGTATTCCTGAGTGCAACCTTCAGTGCCGCAGATGACACGGAAATTCAGACTACAGTGTACAGTATTTATGTGGTTCAGCAATGCTCTTAATGTCACTGCCACAAAAAGGCAGCAGATGAAGCAACGCCAAATCATGTTACTGCGTAAAGACGCCCCTCATAACACATCCCTCAACCCCACAGCAGACCGCGAAAAGGCTTGTTGTAGTGGCGGAATGTTACATCATTAGGAAAGGGTGGGACGGTGTAAATCATTTAAAGTGGTTAATGCTTTAAATGGATACAACACCAAAATAAGGGGTTTAGGTTATACGACTACTGTAATTGTCTTATATTTCAATGTCAGAATAAATTTTAAATAAATTAAAATAACTTTTATAGTCCATTATGTTAACAGCGGAAGTAGACTCTACGGACGTAGCACTACGGATCGAGTAGAGCCCTTCTTCCTCCGAAAAAGCGGGAACGCCAGTTAACGGACGTGTTTGGAGAATAGTGTTTTCTACAGCTCAAAGGTAAAGTATGCGCAAACATTACCAAGTTAATTTTATTAGCTTGTATGAGGTAATCAAAAAGCATCGTTACTTTAATAGTTAGGTAGCATTATTTTTACATTTGGGGTGAACCAAATGCATGCAGCTTAAGTGCTAGCGTCGCTCAGCCAGCTAGATTAGCTAAAATAGGTTAGCTAGTTAGCTAACGGGTTTTTGTGAATGTGTACCGTTAACTGTCAAGCCAGCTAGCTAACTAGTTAGTTAACCTAACGCTAACTCACTAATATCAACTGTCCTTGTAAGCTTTGCTACCGTTGTGAGCTAGCTAGCTAAAAGAAAGATAACTATCTGACTTTTGCTAGGACACCCTTGGAAACGTTAGCTACATATCTGGATACATCCCTCAGATGTCAGTTATGGAAAAACTGGACGCAATATCAGCGGCTACCTTACAAGGTAAAATATTATTTAAGTTAAAATGTGCTGCTGCCCATTCATGTAAATTGTGTGGTGGTAAATGACTGTGGTGCATGCTTTTTTCATATTCAAAGTTGTGCAGGTGTATATATCATATTTTACTGAAATTAGTATACATGCTAATGCTTACAATAAGCTTGTTTTTGCATGATAATTGTTTTTCTGTCTTATAATGAATATGAATCAAATATTGATGCATTTATATAGTATGATTTATATAATGTATTATCAAAAATAATTATATTAAGATCAGAAAAGAGAAAACTTTGGAAATAGGCTTATACATGACCCCTGTATAGTGTAAGCCCACTCAAAGATAAGATGCTAACATTAAACAAGGCGATTTTGATAATTGTTTTTTTTTTTATCTGTCAAAACATACTTTGTGTAGGGCTGCAAGTTAACAATAAGTTAAAAAAAATCTTTTTATATTTTTATTTTGTTTGTATGTTGTTTTTTTTAAGCTGCAAACGTCAGCGAAACCTTGTTACCAACATTGTCCCGTGACGATATCCGTGATCTTTTTCCTGGACCTGAACATTTTCTCAGGAGAAAAGCAATATGGAACCTGTTTCACAAGGAACAGGAGGTACGCAGTAATTTAAGTCAGCTTACACTGCACTTTCACCATCAGCATTCATTCAGGTTTAACAAATAATTATAAACAAAATCATTATAATTACAATAAATAATCTGCTTTTAATTGATTCTTCACTGTATGATGTGGAGTTTACAGCTTTTGTAGTTGAAAAATTTTGTAGTTAAAATTGCATGTTAAACTTGTGTTTACCAGCTAAGTAATGCTGCTAATGTTTCAGTTGAATGTTTGAATTGTATGAATTGTAATATTAGCTTAATGTTCTTTAGCAGGGGCAGCAGGCAGCATCCCCTAATCAAGAGAATGGTTCGAATGGCAGAGGGCTGGCTACTCTACAAGTCAACCCCTGTGTTTCAGAAACTGATCAGCACAGGAGTCCTACACCTCCCCGACCTGATGTGCAAGAGACATTGGACCCTCCAAGAACCTTGCAGCTACCGAACCCTGAGTATGTTGTGTATACTGACAGTGAGCTGGAACATTTTAGAAAGCAGTATTTTGAAATGCAGCGTGTTGGCCAAGAAGGTGGATGCACGCTTTCAAAAGAACTTCGCTGCCGATTAGTGAGGAACACAGTGACCAACATGGTGTCCATCATAAGAGCAAATACTACTGAATTTATGTATCCATCCAAAAATGATGTCCAGGCCATGGCAAAGCGGCTTGTGGAGTATTATCCCATGCTTCGTGATAACACTGTGAACTGCAAACACACTTGGGTAAGTGTTTGTTCCGTTTGTGAACCAACTTTTCATTAATGTCACATAAGCCAGTTTTAAGTTTCAGTGATGGAAAACACAATACACCATCCATGATCAATCATGAAAACTGAACTATGAGTTATATTTATATAGCTATAGTATAAAGTGTAAATGTCTATACTTTCCAGCAGGTGAAGTATTTCATATTTTGATTTAGTTCTGGGCAATACAGTAAAAAAGTGTGTGAGGCAGTCCTTGTACTTTTTTGGTCATTCTTGTTTCATTTTAAAAACAGATAATAAAAAATGAAAGAGGGATGGTTATATGATTTTCATTTCATGCTCCAACTCCATATAACGTAAAAACAAATTATAGTTATTTTTTTTCTTTGAAATCAAAGCATAAATTCGCAAAGAATAAGAAACAGAAAAACGGTCCGTCTTTTTATTTTTCTCAAATTGTGCAGTTTGAATGTTTAGTTGTAAATGGTGAAGTTAAGTGAGTGCATTACTTCCATGTCTTTCACATACAGGAACTGCTTTTTAAGCAATTAATGAAAAGACTCCACAACATAAAGACACCAAAAAAGCAACAGGGACCTACACCACAAAGACAGAGGAAACAAAGACAGCTGGATTTGGAGTGTTCTGATGGTGATTCGAGCACGTCCATCTCAGAGTCACCAGGAAGCACTGCATCAACTGTAATCTTAGACAGAACAAGAAGCAGCGCATCTTCTTTGGATGGCAGGAATTCACCTGCTGGTAAGTATGATATATTATGATTTTTCATTATAGATTATATTTGAACAAAAAACTGACCCCTTTGCTTTTGAAAAGCAGAAATTGTTGACCAGAGAGGAGAAGCTGCAGAAGATCTAGGAGTCCATTCTGGCACTGATAGTCAGCAAAGTCAAGCAAGACATTATCGTACCCTGCAAGAGATGTATAAAAGACCGAAACCTAACAAGGAGGCAGTTGCTCAGCTGCTTGACCTTGAGTTTGATGCTCGTAGAGCCTTCATCAACTCTGCATACCCCTGTTTCAAAGAAGTAGATCATGTAAGCAAATGTATTTATTTCAGGTATGTCCCTAACTAGAACTTGAACATGTTGTGCTAAATCTTCTTGTCTGTGTTTGTGTGTTCTCTTTTTTGTGCCAGGTTATGGACGAACTTCGCCGTATCCTTGACAGATCTAACCCTGACTTTATTTCTGACCTGAAGACCCGCTGGGAGAGCTTTTATTGCAAAGCTCAGTTCTATGGGGTTTTTAAAAAGGTTCTGAGACCGCCAACATCAGAGGACAAAGGTTAGAAACTTTTCAGGAAATACTTTTTTGTTTTTTACAGCTGTTTATACACTTAAGCTTAGCCATCAGGGGCTGGAGAGCTTTATGTTGGGTGCTGGAAATTGAAACAGATCCAAAACTGTGTTGTAACACTACAGAACATATTGGAGGTCCTCTAGCCTAGACCTGAGCTTGACTTTTTAAAAAAATGTGTGAATATTAAGGTGTAAATTAATTAATACAGGCTACACACTACCCTGCAATCCCATTGAGTTTGATCCAACTTTTTGTGCAAAATATCACACTGATATACACAAACAAAGAAAAAAAAAAGGTCAACACAAAAAATATATTAAATAATTAATCTACTTATGTCTGGAACAGTGACACGCTCTATAGCCATGATGAAGGCTCTGCCTGAGATGTTCCCATCACCTGTGGCCCTACCAAAGAAGTTGGATCATGCAAGTGAGGCGATGGTGCATGTTCTTGAGGTAAGAAATGCCTTAGGACTCATGTGCGAAATTTATATGAATTCTAAGACACGATTGAGCTAGGGAATGCCTTTTAGAATACGTTTTGCTCATGGTCTGCTATTGATATAATAAAGGTCGTCTTGCATAGTAGTGAATAGAACCCTAGTTTTTTGTGTGGAGGGCCAAGGTTGTGTTCTCTATCCTGTATAACGGTGAATTCACCATTCCATTTAAATTTTAAATTTCATCACCAAGTTTCAGAATTCTCCTTGAATGTAGTTCAGAATAGTTCATAATTGCAGATTGTATGATAAACTTCATAATCATTAGAAACCAAATTCAGATTCAAACTTTGATTTTAAATGAATGTTTCAGACTGCATTATTCCATACTCATTGATTTTCTTTGTCACAGCCCACAGAAAACCCAAACACCTACCTTCAGAGAAGACCAGTCTTCAGTCCAGTTCTGATCATTTGTGATAGCAACTGCATGCTGGCTATTGGGTCTACACCTGTAACAACCTTTCCAAAAGAAAACATTGACACAAGTGTGCTCTATCTTTTAGCATACTACTACACATTTCATCTGACCTATCCAAAGTGCCTCGCAACACTCCTGTCAATACTTCAGACAGAAGTTCTGCAGGATACCATTCATGATCGGGATGCAACTTCATCCTACAAAAAAGCTTTGTCAGCGTGGAAAAAGTTCATTGGGGAGTAGTGAAAAGTGCCCTGTGGCCATGCAGCAGTTGCTATCATTGCCAGTAGGGGTGTAACAAATGACCGTAATGTGATTTGATTTATATTAGTGATATCATTATTTGACGTAGTCAAACAATTCTGAACAGAATTTTTTAAAATTGGGCTTATCCACATTTTTGCTTTTAAACAGAAAAAGTGAGTGGTATGTGGTGCATGATATTTTAGTTTACTAAATTTTAGTTTAGTAAGTTTGATGTTTAAATTATAGAGCTGGTTGTTTACTAAGTTTGGTGTTTGAATAATAGAGCTGCATTAGATATCTTAGTTAATAAAAATGTTCTTTCTCAGAGGGGTTTGCACGAGGAAGTTTTAATTAGTTTGATTGTTAAAAATAAAACACCATAACACATTCAGGAACATGGTGTTCTTTTGTTTAACTAAGCCAAAAGTGAAATGTAACTTTGTAAGTTTCAAAAACAGGTTGACTTACTGCATACTGCATACTTGTCTTTCGTTAAGTGCTATGTAGCCTCATTTCTAACTATTTTTATAAGCTCGTATTTCATGTCTCTGGAGTTAATAAAAAGATTGTACCATACTGGATGTGGTTATGGTTGGGTGTGGTATGAAATATGTCTTATTATAAGAATTACAGTCTTAAATTAGAAAGACTTTAAAGTCGTTTTTGTTTATTTATACTCCATATTGAGTGTAAAGCGCATTAAAGGATTCTAATTTTAAGATTTTTTTTAACAAACTAGGTTTTATGAAAATGCTTAAAACAAGATTAATGTTCTAGTTTTGGCATTTTATGGATCATTTTTATGATATTTGATCAAGTGAGTCTTGCTTAAATCTAGTCATAATGCCTTATATTGATTCATTTTTACTGTTTTTTGAGATTACAAGATAATTTACAGTGCAAGATTTTTTTTCTTGTTTCAAGAAATCTTAACAAGCTAAATTTTCTCACTATATTGGCAGATAATTTTGCTTGATTCAAGCATTCCTTTTCTTATTTTGCTTTTATTTTTCTTATTTTTTGACACAGATTTTTTGCAGTGTAGCCTGTAGCACTTCCACGAGCACCAATAACAGCTGTGATTGGATTGGGCATGGACTGGACAAGTTTCTGGATGTAGGCCACATCAATGTTCAGACACTCTTACTTTAAAGAATTGGTAGGTTGGTCCAGATTTGGTGGAGGCCTTCCCTGCCGTTTTACTGGTTGTTCCATGTAGTTCCCACAGATTTCCAAGTGGATTTAGGGGATTTAGCGAGCCAGTCCAGATGTGTGAATGCTCCGGAATGTTCATCATGCCCATTAGTCACATTTGCAGTCCTGTTAAGGTGAGAATTCCCATCTTGGAATGGAGGGATAGGAATGTTGTGTTCCTCGGTAAGATGATGGTTGTCCAGCAGCTCAGTGTAGGCACTGTGGTTCACATTTACTATCACCTCAACTAAAGAACCCATTTCCATGTACCTAAGACCGCCCCAGAACGTCACAGAGGGGACTCGGTTTTTGTCTGTGGAGCTTATATATTAGATATTTTTTTTCCTTCTATACTCATTTCAAAATTGTTGCTTACTGTAAAATTATTTCACTTATTTCTACATTTAGTAAACCAAAGGATCCCACTAAGCCTGGCAGATAATTTGTTATCATTCTAATTTTGAGATTTTTAAGATAATTTCAAAATAATTTAACTTATTATTAAGTAATATGTAAATATATTATATATGATCATTTAAATAGTCAGACATGTTTTACATGTTTAAGTGTTTTTAGTAAACCATTTTTTTTTAAGAACTGTGTTTGAAACAAGCAAAACTGTCAGCCAGTATAGATCATTTGATTTACTAAAAGCTCTTAGTAAGTAAAACATGTCTGAAAATAAGTTAAATAATCTTAAAATGAGGACTGTGTTCACAGTGTAGATGATGTGCTGCCACATGGATTCTTGGGAACTGAATCCTTTATTGTTCCCAGAAATGGCCTTGCTGGTAAAGACTATGATATTCCAAAGCTCTGAAATGACAGTGCTTTCCACAACACACAAATATCCAGCAAGGAAGTTTCATCTTAAAGCCTAGAGGTACACATGCAAATGAGCTGTTATTGATTAGCGATTTTGAGGAGTGGTCAGATCAGGGACAGTGAAATATTCTATAACTGCATCGTGTGACTGCATCTGAAGTCAAAGCACCCAGCCGCCAATCTCACCATGCCCTTTTAATAACATGACCCCATTTACAGGCTTCCCGATGTTGTGCCGTGAGCTGGGAAGCCCGGACCATTGAAGACCATGTTGATTACGCTAATTCAATTTCCTGAAAGGAGCCTTCTCATTTGAAGCCACCGTCATGTCAGTGAGAGCGGAGATAAACAGAAAACGGGAGGAATAATAAGAGCTCCTTTCATGAATCTCTCCAAAGTCGTCTGGCTGAAGGAACTGACCTCTGAGGTCCTGGGAGAGAGGCATGGCAGGACTCCTGATTCAGAAACACAAACCCAGTGTGGAGGATACCGGCCTTTTCACCAGCATTCGTGTCCGTGTGATGGAGAAGTTGCTTAACCTCTCGCGTTAAGGGAGCAAGCGGAACATAAGAAGTGAGGTCGAAGGCTATTTATGAATCCATCGCACTCTGGCTGCAGACGGCCAAAAAGACAGCTGTACAAATGCTTCGGAACACGCCCGCTGACAGCTCGGCTCCACTGCATAGCAATCAGCGGCACAGGCAACAACAACCTCTGACCAGTAGCAGGACCCAAACATCACACCCTGCCGAGCTCACGAGAGTGGTTTGCCATTTAATGGTGGAGGATCTGGCACCAACTATAGTTGTCTAATCTGAAGGTATCTGCATATAGAGTCAAGCGTCTGAGCACACACATCGACAAGAACCTGGACGTTGTCAGCAGCAGCAGCTGAAAGCTGTTTTATTGGTGTTGAGTGTAGTTGTGTTGAGCGTAGCGTGGACTGCAGACGGTACAGATGGTACATTGTGCCTTCACAGACTCGCCGTTATCCCTACTGTGTGGCCACATGTCACTGTCCATGAAGGACCTTTTCGCAGCAGTTACCTCAACAGTAAATACAAGGGAACCGGCTCCATTCACAACCACACATGCCTACACCATAACACTACCTCCACCATGCTTCACAGAGAAAGTGTTATGCTTTGGATCTTCTGCTAAACTCACTGTATACACTCTGTTTATCCTGTTCTTAGAAGCTGATTTAGCATCTTCTGCTTCTTCTCACCATTCATATAACCCCAAGCACATTCAGTGGTGTTGAGGTTCTGGACCCTGGGGTGGTCGGTCCATTGTTAACACCAGCAGCTTCACAATTACATAGAGTAAGGAATATAGAATAACTGATAACTGCGAGAGTAACAATGAGAAACAGACCTGAGAGACTGAATGAAGCTCAGTCACTGCCACCAGTGAAACCTGTGAAACCAGTGACCACTGTAAAGAGTTTAAAACCTTGAACATCAACTGCTGCCAGAAGCCTACACCTCCTTTCAGACCTCCATAGTGTTGAGGTGTCTTCTCACAGTGGAAGGATGGACAGAAACACCTGTGGATGTTCTCAGATCTGAAGCAGCTTGATGTTCTCCTCTCTCTCAGAGATGAAAGTGCTGTTTATCTGATGGGGACAGTGTTGGTCTAACAGGTCTTCCAGGTGGTTGTTAGAAGCCCAGAGTGTAACAATGTATAAAGTGGACAAAACAGCAAAAACAGTAGGGCCATATTTAAACAGGGAGGTGAAGTGAATGGAAACAGGATAATAGGATAATATGCTGAGATCAGCTATTTGTTACTGTGCAGTTTGTGCAGTCATCGTGCACTGATAGCTGCTGTTTCTAGGCTGTATAATTACTCTAAAGCTTTGTTCTAAGTGCTGACGATGGCCATTACATGCTCAAAAAAGCGCAATGTGCCATCATTTATCAAAATAACAACATTTCATCGTATCGCCCAACAATATACCCAACCATATAGTCATGTTTTACTTCATCTGTGACAGAATATGATTTCTATCAGACTAAAAACTCTACAATTTTCTCCATAACTGAGTGTGTGAGGTGTAAACAGAGTGAGAGTGGGTTTGGTGTGAGGTGTAAACAGAGTGAGAGTGGGTTTGGTGTGAGGTGTAAACAGAGTGAGAGTGGGTTTGGCGTGAGGTGTAAACAGAGTGATTGAGAGCAGGTTTGGTGTGAGGTGTAAACAGAATGAGAGTGGGTTTGGCGTGAGGTGTAAACAGAGTGATTGAGAGCGGGTTTGGCGTGAGGTGTAAACAGAGTGACTGAGAGCGGGTTTGGTGTGAGGTGTAAACAGAGTGATTGAGAGCGGGTTTGGTGTGAGGTCCAAACAGAGTGATTGTGTTTGGTGTGACACGTGTCTTCTGAGTTTATATGGAATGTTGATAATGGGAAAATCTGGAAAACCTGGAAATAATAAGTTTTCTTTGTGGGACTATTTTACCTCACAGCGCCCTGCAGCATGTATCCCTCCACCTTGAATGGAGTTTAAGGCTGAAATCTTCTCCAAACTATCATGAACAGCGTCTCAGACATCAGGCAGCGTATTCATAACCATCTCATGTAGTAACTTTCTGTAAGGGAGCTTTTAGAGGGAGACGTCTGGTTCCATTCACCACCACTGTGAACTGATCTGACTCAGTAAGCTTCTCTAGAACAGCGCTTTCCTTGTCTGGGTATTATTCTTCGTAGTGTATCAGTTGAAAAACATTTGGAATTCTACTTTAAGAGTGTTCCCCGTTTTGGAGATACAAGATTCATGGCAATGGGAACAGCATGCAAAATGCTGCGACTGCTTCACAAGCCCTCTCTCTAATCCCAAACCATCTCAGACAAACATCCGTCCATGCTAGACTGCCCCATGCCAACTCATCCTGTTCTTATTGTAGCGCTACAGCACAATAACTCTGACGGCTGGATGCGATCCACACCCTTCATCTCCCACTCAAGGAGAGTTTACACATCCCGGGCTCGAGAACACAGCACGCCTTTGGAGCCCAATAAATGGTTCCCACAGGGGGACTAATCTCGCTTCTGCCAAAAACCCACCTAAGGGAGAGCCCCCCCTCCACCCCTTCTCCCCACCAGCATCGAACAGGCCCCCTTTATCTACCCCCACATGAAAGCCAGGGAAAGGGATTTCCATAGAACCCGGACGTACGCGGAATGCAAATAGAACCCTGCTCCATGAATATGTAGGACTGCAGCAGGGAGGCCTGCTTTGAATAATCCTTCCTCTCGCCCTGACAGCCACGCAGGGCCTCAGCCTCGCACTCGGGTTTCAAGGAGCAGCTCCTCCATCAGGCCCTCTGTGGCTTAAACAACCAACAGGTTTGGAGGATAAAACCACTTCCATAAATAATAGAGACACAGAGTCAAAGTTAGAGACAAGCACATCTTTCCAGGCTAATATCACCGGTGCCACCGGCACGGAGTTCTCTGCCTTCTGTACTCGTTCATAATTCTGCCTCTATACTGCAGACGATATTCCAGTAAGCAATATCATCATAAATGTAGTTCATATATCTAATATTCCTCATTCCCAGAAATATAATACTATTTAACTTATTTATAGACAAGTGTTTCAGTTAATACACGCTGCGGAGGCTAGCAGCGCACTCGTTCTGGAATCAGCAGCTCCTGCAGCACGAGCCAGTTGTTCCTGTCATTCGGGAGGGAGTGTGGAATTTTTGGATGTGCTGTTTTACCCAGACTGCAGCAACAGGGTGTCTTGGGAATTGAAAACATCTTAACGAGGATCTATTCCGCTTTTCCAGGTTTTCCTTTTTTCCTTTCAGTGTATTTCAGCTTATTTTGTGTATGTAAACGTTCTGCAAGGATGGAGAAGCGCTTTCCCACAGGAACCACTTTTCCCAGTTGCCTGAAACGCCTTGGTGGAATTCTACCCCTTTACTCTGTTACAAGGAGACATTGTCTCGTTACACGGTCCTTACTGCCCGCCTACCGGCAAGCAGGCCACGCCCTCACACAACACGCAGCAACTACTAGAGGCCGTGTAGACCAGTAGACCAGTCAGAAGAAAGCGGGCAAGCTGACCAATCAGAGCACACTGGGCTCATCAGGAGGCTTAAAGACACAGGAGCTCTAAAAGAGCGTTTCAGACAGAGGGTGAATACAGATGTACAGTATGAGGAAGATTCTGTGTTTTGGAAAAACTGCGGCGTCTAAATCTATTCTAGTAGAACCCAAACACACAGTGATCAACACTGAACACCAGCAGAACAGATCCTCTTCAAATGTAGCTATTTCTGACATTGTTCATGTTAAGTTGGCTGTAGGAATATTGTAAGAGTATTTAATTTATTTCTAGACATATATATAACAGATCCCTCAGTATTCCACTCTTGTCTAGCTATACACACATCATCAGAGGAATATTTGCCCCCAGAAGGAGGTGTGGGATTGCAGTGCTATTGGGAAGGAAGATAAAGGTTACCAGGAAATAATAAATGATGATAAATTTAGACTGATATGATTGATATTTATTGAGCTACACATACAGAAGTAGTGTCTCTCAGTATGGCGTCGGGCCGCCGTGTTTGCTAACCCAACATGCCAGACGTATCTGACTTATCTAATTTAACACAGAAACAAATGTGTAGATCGTGTGACGGCGTGTCCTGTCCTGGCTCTCTTTAGAACATTCCAGCTCCTCCATGTCGGCCATTATTCATCAAAGCTGCACACGTACATGACCGTAAAATGAGTATGTGTGAATTTCACCGACAGTTTTATGATCTGTGGCGTATCTGAACGATCAAGCTCGTGACTATCGATATCAAGTGTCTTAGCAAGTATTTTTACAGGTTTGAGAATTCCAAGAATAACAAGAACAACATGAGACGTTCAGCAAATAAAATTGCTATAAACTAGTATAATTGTAAATAAACAGTTGAATAATCTTATATTACTCTTCCTACAGTCTCATAAGGAGGGATATTAGATATACACTGCAAAAAATTGTATATTGGCACGTACAATTATCTCATATTTAGTTGATATATCTTATATTTCTCATTTTGAGACTGTTGTAAGTCCAATGTAATGAGAGTAGTTAGATATATTAGCTACATCTCAGTTTATTTCACTTCATACGACACCATCTTTGCAGTGTATAATACTAATAATGCAATAAATAGAGCAAATAACACTTATTATTAGTGTCCACAGCAATAACTACTGCATTAGCTGTACATATTTCCCATGCACATATGAACAAACTCCCCTACTGTTCATTTCTGCTGTAAGCTTATTAGAAGAGTATTTAACTTATTTCTAGACTGTTTTTACTCATTTGAAGTGATCTCTTGTTGTCCTGTATGGTCAAATATTTTGTCTTATTATCATAGTGAAACAGGGTCTAGAAATGAGCTAGACAATCTTATAATGAGCTTAGAACAGAGTTAAACTGAGAAATATAAGATGATTATGCTGGTTTGGTAACTGCTTTGAGTCCATTTATCATGTTCTTCTGCTGATTAAGTGCCACGTTCTAGACAGTGGTAGATAGTTCTTCTCAAGGAAGAGCAGGAAATGGTTCACCCTGGGTCGTCTTCTACACCAACCCTACAATACACTGACTACATATACAGTGAAACATGATGTGTCACACTTGAACGTTTCAGATCATCAAACTGCTTTTAATATTAGACACAGAACCCAAATAAACAGAACGGCTGTTCTAAATGTTCTAAAATGCTGGTCAGCTCTTCCTGCTCTGTGTGGAACAGTAATCACCCCTCAGACACTAATCCAACCAGTTAACCAAATACAACTGGTCCAGTTTCGCCACCACACCCAGACATGATCACTGCCAGACCTGCAGAACCTAAACACCACTTAGAACCTGTCTGGTTATCCACAAAACGGAGAAAACTAGGAACAGTGGTGAACCTTCCCAGAGATCGCATCTACAACACATTCAGGAAGTCACAGAAGAACCCAGACGAACATCTAAAGAACTTTCAAGGTTCCTTGAATAGCACCAAAGTTCTAAGAAGCCTGAATGAATCCAGCTCAAGAACCAGGATTCTTTTGGTCGAAAAGGGCTACAACAGTGCATGCACAACTCATCCGGGAGGTCAAAGAAGAACCCAGACGAACATCTAAAGAACTTCAGGCCTCAGTTAAGCTCAGTGTACACCATTCCACAATCAGAAAGATGCTGGGGCAAAAATGAACCTCCATGAGAGAGTCACAAGGGGTAAACCACCAGCTGGCCAGCACTCAACACATACATGAAACAGTTGAGCAGCACATGATAATCCAGTGCTCGGTCATTCCACCTTGGCAGTGGTCGCTGGAGCAGCAGAGCAGCAGCCGGTTCTGCTCCATACCGAACACAATAAGTGAAAACAGAGAGAGAAATAAAGGACGGAATTCTGACGGGTTGTTTTCCTCTCCCTGTTCTCCATTTGTGTCGGCACGTCTCATTAATCACGCGATGCCGATTTGAACCATAAACGAGCTCCACGCTGTACGGCTCTCTGTCTATTTGGCCTCAATGCGCTAAATGAATGTAATTTAATACGCTGCTCTAATCACCTCCATCATTTTAATGTAGTCACTAATGGAAACAAGCTTTGGTCAATGCCTCGTGGATGATTCATCCTCTCTCCATCCATTTACTCCGCACCGCTCTCGCTCTGTCTCGTTACCGGAGGCGTGATGCTGCAAATCAGGTGGAAAACTCTCTTAAAGCGCGGACTCAAGGAGTCTGCGTTAAAAACAGCATTATGTAAGGATTTCATCTAAAGATAACGGCTCCTGGATCACTCTTACGGAACTCTGACTTATAACAGGGAGAACGGCATCTCTGTCATTCCCACTCCAGGTTCTGGAGCGCCAGCTATGGTGCTATGTAACTCTGGAGGAGAGAGTACGAGAAGTCTTGTGAGACCTGCATGATGCTTAATGGCACCACTTCACACGTCAATAACCCCCGAGCACAAATTCAGTGTTGGTCTGACCTGTACTCATCTTTCCCATGCCTCATTCCTAGCATAGACTCCCATTCATTTTCGTCCCCCCATTCAAACTCTGTTGCCTCCAACAGCCACCAAACTGCATGTACTGACTCAGGGCAGATCCCCAAACTCTAATCCACTGCCATACTGACCCGCACTCCTCTATGTGTAGACCCCCGTTCATTTTATCGACACTTTAGCAACGAGCTAGCAACAAACCTAAATTTCTAGTTCCACCAGCGTATATACCTTTTTCCTGGTTTATATTCAATTTATTTAGTGACACCGTCGTTACACCTCTACATCACATCAACAGATAATTTCTTGTTTTTAGAAACACTTAAGATCATTTCATGTATTTTAATAAAATAATCTGCTAATAGAATGATAAAGCACTTTCTAAAAGGAAAAAATAACTAAAAACTAGTTAAAATATCTAGAAACACCACAAAATCAGATCATTTTCTTACAGCAGTTTCATAATAAGAAAGATGAAATTAAATAAAATGTTTTTTGTGCTAGGATATCACTGTTGCAGGAAGTTCCACTAAATTAAAGCAGATAGAAAGTGAGATTGTTTACATATCAGCATGTATAACGTCTACTGCTGCTGTTTCCCCTCCTCGTCTACAGACGCCGCCCTCACCTGAACTCTAGGCCTTGTGTTCACACCTGTTTTCAATCAGTGGCCATGTTGTGTACTTAAGACCCCAGTTTGCTGAAGGCCTTTGTGAGGTCTTGTATTGGTATGCCCTGCAACTCCGAGTGTTAATATTTGTGTTTTCCAACTCTGGTTATGATTCCTTGCTTTGCAACGTGTGGGAGTTCCGGACGGTGTCTTGGTAACGTTAATATTGGTTTTCGGACGGAACGTCTGGTTTTGACCTGGCTTGTTGACTTTAGTCTAATAAATCTGTGTTTGACTCCAAACTCTTATTGTGGATCGTTGGATGACATACAGGCTCCCGTCCAGTTACTATCGGCATCGGAAGGAGGAACATAGTATCAGTGCATCCCTGCATTTGAACTCACACGGTGAAGATGTTTATCCTACTTTAACCTCACTGACTGTCAGAAGTGCAACACAGCAAAACCACAAATAAATAAACAAACAAACAAACAAACAAACAAGCCTTACATTTTCATTTGGAGAATCAGAAACAGGCATCGCTACAAAAGACAGTCAGGCCTTGTTGATCCGCGCGGTGCCAAAGGTTGCTGAGGTGCTTCCCTTAATTGACAACGCTCCCAGTCCCGGCATTAATGAGCCCTACAGCTGCACATCCAGAGCCCCAGACTGCGAGGAGGACGCTGTTATGAATCGCCCTCACCTCAATTACGGCTCCTGACTTCGCTTTCAAAAGCAGCTTTTGTGGGATGATTAATTCTAATAATCAGTCCTTTTCCGTGGCCAATGTAGCAAGCTCATTACGGCTGGAATGTGGCTGCTCCGCTCCGGCAGGCTGAGTTTTACGACTTGTGCAGAGGCCAGTCAAAATCAATGGCCCACATATTTAGCCAGCCAATTACTGAGCCCGTGGAGGAGACTCGGAGCTGTCGGAGGGTCTGAGAAGGAACCCAAAACCATGAGGGATGAAGATGACGACGACGAAGACAGCAGGCCTGAAATATCAGACTGAATTCATTAAGTGATTATGTGGGATGACACGGCATCAGCACCAAATCAGAACTTTACAGCGTTTGTGTGAAACACCTGTGAACATGCCCGAGTATGACCTGTGATGGCTAATCTGCCTGAATTCTGAGGCTGATTCAAAACGTCCAGACTTCCAAATGATATCCAGTGAAATTCTCTCATAGCCTTTTTCCATTAGCAGATCGTTTTACCAGCTTAAGAAATGATAAAAAATAATTTAGCTTAAAACCAGTAAAACGATCTCAGATACTTTCAGTAGATTCTGTATTTCGGAGACCGTTTCAAGAATGTCATTAAGCCATTCCGTCTGTTTCTATACTGTTTTACTAGTTTTGAGTCATTTTACCTAATAAATAAAAATAAGCTAAATTATCTTCTTTATTTCTCCAAACGGGTCAAATGATCTGCTAATGTAATCAGACACTTTCAGTAGATAAAACTACTATAAACTAGTATAACTGTATATAAACAGGTAAATCGTCTTATAATATTTACAGTTACAGGCTCATATTGAGAAATATTAGATATATCAACTACATTAAAGATGATTTAATTGAATAAGTTATAAGGTATCTAATATTCCTCATTATGAGACTGAAGTAAGAATATTAGAAGATTATTCACCTGTTTATATACATTTATATTAGTTTATAGTAGTTCTATCTACTGAAAGTGTCTGATTACATTAGCAGATCATTTTACTAGTTTTAAGCTTAATTATTTATTATCATTTCTTAAACTGGTAAAACTGTAAAGAAACAGGTAGAATGACTTAATAACATTCTTGTAACAGTCTCATGATGAGAAATATTAAATATATTAACTACATTTAAGATGATTTCATTTCTTATTTTTGCAAGGTCCTAAATTGGGTATATGACACGAGATTATATGCTAATGATTGACATGTGAAATGATCTTAAATTTAGCCTATATATCTAATAATTCTAATCTTAAGACTGGTAAGTTTATTGCAAGATTTCAGATTTTTCTTTTTTAACTTGCTGTATGGGATTTTAGTAAATCAAATTGTCTCTCCATATTGGCAGGCAATCTTGCTTGTTGTAAGAAATATACTTAAAACCAACATTTGCTAATAAAGTGAGATCATTTTACTTACTAAAATTACTTAGAGCAAGTAAAATGTCTAAAAATAAGTTAAATAATCTCATATTACACATAAATTCATGTTAGTCAATACTTAATGTGAAACAGCTCCTTTAATTAATATTAACTAACTGTTATTAATGTAGTACTTTATGTTTGTTCATGGTAATAAACGAACTCTTACTGTGAAGTGTTACTGGGACTATGTGTATAGCAGATTCATAGCCACAGGGAGGTCTGGGTAGGCCTGGACCTAAACTGACTGATCACAGTCCTACCTGAAGAAATCAGTACAGAACATTAATTAAGCTTCATATTTTAATGGTAATGGAATTATATTTCTTTTCTGTTAGTGTTGTTGTTGAATGACGGTCAATAAGATCTTCCTTTCTCCAATCTCTTTCCGACCTTAGCTACCATTGCTATCTGCCACTGCCTCAAGCCTTTGCTGTGTCCTCAGTGCGCCAGTGTTTGAATTGAACCAGTGGCAGCTGATTGATTGATTTATTTTCAACATGTCCAAAGATGAAAATCAATTTTAATTTATTTAATTTCAATAAAAAAAAATTCAGACTTCAGGCTCTTTTAGCGTTAAGGCTGTCATGGACAAAGCAAACGTCTAGTGCTACTTCAATGAGTCAGCAAAGGTAGGACATGAAAGGATCATAAACATTTTTCATTCCTGCAAATGAGGAAAAGAAACAAATAAACAAAAGCCCCAAATATAAACAGCTAGAGAGCTATTTCAGTTCTCAATGTCCTCAGGTGTAACACACCTGGCATGGCTAGAATGCCATTAAAACATGCCGATATGCTCTCTGAAGGATGGTAATGCAGAGCACAGCCGCTGGGGCAGCATACCAAATAAAAAAAAACAATAATAATATTTAATTAAAGTAATAACAATAAACTGAACATGACCACTGGCTCCTACACTGGGTACGCGTAACTGAGGTGAGCAGAAAGTGAAGGTACCACAGCACTTATGTGAACCCAGGTTTCCAGTTGGTTGCCGTTGTTCTTATCACCATTGTGCAGAAGTGTTGGGAGATGACGGCACAGCTGTCAGGAACAGTCTACAGCCCGGTTTTATGGCACTGTAGCACCTTTAGAAATACCATCCACCCACCTTTTCACCCAAGCATGTCCTGAGCGGTGCCTAACGTCGCTGATCTACAGGTGGTGAAGGTTCATGAAGACCACACAAGGTCTTTATATTGTGTCCTGCTGATGGAACAGAGCCTTGATGGAATGCTGCTGAACTCTGACTGACAGGATTCAGATTGTCTTTGATGTTAGGAGATGTAATCTCTGATCTGACGCTGTAACTTTAATGCCGCAGATTTATTATACATGCAAATAGCAAGAGAACAAGGAGTGTCTCTGATCTTTCCATGGCATCTGCTCCATAGACCAGTGTTTACACCCGGGTCCCCGCTCTGCTCTGAAAGCATCTTGCTCATTTTCAAGCAAATCTGTCATTGGTGGCATTTGTTGCAATGCACACTGTGATCCAACTACACCCAGACGCCGAATGCTTGGCACTCCTCCTGAAGTTTTATTCAGCATTAATATTTATTTTTGCACATATTTTGCCTGCGAGTGTTTTCAGTGTTCACCTTCTGTTCACACACTGCAAAAAAATCATATCCTAGCAAGCTTTAACGTATCTAATGTCTGTCCATTATGAGAATGTTGTAAGAATATTATAAGATTATTTACATTATATTTATAGATTTCAACTTGTTTGAAGTAATTTCATCTACTGAAAATGTCGTAGTAAACAAGTAAAATTAGGACAAATAAATTAAAACTAGTATAAATGTATATGAACAGGTGAACAGTCTTCTTACTACAGTCTCATAACGAGAAATAGAGATACAAAAAAATGGTATTCTGGCAAGTAAAAGGTTCTTATATTTAGTTGAGATCTTATATTTTTCATGTTGAGATTGTTGTGAGTGTATTATTAAGATTAAGATTATTTAACTTTAACTATTTTAACTATGTTTTACATGTTTTAAGTGATTTACAGTAGTACACTGCAACAATTGATACTTTGCTAAGTAAAACTCTTATCTTAATTTGATATATCTTGAAATTCACATTTTGAGATTGTTGTAAACTCATTTTATGATTATTTTACAAAGTTCCAGACTTGTATACTTTTTTTAAAGTGATTTTTATTAGGCAAATTTTCTCACTATATTGGCAGATAATTTTTCCTGTTTCAAGGAAACAGGACAGTTTGCCTGTCGTTTGCCTCTCTGGTTTTTGACCCTATTTTTCTCCCTTTGACTTCGCTTGTCTTTACCCTCTGGTTCAGTCTGCCTTCTTGTCTGCCTTCCTGGATTTCGACCCTCACCTGTTTACTCTACTCATGACCAGGCATTGCCCCTTTGCTTTGCTGACTCTCTGCTGTTGTGTAAAGCCTTTGGTTTGTACAATAAAGCTCACTTGTCTTTTGGCTCTGCTAGCATCGCGGCTAGTTCTTTGTTCTTGACAACTATAATGGCAGATAATATTGTTAATATCAAGAAACCTGAAGAAGATACATTTTTTAGCTTAACAAAATCCCT
Organism: Semaprochilodus insignis; assembly: GCA_034552555.1. Lineage (NCBI taxonomy): Eukaryota > Metazoa > Chordata > Actinopteri > Characiformes > Prochilodontidae > Semaprochilodus > Semaprochilodus insignis. The sequence continues at coordinate 33,971,993 of CM067474.1, forward strand.
TAGATAATCCTACAATAAGATTACTTGTAATACTAAAACTTGTGTACTATAATAAACAGTTTTGAAATGAGAAATATAAGATCATTTTACTTTCCAAAATATACTTTTTTGCAGTGTACGAACTACTTTTAGGTCGTTTTCACTTGTCATGATATCATGTTTTGCAGTGTAGCACTGAATGTCTAGTTGTTTGTAACGCAGACACTTACCTGTGTGGATTAGAGGACATAAACAACTAACAGAGCTCACCGGAAAACTAGCTAATCTGCTAGCAGCTTGGAAAGACTTTGAGTGGCTGAGACTCTGACTAAGTTGTCACCTCAGCTGCTGTTTCACCGGTAAGCTGCATTAAATCTGCGTCAGAGAGCAGGTAGGCCATGTTACCTTTTCAGAAACATAAGGAAATCATTTCTGTGATAATACAGACTTAATGATTCACCAGCTCAGCGACAGAACTGCCGGATTAGTAGTTTCCCACATTTACACGTGTTTCAATCATAAATAGGCTTCTTATCCAGACTGAACAGTCCTCGGTACCCAAACTCAGAACAAACCAACCAGTACAGGCTCAATTCCAGGCTCAGCATCTGAGAGATCAAAGCTGAGTGAGTGATGTTGGAGACGCACTGCAAAAACTCATAACGTAGTGACTGAAGACATCTTAAACATAAATATACTCATCATCAAAATTATATTTGCACCCAGAAGGAGTCAAACCACAGGAATGAAACTTGGTGGGTAGGTTTGGCATCGTGAGACATGCTAATGATTCAGGTTTCATGCTCGACCGCAAATGTGACGTAAGCAAGAACGGACTTTATCGCTGTAGCTGACCCAACAGACACAATTGCAGACATCCAGCGAGCAGTGGTGTCCTGTTAGTGCCAGCACCATTGGCAGACGGCTGCACGATGCAGGGCTACATGCACACAGACCGTTACGACGACTGACCTTAACACCACGTCACCGTCACCAAAGACTGCAATGGTGTCATACCAGACTGTCATGGAGTGACTCAGAATGGCAGCGGGTCATCTTCAGTGACGAGTCCCGCTTTTGTCTTGGTGGAGACGACCAACGACTCCATGTGTGGAGGCACCGTGGTCAGCACCAAGATGAACGGTTTGTTGTCACACGTCACAAGTCCAGAAGGCCCTACCGCACCATCTGTAGGAGCTGTGTGAGAATATTCAAGCTGCATGGGATGGATTATCACAGGACACCGTTAGGAACCTCTACAACTCCAAGAGACGTCTGGCATGTTGGGTTAGCAAACATGGTGGCCCATCACCATACTGAGAAATCATTCTTTTGATACATCAAAATTACGCATCCTTAATCCTGACCTCCATACGGCAGCGTGTCTTCTCAGCCATCTCATCTCATGTTGGTCACTTGCTTGCTTGACATACCTATCCTGACTGCTGTGGTGTTACTGGGGCAGATTGTGCTGCGTGGTGTTTGTGGCTGGAACGAGGTGTGTTGGAGTGTCCAGTGAGTCGTTCTGACATTATTGCTGACCTCTGTCACATGGCTGATGCAGCCTGATTCAACCGGAGCACTCTGATATCACACCAGCCTGCAGGCACTACTGCTGTTCACGCTACACGGCCTGCACTGTCGCCGCTTCACTGCACCTCAGCCTCCATAAATAATCAACAAGGAGAGTAACGAAGGATAAACAAGGGATCTGTTTGTGGCTCCGTGGTTTGGCTATGAGTGCCACCTACCTACAGTCTCAGGAAGACTGGATAAGAACGGGAAAAAGACTGGAGAACATTTGGATTTAATGTCGTTCCTGCCTGATAACCCATCCAGCAAGGCGGTCAACCAGACAAAGCATAACTTTAGGACTTGTTTGAGAGTGAAAATCATTCAGTGTTGAGGGAATAAGGATGCTGGAGATTTCCGTAAACCGTGTTCTGGGAATCTGAGAATCAGTCAGATTATTCACACCCCCTCAAAACTATACCAACCATTTACAACGCAAGACGTACCTCACCTTCCTATCACCACCACTGCAAAAAGAAGCCTCTACAATCAACCTTTTCACACAAAGCCACTCCATTTGCATCTCAGACACTCAGGAATATGGTTAAATCCATGGAATTCATCTTCCCAATTGATGCTTGAAAAAGAGGGAAACAGAGGCGTAGGATGGGGGAGAACAGCAGTGACGTCCTGTCATGTCTCTGAGGGGGCTCTGCTCAAATCCTCATTCAGTCGTCCTGCGCCCGAGGTGAGACACTCCGAAAAGAAGCTTGACAGCACGGACAAAAGGCCTCTCAAGTTCAGATCCCGTCTAAATCACTAGAGCTGCCAGGGGTTCCTGTCCACGGCTTCTGCTTCAGGCTGCTGTGCTTCCAGCCTTTGCTTCAGTGCACACAAAGAACAGGAGCACGGCAAGGGGTGAGCATTTTCCCAATCTGGCAATCTCCTAACTTCCCCACTAGATTTCCCGCCTGAGGATGTTGGGCACCCAGATCAGAAGCATCCCAGGAAGTCAGTGGAGATCTGAACTGCAAAGTGGAGCTGACAAGCTGCAGGGAATTATATCTTGGGACGAGAAAGTGTCCTGAATGTGCCCTGTATATAGATTATTAATAACACAGAGATAAACAGTTATAGAGTCGTCAACACCGGCCCAACTCCGGAATGTTCGGTCTGATTGGGAATGCTGTGCTTGTGTCCAAGTTGTAACACTGTGCTCCAGCTTGCAACATGATTTTCATATTTCCAGACATCTGTAAGTGATTTCAATGGTAAGTGAGATTGTCTCACTACGCCGGAGGTGGACTCTGGTGGGAACATGCTTGAAATTAATACACTTATCTGGCAACATACTGAGATCAAATTACTTAAAACAATCAGAAGTAAAACACGTCCAGAAATAAGAAGTACACACATCATCAGAGGAATAGCTGCACCCAGAAGGAATCAACCCACAGGAATGAAACTTGGTGTGTAGGTTTGACATTGTGAGACATGCTAATGATTCAAGTTTCACGCTCGGCCGCACATGTGATGTAAGCAATGACGGGCCTTATCGCTGTACCTGACTGACCCAACAGCTACGAAACAGCCAGGCATTCAGCAAGCAGTGATGCCCTCCATGAGTCATCTTGTTAGTGCCGGCACCATTGGCAGACGGCTGCACCACGTAGGACTACATGCACGCAGGCTGTTACGACGACTGTCCTTAACACCACGTCAACGTCACCAAAGACTGCAATGGTGTCGTGGCAGACTGTCATGGAGAGACTCAGAATGGCAGCGGGTCATCTTCAGCGAGAGTCCCGCTTTTGTCTTGGTGGAGACGACCAACGAATCCGTGTGTGGAGGCACCATGGTCAGATCCATCGCCAGACCTATCCCAGATTGATCTGTTCTGCTGGTGTTCAGTGTTGATGACTGTGTGTTTGGGTTCTACTAGGATAGATGTAGATGCCCCAGTTTTCCCAAAACACAGAATCTTCCTCCAACTGTACATTCACCCTCTGTCTGAAATGCTCTGTTAAAGCTCCTGTGTCTTTAAGCCCCGCCTCCTGATGAGCCCGGATTGGTCAGTTCACCCACTCCTCTATTCTGACTCTGTTCAACCACCAGAGCAGTCCTGGTTCTACACGGCCTCTAGTAGTTGCTGTGTGTTGTGTGAGGGAGTGGCGCGCTTGCCGGTAGGTGGGCAGTAAGGACTGTGTTACGAGATGATGTCACCTTGTAACAGAGAAAAGGCTCCAACAGTGGGAGAGAGTTTCTCCATCTGGCGTGTACTTTGGGCTTTAGAACATTGCAGAACGTTTACATGAACAAAATAAGCTGAAATACACTAAAGGAAAAAGGAAAACCTTGTTAGGATGTTTTCAGTTCCCAAGACAGCCTGTTGCTGCAGTCTGGGTAAAACGGTTCACGCTACGCTTTTAGCAAAGCGCATCCAAAAATTCCACACTCCCTCCCGAATGATAGGAACAACTGGCTCGTGCTGTGGGAGCTGCTGATTCCGGAACGTGTGTGCCGCTAGCCTCCGCAGCGCGTATTAAAAACAGAGGGGTGTCAGGGAAGAGCGGTCTCTCACAGCTGGGCCCAGCGGTTTGTAGGAACGCACATAAACAATGGGGGCTCTGCGAGTCACAGCTGTTCCGCTTTATTACACATGCAGGAAATAAAGACTAAGGAGGTGAGGGAGAGGGAGTCAGGGACACAGGTGCACTGGAGGAGGAGAGAGACAGCAGGAACGACAGGTAAGAGGAGGCTGAGGAGGCTGAGTCTATGCTTTGGAAGCCTGAGGAATAAAAACATGAGCAAAGCTAACGAGGACCACCAGCTTCAGCACGGTACATACACTCACTGCTAAAAACCATGATCATACATCCAGTCAATCTACCTGGCTTCCTGTGTTCTGAGCTTATTATAAGGCCATTTAACTAGTTCTTAGCTTACTTTTATGCTATTAAGTATTTTTATTTATTTAGAAAATTTAAATTTACTGACAAAAATTTGGCTGGAAGTTCTGCACTCTAAAAACAGTACGTACAACATGAAATCATATTACATATTGTTTTATATATATCTCAAATTTCTCATTATGAAAATATTGTAAGATTATATAACTTAGTTCTAGCCTTTTTTTATATTTTTTTACTAATTCTAAGTACCTTTATAAGTTAAATGATCTCACTACACAGGAGGATGAGATGGTTTCACTCATATTTCTTAAAACAAGCCAATAAAGTGCTTTTACATGATAAAATGACTCAAAACAAATAAAATGTAGTCAGTATATCTAATATTTCTCACTGTGAGACACTCATGATCTAAAGAACAGCTGCTCCCAGAAGGAGGTGTGGGATTGCAGGGCTATTGGGAAGGAAGATAAAGGTTACCAGGATCAATAAACGATGATAAATTTAGACTGATATGATCAATATTTGAGCTACATGTACAGAAGTAGTGTCTCTCAGTATGGCGTCGGCCCGCCCAACATGCCCAACATGCCAGACATCTCGGCATGGAGTTGTAGAGGTTCCTAATGGTGTCCTGTGATAATCCATCGCATGCAGCTTGAATATCCTCACACAGTTCCTGCAGATGGTGTGGTAGGGGTGGAGGTGGAGTGACACCAGGCCTTCTGGACGTGTGACGTGGGTCAGCAAACTGTTCCTCTTGGTGCTGACCACGGTGCCTCCACACGGATTGGTCTCCACCAAGACAAAAGCCGGACTCGTCACTGAAGATGACCCACTGCCATTCTGAGTCACTCCATGACAGTCTGGCACAACACCATTGCAGTCTTTGGTGATGTTGACGTGGTGTTAAGGACAGTCGTCGTAACGGTCTGCGTGCATGTAGTCCTGCGTGGTGCAGCCGTCTGCCAATGGTGCTGGCACTAACAGGATGACTCATGGAGGACTTCACTGCTCGCTGGATGTCTGCAATCGTGGCTGTTGGGTCAGTCAGGTACAGCGATAAGGCTCGTCCTCGCTTACATCACATCTCACGATGTCAAACCTACCCACCAAGTTTCATTCCTGTGGGTAGATTTCTTCTGGGTGCAACTGTCTGTGCAGGTGTTCTTCTGGTGACGTGTGTAAGTGGTTTTAAGTAGCAGGTCTAGGTGCCTGTTTTGCGCAGCACTATGAATTGACATGTTGGCACGTTTGGATCTGAGATGATTAATAAGGTTCTCTCTCTCTGAGAGAGGGTCTGAGATCTCTCTGCCTTCTGCTATGAGGCGAAGCAGGAATCTGCCATGCAGCATATTAGCGTGGGTGGGCACAGCAAGACAACCCCACTCTGTAGGAATCCATTATTAACATCTCTCGCTTTTATCAGGAGGGGCCCATTTTCAAACACTCAGCGACGGGAAAAACAGTGTTTTTAACTACCCTCTCTGCCCCCTCCTCCCTCTCTCTCTCTCTCTCTCTCTCTCTCTCTCTCTCTCTCTCTCTCTCTCTCTCGCTCGCTTACTCTCGCCGCATAGCACAACTCCAGAAATCCAAACACACTTACTGCACCAAAAAGACCTGATCTTTATACCAGTATATATACAGTACTGCATAGACGCATTTCATTTCCATGCAAGATCAAAGATAATCCATGTGTACAAGAGGGGAGAAGGCCAAAGAGTTTCTAATACTGGAAAGCTACAAATAAATGGAACTCTTAACAACCACCTGGAAGACCTGGTAGACCCACCTACACTGTGCCCATCAGATAAACAGCACTTTCATCTCTGAGAGAGAGGAGAACATCAAGCTGCTTCAGATCTGAGAACATCCACAGGTGTTTCTGTCCATCCTTCCACTGTGAGAAGACACCACAACGCTATGTAGGTCTGAAAGGAGGTGTAGCTGTTCAAGAAGCTCCTCACTGAGAAAAGGAGACACACACCTCCAACAAAGAAGCTGCTGGTGTTCTCAAAGCAATGGACTGACCACCCCAGAGTCCAGAACCTCAACACCGCTGAATGGGTTATCTGGATGGTGAGAAGAAGCAGAAGATGCTGAACCAGCTTCTAAGCACACTTCTCCCTCTTCACTCCTGACCAGTCTAGAAGACACTTTCCGAGTTCATCATCACTCTTCCTCCCTTTCCTCTCCAGGAGCGTCTCCAGGGCTGGAGAGCAGCACCAGTGTTAACTCTTCTTCTGCTTCAGTTTATATCACTTCTTCTGTTTGCTGCTGAACGTGGTTGGGTGGCGGTGGTGGTCACTCTCCAGAAGCTTCAGCCATGGTTGTGTTTGCTGCTCCTTTCATGGTCTACCTGCCCTTAAATGATCTAACCGGGAGCAGCACCTTCAACATGACTGATAAGAGGTTAGAATACGCCGTCGGGGCAGCAGCACTACTTCTTCATCCTCTCATGTTGGACTGATTCCACTCCTACAGCGCTACAGTGATTCACTATCGCCTGTTCAGGTACACAGTGGTATTACAGACAGGACGGGCCGGGCTAGCTGGTTAGCATGCTAACTCCAGTAGATATTTCTGCAGGACCGTACACAGACTGGTATTTCTTTACACTCTTTTGATCATTTTTCTTCACTTTGGAACGTTTCAAACTAAAAATCCTACAGATTGAATCCTGAATTTCAGGAGAATGTGGGTCATGCAGCAGGACAACAACGCTAAGCACACAAGTGGTTCTACCAGAAAACTGTTAAAGAAGAATAAAGTTAATGTTCTTGAATGACCAAGACAAAGTCCTGATCTTAATCCAATAGGAATGTTGTGGAAGGACCTGAAGTGAGCAGCTCATGGGGGGGGGGAGCTGTTCCGTATGGAGGAACGTGACAGAATTCCTCCAAGCTGATGTGCAGGAAGGATCAACAGTTACCGGAAACGTTTAGCTGCAGTTATTGCTGCACAAGAGGATCAGACCAGATACTGAAAGCACAGGATCACATACTGTTACCCTCACAGGTCATCTACTCAGTACTTACGTCACAAGGTCTAATATCACTGTCTCATTTGTTTAATCTACTTTTAGGTCAATCTGATGAAGTTTAGGTCAAATTTATAAAGACTTCTAAAGGACTCACCCACTTTCAGGCACCACTGTACAGACACGGCCTGAAAGCAAGTCTCCTGGAGGCTGTAATAAAGCCTTCTGTCGAGGCTTATGGGTAGATTCCTGATAAACACTGTTTGAAAGTATTTGTACTTAATGGCCAGAAATGAAATGGATAATTGAAAGGCTGGTCTCTGACTTTCGCACAGGGCTGTATAAGTGGGTGACCTTCCTTTCCATCAAAGACCGCACACAAGTGATCCAGCTCAAACCATTATCTGCATGTACATTATTAATGAACCCGAATAATAACACGGCTTAATTAAATCGTCCCTTTTGTCTCGTTTCCGCTTCTGAGGACGTTCCTTTTAATCCAGAGCTTCTCTCCCGGCTCCTATCTACAAGGAAACCCTTCCAAGTGTGCCCCACTCGCCCTACACGCCGTCCCTTCATCAGTAGTCATTCATATATGGAACAGAGCAGAGCACCTGTTTCACTGCGTACATGTGTCTGTTTGAACAATTCTGAGGAACCTGAGGCACATCGCCGTCGCTCCTGCCGTTCCGGGATCGTCATGTCAATTGCGATGCGTCAGCGCCGACGCTTGCCTGTGTGCGTATGCGTGGTGAAATCGTGCTTGCTCATTCATTAACTCTGCCTCACCTATCGGGTCCATTCAGCGTGCCGAATGAAGTGGCTCTCATATACGGGAGGTAATTACAAAGCAGTGCTGGCAGGACATCAGTCAAGAGCGCTCTCAGGAAACGCAGGGCGAATGAGAGGAGGCGCCGGGTGCGGACGGGTGGCACTCATCTCCATAAAGACGTCGCCGTTGAGAAAGCCGATTCCCTGGCTGTCATCATCTACGAGACCTCAACCGTGACTGATTGTGCACCAAACGAGGGCTTGTTGGCAAATATTGTGTTTGGTGCACAGTAAACAGGTTCAAGGAGGAGTGAGGGCCCATGAGAGAGAACAGCTCCTGGAGGGTTCCTCCTCGGAGGGATTCTAATCTGGGTCTCTTTGGTGTCGAGGGCTGCTGAGGTTCTATGGGATTTGAATAACCATTCCAGCACAACAAGGATGACAGGAATATTTCACAGCTACAAGCCAAGCATGAAACTGATTCGCTGATGGCTTGCTGATATATCCAGGCAGCTTCAGATGGAAAAGTGGGTGCAGAGGCATTTGGCTTGGGTGATGTTTTACCGGAGAGCAGGGATCTGTAAACAGACTAAACCTGGAAACAAATTCTCACACCATACCCCGTAGACAGGGCACCAACATAACCAGTAACCCGCACGAACCCACACCAACAGGAGCTAAAGGAAAGGATTCAGAGGAGAGCAGTTACAATACACACACACACACATATATATATATATATCTTAGTTAAATATATGATAGATTAAATAGATAGATAGATAGACAGATAGATAAACATTACACAGACGTTATATATAGTCAAGTAGATATATATACACACTTATCACTGTATCACATAGTATTCATATCCTGAATGAATACTATCATGAAAACTAGCAGTTAAAATACATACGCACGCACGGACGCACGCACACACACACACTAGTGCCATCTAGTGGTCGGGGGGTTAAACACAACACATGTACATACTTGTGTGTGTGTGTGTATATATATATATATATATATATATATATATATATATATATATATACACACACATAAATATATTTATATAAGAATGTATATGTTGTGTGTTTAACCCTCTGACCACTAGATGGCAATGTTAGACTCTGTTAGACTCTGACTAAAATGTAAACAAGTAGCATAAGGACGCACCACAAACGTAATTTATTTACGCCTTATTTACAGTATTGCAATATATTGAATCATAACACCAGTGTCATGATATATATCATATCACCTGGTTCTTACCAACACACAGCTCTAATTGCACTGAAAAACTTTAGTTCCCGTAGTTTAAGGCATATATTGACAGTTTTTTGCATGGTTTATACATGGTTTATAGATGGAGATTCCTTATGTCAAAACCTAAAATGGAGATCAGGAGATATCACAAACTATCCTACATGGCAAACTATCCTACAACTTGTAAGGTAACAGCTTAGTAAAGGAAATCATCCTAAATGTAGTTAATATATCTAATATTCCTCATTACAGCTGATGGAAAGAGATGGTTCATTAAGAATATTCACCTGTTTCTATATATTTATACTGGTTTTAAGTAGTTTTATGTACTGAATGTGATTATTACATCAGCAGATCATTGCTTGTTAGGAGAAACAGTGAAGATTATTTGGGTCATTTCAAGAAATAATGCTTAAAACATTAATGCTTGAAATTACCTGTCGAACAGAAAATAATAATAATAATAATAATAATAATAATAATAATAATAATAAATAATAAGACATTTTTTTAAGTTAAAAATCTCTATAAAAAGTTACATAATCTTACTGTAGTCTTGTTTTAGTCATATATGGGCATTATTTGACATATATGCTGATATACTTGAAATATATATACACAGGTCTGGAAAAAAATAAGAGACCGCTACAGTGTTTTCTTAAATCAGCATCTTCACATGTACAGCAGCCGTTCTGAAGAGAACTCCTTCACAGACACACCTCATTCTACTTACTGAGATGGTGATTAGGTGATCACCTGAACCAGATCCCACCCTAACGAGCAACAGTATAAACTCACTGCTGCTGTCAGCACTGTTCTCTCTTAGAACTGGCTGGATGGTAAACGCAGTGCTAGTACCACCCAAACATTCAGTGTAGTCAACATACACCTACAGACCAACAGAGCTGAAGAGAAAGGTTCTTAGTGAGGAACAGAAGGTTTGGTTCTAGCTTTACTGGCAGATACAGTGAGCGTCAGGTTCATATGGTTCATATGGTTCAAGCAATAAACACACGGGACAACACAGCTACGGACTGGCAGAGGACGGAACCCCTCGCTACTGAGCGTGATGACCACCACCTCATTCGAACATCACTTAACCACCGTAAGATGACCTCAAGTGACCTACAGACAGACTGGCGAGCGGCAGCTGGGGTGAACTGCACAGCGAGGACGGTTAAAAACAGGCTTCTGGAGGCGTTTCTGTTATTTTGACCATCAGTCATTACATTTTGGTCAAACACACCCCAGAAACTGTAAAACTAGAGGAACTGATCATTTTCAGGTGGTCTCTTAGTATTCTCCAGTGCTGTATACATACACTATATTGCCAAAAGTATTCACTCCCCCATCCAAATCACTGAATCCAGGAGTTCCAATCACTTCCATGGCCACAGGTGTATAAATTCAAGCACCTAGACATGCAGCCTGCTTCTACACACATTAGTGAAAGAATGGGTCGCTCTCAGGAGCTCAGTGAATTCCAGCGTGGTACCGTGACAGGATGCCGCCTGTGCAAGTCCAGTCGTGTAATTTCCTCACTACTAAATATTCCACAGTCAACTGTCAGTGGGATTATAACAAAGTGGAAGCGACTGGGAATGACAGCAACTCAGTCATGAAGTTGGTAGGCCACGTACAGTTACAGAGCGGGGTCAGCGGATGCTGAGGCACATAGTGTGCAGAGGTCGCCAACTTTCTGCAGAGTCAGTTACTACAGACCTCCAAATGTGGCCTTCAGATTATCTCAAGAACAGTGTGTAGAGAGCTTCATGGAATGGGTTTCCATGGCTGAGCAGCTGCATCCAAGCCTTACATCACCAAGCGCAATGCAAAGCATCGAATGCAGTGGTGTAAAGCTCCACTGGACTCCAGAGCAGTGGAGACGTGTTCTAAACAAGAAAGCAGGCTGCACATTCTCTTCTTTCGAAATTCTGTATCTTAATAGAAGTGATCAAAGAACAAAAAAACACTCATTTTCACTAATTACAATCTACAGGCCACCAGGGCCCTACTCTGACTTCTTACAGGAATTTGCTGACTTTTTATTAAGCAACATTTTTATTAGTAACAGTTTCAAACAAGGCAATAATTGTTGGAGATTTTAATATCCACCTAGACAAACCACAGGACCCACTAAGTGACGCATTTTTATCCTTCTTGGACTCATTTAGTATCACTCAGAATATAATGGGACCAAGATTCCAGTCTGCCTGGAAGGACAGCCTTATAGACTATATAGAAAAGCTCTAACTGTAGCATGTTCAGTCTGTCTGTCTTCACTGATTGATAATAACAAAAATAATCCAAAATTATTATTTAGCACAATCTAAATGAACCAAGAGTCAGTCTGCTACTGAACCCCAGATACCGTTAGCATACAGTAGCAATGTTTTTATGAATTTCTTCAGTAATAAAATTGAAATGATTAGGCTAAAAATACAAAATGCACAGTTAACAGCTACAGGTGTACTGCCCCGTACGGCTAATGCTAATGCCGATCAGATCCAATTCCGACCAGTTTACTCAAGAAAGTTTTGCCAGAAATAACCAAGCCTCTTCTAAACACATCTCTTAGCCTTGGTTACGTCCCTTGGTTACGTCCCAAAATCTCTTAATCTAGCAGTAATTAAACCTTTAATTAAGAAACCTAATCCTGATCCTTATGAGCTAGCAAACTACACACCTTTCAAATCTTCCATTCATATCAAAGATTTTAGAGAAAGCTGTAGCACAGCAGTTACCTGCACAGGACTAACATACATGAAAAATTTCAGTCTGGATTTAGGCCTCTGAGACAGCACTAGTGAAAATTGGAAATGATCTTTTAGTATTCTCTGACAGAGGAAACTTATCCTTGCTGGTTCTGCTTGATTTTAGTGCAGCATTTAACACAATAGACCACTCCATCCTACTAGATAGGCTGGAAAACCCTGTAACAGAAGTAACAGGAAAAGCTCTTCCATGGTTCAGATCTTACTTAAGCGGCCGCTATCAATTTGTGAATATAAACAGTGAATAATCCACTCACACAAAAGTAAAGTTTGGTGTTCCACAGGGCTCTGTCTTAGGACCTATATTATTTACCTTATATATGCTACCACCCGGTACCATAATCAGAAAACATAACACACAACTGTATATTTCAGCTAGACCAGATGATCCACTTCACCTTAATAAGATAGTCAAGTTACTGGATGTCAAGTAACTTCCTCCTACTTAACTCAGACAAAACAGAAGTTCTTCTTCCTGGTCCCAAAGCTGCTAGATACAAGCTGTCTGCATTACCACGTAATCGTAATAGCTTCTTAGTCACACCAGGTACATCTGTAAAAAGTCTTGGTGTCACGATCAATCCTGATCTGGCCTTCGATAAGCATATTACTAATATTACTAGAATAGCTTTTCTATGTCTATGCTATATTGTGAAACTAAGAAATGCCCTGTCCCTACAGGATGCAGAAAAGCTAGTTCATGCCTTAATTACTAATTACATAATTAACGCTGGATTATTGTAATGCCCTGCTTTCTGGTTGTTCCAGCAAATGCCTTAACAAACTTCAGTTAGTCCAAAACGCTCCAGCCAGAGTCCTTAAAAGAACTATAAAGTCTGACCATATCAGCCCAGTCTTATCCACCTTACACAGGTTCCAGTTAAATTCCGCATTGAGTATTAAATTCTTCTTCTGACGTATAAAGCTCTAAACAGCCTCGCTCCTCTGTACCTCACTGAACTTATCTCGTATTATGAACCATCGTGTGACCTTAGATCACAAAGTGCGGGCTCTCTATTAGCCTAGAATGAACAAAGTTACATCAGGGGGCAGAGCCTTTTCATAGAAGGTCCCCCAGCTTTGGAATAACCTACCAGTCAGTGTTCGGGACTCAGACACAGCCTCAGTCTTTAAGTCCAGGCTTAAACCCTACCTGTTCAGTCGAGCGTCTGGTAATTAGTTTTTCTGCTAGATAAAAGGTCCAGGGGTCCACTGACAGAGAGTGTATTGGTAAGCTGGGAATGTTGGTGCAGTCGCCCCCCTGCTCTTCATGTTGACTCAGGTTTGTTGATGGTGGAGCAGAGGGGCGCTGACTTCTCAGGGAGCCCTCATGTCTTTGTTACCTTCTGGCTCTCCCTTTTAGTTCTGCTGTAATAGCCAGGCCTGCCGGAGTCCCTGCTGCACTCTGTTAACACCATACAGTGTATTCAAATATTCAGATCTTCTGTCAGAGCTAACAATCTGTATATCCTCTTTGCCTGAGCTGAACTGCTGCCCATCCTGTGTGGTCTGATGCTGTTGCTACATCTACTTTGATTGGGTGCCACTGCTTGCCTTTAACTACCACGGAGCTACTGGCTGTCCTGCACTGTGGAAGCTTGGCCTGCGTCCTGCTGACCCCTCCGATGACCCAGCTATTTAATTACAGACTAATCAGACATTTATTCCTCTGCCTTACAAACACTGAACGCTTCTTTCCTTTGCTTGTCTTCTTATCTGGTGTTGACCCGAGGAGGATGGGTTCCCCTTCTGAGTTTTGAGGTTTCTTCCTTTTGAACTGAGGGAGTTTTTCCTTGCCTCTGTCGCCCTTGGCTTGCTCACTGGGAGCTCGGACACCAGATTCTTTGTACAGCTGCTTTGTGACAACATCTGTTGTAAAAGGAGTTATATAAATAAATGTTGACTTGACTTGACTTGACTTCTCTGGAGTGACCAATCACGCTTCTCCGTCTGGCAATCCTATGGATGAATCTGGGTTTGGCGGTTGCCAGGAGATCAGTACTTGTCTGACTGCATTGTGCCGAGTGTAAAGTTTGGTGGAGGGGGGATTATGGTGTGGGGTTATTTTCAGGAGTTGGGCTCAGCTCCATAGTTCCAGTGAAAGGAACTCTTAATGCTTCACCAGACCAAGAGATTCTGGACAGTTTCATGCTCCCAACTTTGTGGGAACAGTTTGGGGACGGCTCCTTCCTGTTCCAACGTGACTGCACACCAGTGCACAAAGCAAGGTCCATAAAGACATGGATGAGGGAGTTTGGTGTGGAAGAACTTGACTGGCCTGCACAGAGTCCTGACCTCAACCTGATAGAACACCTTTGGGATGAATTAGAGCGGAGACTGTGAGCCAGGCCTTCTGGTCCAACATCAGTGTCTGACCTCACAAATGCGCCTCTGGAAGAATGGTCAGAATTCCCATAAACACATTCATAAACCTTGTGGAAAGCCTTCCCAGAGTTGAAGCGGTTAGATGCAAAGGGTGGGCCGACATCATATTAAAAACTATGGATTAAGAATGTCACTCAAGTTCATATTCCCATGAAGGCACGTGAGCAAATGCATTATGGTGTGTGTGTGTATATGACATTCATGGCTGACTCTAAATGATATATGCACATATCTGGCTACATATCAGAGCTCTGTATGGTTTACATACAGAGTGCTCCCTGTGTTTACTGCATGTAGTGCTTCAGCTAAGTCCATGAGGATAAGAGTGATCAATATTCCCTGGATCCTAAGGAAGAATCCGCAGAGAGAGGGAGAGAGAGAGAGAGAGAGAGAGAGAGAGAGAGAGACAGTCCTGAACGCTGTACAGATTGTATCACATATGCAGCTGCTGACTCCAGGGGTCTGACCAGCATGCGGTTTTCTTCGGGAGTAAATGAGCCATTGGCTGTCATTCTACCCTTCTGCTGGGGCTAGGTAAGAGAGCCGCCCGGCAGCCCTTTTGATAATAGCTGGACTGGGCTGAGGGTTTGACACTGTGACTGCCACCACCGCACCATTGTGTGCAGTGAGAAGGCCCTGCTTCCAGTGTCAGCACCCCATTAGCTCCACAGGGAACCTAAACCCTCACTAAACAGACCTCCGGCCAGCTCTCTGATAAGCACTAACGACCTTCTGCCACTGACATGTAAGTACAGGTTCCTCTGCCGCTGGGCTAGCCGGCTTTACTGCAGGCAGAAACGGAGCAGAACAAGCCCAATGACTAATCCAGAGTCACGCTGCATGCAGGTATACGTCTCTGAATTATTCTCCTCCGAGGGGAGAGCGTGCGGCACGCGGCGCCTCGCCATACTTCCAGAGATTCAATTAAGAGAAGCGCTGTTACGATCCCAGTCCGGTCTTTCTTCTAAAGCCCTCCACCCACACACAGATCACAGAGCCTCCGTGTGCATGCACATACACACCGCTGATGGAGCAACTTTCCCGTCCTCCATCCAATATTCACTCCCATCGAAAAGACATCATTTTTTGGTCTGTGCAGATTTTGTCGTTACCTGAACAAAGAGTTTTACTTCACTGGGTTTTAGTTAGTCCACCACATTCTGCCTCGGGACCATAAACACACTTACAAACACTGTACTATACAAGAGCTGAGGATTTGGAGACCTCTCTGGTGCACATGTGTAACTGCACACGACATGTTCAGTGGGGTTAACAGCTGCAGGCTGAATGAGTGGGTCTAAAATGCTGTAGGCTGAATGAGTGCAGCTAAACTGCTGTAGGGTGAATGGGTGGAGCTAAACAGGTGTAGGCTGAATGGGTGGGGCTAAACTGCTGTAGGCTGAATGATTGGAGCTAAACCGCTGTAGCCTGAATGGGTGGAGGTAAACTGCTGGAGGCTGAACGGATACCCCAAACTGCTGTAGGCTGAGTGGGTGAAGCTAAACTGCTGGAGGCTGAACAGGTAGACCAAACTGCTGTAGGCTGAATGGGTGAAGCTAAACTGCTGTAGGCTGAATGGGTGGGGCTAAACTGCTGTAGGCTGAATGAGTGGAGCTAAACTGCTGTAGGCTGAATGGGTGGAGCTATACTGCTATAGACTGAATAGGTGGAGCTAAACGGCTGAATAGGTGGGGTAAAACCGCTATAAGGTAAATGGGTGGAGCTAAACATCTGTTGGTTGAATGGAGGGGGCTCAACTGCTATAGACTGAATAGGTGGAGCTAAATGGCTGAATAGGTGGGGCTAAACTGCTGTAGCCTGTATAGGTGGAGCTAAACGGCTGAATAAGTGGGGGTAAACTGCTGTAGGCTGAATGGGTGGTGCTAAATGGGTGGGGCTAAACTGATGTAGGCTGAATGATTGGAGCTAAACTGCTATATGTTGAATTGGTGGAGCTAAACTGCTGTAGGCTGAATGGGTGGTGCTAAATGGGTGGGGCTAAACTGCTGTAGGCTGAATGGGTGGGGCTAAACTGCTATAGGTTGAATGTGTTGAGCTAAACTGTTGTAGGCTGAATGGATGGGGCTAAACTGCTGTAGGCTGAATGGATGGAGCTAAAGGCTGAACTGGTGGGGTAAGACCGCTATATGGTAAATGGGTGGAGATAAACAACTGTAGATTGAATGGAGGGGTCTCAACTGCTTTGGACTGAATAGGTGGAGCTAAACAGCTGAATAGTTGGGGTTAAACAGTTGTGGGCTGAAATAGTGGAGCTAAATGGGCGATTAGGTAGGGCTAAACAGCTGTAGGCTGAATAGGTGGGATACCATGTTTTGCTCATAAATCTGTCATAATAGGGAAGAAAAATTCCCTTGTATCCTGATTAGGAAGCTCAAAGTAGCAGCACCTTGGCACCCAGTGATCTAAATAAGTGTCTCTGGCAAACGGCAGTACATAACAATGCCATGTTCCGGAAAACCAGGCTTATCCTTCAACAAAGCCCATTTTCATTCAGCCTCGGTCACAGCAGCAAACTCACAGCTCTGGCAGCCCGAGAGGTGCAGTCTGGTCTCACCAGCTGACGGGAAGTGGCTGCACTGTGTGAAAAGAGAAGGATTCACAGGAAACGGCAGCAGATGTGGGAGCGAAACTACGGCAGAGCGATTCAATCAGGCAGGCCCTTAAGGGAACAGGGCAGCGTTGGGTTACAGTCCCAAATCAGCCATTTTCCAACACTGCAATACACATTTCCACAAAGCTCTGCATCCCTTCAACAACCTGATACGGGGCTGATTACAAGAGGCTGAATCACCTGCCGTATCTCACGGACAACACGAGCCACCAAACTAAACAAAACAAAAAGGCCAATTCTGACCGGAATATAGAATAAATTGATTTATTAATGAAGATAAAAATGAATGAATTAATTAATTAATGAATACCGAGCATCATTATCCCCGGTTTCCTGAAGGCTGCAGTCCTGGTGGCTGAAGAGGGAGCATAATGGCCCGTAATCCGAATGGGACACAGAAAGAGATCAAACAAACAGGAAGGAAACTGGAGCAGTTGGAGGACCAGCGTGCTATCTGTTACACCACCCTACCACAATGGCGGATCGCCCATAAGACACTGCGCCATGACATCACATTCCCAAGGCCTGTGACATGGTTCTTCACACCGTGAACTGGGCATCAACTAAACTCTGGTGGGGAACAAAAAGACTAATTTAGGCCTTTCCACCAACCAAAGAAGAGCAGGTTCTCCAGAATGAACCGCGACATCTGTGGGCATGTCAGTGGTTGAGGAAAGACAGGGCTACAAAGGCGCCACCCAGTGGTCTGCTGGAGAACCTCTTCTACGTCTTCTTATCTCTAGCAGTTGATCCGTGCTGCTTTCTGGATATAAACAAACATCTGGAATAACAGCACAAACACCTGCAGGTAATCTATACGCTCCGCCATCTTGGTACTACTGTTTACTACCACTGTGCAGCGACCTCTGTTGATCATGTATCCTGTGACGTTCTCTGGTTCCAGTAAAAACTGGTGCAAACACAGGCTCAGAGAGAGAGAGAGAGAGACACACAGAGAGAGAGAGAGAGAGAGAGAGAGACACAGAGAAACACAGAGAGACACAGAGAGAGAGAGAGACAAAGAGAGAGACAGAGACAGACAGAGAGAGAGTGAACACAAAGCTCCTCCTTAAACATGCAGAAATCCCGATCCTGTGTCTGAATAATAAGAGCGAGTGAAAAATGAGAGGCTGGGGATGATGAAACTTTTAAACCCATGGTTTTTGCACCGATTTCACTGGTGGCTGAATAAATGACTTGTCAAGCGCTGGGTCGGGAAAAATAGCTTCATTCGAGAAATTCCTCAGTCCGGCTGTGTGATAAGTCGGTGGATATAAAGAGTATGAGAGATTTTGTCAGTTCACAGTTCTGACAGAATTGTTTAATTGGGTTTTGCTGTGTGCTCCACACAGACCCCAGGGCATTTACATATAGGTACAGACGTCTACACCTGCAGGACCCACCCACCACCGGTAACCAGAGCCAACATTCATCATTCCTCCAGAATTACAATCAGTATTTAGCTTTCACAGTTTGGCTGCATCTGTTATTGTCCGTCATGTGGCAGCACCAGCAGATCTGTCCAACTTCACGACATCCAGTAACAATAGCTTCAATTTCACAGAGAGACTGTAATAAAGATCACAATGAAACATCTAATCTACAAACGCAACGTAGATTGAAATGGTGCTCATATATATACTCCTCAGACAATAAACGAGTGCCCTTGTGTGTTTATGGTGGTAGTAACTTCAGGCTCCTGCAGATGGCACTGCACGAGGATGACGGGGCTATAAATACCTGCGGGGGTGTGAGTGACGGGATCCATAGATTGGGAAGTGGTGGTACAGTGCAGGGAATCGTTCCATGTGTGGAAAATCGTTCCAAAGCAGATGTTAATGATTGGCTAAAAGGAGTGACTGCATTTGGGCGTGCCAAAGACCATAGTGTGAAGGAAGTAGCTGAATCTGCAGCAGTGGCTAAAATCCCAGTCTACAGGGAATTCTCCTCGGAATTGTGCCAGGGAAAGCATCCACCAAATCTGGCCCAACTGACCAATTCTTTGATGCTAGAGTGTCTGAATGTTGATGTGGCCTACATCCAGAAACTTGTCCAGTACATGCCCAATCCAATTACAGCTGTTATTGGTGCTGGTGGAGGTTCTACACACTGTTAGGTACGGTTCCATCACAGGGGAGTCATTTCTTGACCACTTAGCCACCATTGTCTTGTTGGCTTTGCCAGACTCTTTAAGGGTCAGACTGGCATCTTTCACCACTTAACATGGCTGAGAACTGCCCACTAGAACCACTAGTGCGGGAAAGCAAATCTGATATAGTGTACCTGCCTAATCATAATCCTTAAAAGTAAAACTAAAACTGGAATAAATAAAAAACAAAGATTATTAATGCATCCCTAAGACTAAAACTAGACTAAAATCATAATATATATATACTAAAATGAATAAAAGTTTAGAAACTGTAGTGGCTCCGCCTCTGACCTGCTTTTCTTTGCTTGGTATGCTGACACATCTCTAAATTCCCAGGACAGTCTCAGCGGATAACAGACAGCAGGCCCAGTCGAGTCTCACGTCGGGCAGGTAGAACCTGACTGTAGCAGGTAACCTAGCTCCCCCAGGACCAGCGGCCTTTTAACCACAGCACAGAGAGGAGTCTGTCTGGTGTCAGAGTGTTTACATGGTTATTGACCAAAGAACAACACAAGACATCTTTTCCCCCCCGGCCTTTATTCTGTACTCCCCTGAAAACAGACAAAACACACGGCTGCCTTTCTCAGAAGTGACCTGACAGCATCTGCACCAAAGGAGAGGAAGCCGCTCTGCAGGAGTATGACTAAGCAGCCCTGGCTCAGAGCTCAGAGGAGAAGAAGCACTAAGGAGGACGAATTCTCCGAGCATACATGCACAGCACTAGGACACGAATCTCCACCACGCAGTAATACGTCAAATAATATATACAGTGTTATATATAGTATCCATACAGTATTCGCCCGTGTCCAAATCTGTTCTGCTGATGTTCTGTGTTGATACCTGTGTGTTTGGGTTCCCCAGAACACAGTATTTCTCTCATACTGTACATCTGTATCCACCCTCTAAAACGCTCTGTTAGAGCTCCTGTGTCTTTAAGCCCCGCCTACCAAAGAGCCCAGTATGCTCTGATTGGTCAGTTTGCCTACTCCGCTCTGCCAGAGCGACATCCTGCTACAAGTCCTGCCCCCACACCTCTGTGTCTGTTCTTACAGTGGTATCGGTTCTGCTGTAGCAGTTTGATCCAGAGTCAGATCCAAAGTCTGGTAGAACAAGCTGGTTTCAGAGTGGTCAGATTTTACTGGTGTAGCGCTCCGTGTGTGTTGTGTGAGGGCATGCTGAGTTTGTCAGTAGGCGGGCACTAAGGACTGTGTTACGTAATGATGTCACTTTGTAACAGAGGAAAGGGCTGGAATTCCAAACAGGAGGCTGCTGGGAAAAGTGGTTCCTGTGGGAGACAGTTTCTCCCTCTGACATGTACTTTGGGTTTTAGAACTATGCAGAACGTTTACAGGCACATAAAGCCACAACACACTAAAGAAAAGACGCATTCCTCCGTCCATCTTCTTAAACTGCTTAATCCAGCTAAGGTCATGACTGTAACAGGGAAAGCAGGGAAGTCCAGATGTCGCTGTCCCTCGCAACTTCCTCCAGCTCATTCTGGGGGACCCTGAGCTCTTCCCAGGCCAACCTGGAGTTCTAAGTGCTAGAGAGTAGAGAAGACGCATCCGGTATAGACTTGGGAAGAGAATTCCATAAAGGTTGATTTAAACCTTGGAACATGAAGCCATATATCATATATTTATCCCAAAATTTCCGGTAGGTAGAAAGTATGTGGATGTATGTTATGTAGGTTGTTCCTTGTGCTGTTATTCCATAACAATATAATAACACTAAGATGAAGAATTAAACAGCTGTGTTTGCTCATTAGCTCATATCTATCACAGCAGAGCGCCACAACTGAGGATAAGAGGTACTACAGCAGGAATCCCTCCTCCTCAGCTCCGTAGTGATGGCACCTTTTCTCTCTCTCTCTCCGTTTCTCCTACTTTTACTCAGATTGTTCCGTATCCTGCAGTTAGCTACCAGCATTAAAACCTCTTTTTAGAATTTGCTCATTCCACCTTAAATAGTGCGGCCATTACTCTCTGGTGCATGAGGCGTCATAATCCTAACTGCTGCACCATTTTAAGGTGGAACAGGGAAGTTGAATCCAGAAGCTCACAGATGTCCATATCAGAAAATGTCGCCAATGTTAAAGAGAACAGTAATGAAGGGGGTTCTCAGAAGAAACTCACTGGAGGTTTAATGAAAACCAGAAAAATGGCGCTCCGCTTCAGGCTAGCACTCAGCTCTGCTGCTAGCTGGCTAGACTGCTTCTTTACCACGAGGCTCGCACTGTTTCCTTGTGGTGAGAAAGAGAAGAGGAGAGTCTGCAGCTGATACAGTGAGTTACAGTTCTTACATCAATGAAGAACAACAAAATTTGGCACCAGTGGTCTCTAGTGTTAGTTAGCTAGCCTAGCTAATCTAGCTAACTTTGCTAACCTAGCTAACATTAGCACCCACTGTCAGCGAATCTGGCCCGTTATAGGGTGCTTCTCACTATGAAGCCACATCTTCATCTTTCAGTTGTTAGCTGTTTTTCTGTGCTGCTTTCACTGCCAACTCTACCATAGCCAGCTAGCTAGCCTTAGCTCCACCTTAGGTAGCTATCTTCATCAGCTTGTCTGACTGACAAGCCTGACAACCAAAACATGAAGATGTGGCTTTATAGCAAAAAACACCCTCTAAACCCCAGTTTGGTGTTTTGGTGCCAGTGGGCTCTATAGTTATCTAGCTTGCAAACCTAGTGAACACCAAACTAGCTTTCTGTGGATACTTGATATAATCTGTGGGTTTTATAGAGTGTTTCTATGCATTAGCTGGGCAGTAGATTAAAACAGCTGACAACCGGAACATGAAGATGTGGGTCCACAGCAAGAAACACCCTATACAGCAAGAAACACACCGACTAGATCAAGATCCACAAACAGTCAGTTTGGCATTTGCCAGCTAGCTAACATTAGAGCGCCCTGGCGTCAGACTGTGTTTCATTGTTGTAAGAACTGTGACTCAGCGTAACACCTGCAGACTCTCCTCTTCTCTTTCTCACCACAAGGAAAGATCTAGAATGATAACTGAGTAGTTTATGGATCTGCTCAAATGATAATAGCCTCTGCCAACGCAGTAGAGACTGGAAACCATGACGTGAAGGTTGATATGTCACGTCTTAACAAGTGGATAAACGTTAAAACTCAATAAAACGTTTGATCTGAGCATGCTTAGTAGGCAGAATTCCGAAATTAGGCAGAATTCCGAAATTCTTTTACCCAGTTTATTTCCTCCTTCGGTCTGGATTTTCCAGTGTAACTACCCTGTAACAGCGTTATTTGTATTTGTCCAAAGTTCAGTAAGTAGTTGAACTCTTACGCCATCTTCAGTGTTATCATGATTTTAATAAATGACCTACATACCAGCCTCTATTATACCAATTTTAGCTCATTTTATTTGTGTTTTTCAGTATAAAACTTGGTGAAATGAGATCAGTTTGGGCATCAGCACATGTTACCAATAGGACCATAATACTGATACTGATCATTTTGGTCACTACAATCATGATAATCCATTTTCATACCGTTTCATCTCTGATTCGACGTGGGACATCCTGAATTTGTGGTTGGTGTGGCGCAAGAGGTCAGAGTCTGCCAGGGTGCTACCATACCATGCAATTGGGGTTCAATTCCCAGTCTGGGTGACTATGAAGTGATACACCAATAAGAGTCCTTGGGCAAAACTCCTACCACTACACTGCCTTAGCTGTAATGCGATTAACACTGTAAGTCGCTCTGGATAAGAGCGTCAGCTAAATACCATAAATAATTCATTATTATAAATGAATTTATAAATAAATAAATGAATTTATAGGCTACTAAATATTGCCGGGGCAATAGCAAACACACAGCACATCTCAAACCCCTGTATGCGCACGCTCCAGTCTTCTCTCCTTACGAGTTGCCAAGAAAGTTCCTCCCTACTCTGTTTTTCATGTTCCTGCTATTGAGAAACACTTAATGTAAAGGTCTTGCCAGCATTCAAATCTGGCTAATCAGCGCTTGCCCAGGCTTCCATCCATCACATAGGCCCTGAATCCTGGCCGAACACTGGCTGCTGCTTCCGAACTCACTCTGTGCTCTGTTTGGCTGGGCAGCAGAGCCGTGAAGCATCACAACACATTTGTCTCTGTAAACACTGACACCAGCAGAGCTTGTTAAGGCGAGAGAGAGTGTAGTTACTGTGGGATCAATGTCTGTAGTCAATGTGCACCCATCAACGAAGGGTAAAAATATGGACGCTGTCTTGTTGACAGCTAACGGCTCGTTTAATAGCAGCAGATTGATAGAGCCGTTCAGTGTGTCCACTTGTGTCTGTCCTTACGCAAAAAGGGTTCTTAAGTAATCTGCCCTCGGTGCGGGCTGCCTGAAATATTCAGGAGATGCTGGAGAACCTGTGAAACCAGAATTACGAAAGCTCAGTGATTCTTGACACTTCTGCACTGTCTATGTTTTTCCCAGCACAGCAGCACTGCTGCACTGATTTAGCTGTTTACCTTAAGCGTGACGCCTCTGACCTCTCTTAAAAGATGTTTTCTGCAAGGCTCCGGGAAAAAATGAAGCTGGTGAGGCGGAACAATATAGCCAGTAAAGTGCTTTCAGGTAGTGCAGGCAGATACATATGCACAGGTCCAGGAAACGCGTCTGGATGTGGTCAATTCCTGCTATGGACTGTGCATCCAACTGATTAGAGGAAAATAAAGAGAGAGGCGTATGAACTGACCTTCTGACTCTGGTTCTTCAGCTGTCACGAGCAGAGCAGCATTCCGAAATGACTTCACTATAGACATCCATAGACATCCGCTCGGAAAAACACACTGAGTAAAATTATGCCGTGCTGTGAGATATCGGCTCTGTGGTCGCAGGCACGAGGCCAAACACCACGTAGATCAGCACAGCAGCGCCGATACCTCTCAGTGTAAACCACCTCCAGTGTACTCCCGCCATACGTTCACCATCCTGAGACAGTTCTGAGACAAATAAACAGGAAGTTTATTTACACTGCGGAAAGAAAAGAAGCTTGTAGGGGTTACATGACCTCATGAAGGCGACGTTGACTTGTGGATGATGACGTCATGAATAAATCCACAGGAGGAGGGAATGCTTTACAACAACTGCAATGAAGCCAAACTCCACAGGTCAGTAGACCGTGATGTGCCCTTTCCAACGAGCTCTGGATCACACGGCTAGTCTTAAAGGAACCCGAGATACAGACCCTGGAACCTTGCAAATCTGTCTCTGACTTCAGTGCACCATAGGTGGCCTTGCCAAGATGCTTGCCTATGGTGAAGGTCCAGAGAGTCAAAGACATTTAGAGCACCATAACTCAGGAAAAATAAGAGTATCTGACTTCAAACTCTACTGGATTATATGACACTATGGACACTATGCTCCCTTTCCAACCACACAGGACTTTTTATTGCAGGCTTCAGGAAAACTGGAGATAACCATGCTCAATATCTGATATCTGAAGCTCTGTAGATCAGAGGAGAAGCGATAGACCAAACTCCACAGCTCGGTAAAGAGTGAGGTGCTCTGGATCACATTGCTATTCTTCAGGAAACTGGAGATACGGAATCCAAAATCACTAGGGATGGAATGTTTTCTTGGGAAGTCTGGTAAAAGCACTGGTAACTTTTAAACCCACCCTGTGGTATCGAATATCAAAACTTCCAATCTATTGTCACCTCACCCCGTCGCATTGACGTAGCTCAGTTAAAGAACTGCTGGTGCTGTGATGTGCTAGGTTTGTTCAGATAAGGACTCTGATTGTTGAAGAGTCCTGAACACGAGTGGAGTGGTAGAGTTTTGCTTAGGGGGAAAGATGAGGAGGCATGCGCCATATCAGGAGTAACCTGACATTCCAATACTGCCATAGAACAATACAGGAATACACACCACAGGAATAGACCAGAGTCACGTCTGCTGCCAATTCTTCTCCACGCCTCCAGAGGTCAGTTTGAACTGGTGAACACGCTTCCTGTGTCCACAACATGACCTCTAGCTCAGTTCCACTTTTTGACTACTGATATTTGTATCATGTTCTGGTTTGTTTGCCTGGTTTCCAGGACCGCTCTAACGGTTTTGACCAGGCCTGTTTACGTGTATGCTTCTGAGTGTCTGTCAATAAACCTGCACCTGATTCCTACATGCTGTCCAGAAGTTCAGTCCCACAACCAAATGACTTGAACAGCTCTATTCCGAAATAATGTAATTCTAGAATAGTTAGGGTGACCACTGGGACAACTATTCTCCATGTATCCAAGGATCTGATTAATTATGTTCTACCAGACTTTGTCTTTTGTCCAGGCATTTGTAGATGAATAATGAAAATGGGATTCATGCCATTTGCCTTAGCAGCAAGCAGCAAGTTAGTTCTAGCAGCAAGTTAGTTCTAGCATGACGTGTTTCTATTTCATTTGCCTTCTTTGACATTGCACGTCCTGGGGTGTGACTGTTGCACATGTGCATGTTACCGTTGCATAGCCTACATCAAGCTAAGTTACAGATGGCTTTCCGGCTCTGGCTAAGAGAGGCTGAGCTTCCTCCTTGCTGTGTCTGCTGTTTTCTGAACTCTGGAACTGAAAAGCTTTGGTTGTGGACCAGTCTTCGGGAAACCGGAGATAACCACGCACAATATCTGATATCTGAAGCTCTGTAGATTAGGAGAGAAGCTTTGGTTGTGGACAAGACCTGTGCTTCCATGGAGTTTATCGAGGAGGTCCCCTACGTTCCAGTACTACATCAGAACCGGAAAAACCAGCAGGCACTACAGGAGAACACCATCACTTCCAGCCGGAGATGGAATGAAAACCCTGCTAATTGGTAACAAATGTTGTGCTTGATGTTTTCCACTGTAGCACTTTCTTTCGGCCTTTGTGAGATGATGATGATGATGAATAGCGGCAGTTGGGTACCCTTGATCTCGCTGGCGCATAATCAAGGACAAGGATCTCAGCAACTAAAGCCACCCAGGGGAGCTCTCTGACAGTTAAGGATATCTCTCACACAGCACAGAGATAGATAGATAGATAGATAGATAGATAGATAGATAGATACTTTATTGATCCCAGAGGGAAATTCAGATAAGCCCCCTTCACTCATTAATCACAAAACGCTTTTCTTCCATCTCATAAAAGCCTCCAGAATGGAAGGCTGCAAGAGCTGATAGAGACAGGAAGACACAACAACGGTAATGCCACATCAGTTGTGTTCTCTGATGGAGCTGAAGGCTCAGGCTGAGAATGCGGTGGCTGAATGGCAGAGCTCAGACCGAAGGCTGCTGAGGTTGGTCAGGTACAGCTGGGCTGTTTAAACCAGGTTCTTGGCCTGTTATTATTATTATTTAACTGAACAGTGTTGGATATCAATGTTTTGTATACAAGAGTGTTTTCTGCATTATCAGAATGGAATTATATGCATGTACGACAGGAGTCCCTAAGAGAATATTGTTATCAGGGTTGTACAGGACATAGGTCAAACGCCACGTGAAGGACAGCTGACCATCTGTTAACACTAGATAAGGACAGCTGACACATCCTCTTTGTATCTTGAGGGGGTGTATAAAACCTGTGTGACGAAGTTCTGTCTTTGGACTGGACTGAGTTGGACTGGATGGGACTGTCCTTGGACAGGAGCTGTGAGTGAACTGCGATCGCCATGAAATAAACTACTCCAACATCCCCAGCCTCCAGTCTCCTGACTCTACCTTTCTGTGCAAGCAAGAAAAGAAACAACAACAGAGACAGTGGACTACTAGAAGTGGGCCTTCAGCTTGGGCCTGAATGTCGACCCATGATCATTTCTGCCGTATGAGATTCTAGAAGTATGTTAGCACTAAGCTAACTGGCAAATCTAGATTAATCAGAGATATTAGAAGCCTGTAAATCATTCAATGTTTTATTTACCACTAGGGCTATTTGATTCTAGAAATTTCACAGTCGACTCAAATTCCTATGTGGACACCCTTTCTAATTACTGAGTACATGTGTTTTAGCCACGCCCATCACTGACAGGTGTATATAATCAAGCACATAGTCCCGCAGCCTCCATAAACAAACACTAGCAGTAGACTAGCTCGTACTGAAGAGCTCAGTGAATTTAACTGCCATCTTTTCCCTGAATCAGTTCAGAAGCATCTAGAAACCACGCAAACTCACAGATCGGGGCCACTTATAAATCACACACAACAGAGTTCCAGACTGCTTCTGGAAGCAGCATCAGCACAAGAACTGAGCATCAGGAGGTTCATGAACTGGGTCTCCATGGCTGAGCAGCTCCACACAAGCCTAAGATCACTATGCTCTATGCTGAGCGTCAGCTGGAGTGGTGTAAAGCTCCACCACTAGACTCTGGAGCAGTGGAACCGTGTTCTCTGGGGGGGTTCAGGGTCTGGGCTCGGACCCTTAGTTCCAGTGAAGGGTGGTGTTAATGCTGCAGCACACAAAGACATTCTGCACGGTTCTATTCTAAGTCAGATCCATAAAGACATGGACTGAGGAGTTTGGGGTGGGGGAACTCCAGTGGTCCTGACCCCCTCAACCCCACTGGACACCTTTGGGATGAACTGGAACGTGGATTGTGAGCCTGACCTTCCCGACCTGCCTGACCTCACAAAAGCTCCCAGACACACCTTGTGGAAAGCCTTGCCAGAAGAGGCTGTGGAGGCTGTCATATCTGCAGGTCATAAGGTCACTCCACTTCCATATCCAGCTGCACAGCAAACATTCCAAAATGTGGAATCAGGGAGTTCACACACAGAAAATCATATAATTGGTCCAATAATAAGTCCAGAATGTAAATATGGCCATGTTCCATTCCCACACTGACATTCCCGCTGACGTCTACTGTTACCGCAGTGCTGGTTCTTCTGTAGCATAAGCTAAGAAAGCCACTATGACATTATGCAAGTTCCTCTCCTAATCCACGGTGGCTCAGAGGAGAAGATGAAGCTGGTGCCGCCGCTCCTCTGGAGTGATCAGAGAAGCGCCAGGTGCCCGTGGTGCGAGGCTTCCAGCCACAAAATAACAACAAGCTACAATTAATGAGCTAGCTTGGCCTGCGACGGTTGTTCGGATCTTTAAACGGAGCCCTGTGGGAACGCTGAGCCGAGCTGGCTGCATCAGTCCTCGGCAGTGGCCTGCAGTGCTGCTGCTTCAGTGATATGTAATTGATTCAGAGCCATGTTCAGCAGCGTTAGCCCATCCAAGTAGGGTCACAGGCAGCCATGTCTCCAGGCTTTCACCAGACAGGCTGGCGACATCAGGGAAATAGAGGGACAGTGGACAGTAGGTGGTGTAAACATGCATCAGCGCATCATGATGCATCAGACTCAACCAGGTGAGTCAACTGCAGTGAGGAAGATCATACAGTCAGGCCCATAAAGTGTTCGGACACAGTAATATAAAGACAGGATTTACATACAGACTTTCAGCTTTAACTCTAGCTTTAAGAGCGTGCATTAGAGAGAGAGAGGGAGAGATACTGAAAGAGAGAGAGGCAGCGAGAGCATGCATTTGAGCATGAGAGACTGGGAAAGAGAGAAAGAGAGTGCTCTAGAGAGAGAGAGAGAGAGACAGAGAGAAAGTGAGAGAGAGAGAGTGAAAGAGACAGCAAGAGAGAGAGAGTGAGAGCGAGCGAGAGAGGGGGAGAGAGAGAGAGACAGAGAGAGGGGAAGGGAGAGAGGGGGAGAAAAAGAGAAAGAGAGAGAGAGAGACTGAGAGAGAGAGAGAGAGAGAGAGACTGAGAGAGAGAAAGCGAGAGAGAGAGACAGAGGAAGAAAGAAAGAAAGAAAGAGAGAGAGAGAGGAAGAAAGAGAGAGAGAGACAGAGAGAGAGGTGAGAAGTTACTGTCTGCTGGAGAGTTTATGGAGACTCTGCTATTGCCACACGTCAGATGGACAAGACACACAGCGTCTCTGGCCCGGGGGGCATCAGAGCCTCCACCGCATGGTAGTCTTTGTCAGTAGGGAGAGCGAGCTGGATCCTGCTCTTTCGACAGTGCAGTAATTCCTCCTGCTGTAACACCAGGAGGGCGTATTGCGTTAGAGAGAGCAGGAGAAGGTCCGCCTCTGCCTGGCATGACACCTGTCACCGAGCACGGTCGGGCTGCGCAAGGAGAAGCCGATGTGATTCCAGCAGGACGAGCTGCAGTATGATGTCAGGCCTCATTATCAGGTTCTGCAGAGTGACTGGGTAAGATGATGTCGTCAGCACTGGCAACTCAGTACCAGCGCAGTGAGCTGCCACACGCGTGCCACGCAACCACTCAGACAACCCAGCTCCGCTCTGCAGCCAGCACTGAGACCGCCAGGCCACATCCACATCACTCACGCTGTGTGTTCACTGCAGGGCTGCTGAGCGCCAGGCTCATACGGTGGGACTCGTTTTCCCCTCATACAGACAGTTTTTCAGGTCCTAAAAGACTCTTTTCAGATTATTTTTGCTTTTTTTAGCCACTGTCTTATTAAATGTCTTATTGCTTTAGCAGATCATTATATGTGATGCAGCACGAGTAAACGAGAAGCACATATGAGACATTAATAATAATGCTGAATCCCCCCTGTGTGTTTAAGATGGTAGTACCTTCGGGCTCCTGCAGATGGCGCTA
This sequence comes from Semaprochilodus insignis, assembly GCA_034552555.1. Taxonomy (NCBI): domain Eukaryota; kingdom Metazoa; phylum Chordata; class Actinopteri; order Characiformes; family Prochilodontidae; genus Semaprochilodus; species Semaprochilodus insignis. The sequence continues at coordinate 34,001,948 of CM067474.1, forward strand.
CACGAGGATGATGGGGCTATAAATCCCTGCGGAGTGTGAGTGACGGGATCCATAGACTGAGAAGAGGTGCTACAGTGCAGCGAATGTCTCGTTCCAGGTGTGGAAAATGGCTCCAAAGCAGATGTTAATGATCAGCTTAAAAGGAGTGACTGCATTTGGGCATGACAAAGACCATAGTGTGAAGGAAGTAGCTGAATCTGCAGCAGTGGCTAAAATCCCAGTCTACACTGAATTCTCCTCGGAATTGTGCCAAAGAAGGCATCCACCAAATCTGGCCCAACTGTGCTGCAGGAGGTTATAAATATCTAGGTTAGTTAGGTTGTCGATTTTGTCCTATATTTACCGATCAGGTATCCGTATCGGAAGTGGAAAAGAGGTTTCCAGTGCTCCATCTTACATAGTCTGAGAGAAAGTCTCCACCCGTAATTAAAAAGCAGAGTCATTAGATAATCACAGGTCAGTGCAAATAACAGTAACAGGCAAACAGTCGTCTGATGCATGTATCCTTCTGTAAAAGGGAGACGCGGATCATAACAGCTCCTTCCACTAGCACAGAGCGGAACGAGGATCTCATTGTTGCCTATTGACTCTGCATCTGCCTGTGGTGTGACATTAGTTTAGTGGCTAATTGGATGCTTGTTAAATCCTTTGTCTCTGAACTTTAATCCACGTCTTACAGAAGGCTCAAGCGTGCCGTCCGCCTCGGAAGGCGAATCCAATGCAGCAAAAGGAGTTAGCGGAGGTCCTCCTGCTTCTCCTCCAGGTCAGTCATTTGCTGCGGTATCAGGATGCACGCGCGCTACTCAGGGAAATGTCATCTGTGCACATGTCCATGCCGCCGATGCTGTTCGCACTACACGACACAGTAAACACGCGAGCCGGGAGGGTGCCGCAGAGCAGGTCATCTGAAGTGCACGCCGCACACTCGTGAATTTTAAAGAGGCCTTTAAACAGGCAGAACAGCTGGGTTCAGCCTGAGCAGTAACACTAAACCCATCATCACAGCGGGGGGCATATTAACCACTGCCGCCACCGTGATCGCCGTGATCGCCTGTCGATAACCACAGCACAGCAGCATTATTACCCACTCGTACTTCACCAGAGTCATGCACACAGTCATTATAGACGATGTTGTCACTGGTTGGGGAGATGTGAGGCAGCAAGTATCACTTATAGGTTCCTAGAGTTCTCAGGGAGAACATTATGAAAGCACACTAGAACAGGAAAAGCTGCAGAGCCCCAGCATAGAGCTCCAACACCGGTCAGCGCAATCAGCTTGTGAATATGCAGGTGGACAGTTCATGGGACCACAACTAATCATCCTTAGGCAGGTGCAGTGCTCTCCAACGCCGGCCTCACGTCAAATGGCTTTCCAAGCCCTTTCACTGTCACATACAAACGTACAACGTGGGACTAAAATCCCGGGAGTCTTCCTGAGTTGCAGACACAGAATCTGGAGAGAAGATGGACGTTTCAACAAGACAAACAGCCCCAAACATACAGCCGGAATAACTCAGAAGGTGCTAATCTGGCCTAGCTAATCTCCTGACTTTCAATCTCATTGCAAAGTTAAAGAGTATTATGAAAACGTCCATCAGAGGGACCTTCGTGACCTTGCGGGAACTGAACACTGAACCACGACGCTGCAGGAAACGTATTATTCCTCAGTCTGGAAGCCTCAATGCTGTAATAAGTGCTACGTCCTGGGCTCCCCCCTCTCCCTCTACCACTGGTGATCAGGTTCTCCTGGAAGCAGGAAGCCCTACCAGTCCTGTTAGTATTCAGAGCAGGGATGATGTTGTGACTGGGCTGTTTAAAATGCTAGGTGTTCTGTTCCCCTGAGATGTTGTCTCTCATGCTGTTAAGTGGCCCAAAAGAGGCTCCCTTTCAGGGACAAAGGACCCCCCCATCATCACCGACACCGCCCCCCACATCTCATCCTCTCCACACAATGTCAACATGAGCAGAGCTGATACAAACAGGTGAACAGTCATGCTCACAATGGCACAGTGGTGCAATCAGAGGCATCCATCCAGGACAACAACAACAACAACAACAACAATAGCACCTCCAGAACCCTGCGGTCCACACACATAGACCACCGCACTCAGCACATTCACATACACACTCATAACACACGCGCGCGCACACACACACACACACACACACACACACATACATACACATTCATACACACACAGACACACACTGCAACACACACTCACACACACATACATACACATTCATACACACACAGACACAAACACACTACAACACACACACACACACACATACACACACACATTCACACTCACACACACACACTATAACACACACACACACTATAACACACTACACACACATTCATACACACACATACACACACTACAACACTCACACTATAACACACACACACACACTACATCACACACACACACACACATTCACACTCGCACACACTATAACACACACACACACACATGCACTCACACATACGCACATACACATTCACACACACACACACACACACACACACACACACACACTATAACACACTATAACACACTCATACACACACACACTCATACACACACAGACACACACACTACAACACACATACATACGCACGCGCACACACACACACACCCACACACACACTACAACACACACACAGGGCGAGAGAGAGAACCAGCCTGATACCGCTTACATTAGGAAACCACCCTGCAGAACATCTCTTAGTGAAATCTTAAATGTAGTTAATATATCTAATAAATCTTTATTTATGAGACTGTTATTAGAGTGTTAGAGGTTATGCACCTGTTTACATACATTTATACTAGTTTATAGTAAGTATATTTACTGAAAGTGTCTGATTAGAATAATAGCTAATTTCTTCTTAGAAGTGATGTAGATAATTTAGCTTGTTTAAAAAAATAATGTTTAAAATTTTTTACCCTCATAAATAAGACATCTTTACTATCTATAATTACTATAAACTAGTATAAATGTATATAAACAGGTAAATGATATTGCAATATTCCTATAACAGTCTCATAATGAGAAATATTAGATATATTAACTACATTGCATTTTACATATTTTTCACTAAATCATCTTAACTGTAGTAAATATGTCTAATATTTCTCACTATGACATAGCAGTTAGCATTCATATTAATATAACTTATAGAATAAATATAATTAAAATCCTGTTATGTTGAATTTTACTCCAAGTTGTTTTCCGACCACATGTCTCGTCTGAAATACATACAGAGATTTTGTGTTTGTTCTCTTTACTATGATTTTACTATGGAGGAATAATGAAGATCACTGCAGGAAAATAATCAGTCGAATAATCAGCCAATGGGGAAAAACACTTACAGTAGTTTACTTATGATATGAGATATATTAGTTACATTTAAGAAGATATCACTATATGAGTTGACTGTAGAACTGCTGATTGATTTGCTTCATCAGTTAAAGGAACTGAAGTGGGACGTATGTGTTCCTGTGGATTTGTTTACCTGCTGGTTTGTGACCTAAACCGTATATGAGTTCTGGCAGTTCAGTAACACATCAAAAATGTATTTGACAACAGCTTTAAGATTTTTCACATAAGCAGCCACATAACCTATCACTATCAATTAATAATCCTAATAACATTAATACTAAGTAAGATGTATGATAATAATAAGTAACAAGTAATGTTTCAATAATAATAATAGGTTGTGATGTTAATTCTAATAAGTAAAATCATGTTAGTAATATTAATAACAAGTAATAATGTTAATAATGATGTTTCTCAGTAGCTATTTCTTCCAAAAAAAAAAAAAAGTTGTAAAACTTTAATAAGTTTGTGTTTGTTGATGTCGGCTGTGGAAACAGAGATCATCAATAACACTTTATGAATGTCAACAAAGCTGTAGCAGGTATTGTTTAACGATACCTCAAATGTCTCACAGAACGTTCTTATCGGCTGGTTTGAGGAGAACTCAGGTAAAATCGTACATGTGGTATGGACACGGAAACACTCCAAACTGTCTTCCCAATAAAGCTGACNAACAACAACAACAGTGTTCAGCTGGAGCAACAACAATAGCGTTCAGCTGGTAAAACAACAATAGCATTCAGCTGGAACAACAGCAGCGTTAAGCTGGTAAAACAACAACAGTGTTCAGCTGGAACAACAACAACAGTGTTCAGCTGGAACAACAACAATAGTGTTCAGCTTGAACAGCAACAACAGCGTTCAGCTTGAACAGCAACAACAGTGTTCAGCTGGAACAACAAAAACAGTGTTCAGCTGGAACCACAACAGCGTTCAGCTGGAAAAACAACAATAGTGTTCAGCTGGAACAACAACAGCAGCGTTCAGCTGGAACAACAACAACAGTGTTCAGCTGGAACAACACCAACAGCATTCAGCTGGGACAACAACAACAGCATTCAGCTTGAACAGCAACAANAACAACAACAACAGTGTTCAGCTGGAGCAACAACAATAGCGTTCAGCTGGTAAAACAACAATAGCATTCAGCTGGAACAACAGCAGCGTTAAGCTGGTAAAACAACAACAGTGTTCAGCTGGAACAACAACAACAGTGTTCAGCTGGAACAACAACAATAGTGTTCAGCTTGAACAGCAACAACAGCGTTCAGCTTGAACAGCAACAACAGTGTTCAGCTGGAACAACAAAAACAGTGTTCAGCTGGAACCACAACAGCGTTCAGCTGGAACAACAACAACAGTGTTCAGCTGGAACAACAACAACAGTGTTCAGCTGGAACAACAACAATAGCGTTCAGCTGGAACCACAACAGCATTCAGCTCCAACAACAACAGCGTTCAGCTGGAACAACAACAACAGCATACAGCTGGAACAACAACAACAGCATTCAGCTGGGAATTACAGCATTATTGATAAATGTCAGTTTGAAGGACACAAGCACCCTCAACCCCTCCAAAATCACGCCCCCCCCCCCCCCCAATTATATCT
>CM067474.1:34011843-34023631 GCA_034552555.1 Semaprochilodus insignis
TCAAACATAAGTTAATATATCTAATATTCCTCATTATGAGACTGTAGTACAAATATTATAAGTTTATTCACCTGTTTATATACAGTTATACTAGTCAACAGAAATGATGAAGATTTGATTTTAAATTCATTTTTAATTTGAATTTATTTTGTTTTAACTAATTAGTTATTAATTAATTATTAATATAATTTGAATTTATTTTTATTTAAAATTTTATTTTTTATTTTTTTATTTTTTATTTGAATTTGAATTATTTGTTTAAAACTAGTAAAATGATCTGCTAACAGAACAAAACACTTTTACTAGATAAAATGACGAGCAAAATCGTATAGAATCAGATGGCATAATCTTATAATATTCTCACTCCAGTCTTATAATGAGAAACATTAATTAACTATAGTTTGGATGTTCTCACATGTTAAATATGATTTTTTTTGGGCTAAACTTGCATTTTAACCAGGAGTAATCAGATCACTGTTCTGATCCAGTAATCCTTCAGATGAGGTTATAGATCATCAGTAATAGCAGAACCCGTTCCTGTTACAGTGACCCTCCCAGCTCACAGCAGAGCTAGAACCAGAGTGAAGGAACAATTCCATCATGTCACAGGCGGTCAAGGTGATTACGGCGGTGCAGCGGGGCTCAGAAACTGTCACACTGAGCAAGCTGGAGGGTGGACGCACCTGCCACCGAGAAGTCCGGATAATGGAGTTGGGGACATTTCTCTGATGGATTGATTTCTCTTAGGGGAGTGGCCAGGCCTGTCACTCAGGAGCTCTGCACTGGAATTCAAATAGAGGACGGATTTCTCACGTCTGGAACAGCAGACGTCCGTAACTCCAGACAGCTCTGATCGCTGTGCACGTCCCCCGTCACCGGCTCCCGCTGTTTATCCTGTCCACATAGAACAATAGTGCATCTCCAGTCAGCCCCGTCTTTGCCGTACGTACTGCCTGCACCCACCTGCCCGAGCCGGATCCATGAGTGATGATGTCAGCCGGGAGTCTGACACTAAAGAACGGCCCAGGTTTAAACTGTTCCCCTGAGCGAGCTGCGGAACGGAAAACTAAGTGTCAGACAGACTAATGGAGGAAATACAGATAAGGCCATCTGCCTTTCTCTGAGCACTTCAGGCCTCAGACTGAACTCTGTGGGGTCCTAAAGTCCTCCACAGTGAGGAAAGAAAAAAACAGAAGCTCTTTTTCTCTGGCTCGGTTTACCATCACACAAACTTCCATAAACTTCACTCCGCTGGCGGGAAGGAATAACGAATATTAAAGGAGGAGGAATGAGAGAGAGGGAATCAGAGAGGTCAAGAGCTCAATCACATCTCCTCTCCCTGCATAATGCATCCACACATACCCACCTCAGCAATAAAGGTGGCACCTGGTGTATATGAGGTCACGGAAACTTCAGATCCAGGTGTATTTACCGCACTACTCAGTCTTTAATGCGCCCTCGAACGCAGAGGAGCGGTCAGTGAGGAGTACAAAGGGGGTGGAACTTATTTAAGTACTAGATATCGATTAAAACACTAAGCAAAAACTATATGTTGGCAGGTATTTAAACTCACTGTCATGTATCTTTACTCCGCATACCCAAAATTTTTACCTATCTGTATCTCCAGAACGGTAACTTTACAGGGGAGGGGGTGAAAACCTCATTCAGTTACAATGTAAGTCAATGGAACCAGACGTCTTTCCAAGCAGTTTTGGGTCATTTCTGTTGGCCCATTCATCGTGAGATGGTCACCCAGTGTGAACAGCAGCTGCTGTGATCACATGATGCATAAAAGTAACATAAACTGGAGAGACATGTTTCACTGGACAGAGACGATATGTGCTCAAATAGTGCATACAACCTACACTGTACTCTCTCCCCTCACTCTGTACATATGGATATTATATTTATACTAGATCTGTATGTTCTCCACTCCACTGTCCATAACTGTACAAATGGTAACCTCTGCATCGTGTGCCGTGGTTACTTCCTGCACTGTATATGTAGATAATACTGTATTTTGCACTTCTGGTTAGATGCTAACTGCATTTCATTGGCTCTGTACCTGCACTCTGCACAACCACAATAAAGCTGAATCTAATCTAGTCTAATCTAAACTAATCTAATCTAGTCTAATCTAGTCTAATCTAATTTAAACTAATCTAATCTAAACAAAATTTTTCTAATATAAACTAATCTAAACTAAACTTCTCTAAACTAAACCAATCTTCTCTAATCTAATCTTCTCTAATCTAAACTAATCTTCTCTAAACTAATCTAATCTTCTCTAATCTATTTTTTTCTAATCTAATCTAATCCAATCTAATCTAATCTAAACTAAACTGATCTAAACGAAACTAATCTAATCTAAACTAATTAAACTAAAAGTATCTTATATCTAGTCGATATATCTGACGTCTCATTTTGAGATTGTTGTAAACTCAGTTTAAGACTATTTAACTTATTTACATAATTTTTTTTTGCTTGTATTAAGTGATTTTAATAAGGTAGATTTTCTCACTATATCAGCAGATAAAATCACGTATGTTAAGAACAATGTTGAAAAACAAACCTCTCAAACTATCTCTCAACGTAGTGAGAAAATCTGGCTCACTAAAATCACTCAAAACCAATAACAGCTTTTAAGATAGATCAACTGGATATAAGATCATTTTAATTGCCAAGATTTTTTACAGTGTAATTCAGCTTTTTTAAACTGTTTTTAACATTGTTTTATTGAGGTTTAGAGGTTCACATGCATGCACAGGCAAAACATCACATTTTGGCTCGGGGGTAGAGCAGTGTGCACAGGCCCAGTCCCGAAACGTATGTATTTCTATATGTGGTTGGTTGGTGTGTTGTTGATTTATCTTAGATTAGGTTATTATATATAATATTTATCAATTAGAGATTTCAGTTCTGGGCTTATTTGAAGAGTATTTACTTATTTGTAGGCATTTTACAGGTGTTAACAGTAATACTGACAACAAAACCTAACTGCCAATACAGTGAGACAATTAAAACAAGAAACAATGTCTGAATATTAGTCTATAAGTCTGTAAATTAACACTGTTCCTAAAATTAGGTTACAATATTCTCTAAATGAGAAATATGAGATACAGAACACAGATGTAAAATAGTTTAACTTGCCTAGATATCATTTATTTCAGGGTTGAATCATCAGTCTTACTGTAGGACTAAACTTAAACCAATGGAATTAAAGACTAATTCTTAAGAAACCCCCTTCTAAAAGCCCTTTTTAAGCTCTCTCTCTTCTCTCTCTCTTTGCTACCCCAACCAGCCAGACGTCTCGGCATGGAGTTGTAGAGGTTCCTAATGGTGTCCTGTGATAATCTATCCCATGCAGCTTGAATATCCTCTCACAGTTCCTGCAGATGGTGCGGTAGGGGTGGAGGTGGAGTGACACCAGGCCTTCTGGATGTGTGACGCATGACAACAAACTGTTCATCTTGGTGCTGACCACGGTGCCTCCACACTCGGATTCGTTGGTCATCTCCACCAAGACAAAAGCGGGACTCGTCACTGAAGATGACCCGCTGCCATTCTGAGTCACTCCATGACAGTCTGGCACGACACCATTGTGGTCTTTGGTGACGTTGACGAGGTGTTAAGGACAGTCGTCGCAACGGTCTGCGTGCCGTAGTCCTGTGTGGTGTAGCCGTCTGCCAACGGTGCTGGCACTAACAGGATGACTCATGGAGGACATCACTGCTCGCTGAATGTCTGCAATCATGGCTGTTGGGTCAGTCAGGTACAGCCATAAGGCCCGTTCTTGCTTACGTCACATGCTCAGCCTAGCTCATATGTCACCTGTTGGCCTCTGTCCAAGTCACGCCCACTCAGGCAGCCATAATCCCACCTCTGAACAATACCCACAACCTGTTGGTTCATTACAACACCACAATGACCACGGTGCCTCAAAACAAATCCCGCCTCCAAATTATTTAGCAGATCACGTGGGACTTGCATGTGAACCTGCCTCTATAAAAGCTGGTGGAACCGGAGGAGAGTCAAATTATGGAACTAACTGGGGGTCCCCAAGGACTAGATCGGAAAACGCTGTTATACAGAACCCAGATTTTATGTAGAGCCTGAATAATTAAACAGCTTTAAAGCAGGATCATGTCAAAGGATCAATTAGAACATTAACGCTTTCAAATGGGCTTCACAAAATCAATTAGCAAGGCGGATCTGACAAACATTAACACTGTCACCTGTTCCCGTAGGTCACCTGTTCCATCCTACCCTGAGAGGCAGACGAGTGTATGAAAACCAGGCATCTAATTTAATATCCATTAACTATATAACTAATAAGACCTCCCTAATCAAACCACGCAACTCTCAACAGCAGGAGAGCTGACTATATAGAAGGGGCACTCCAGCCAATCACGTTAAAGGCACTGCCAATGAATGTAAACAGCCACCAATACGAATCTAGCAAATTACAATATGCTAATTAGTGTCTACGAGCTTCTATTAATTGTTGATAGTGTCACCTGTCCAGTAAAGCATGGAGCAGCATAACTCTCTCTAAAACACTTACAGACCACGTTTTATGGACCGCCTGACCAAATTCCAGGAGAAAAGCATTGATCAATAGAATGGGATGCTCCAGAGCAGCTGCACATCTGCTTGAGCATGGAATAGAGCGGTATAAAGCCCCCAGCATTGGACTGTGGAGTGATGGAGCACCACCCAATACCCTCAGGATGAGTTGGAGTGTTGTTTGTGATCCAGAACATCAATACCTGACGTCCCTAATGGTCTTGAGGTTATTAGTTCCAAACATGTATATGATTTACACACTAACCAAACACTTGTACACCTGCTCACTTATGTGGTTATCCAATCAGCCAATTACGTGGCAGCACTGCACTATCACCCAGATGTGGTCCAGCGGATTCTAGCAATGCTCAGAATTTAGAACCATTAGTGCTGCACACAGAGGAGTTTGTGTTCGGCATTTAACCCATCCATGCAGTGAAACACCCACAAACAATAGTGGGCAGTAAGCGCACTTGCCTAAAGTGGTGGACAGCCTTATCCACATCACCTGGGCAGCAGCTGGGGGTTAGGTGCCTTGCTTAAGGACACGTCAGTCATGTCCTTGCAGGTTCAGGGAATCAAACTGGTGACCTACTGTTCACAAGGCTGATTCCCTAACCTTCAGCCCACCACTGCCCCACAACTGCCCCTCCAGCCCACAACTGCCCCTTCAAACCACCACTGCCCCACAACTGCCCCTCCAGCACACAACTGCATCTCTAGAGTTACTCAGAAAGGATCAATAAGGAAACAGCATCCAGTGAGCAGCAGCTCTGTGGACCTTGTTGATGAGAGAGGTCAGTAGAGAAAGGCTAGACTGGTTCCAGCTAACAGCAAGGTTTTGCTAACTCTGATAACCACTCTGTATGATTATGGTGCAGAAAAGCATCTCCAAACACGTCCAACCTTGAGGGCTACAACTACAGTTCTGTTGGATTCAGATCTGGTGTCTGGGAACTCCACCGAAGACCACTGAACTCGTCATCGTGTTCATAAAACTCTGAGATGATTTTGCCTTGTGACATGGAGCATCATGCTTGAAGAAGCAGCTGGTTAGAAGGTGGTAAACTGTGGCCATGCAGGTACGAACGACCCTCTACAATCATGCTAAGCATATCAGACCAAGGTCAACCTTGAGGGCTACAACAGCAGAAGAGCACGTCAGGCTCCACTTCTGGGTACAGGCTCACCAGAACTGGACAGCTGAAAATGGAAAAAACAGGATGTATCTGGAATGCTGCTGAGGCACACAGACGATAGGGCCAGAATCTGGGGCCAACAGCATGAATCCATGGATCCAACCTGGTGTCAGCAGTCCAGGCTGGTGGAGGTGGTATGGTGGTGTGGGGAATGGTTTCTCAGCTCACTTTGGGCCATTAATACTGATCAATCACCGCCTGATTGACCACAGGCCTATGTGAGTATTGTTGCTGACCAGGTTCGTCCCTCCGTGGCAACACCTAACCCTCTTCTAACTGCTTCTTTTTCCAGCATGATGCTGCACCATCTCACAAAGCAGAAGTCATCTCAAACTGGTTTGATGGACATGACGATGAGTTCAGTGGTCTTCAGTGGGGATTCCCGACACCAGATCCGAATTCGAATCCGAACTGGAATCCAATCAAAACTGGAAAATAAGAAAAATTGGCAGGAATTGTCAACATGGAACAGAGTCTCAGTGGAACGTTTCCAACATCATGAAGAACTGAGTCTGTTTTGAGAGCACAGGAAGGCTGTGCCCAGTATAAGTGTTAACACAGTCCTCAGTGTGTGAGGGTATATAGACAGACAGTTTGGCTAAAGCTCCTCAGAGAAAATGCACCAACACAGTGGTAGAGAACCAGTGAGAACCGGGAGAGAAGACAAAGAGAGCACAGAACAAGCAGCACTAAAAAAACGGGAAGAGACTAAAGACAGGACATATCAGAGATGAAGGAGAGAAAAGGTTTATGTGAGAGGATCTGAGGCTCCTGGTGATCTGCCCTGGATTAGGTCTCTGTGTGGAATCCAGAGGACTGAGATCACTTCGTCGCTAATTGGTGATTAAGTGTTAAACGCTAATTGAGGAAAATGAACCATTAGGTGATATTTAAATGAGCTAACGTTATTAAACACTACATCGATGTCAGTAACAGCGTGTTTGCCATCATGTTCATGCTGTCAGAGGTTCACAGAAAGTTCACCAAGCACTCGAGAGTGGATATCTGCTGGGATTCTGTAGTTCAGCCTCAGTATCAGGACAAGCTCCGGGTCATTTGTGACTGTGGGGCAGATCGAAAATGCTTATATGATGGGTCCAATAAATAATAAATAAATATATATATATATATATATATACACACTCAGACAAAAAAATGAGTCCCCTTGTGTGTTTAAGGTGGTAGTATCTTCAGACTCCTGCAATTGGCACTGCACGAGGATGATGGGGTTATAAATCCCTGCAGGGTGTAGGTGACGAGATCCATAGATTGAGACGAGGTGGTACAGTGCAGGGAATGTCTCGTTCCATGTGTGGAAAATGGTTCCAAAGCAGATGTCAATGATCGGCTAAAAGGAGTGACTGCATTTGGACGTGTCAAAGACCATAGTGTGAAGGAAGTAGCTGAATCTGCAGGTGTATGGAAGCGTACGGTCATATGGGTCCACCAGCAGTGGCTAAAATAAAACACCTTTTTTTTTTTTAATTAAATAAATGACCCATCATATGAGCATTTTGGATCCGTCCCCCAGACAGAAATGACCCGGAACTCATCCTGATACTGAGGCTGAACTACAGAATCCCAGCAGATCAACATTCCTGAGTGCTCTGTGAACTTTCTGTGAACCTTTCACAGCAGGAACATGATTCCAAACACAGTGTTACTGACATCAGTGTAGTGTTTAATAACTTCAAATCATTTAAATATCAACTAATGCCTCATTTTCCTCAATTAGCATAATTAAAAACACATTTCCTCACTTTTGAAATAGAGGAGTCTGAACTAATACATAAACATCTTTTCAGCATTTACTGTTCACTCTCCAGATCATATGGTCTTTACAGTCCATATACGCCCAAGCTGTAATAGCAGCCTGCTTTGAGCTTGCTGTTTTTGTGAGGTCACATGGATCAATTCATTTACACACAAACGCCTACTGCAGTTTAGCCCTGCCCACTCATACTGAAGTTCCAGCTCTGAATGCTTTTCTGAATGAGGCTCAGTACAGGACAGTCAATCAGAGTAGAGCTTGTTTATCTTACTACATATCATCCTGATGCATATATCTAACAGTCAGTCTTATGTAATCAGTCCACCTTAAATATCAGACAGCATTTTGGTGCGATGACACTTCACAGCAGATATGCTGAATAGTTAATGCACACAGCTCTATATCAGACCACCTGTGCAGGTGTGAGACAGTCTGCAGCTAGCCGACCATCAGCCTGGACAACCACTGCAGCACTGTGATGTAAAGGTCTTAACACCTGTTAGGGTGTGGTCCAAACCGAGGCTGAGCAGGATGGTTGGCTCACTAGCCAGGTTAGCCGTTAACCGCTAAGACAGAAGACTGATCTAACTACACACTAACAGCCAGCAGTGCTAATAAACAGTGCAGCTCCTCCTACTGAGACTCTGCAGTACTGTCAGCTGTTGGTTTGAAAGTCCAACTTGTGGGGCCTTCCAGCCAAAACTTCCTACTAGGAACTCTGAAAGTCCGACTTCCCAGTTCAGACCCATTAGTACGTGATCATGTGGTGGTTTCAGTAAGGTTCTCTTGTTCAGGAGTTCAGGTGAGTGGAGAGCTGAGCTGCGGAACTGTTTGTGTTTCTGTATAGGGGTGTAAGTGTAAATGTCACACGACACCATGTGCTTTATCTAAACCTAATGTCATCTATGTACCAGAGTTTGGGAGCCCCTGTTCTAGAGGTGAGGAGAGCCTAGTGATGTAAACTGAACTGTGGTGCTCTAGGTGAGGCTCAGTAGTGAATACAGCGTGGTGTGAGCTCTGTAAGATGGTCTCAGTCTCTTAGTCTGTTATCACTGTTAGCAGTGCAGAGCAGAACAGGTACACTCAGTGCACAGCTGCAGCTCCCCAACACATCCCAACACTTTAATCAGCACTCATAACCAGACTGAACACTTAACACCAACTACAGACACAACACACAAAACTGTCTCTCTCTCTCTCTCTGTCTGACTGTCTCTCTAGCTCTCTCTCAATATCTCTCTCTCTCTCTCTTTCTCAATATCTCTCTCTTAATATCTCTCTCTCTGTCTGTCTCTCTACCTCACACACAGCGGCGTGTCTCCCTCCCTGAAGCTCCTGGTCTCTGTATTCTATATAAACTCTATAGCGGTGTGTGTGTGTGTGTGTGTGTGTGTGTGTGTGTGTGTGTATGTGTGTGTGTGTGTGAAGGCTATGAGTTCTACAGCAGTGTGTCTCCCTCCCTGAAGCTCCTGGTCTCTGTATTAGTTGGAGATAAACAGCTCCATTGTTCTCCTGCTCTGCTACTGAGCAGAGCTGTGAAAAGCAGCCTCTTGTTTTGCAGTGTCACGCACGCTCTCCACTCCTCTCCCGCATTCAGATCACCACAGGCACGAGGAAGAGGAGCACGCAATTAGAGGGTTAAACTCCAGCCAGTTTAATCAACTCTGGGCAGTGTCCACCCTTCAACACCCCAGCGGCGATTAATCATCCCCGACTGACCTCTCGCATCCCATTACCCACTGAGCTGCTTGGTCTTACAGGCTGTCCGGAACCTCATATACAAACTACACAGACTAAACTGAAGCTACAAGCTCGCTGCACATCAAGGGATCTGGGGTCCCACCAGCGGCTCAAACGAGCAGCTCAACCCACGGGGCATGGGAGACGTGGGGCCTGACGGGGGAGCTGGACTCACAGTTAGAGAGACTTCAACTTATTTCTAGGCTGTATTGTCTCCTCCACCACAGTGACTCACTATCGCCTCTTCAGGTACAGAGTTATATTACAACACTGGTGTCAGAAGTGGGATAGCACCCCCCAGTGTTTTAGTTAGGAATGGCACTACTACAAACTCAAATGGGATATGGCGGAGAGGACCGAGCCCGGCCGAGGAAGGAACAGCACAGCCAAGATGAGTGGCAAGGACTGAGAAGGAGGCAGCCTGATGAAGCTCGCCAGCAAAGTCCAGCTGGAGAACCACGAGTTCTCTATATAGAACCGTTTCATGCTTAAATGGTCCTCTGCATGGTGAAATCATTCCTCACGTTGGTGAAAAATGTGTTATATACAGGGTTCTACACAGAACATGTTTTCAAAGATGGTTCTGTGTAGCACCAAAAGGGTTCTGCTATTATTATGATGTCAAGCCTGTAACAAGAGAGAAACCCTTTTTAGTGCTACATAGAACCACATTCTATTAGCATTACTGCTACTGAGTGCTGATTAGTTAGCATTACTGCTACTGAGTGCTGATNTTAGCATTACTGCTACTGAGTGCTGATTAGTTAGCATTACTGCTACTGAGTGCTGATTGGTTAGCATTACTGCTACTGAGTGCTGATTGGTTAGCATTACAGAAGACCGTACTGAGAGGCAGTTCTCCACCTATTCTCTAGTATTTATGTGATCTAGAACCACTTATGAAAGTTATTCAGATCTGATTCAGATTTGTGGCTCACACAGCGGTGAAAACATCAGATCTGTGTCACATCCAGACACAAAAATCAGGTTTCTTCCACTTCGGGCTGGTAATGTGAACACGGCCTCTGACTCACCACTGTGGGGTCTGTGTTCTGAGTAGCGTAACCCTTCGGCCTAAACTACAAGCTGGACAAGGAAGCTGGAGAATACATGCCACTAAAGCACGAGTAGCTATAACTCCTGATTTGAGAGGCTCAGTGAGACCGTTATACAGGCCAGTATATAATACAGTTTGGGGGCTCAAATTAATTTACAGCATATTGCTCCATGCTCAGGGCCGCAGAACCAAATCAACCAGTCATTGATTGGTTCTACAGGTATTGTGCCACCTCGTCCTGCATCAGTTCAGAACCAGAAAGTTCAAGTTTGTTTACATACAGCCTAAACTTATTCACTAATATATTACAATATAACATATAAATTTACATATATACTTGTATAATTGTATCTACTACTATATACTAGTATAAATGTATATAAACCGGTGAATAATCCTATAATATTCCTATAACAGTCTCATAATGAGAAATATTAGACATATTAACTACATTTAAGCTGATTTTACTGGTTAAGAGGTCAGTTTTCACAGCGTAAAGAAAGGCAGTATAAACACTATCATTACGCATGCAGACCAGAAGCTGTTATGTCAAGAAACCCAATTTAAATGCTCATAAAAACCTGAAATTAAAGAATAGCTGTGGGAAAACTGCTCTTAGAACAACATGCGCTGGGATAACAGGACCAGACACTATAAACAGCTGAGCTGGCTTCCTAATAAAGCAGAGGCAGCGTTCACTGCCGACTAGACAAAAACCTGACTTTAATATTTAACACAGTAAACAAAGCGAGCACCTCCATTCGTCTCCGCGCGCTCTAATCCTCCTTATTCTACATCCCTGGCTCTCGCTGATCTGTGAAACACGACTGCATGGGAGATTAGGGAGGATCCAGAACACCCCCCCCACCACCACCACCTCAGGGCTCTCGGCCCAAATTGGGGGTGACGGCAGTTCAGAGAGCGAGAAAACAAACGTCAAACTTGATCGGAATCAACCTCAGTGGAGAAGTTGACCATTTGGGCCGAAGGAGAGTGGTGATCCGTGACCACTGCAGCCCGTCTGCTGTAGCCCAGCCAAATGAGAACCCAGTCTGGGGTTTAACACTTTTCATCAAAAGTCTAAATACCACATAAGAGGAGCAGTTCTAAAAACTCACTGATTCATCATCATACATACAAATCCAGTCTGTTCATCTTTCAGCAGGAGCCAAAGTTGCTGTTCACCAAAACTACTCCATAAGTGAGTGTGTGAGGTATAAACAGAGTGATTGAGAGCGGGTTAGGTGTGAGGTGTAAACAGAGCGATTGAGAGCGGGTTTGGTGTGAGGTGTAAACAGAGTGATTGAGAGCGGGTTTGGTGTGAGGTGTAAACAGAGCGATTGAGAACAGGTTTGGTGTGAGGTGTAAACAGAGCGATTGAGAGCGGGTTTGGTGTGAAATGTAAACAGAGTGATTGAGAGCGGGTTTGGCGTGAGGTATAAACAGAGTGATTGA
>CM067474.1:34024176-34038068 GCA_034552555.1 Semaprochilodus insignis
AACAGAGTGATTGAGAGTGGGTTTGGTGTGAGGTGTAAACAGAGTGATTGAGAGTGGGTTTGGTGTGAGGTGTAAACTCTTAGTGTATATGGAATGTTGATGATGGGAAAATCTGGAAAACCTGGAAATAATAAGTTTTCTTTGGGGGACTATTTTACCTCACAGCGCCCTGCAGCATGTATCATCATCATCTCTGGGACTCAACACTCACTGTACATGTGAAACAGGGAGCTTCTGAGAGATCCGTCACTGATAACATCACAGAGGCATCAGGTCGTGAAATATCCACCTTCACTGTGACAGACTCATCTTCCCTCTTTGGTAGAATTAAACCATGTTCTTATCATCCCGGAGCAACGAGAGGGATCAGGCGTGGGCATAATATGACATGTGCCAGAGGACACGCCGGATCTCCAACAATGGCCGCCGCCGCTGGTTTGAGAGCGAACAAAAGAAGCCGCTCCTTCTGAGAGCCACTCCTAACACCGAGAGTCTCCGAGCTCTCAGACGCTCCGCATGTTCCCACTTTCTGATAAGGGTTTGTCTTTGTGCTCGGGCTGAAACAGTAGAAGTGCAAAATTGCTGTCTGCCACGTGGTTATAAATACCTGACGTGCTCTGGAAAGTATGATATGTCAGCAGGTGAGAACATCTAAAATGAGGTTCATTTAAATGTATGCATTATTAGAACAGCAAATCAGCAGAAAATAGATTCATTATTTCTCCAAACAAGAATCTGCTAAAGGAATAAGTCACTTTCAGTAGATACAGTTACTATAAACTACTAACACTGTATATAAACAGGTGAATAATCTAATAATATTCTTATAACAATATAATTATAATAATAAGTCTCATAATGTGGAATATTAGATACACTATACTGCCAAAAGTATTTCCTCCCCCATCCAAATCAGTGAATTCAGGGGTTCCAATCACTTCCATGGCCACAGGTGAATAAAACCAAGCACCTAGACATGCAGACTGCTCCTACAGAGATTAGTGAAAGAATGGGCTGCTCTCAGGAGCTCAGTGAATTCCAGCGTGGTACCGTGATAGGATGCCACCTGTGGAACAAGTCCAGTCATGAGTTTCCTCTACTACTAAATATTCACAGTCAACTATCAGTGCGATTATGACAAAGAGGAAGCGATTGGAAACGACAGCAACTCAGCCACAAAGAGGTTGGCCACGTCACATGACAGAGCAGGGTCAGCAACTGGCAATCCCGATAGACGAGTCTGGGTTTGGCGGTTGCCAGGAGAACGGTACTTGTCTGACTGCATTGTGCCGAGTGTAAAGTTTGATGGAGGGGGGATTGTGGTGTGGGGTTGTGTTTCAGGAGTTGGGCTTGGCCCCTTAGTTCCAGTGAAAGGAACTCTTAATGCTTCAGCAGACCAAGAGATTCTGGACAGTTTCATGCTCCCAACTTTGTGGGAACAATTTGGGGACGGCCCCTTCCTGTTCCAACATGACTGTACACCAGTGCAGGTCCATAAAGACATGGATGAGCGAGTTTGGTGTGGAAGAACTTGACTGGCCTGCACAGAGTCCTGACCTCAACCCGATAGAACACCTTTGGGATGAATTAGAGCAGAGACTGCGAGCCAGGCCTTCTCGTCCAACATCAGTGTCTGACTTTCTGGAAGAATGGTCAGAAATTCCCATCAACACATTCCTAAACCTTGTGGAAAGCCTTCCCAGGAGAGCTGAAGCTGTTATAGCTGCAAAGGGTGGGCCGACATCATATTAAACCCTATAGATTGAGAATGGGATGTCACTCAAGTTCATATGCGTGTGAAGACAGAGGAACAAATACTTTTGGTAATATAGTGAATATTAACTACATTTAGGATGATTTCATTGGAATCATGGAGGCAGAAGGCTGTACAGGGCGTCACTGCTGGCCTCCTGCCTCAGAAAAGCCGTGGCCAAAACACAGGCAGTAAAGGAAATGGTGTAAATGATGTGACGCGGTCCAGGCTTGACCACAGTGCAGCGACAGGGATTCAGAGGAACAATTAAGCTTCCAAATGTCATCGGGTAAGCGATCATTTCCTCCTCAATGAGGCAGAACCTTCATGTCATGCAGTAACAGCTATAGCAGCGATGGAGGGTAACCGGAGGAGGGGTCCCCTCTCCTCAGTGGGGGTCTGCAGTATTCCTGCTGGGTGGGCAGGTGGCTCCATACTAGATGCCAAAGCTGCAGAACTCCTTCAGTCACCAAATATACAGCAAAACACAACAACAACCTGGTCGGAGAAGACATCCCGAGTGGACTAACGGAGACTGTTATACGATTACTCTTCACCTGTTTATATACAGTCATACTGGTTTAACATGTGACTGGTTTTGATGACCACAGGACCATCACAGAGCAGGTATTATGTGGGTGGTGGATCACTCTCAGCACTGCAGTGACACTGACATGGTGGTGGTGTGTTAGTGTGTGTTGTGCTGGTGTGAGTGGATCAGACACAGCAGTGCTGTTGGACACCTCAATGTTACTGCTGGACTGAGAACCATCCACCAACCAAAACTGTCTAGCTAACAGCATCCTGTGGGTAGCGTCCTGTGGTGCAGTATCCTGTGGGCGGCGTCCTGTGCGCGGCGTCCTGTGGGCAGCGTCCTGTGGGTGGCGTCCTGCAGGCAGCGTCCTGCAGGCAGCGTCCTATGGGCGGCGTCCCTTGACCACTGATGAATGACTAGAGGATGACCAACACTGCACTGTGCAGCAGCAGATGAGCTATCATCTCTGACTGTACATCTACAAGGTGGACCAGCAAGGTAGGAGTGTCTAATAGAGTGGACAGTGAGTGGACACAGTGTTTAAACACTCCAGCAGCACTGCTGTGTCTGATCCACTCACACCAGCACAACACACGCTAACACGCCACCACCACGTCAGTGTCACTGCAGTGCTGAGAACGATCCACCACCCACATAATACCTGCTCTGTGGTGGTCCTGTGGGGGTCCTGACCATTGAAGAACAGGGTAATAAAGTATACAGAGAAACAGATGGACTACAGTCTGGAACTGTAGAACTACAGAGTGCTCCTATATGGTAAGTGGAGCTGATACAGTGGACAGTGAGTGTAGATACAGGGAGGTGGTTTTAATGTTTTGGCTGGCCATTTTCTGAGAATCAGAACCAGAGAGAACACAGCAGAACGCAGTGAGCTATGATGCTTTGATGGGCCTTTTTTTTACTCCCACACTCACACAAGCACACGTGAGTGGCAGTAATTAGTGCGCGGCTACAGATGACTAATTGGTGACGTCCCGAGCGCCGGGCATAAACACGGCCGACACTAGCATCCTCTCTTAATCAGGCCTTCCCCCAGGAGAATGTCTGAGAAGCATCAGCGCAGATCATCACCGCGATAAACAATAAAGCAAAGCTTCTGTTTGCATATGGACTCCAACTCAACACCAGAGAGTACTAGAGACATCACGACGGCCAGGAACTCAGAAAATCGCTAGCACTGTCCCCTTTTTCCTCCTTTATTCCCAGGACGTGTGATATTATACAAGGCAGCGTGCTACTGGTTCATTCTGCATAATTAATGTGGAATTGCCTCCTCCACTCCAGAAATCCCTCAGATATCCTATAACCTATTTACATAAACAGAGAGTCTGGTTGACAGCTCAGTGGTTAAACGACTAGTACACAGTCTTACAGTTTGCCCTGCTACAGCCAACCAGACAACACAGCTGTAGGTGTCCAAATACTCAAACTTTCCATCAATACATCCCTAAACTCTTCTCCCAACCCACTCAAACCATATCCAGGTCTTTATTCCGGGGGAATTCCACTAAGTTTACAAATATTCTGTATAATGGGTTAATAAACAGAGAGATCCAAGTGGGTTTGGTGTGAGGTGTAAACAGAGTGATTGAGAGTGGGTTTGGTGTTTATTGACTATCTAAACCACCAGTGAACCTACATGTGTCTTCTGAGCGTTATATGGAATGTTGATGATGGGAAAATCTGGAAAACATGGAAATAATATGTTTTCTTTAGGGGACTATTTTACCTCACAGCGCCCTGCAGCATGTATCCCTCCACCATGAATGGAGTTTAAGGCTGAAATCTTCTCCAAACTATCATAAACAGCATCTCAGACATCAGGCAGCGTATTCATAACCATCTCATGTAGTAACTTTCTGTGAGGGAGCTTTTAGAGGGGGACGTCTGGTTCCATTCACCACCACTGTGAACAGCTCTGGCTTCCTCTACTGCAGAATGTTTTACACCTAACCACTCAGTGACTTTAAACAAGGTTCTGTTATAGGATTCCCAGTTTATCACAAGTCAGTTTATGAAAGCTGTGTCCTGCTAGAGCTGCCCAGGACAACTGTAATTGCTGTTATTTTGAAATGGAAGCTTCTAGCACCAACAACAGCTCAGCCACAAAGCTGTAGACCACACAAACTCACAAGTAGAAAAAAAACCTGTCCTCTGCTGCATCACTCGCTAGAGTTCTAATCTGCCTCTGGAAGCATCAGCAGCACAGGAGCTTCATGAACTGGTTCTCCATGGCTGAGCAGCTCCACAGAAGCCTAAGATCACTATGCGCAATGCCACGCGTCAGCTGGAGCGGTGTAAAGCTCCACCACTGGAGCAGTGGAACCGTGTTCTCTGGAGTGATGGATCACGCTTCACTATCTGGCAGTCTGATGGAGGAATCTGGGTTTGGTGGATGAATCCAGGATGCTCCCTACCGGAATGCAGAGTGCCAGCAGTAAAGTTTGGTGGAGGGGGGATAATGGTCTTGGTGGGGTTTCAGCGTTTGGGCTCGGACCCTTAGGTCCAGTGAAGGGTGGTGTTAATGCTGCAGCACACAAAGACAATCTACACAGTTCTATGCTTCCAGCTTTGTACAGCAGGGTGGGGAAGAACCCTTTCCTGTTCCAGCATGACTGTGTCCCTGTTTACTAAGCCAGATCCATAAAGACATGGACTGAGGAGGTTGGAATGGAGGAACTACAGTTGCCTGCACAGAGTCCTGGCCCCACTCAACCCCACTGAACACCTTTAGGATGAACTGGAATGTGGACTGTGAACCTGAACGTCTTGACCAACATCAGCTCCTGACTTTTAATGCCCATGGTTCTGGAATGAGATGTCCAACAAGCGTGAACACAATTTTAAATGTCATTTATATGTCTAATATTTCTCAAAGACTGTAGTAAAAACATTATTTGATTAGATAATTTTGTTTATTTCTAACAACAGTCTAATTACGAGAAATATGAGAGATGTTTACTACATTTAGGGTGTTCATACCTGCTAAGATATGGTTTATTGCAGTGTGATGGCGTATTTTCTTGCAGTGGAAAAAAGCAAAACGTAATCTCCAAACATGTCTTGGCTGATGGACTACATCTGAGTAACATGTTGCCGAACCGTTCCATCACGCCTTGCAATGTTCCCAGAAAGCTGCAGCCCTATGACGTGCATGTAACAGAGCCCAAAACCGCTCCCATTGTATTCATAAATGTCAACCTACGACTGATTCTCGCACTGGAATCAGTCCCGACACCCCCTCACCAACTCTCTCCCTGCGTTCCAGTGTGTTGTGACTCATTAGTTTTCCGAAGGGATGTGTATCATTTTTATTTTTAGCTCCACGTCGCTCAAATCGGACCCCCACCCCTCCTCACGCGCCCAAACATCCCATCATCTCATCTGCATGCCCGGAGACCCTCGTCATAATCACCAATCAGGGCACATGGGATGTCATCAGACTTCTCCACCGCAGATGTTGTCCATTAAAACCCAACAAAACGCCCCCAGGAACACGCTACCGATCCCTCCGATGCCATCACCTTGTAGAAGAAGCTCCATTAGCATGATGGTCAGGGCTGGTCACCCCCCCTTAGCTGGGGAATCAGGGTGAATCTGCCACGACTGCTCGGGGACAAGACGTGCCTGAACCGAACAAACATTCAACAACTAAACCGATGACTGAGGATTTAAGGATGGAGTCAGAAGCTTCCAGTAGCCGGGGAGCTTTGGCGGCGCTCTCTGCATATCAATGCTGCCGGCAGACCTCGATGTTGACGACGACGGAGACGAATGTGCTAAAGCGTGTGAGCGAAATTGTGATGCAGCTCAAGGCTCTGTCAGTATGGAGGCTTGATTAGCATGAGAAGGCAAAGGGCTAAATGCTCAGGGTCTGCGGGTTAGCGAGGATCCTCTGCCTGGCCCATGATGTGGTATCAGATATGTTATATAATTCATCCCACTGTCCTCATTCGCCCCGGTTCCAGCCGGATCGGTTGCAGAGTCAGGCTGTAATATTAACACAAATTTCCCTCCTCATTTTAACTAATGCCTTTGTAAATACAGGCTAACTGGCACCTGCCTGATACAGCACATCAGTTAGCCAGTATTAGTATTAGCATTACTGGCTGATAACACCTTGGACTGGCAAACTGAATTCATGGCCTCCTAATCAGGCAAACTCTTACACAGCTGTGCTACTAAATAGCTCTGCATCCCAAACCATGCACTTCCATAGTGAATGAATGCACTTCTAGTGGTGATACGCTATATACGCTATGTTCACATGTGGTTGTTTTTAAAGGAACCCAACTCAGTTCTGTTGCAGTGAAACCGAACAGGAACCAGCTGTAAAGTGACCTCATTCATTTAGTGTTCACAACAGACAGTAATAGCCCTTTTCCGTCAACGTGGAACGGCTTCTGTTCCGGTTTGTGCACCCAATGCGGAACCGTTCGGCGCATTTCCACCAAAACTAAACCAGTTCAGAGCCCGAAAAGTTGGTATAGATGGAATAGCAGATTCCTCGGCACAAACTGTGATGAGTCTGTGGGCGTGTCAATTGTTGAGGAAAGAGAAGGCAGCAAGGTCTGCTGGAGAACCTCTTCTATGTCTTCTTATCTCCTGTAGTTGATCCGTGCTGCTTTCTGGATATAAACAAACATCTGGAATAACACCATAAACACCTGCTGGTAATCTATACACTCCGCCATCTTGGTACTACTACCGCTGAGCAGCGCCCTCCACTCTGGTTTCAAACCTCACACGGTGTGCACAGTACTGGCGTGATGGGCGTGAAAGTGGGCGGTGCTGTCCAATACAATCTAACCTCTCACATAGTGAGAGGAACAGCCAGACAAGCCTGCAGAGACTTGGCCAAAGCGTGTCACGCAAAGATTGAAAACATTCAAACTTCATACCACGCTGAGCGTCTGCCGCTGCACACTCCGTTACTCAGTGGACCCGTGTTTGAACCAGTCAGCCCATTGAATTTAATGGGTGTGACAGCAAAGCGGTGACTCATATGCACTCTGCACTGCATGTGTGCCTGGCATCAACCTAAATCACATAGGCTCTTGCATCTCTGCTGTCTTGTCACAAGGTCACCAACATGCAGTAGCACCTCATATATGGTCACTGATCTGTTTTTTCCCACTAAAGTTCTGGAAGACTGTAGGTATACCTTGAGGTCCATACAGCAGTACAATACATGAATCATCTGGACCACCACACACTACAAATGAACCGTATTGAGACCACTGCAAAGGTGAGCTGAATTCAGTTCATCTTTGGACTAGTCTCAATGCGGCTCTTTTTTTTTTTTGCTGTTGTTTTTGGAGCTGTTTAGACAGTCCAAGTTCATATGACGTGTTCACATAGGCACTGACTACATGACTCAGCGATCAGAGCCCACTTTACTGAAATAGTCCAAGCGTGAAACGCGTATAGTGTTTCTAATACGCGGTTTGGGATGCAACCAGGCTTCCATACGAAAGCATTTGAGTCAAACACTTCCTGAGTTCATCTACATGGAACTTCATAAAGCTGCTAAATTAGTGGAGAAGCCCAGCACCGAATCCTCCGTCCTGAACAGGTGCGGGGAAACGTGGCATAGAGAAGTCCATGTCTCTCAAAATGGGCTTGGGGGTCCTTCTGATGGAGGTTCAGCTCAGGGAAGATGTGAGGCTGCCGTGGTAGGTTCTTTGAGGAGTCCGGTTGCTTGGGAATACTGGTAGACTCCATCTAAGGCTAAATACTGGCATGAGACTGATATTCAACAAGTATCGCGAGGAAAACTAGAAGAGAAGTGCAAGGAAAGACTTCAACAGGGCATTAACTATTCAGAGGTCTATGGGTCGGGCCCACACAGTCAACCCAGCAGTCCTCCCTGTAAGTTAATGCATGTCCCCATTTATCCTTTAGTGGGTCTCAGTAATGAGACCATCAGTAATTAGTGCTGTAAACCTGATGCTAGCCGTGTTTTCACACTAGCAGACACAAATCACAAGTTTGTCTCTTGTGGGCGTGTTCAAGGCCGCTGGCTTTGTCGTGCCATGTGGGCGTGTATAAGGTCCAGGAAAGCTAGCAGGTTCTGAAAGCACATATTATTATTAAGGAACGAATTTGTATGGAAAGCTAACTGCTTCCATTCATGGCTATGGGTATGCTAGCTAACCTAGCTAGCTATCAAGTGACCTAACTCCACAGAGACACCAACAATATCCGAGGTTATGAGCTTCTCCTCCATGTTCACCACCACACTGCTGAGAATTGAAACCAAATCCTGGTGGGAACTAAAGGCTCAGAGAGCAGGAGCTGGGGAGACCTTGGACCCTTGTGTCTACGATTCAAATGCTTACAATGTCGCTTCACCACCTCCTAATTCCTTTACATACAGCTGATTTGTCGCTTGCCAGTTGTAGCTACATCACAGCTACAAATCCCGTATTCCCATAGGGAATAACTGGTGGCCTCTCGCTCTGTCGCCTGCTAGTGTGAACGCTGGGTCAGACATGCACTGACCTCACAATCACAACCAACTAACGAAGTGTAAATCTAAAATGTCGACTGACGTTATCGGTTATCAGACTTTCCAGCCCCCTTAAATCGATATCAGCCTCGGAATATTCATATCGGCCCGGCCCCTCACAGTTCTCTTCAATGTCTATTTTATTCCGTCCTCCGGCTCCACCTCTCCGTTCCTCCGCAGCCGGGCTTCACCTCCTCGTTGGCTCAGAATATGAAACAGTGTCTCGCGGCACTCTTTTTTTATCCCTCTGACTCTCGCTCGCCCCTTATGCTTCTCTCCTTCCTTCCATCATATTTACACTTCCATTTCAGGAACACCTCCTCCTCCTCCCCCCCTTTCCAGCCTGTGCTCTCATCACGTCTCTTTTATGTTTGTTCCCATCCTTTCCTCTGTGCCTCTCTCTCTCTCTCTCTCACTCTCTCTCTCAGACAGTGTCAGCATGTGCCATCGGTAACCCAATCATCGCTGAAGCCTTTGGGAGAGTGTCTCTCTATCCCTCCTTCCCTCCTTCCATCAGCTCATCCATTTGAGGGGATTTTATTGCTCACCTCCGATCTTTCTCAGGGCTGGGCCCTGGAGCTACACCATCTCTCTCTCTCTCTCTCTCTTTCTCAGACACACACACACACACACACACACACACACACACACACACACACATAGTATCTCTTGCCCGTATTCAGCTCTGCCATCTTGGAAGGCAGGGTTCTGTTCTAGCCTTCTTTACATGGTTCTAGCTACTCTAGCTGGAATTTACCCTTAGATCACATTCCTTCTGCTGGATTAGCTACTGCGCTAGCTGGCAAACTGGCTGTCTGAACGACGTGGTAGTCCACTGTAGTGCTTCAGCTCTGGCCTTCAGACTGAGGTTCTTCAGTACTTAAAGACTCATTATCTGAAGCTGGTTGAAGCTGGTAGGTTCATTTTTGGGGCAGTCGTGAGCTGGAGGTTGGGGGACCAGCCTTGTGACCAGAAGGTCACTGGCTCGATCCCCTAAACTGACAGGACACGATGGAAGTGCCCTTGAGCATGGCACCTAACCCCCAATAAGGCAGAAGCCAGGAAACACCCTGGACAGGCCACCAGTCCATCTCAGGGCAGACACACAGACTCACACGTCTCCAGTTTACCTGACTGCATGTCCACCTGACATGCAAACCCCACACAGGAAGGACCCTGGTCACCTGGCCAGGGAGTCGAACCCAGACAGTTCTACCCACTGTGCTACCGCTCCATCCTCGACGTAATCAATAAACACAAGTTTCTGAACTGGCCAATAACATGCTAATCACCTGTAGATATCACACAGGCCTAGTTTACATACAGCACCATACTGGAGCTAATATTTCCTTGTAATTATGCTGTGATGAGCTGGAGGTTAGGGAACCAGCCTTGTGACCGGAAGGTCATCAGTTTGACTCCCTGGACCGAAGGACACAACTGAAGTGCCCTTGAGCAAGGCACCAAACCCCCAACTGCTCATCGGGCATCGTTGATAGGGCTGCCCACCACTCTGGGTAAGTGTGCTCACTGCCCCCTAGTGTGTGTTTTCCCCTAGTGTGTGTGTGTGTGTTTGTGTGTGTGTGTGTGTGTGTGTGTGTGTGTGTGTGTGTGTATCGCTGCACAGATGGGATAAATGTAGTAGACATTTTTTATTCAGGCTGTAAAGTCTGAATAAAATCAGTGTGGGCAGACATGTGCCTAAATTAAAATATCATGATCGATTTGATTGATAATTGAAGCTGATATTTAAAACATGCATCTTATTCATCCAGCTGTGTGTATGACTCTTCAGGAATAAACGTATTTCCCTGCAGCGCTAGTTTCTACAATTTACACACCTTATAAACCCCACCTTCCATCAGCTGAAGAAGGTTTTATCACCTCCCTACTCATCTTTCTCAGAGCTGTTCCCTGGAGCCACACAATCTCTCACTCGCTCCATATCCAGCTCTGCCATCTTAAAACCACAACACTCACATGGGTTCCAGCCTTCTCCTCTTCTCCTTCCCTCTACCATTTAAACTCAGCCTCCTTCAGAAGAGCGAGCGACAGGCATGTACACATTGGTCTGTTTAACTGCTCTGTTTGTCATAATGACATACGACTCGGTGAAACACGTCTGGAACTGCAGGTTGTTACTAATGTAGACCTTTATTCGACTCCGAAGGCCGGAGTGCCCTCAGGTGACTTCGCCCACCTCTCTGTGCTCCATGAGTGAGTAACGATCGCGCAGAAGCTGGTGGTTCGACTCCGGGTGAATAAATGACCAGTGAAATGACAGTAATTAACTGCCCGCAGTTTCGCCAGCACCAAGCTGTTCACTCCCAGGCCTGATACCGACACTGATCGAAGGGGAATTCTACAGACTTTTCCGAATTCCTGCCTGGTTGAGAATCATTCAGGGTGGTTTTGGTGCGGAGTGTGAAATGCCCCCTGGTATTTGGGGGTCCCGTTGGTAGATCTTCCACACATTCTGTCTTCAGTCTGAGTAACGAGTCACTCCTCCCACCAGACTGCTGGGAGGTATCCCGGGTATAGCTACAGTTGGACCAGAAGGACCAGCTGGGTGAGCCAGTATGCTACAGCGCCCCCCTGAGGCTGATCAGTGCTGCAGCTCTAGTTAGCTAAGGATACCAAAGTTGGCTCACAAGCTAAACAGTGACCTTCCCCTGGATCTGGAGTTCAGCATCCGTTTTACCTTAATGGACAGAATGATGTCATAACATGCTTATTTACATTCATTTAAAGCAATATTTGCCAAATTGTTTCACTATATTAGCAGATCATTTCGCTTATTTCAAGAAATGTGCTGAAACGGACTAGTTATCTGCTGATATAGTGGGGAACCTTGACTTAACTAAGATCACTTAATCAAGTAAAAATATCTGGATAATGAGATAAATAATCGTAAAATGAGTTTACAGCGATCTCAAACGAGAATCAGATGAGAATTAGACATGACATCATTTTACTTGTCCGGTTTTTGCAGTTAGCAGGCCAGCTTAGCAAGCAGACCACAGACCCAAACAGTGGCACCTCTAAAACGTAGCTAATATATCTAATATTCCTCATTATGAGATAAGAGAGCCTTTTATTATGCCACATGAGGAAATCTGCATCGTTACAGCAGAATATACAGTAAACAGATATAGAGCAGGAGGTAGACTAAAGTGCAGGATATACAAAATACAGAATATAAAATATTAGAAATGATAAAAGTAAATAAATCTGTATAGTTAGGCAAAAAATACAAATAAACTATACACACAAACATTTTTACAAGTGTAATTGCACAGATATATATTGCAGTTACGGAGTGACATTGCACAGATATTGTACAGATGTCATATACAATATTATAAGATTACTGAACTAATAACAACACAGTTTTACTGGTTCATAGTAGTTTTATCTACTGAAAGTGTTTATTTTGAGAAATAATGAAAATAATTTAGTTTTTTCAAGTGTTAATATTCTTCTAATATTCTTACTACAGCCTGATAATGAGACATATTAGATATATTAACAACATTTAAGTGAAAATATCTTAAATGAGGTTAACATATCTAATGATTCTCACTATAAGACTGATAAGAGTACAGTTGCTATACTCATTATATCTATTGAAAGTGTTAAAATGACTAGTACCTGTTAAAAAGACTGTAAACTAGTGTAACTGTATATAAACAGGTGAATAATCTTATAATATTCTAATAACAGTCTTATAATGAGGAAGTATTAGACATATTAACTACATTTCAGATGTTCTCGCTTAGTAGGACCCCATGTTTTGCAGTGTAAGCACCATATTTAGCAGGAACCTGCTTTACTGTGGGGAATATAGTCCATCACTGCAGCACACACTACAGTACATCAGCTCTTTATAGACGTGAGGAAGCTCTGCCTGTCTTCACAGACGACCAACAATACAATATAAAGACAGTCCAGTTTCTCTCAGAGCAGAATGAAACGGCCTTAATGTATGATTCATCCTCATGAAGGAAACACTGAGCATTAAATAACATTCCTGAGTTCAGCTACAGTGCGGAGCAGCTACAGAGCGCTCAGGTGATTGAATCTTCAAGCTGCTACATTTGGAAGAGTTGGGTTTATACCGGAAAGACACTCTCAAGATGAAGGAGCAGAGTGATGCACATATTGACGGGAAATTCAATGTGAACAAAAGGAAAGGGAATGAAGGAAAGGGAAGGAAGAGCCAAATCTCACACTTATATCACCATCACTACCTGCCTTACTGTAATGTGCTTCAGTAGTGCGAGTAAGGTGTTAAAGGCCTTAGTGCCAACAGAACTAATGCTCCCACCTGAGAAACCTGATGCTCCTGAGCCCGTTGGCATCTACAAACCCAGTTCCAAAACCGTTGGGACGTATATATAGAACACAAATAAATCCCGACAGCAGTGATTTATTCATTTACACTGACCTGTACTCAAACAAACACAGCAAAGATGGAAAGCCTGAGTCCTGCATGAGCCAGGGTCACTCAATACCAAAGTCCAGCAGGTTAATAATGATGTTCCTCAGTGGGCGACCGCAGGATTCCAGGAGTTTCACCCTCGACAGTGCAGAACACCAGATCCAGAGAATCCAGAGAACCTCTGTGATGAATGACCTTTGACCCCTCAGACAACACTGCACAGCATGTTTCTGTGATGATGTCACCACACGGGCTCAGGAATACTGCAGCACACCATCATCAGTGAACACCGTCCATCACTGCGTTCACTAACGCAGGTTAAGACTGACCTACACACAGTGGAGTCACATATCAACACCGTCCAGAAACACTGCTGACCTGATCTGAACTGGATTGATAGTCAGTGGAAGTGTGTGCTGTGGTCTGATGAGTCCACCTTCCAGGCTGTTTATGGGAATAATGGATGTCATGGGATACAGAAGAACAGGACCATTCAGACTGTTACAGTGTACAGCTCTACATACAGAGTCTGTAGGGGGTATTATGGGGGGAGGGATTATTGGGGGAGGGATTAACTGGGGGGGGTGGGTGTACGTGAGGGGGTAACCTGCACATCTGTGAAAGCTCCATT
>CM067474.1:34072941-34115455 GCA_034552555.1 Semaprochilodus insignis
ATATATATATATATATATATATATATATATATATATATATATATATATATATGTTATTGTCATATTGAATTAGCACTCTAGTCACAAAGTCACAAAGGACATTTATTTTGAAGGAGTGGCTATGTAGGAGGGGCATTACAGTGAAGCATCAGTCTCATTCTTTTTTCTTTCACACGCTGATGTGCCTCTTTTCAATCGCTCCCTTCTTTGTATATTGCTTAGGTTAATTTCAATATACATCAGCGAAAAACATGTACACTAGACTTTGGTTGACTCCACAGAAAGCTGAGCAGTGTTTGGTTAAATGTAGACCTTGTGGTTTATTCACATTTTTGATGTTCTGTGGTGATATTGAGCTTAATACAGCGTGGCATGCTACTAGCAACAGAAAGCTATGCTAGCTAGACAGTACATGAAAGTTGATGGTCGTTTATTGTATAATGTCCAAACAGTGCACCCTGTAATTTCATGTATACTGTAACCACAGCATATAGAGTTTAAAGCATATTGGTTTTAATCGGCAGGTATATCTGCGGGGCGATTGCCGCTCGTCTAACACTGTCTGGTCTCTGTGTGCGAAAACTCTTGTGCAGAATAAACCGATGCAGATCCCATCGAGGTCCTGTCTGATTTCAACACAACGCAGAGTGGGGCTGTGAAGGACACTGAGATGTTGCTATGTTATCCCAGGTGGTTGCTGAGGTGTTGCTATAGTATCCCAGGTGGCTGCTACGATGATGCAAGGCTGTTGCTATGGTATCCCAGGTGGCTGCTAAGGCTTACTGAAATCCCTTAAAACAAGTAAGAACTGTCTGGAAATGAGGTTAAATAATCTTTAAATCAGCTTAAAACTCAAACTGAGAATGTATGGATATATCACCTGGATATATTAATTGTACCTGCTGTAATTGCTAAGATCTCATTGTAATCAGTGTAATCAATTAATCACTAAATTCTATGTAAGTTACAGCAAAATGCTGCAAATGTGCAAATATCTAGAACACAATATTACACAGCAGGAGGGATAAGGTGGATTGGTGGATCTGGCTAACTAGCGGACTAGCTGAATGTGTTTCATGCAGCTTTGTTTCTGAGTTGCTTCATGTTCCCACCAGGTCACACAGAAATCATGTTCCATGTAATTCACAATGTGCAGCTAGCCGTATAAAAAGCCTGACCGTGTTAAGCCAGCGTTAGTGTTAGTGTCTAAGCCTGACTGAATGTTGTGGCACATTAACTACAGTGTTCTCAACCCCGGCACACAGACAGCACCTCTCCACGAACCTGCGGCTCTCATCTCCCTGTAAATCAGGCAGCACACTGGAGAGCCCCCGCCTAACAGCAGCAGACCATTACTGAAGTCTGGAGGAGGATCTACAGCTCAGGCTCGGGGGACAGCACGGCTTTTCACAGTCATGTTTTATGCTCTTTCGGCTCCCTCCTCCTCCTCCTCCTGCTCCCCTCTTTTTCTGTGCTCAGCTGATTAGCTGCAGAGGTCTGACCGCTCGAACCCAGAGCAAAGGGTGTGAAACTCCAGAGTTTGTCTCGCTCCCCGGTCACAGAGAAAACGAACAGAACAGCTTTCATTCCTTTATAACCAGGACGGGATCTGTGGAAGACACGCTGTGATTCTGTAGTGCGCCGTTAGCATCAGGCTTGTCTATGTAAATACATACAGTAAATAAGTAAGTAAGTAAATAAATAAATAAATAAATAATTTTCCAAGAACTGGTCGTACATCTTTCAAACTGAGAAGCTTAACTGCAACACTAAGGTACCGCTGGCACGATATCCCAGGTGGTTGCTAAGGTGTGGCTAGGCCATTGCTATGGTATCCCAGGTGGTTGCCAAAGGTGTTTTGCAACGCTGCCGCTATGGTACCCCAGGTGATTGCTAAAATGATGCTAAGCTGTTGCTATGATATCCCAGGTGGTTGCTAGGCGCTGCTATGGTATCACCAGAGGTTAGCAACCCACACTTTGTTCCAAGTTGTTGCTAGGCTATTGCTATGGTATCCCAGGCGGTTGCTAAGTTGTCGCTAGGCCACTGCTATGGTATCGTAGGTGGTTGCTAAGCTGTTTCTAGGACGCTGCTATGGTATCCCAGGTGGTTGCCAAAGGTGTTGCTAGGCTGCTGCTATGGTATCCCAGGTGGTTGCTAAGGTGATTCTGGGCTGTTGCTATGATATCCCAGGTGTTTGCTAGGTATTGCTATGGTATCACCATAGGTTAGCAACCACCACTGTGTTCTAAGTTGTGGTTGCTGATGTGTTGCTGCAGTAATCCTGGTGGATGCTGAGGTGTTGCTATGTTATCCCAGGTGGTAGCTGAGGTGTTGCTATGGTATCCCAGGTGGTTGCTGAGGTGTTGCTGCAGTAATCCTGGTGGTTGCTGAGGTGTTGCTATGGTATCCAAGGTGGTTGCTGAGGTATTGTTATGGTATCCCAGGTGGTTGCTGAGGTATTGTTATGGCATCCCAGGTGGTTGCTGAGGTGTTATGGTATCCCAGGTGGTTGCTGAGGTGTTGCGTGTGATTGTACTTGTTTCCAGGTAAATGATTCGCTGATAATCTTATAATCAGGACTATGAGACTAAGACGTTTCCACTCTGAGATCTCCCTGGGCCGTGTAGTAACGTCCATACTTCACTAACTAAACAAACTCAAAACTCGCGCCAGGACAAACATGTCGGCTCTGGAGCGTGCTTGTTTGCCACAGGATGTGATGGGGTGATTTTGGACAGCACGTATTGCTCCCCCTCCGGCTAGGAGTCCATATTCGGTCCAGGACTGATGACGCAACACTGGGATGTTCCTGTCGCAGGCAGCCTGAGGCCCATCCGATTTCTTCCGGTGGAAGGAAGAGAACTGCTTCTTCAGCTCCTCCTAATGAAGCAGAAGAGTCCGTGTGTGCTTCTCTGGGACCGGCTCTCTATCATTATCTGTAATTAAGGTAGCGCGCTGGAGAGAAACCACAGGCAGTGTGCCACACGCCGCTTTCACAGTTACCTAACGGTGCCGCTCACCCCTGTAAACGCTCTCTCACGGGTCCATTGTCATTACTAGCAGCCCACGCGTTCACCCTACGCGAGTGCTTTCACAGACACAAACCAGAACCGTCCCTCCCAACATGCACGCGCATACACTCAGCAGGGTCCTGTTTCCTCACCCACCCACGCAAACATGCTAGCCTTCCCCAAGCTGTTACACCGTGCAGGGATAGGAGCACAGCAACAACATGTAGCAGCCGCAGCTCATGGACGACAGCACGATAATATCTGCATCTGTGTCCTTAAGGACGTCCACTTCAGCCTGATGGTCAGCACAGCCATATGCCGAGAGTCACTGCCAAGGATGCTGTTTCTCAAGTGGCTTACAAACACACCCACGTAGCTCTGAGGGCTTTTTAAACCACACTGAGCTGAGATGAGACGTAGGAAAATGCCAAATCTTCCCAAGTCTGACGTCCTGCAGGCAGACACACTGCAAAACATGATCTCTCAGCAGGAGAAAACATCTTACACATGCTTAATATATCTAATATTTCTCATTTTACAGCATTGTTTCTTAAAATCAGTTCATTTATCTTCATTATTTCTCAAAACAAGCAAAACGATGTTTCCTACATTAATAAGGCTCATGTGTCGCTCCTCCATTCTAGTGTCCCATTCTGTCGATCAGTGTTTTTCTACGGAGACAATAATCTCACCGGACAGTAACCGAGTTCCCTGTGACGGAACCGTACCTAACAGTGTGTAACACCTGCACCAGCACCAATAACAGCAGTTGGATTTGGCATGTACTGGACAAGTTTCTGGATGTAGGCCACATCAATGTTCAGACACTCTTACATCAAAGAATTGTGCAGTTGGTTCCAGATTTGGTGGATGCCTTCCCTGGCACAATTCCGAGGAGAATTCCCTGTAGACTGGGATTTTAACCACTGCTGGTAGACCCGTAACTGCTTTGTGCAGCAGTTTGGGGAAGACCCCTTTCCTGTTCCAGTATGACTGTGTCCCTGTGCACAAAGCCAGACCCTTAAAGACATGGACTGAGGAGTTTGGTGTGGAGGAACTCCAGTGGCCTGACCCCCAGTGGACACCTTTGGGATGAACTGCAACAACTGGCAACTCCATAATAATGCCCATGATGTTGGAATTGGATGTTCAAGAAGCTCGTACAGGTGTGACAGTCAGGTGTATATGACATTCCTGTTGATCATAATATGTTTCCGTGTTTGGATATTGATATACAGAATAAAGAGCATGAGATATAATGTAAGCGTCTGCCGTATGTGAGCTGTAGCCTCGCAATGTCGCTTGTCAGAGCACATCTGCAGTGCTGAAGGATGCGACAGGTAGAGAGACCTGATAGCTGTGACAGGAATGCTGTGAAGGGTAAGATGAATGCTGCGTGTGAGAGTTTGGACAGTTTGCTTGTTGGAGGAGTTTAGAGATATACCACTGTGTATCCTGTGTATGATGCCGCTGTATGTGAGGAGCATAGAGGAGAACAGTGATTAGTTACTGGTTACACGCTCAGACCCGAACCCCGCACTGGCTGCAGACCAACAAAGAGTCTCCCGTTAGCTCGCCGACTCGCTGCTGCATACTGAGCAGCTTGAAATCCCGCCGTCGCTCCTGATTTATTAGGCACATAGCGAGAGGAGCAGCCTCCGAAATTGCTGTTGTCACAAAATTTCATGGTCACAGGAAGAAAAGTGCCGGTGGGAGGGGCGACGGAAAACTCTGCTTGTTCTCCCAAAATGAATTTCAAGCCTTGTCGGCGGCTCTGGAATTCTGTTGTTCACACCTTTTGCACCTGCATGTAAACACTTAACTGCTGCCACTTGCTTCAGGTCACAGTCCGACCACACAGTCTGGCCACAGCCTGACCATAGTTTGACTGCAGTTTGACTGCAGTCTGACCACACTGCCTGACCACAGTATAACCAGCCTGACCACAGTACGACCACAGTCTGACCACAGCCCGACCATAGTTTAACCACAATCTGGCCACACAGTCTGACCACAGTATGAACACAGCCTGACCACAGTATGACCACAGTCTGACCACAGTATGACCACAGCCTGACCACAGGATGACCACAGTATGACCAGCCTGACCACAGTATGACCACAGTCTGACCACACAGCCTGACCACAGCCTGACCACAGTATGACCACAGTCTGACCACACAGCCTAACCACAGCCTAACCACAGCCTAACCACAGTATGACCACAGTCTGATCACAGCCTGACCACAGTATGACCACAGCCTGACCACAGTATGACCAGCCTGATCACAGTATGACCACAGTATGACCAGCCTGACCACAGTCTGGCCACAGTCCGACCACAGTCTGATCATCTCTGTCACACGAACAAACTATGCACACCCAGCTTGAGCCTGAAATAAAGGCAGCCTATCTGGACAGGAGTAAATAGCCACTCAGGCACGTCCCCATCCTAAAGTATCTGGACAGTTTATGAACGTGGTTGTTTTTATGAACGGCTGAGATTTCTGAATAGGCCTCAGTGTGTTCATGCAGACGCGGCTTTCTGAAAATGCTGACATCACACCCTCATCTCCCGCCCCATCTCAGACGGAATTAGCTGAGGAGGAGAGTCATTTTCCCCGGAGCATCTCAGTGGTCCCGTCTGAATGTGCTCACATCAGTATGGATTCCAGCGCCTGCTATAAACCAATCAGCAGGAATGACCTCTTAAAACTTATTTTAATCCCTTTGAGACGGGAAGTGTGCCTAAAATCCATTCATGGATGCAGTAAAGGAATCAACAAGTTACTAAAGCAGGAAACACCCTGGATAGGTCAGCAGTCCATCACAGGGCACACACACACACACATACTCACACCTAGGTGGCGCAGTTTATCATCTCCAGGTCACCTGACTGCATGTGTTTGGACTGTGGGAGGAAACCGGAGCACCTGGAAGAGGAAACCCACATAGACATGGGGAGAACATGGGGAGTACACTCCACACAGAAAGGACCCCGGACACCTGAGCGTGGAATTGAAACAGATCCTTCCTGACATGAGGCGACAGTGCCCCCCACTGCCCCACCGTTCCACCCTCTGTTTACATCTCAAACACTTAATAATGGAGGACCTGGTTGTTGGAATACAGGAATTATGGTAGGTGGAATTCCCCTTTGCTGAATTCACCCGCTATAAGGGCGGTCTGGAAACGTCTGGTGGTGTATATGAGAGGGTGATGTAGTGAAGGTCTGTGGAGGTTACACTGACAGACGTATAACACCAAACAGCCCACAGCCTCCCACACACTCATATTACACTTCATCTGCCTTAATGACCCTCATTCCACCACCTGCCCAGGAGCAGACTCTCCCTCCCTCTCTCACTCTCCCTCTCCCTCCCTCTCTCTCTCTTTCCCTCTCCCTACCTCCCTCCCTCTCTCTCCCTACCTCCCTTCCTCTCTCTACCTCCCTCCCTCTCTGTCCCTCTCTACCTCCCTCTCTCTCTACCTCCCTACCTTTATCTCTCTGTCTCCCTTTCCCTCTCTCTCTCGAGCCTATTTACATGGAGGCTCGTTTTGTTTAGTCTATTCCACGTGGTGCTTCTATGTGATCACTGGCAGCAGGGTCTCGCTGTAAACCAGCCAATCAGAGCTCGTCTAATTATTCATGAGCTCACCAACAAAGGGGAAACAGCTCGTTTCATTCTAGAACCAGATCATAGTGTGGAAATGGGCACAGTGCAGAACCACATCCAGGCATTTTTCACATATACCGTCTAAGCAAGGACGGGCCTTATCACTGTACCTGACTGACCCAACAGCCACGATTGCAGACGTTCAGTGAGCAGTGTTGTCCTCCATGAGTCATCCTGTTAGTGTCAGCACCATTGGCAGACGGCTAAACCACACAGGACTACATGCACACAGACCGTTATGACGACTGTCCTTAACACCACGTCAACATCGCCAAAGACTGCAATGGTGTCATGACTGCCATGGAGTGACTCAGAATCTTCAGTGACGAGTCCCACTTTTGTCTTGGTGGAGACGACCAACAAATCCGTGTGTGGAGGCACCATGGTCAGCGCCAAGATGAACAGTTTGTAGTCACACGTCACACATCCAGAAGGCCTGGCAACACTCCACCTCCACCCCTACCACACCATCTGCAGGAACTGTGTGAGAATATTTAAGCTGGCATGTTGAGTTAGCAAACACGGCGGCCCAACGCCATACTGAGAGACACTACTTCTGTATGTGTAGCTCAATTAATATTGTCCATATCAGTCTGAATCTATCATCATTTATTGATCCTGGTAACCTTTATCTTCCTTCCCAACAGCGCTGCAATCCCACACTTCCTTCTGGGTGCAGCTGTTCATTGGATGATGGGTGTAGCTGTGAAGCTGCCCATCATGTGATCAATACATGAACTGCATTATGGTGCTACAGAAATAGTGGAGCCTTAGTAATGGTCAGTCAGCCTCAGCTGTGGACAGTGCTCTAAAGAAAGGCCAGTACACCAGAGCTAAGCCCACTAAAGGCCAGTCTGACACACAGCTTCTGTTTCAGCCCAGATTACTTCAGGAGAAAATCATTAATTTGTGATTAGAGTGTGAGAGAATTAGTCTTAGAGAAAAAACACCTATGCTGCTTGTCTTCTTAGCAGTGCGCCTCCTCAATCAAACTTCTAACCTGGACACCCCATTCTGTCTCCCCCTGATCAGTGATCACCAAAAAAAGGTAGGCCAGGTAGGGTCCTCCAGGGGCCAGGTCCCTCCATAACTAGCCTGACTACAGTGCAGTACTCTGGATCCAGGTAAGAAATTCCACTGGATGCACTTCAAGCGAACTTGCTGGCTCTCCAGCGTTCACCTAAAAGAGCCCACATGTTCATTAACCACTCATCACTCCCTCCTCCTGCCCGCTCTGCATAATGACCAGGGGAGGGATAATCTCCCGCAGGACCTCCGCTCTGTGATGATGTGAACAAAGCACGCATGAACGTTAGTTTCAATCAGTTGGTGTCAATGAGGGTGCAACAGCCATCAGCATGGCGCTCGTGATCTCAGCACTCAATAATGCTTTCATTTCCCGACAGCTAATGCCATGAAGGGCTGATGATGCGTTCATCAGCAAGGACTCACTTGACTTCAGATGACAGCAGACACATGGTGTAAGAGCAATGATAATGATGACGATGATGGAGATAAGGAAACAGCAGCAGTAATTCCCAAAGCAGGAGACGAGGCAGTTGGGAACAGGACACTGGAGGCTTCACTCCGTATACTCAGGCTCACACATTTCTGGAAGTGATTTCGAGACACAATCCAAGACTTTTGGGAAAATACACAGAGGCTTTAGTGTAAATGTGGGGGTTAGGGTTTAGTGTAAATCTAGGGGTTGGGGTTTTAGTGTACATGTAGGGGTTGGGGTTAAGTGTAAATGCATGTGTTAGCATTTAGTGTAAACGTAGGGGTTGGGGGTTTAGTGTAAATGTAGGGGTTAGGGTTTAGCCTAAAAATGTAGGGGTTAGGATTTAGCCTAAAAATGTAGGGGTTAGGGGTTAGTGTAAATGTAACTGTAGGATTAGGGTTTAGTGTAAATGTAGGGATAGGGTTTAGTGTAAATGTAGGAGTTAGGGTTTAGTGTAAATGTAGGGTTAGGGTTTAGTGTAAATGTAGGGGTTAGGGTTTAGTATAAATGTAGGGTTAGGGTTTAGTGTAAATGTAGGGGTTGATGTTTTAGAGTAAATCTACGGGTTAGGGTTTAGTGTAAATGTAGGGGTTGGGGTTTAGTGTAAATGTAGAGGTTAGGGTTTAGTGTAAATGTCAAGGTTAGGGTTTAGTGTAAATGTAGGGGTTGGTGGTTTGGTGTAAATCTACGGGTTAGGGTTTAGTGTTAATGTAGAGGTTAGGGTTTAGTGTAAATGTAGGGATTAGGGTTTAGTGTAGATGTAGGGTTTAGTGTTTAGTATAGATGTAGGGGTTAGGGTTAAGTGTAAATGTAGGGGTAAGGGCTTAGTGTAAATGTAGAGGTTAGGGTTTAGTGTAAATATAGATTTTAGGGGTTTAGTGTAAATGTAGGGGTTAGGGTTTATTGTAAATGTTGGTGTGAGGGTTTAGTTTAAATGTAGGGGTTAGGGGTTTAGTGTAAATATAGGTGTTAGGGGGTTTAGTGTAAATGTAGAGGTTAGAGTTTAGTGTAAATATAGGGATTAGGGTTTAGTGTAAATGTAGGGGTTATAGTTTAGTGTAAATGTAGGGGTTGATGTTTTAGTGTAAATTTAGGGGTTGATGTTTTAGAGTAAATCTATGGGTTAGGGTTTAGTGTAAATGTAGGGGTTAGAGTTTAGTGTAAATGTAGGGATTAGGGGGTTTAGTGTAAATGTAGAGGTTAGAGTTTAGTGTAAATGTAGGGATTAGGGGGTTTAGTGTAAATGTAGAGGTTAGAGTTTAGTGTAAATGTAGGGATTAGGGTTTAGTGTAAATGTAGGGGTTATGGTTTAGTGTAAACTTAGGGGGTTGGTGTTTAGTGTAAATCTACGGGTTAGAGTTTAGTGTAAATGTAGAGGTTAGGGTTTAGTGTAAATGTAGGGGTTAGGGTTTAAACAGATCAGATGTAATGGAGTGAGACGTGAGTGTCAGTGACCCGCTGTGGACAGTGTGGTGAAGAGGAATGCTGGTCATGAATATTTGACTCAATAAAAGTCACAGAGCATCATCTACACATTAGCCTTGTTACCGGCCCATAAATACATGATGAGGCGTCTAACTGAACCTGGCATTCGTTTAACTGCAGGACAGACAAATCGCTAATATGCTCTCGGGCCCTGAACAAACACCATGCACTCTGAAATGCCTTTAACAGAGCCACTGGACAGTTTGTGAACCCAATACGACAAATAACACAAACAATTATACAGTTTCCTTCATTTATAGAACAAAGAAATCTTTGATGGTAGATGTATGTGAACCTCTGGAAGGATCAGTGTGGTGAAGGTGATTATTAGAATCAGGAGGTTCACTCGACTGGATGATGATCAGATGGAAGAGCAACTGACCCTAAAACATCAACCTGAGTCTTCACCATCAAAGTCTGGACTTCACCACACACATCTGTTAGTGCAGCTACGTCTCAGTCCGATCAGATTTCTGAGGACCTTGGAAAGTGATCTGCCAGTGCTTGTTAGGCTGTTTCTGATGGGTTTGGACTTCACTGATCCACCGTCAAGCAGGACAAATGGAGGAGATTCGGTACCACTGTTACCCCTCCCTGGAGTGGTCATCCAACCAAAATGACCCCAAGACTAAGACTCTGAATATTCTAGGAGATCACCAGGGAATCATCTAAGGATCTGCAGGCCTTTCTTACTCTGGCTAATGTCAGTGTTCAAGAGTCCACCATTAGGCAAACACTGAACAATTATAGTATGTAAGGCATGACAGCATGGAGAAAGCCACTCCTCACTCCTAAAGACCACCCGGAGGAGCCAGAAGACCACTGAAATAATGGTGGATGCATAAGGCAAACACACATCTGAGATAAAAAAGAATAACCATAAGAATAACCTCGTCCCAACTGTGAAGCACGGTGGTGGCTTTATTCTGCTGGAATATCCCATCACTGTGGGGGTACATGAAGGGCTGCAAAGGGTCACCAAGCAGTGAAACATAGCGGCACTGGTCAAGGACATGTTTAGGTGGACCAGTGGACCCAACCCATGCCATGAGAACACACCCCACACCAGTATGGAACCACCACCAGCCTGCACAGTGCCCTGTTGACAACTGGGGTCCATGGTTTCATAGGGTTTGTGCCACACACAAACCCCACTATCAGCCCCAAACAACTGGTACCATGACTCATCGGACAATGGCGCATGTCGCTGGTCCTCTAGGGTCCAGTTAGCAACCTCACAAGCCCTGGTGAGGCACAGTGTCCGGTGTGGTGGCTTTCATAGAGACACTTTGTTGGGTCTTCTGCTCCCATATCCCATGGAAGCTAAAGAATGCTTTGTGGGGGCTCCTGCATTGAATGTGGATGTGATTTCAGACGGAGTCGCTTGTCTGTTCACACGGACAGTTCTAGTCAGACGCTGTGGGCGGCCACTCTGCTGCCCCCTGTGGGTGGTGATGCCTTCTACGATGTATTCCCGGTACACATGGGGATATCATACTGACATCACATGACTTTTGGCATATCAGTGTATATGCAGCAGCACTGAACAGTATAGACACCAGTGTTTCCTCTCAGCTGAGAGTACCAGTATAGTGCTCACTACGCAGGTTAACAGGAAATAACTATATCCGGTTTCATCACACTCATTATCTTTTATTCAGTGTTTACCGATCTTCTTCTTGCTCTTATTTTTTTGTGTTAGGTCTAATTTGCGTTCTCATTATGGTCAAATACAAAGCGCTGTCAGCTCCTCACACACCTGCTTCTGCATTTCACAGCCTCACTCCTCACCTGAGAACAAACAGTAAGCCAATTAACAGGTCTTAATCACCGGCCTCAGCCGCCGCAGGGGAGAGATGCCATGCTTTGTATTTCTTCACCAGGATACGATTTTATGCAAAAATGCATCTTTGATAGCATGCAGGCCCACCCTGAGAGGAAACACAGCTCCTTCACACCACAGCTCATAGGCCCAAGTGCATCCTGGGAAGGGAAACGGGAAGGAACTGGCCAGCACAAAAAACAGAGAGTGGCGTAAGGAGAGAAGAGTCTAGTCACGACTGGTGTTCACTTGAAGAACGCTGCCATGAGTCCTTTCTTGAGGCTGCCTCATCCTGTCAGAGCTGCTCTACACGCCACTGAGATGGATACGAACCTCTGTGGAGGAACGTGTGGAGTCTCAGTCTCAGGGGTCTACAAATCTGGACCTTGAATCCAGTTCCCAGTCCTGGCTTTAGTAGTCCTTAGTAGGGATGTGATATTATGTGGCCAATCAGTTACATTCACCCGCCCCTTAACTTCCAGCAAGAGCAAAATCCAGGACTGGAAACGGGATTCAAGGTCTAGATTTGAAGACCTGGGACATAGAGGCACTTTGTTACTGTGCCGCTCCAGCTGGAGAACGTTCCAGAGAACCAATGTTTAC
Organism: Semaprochilodus insignis; assembly: GCA_034552555.1. NCBI lineage: Eukaryota > Metazoa > Chordata > Actinopteri > Characiformes > Prochilodontidae > Semaprochilodus > Semaprochilodus insignis. Next base: position 34,085,044 of record CM067474.1, read on the forward strand.
TCACTGTAGCCCTCCAAAGCAGTTAACAAACATTCCGTTTCAGGAAAAATGCATCGGGTGACGATTCGCTTCCAGCTCTGCTTCGCTGTGCAGTGTTTACAGTGTGAGGGATTGAAGTCGGTTGAAGTCTGAGTGAGCTCGCAGGTGAACGTGTCCCAGTACAGACAGCGCATCTGCTGACTCAGCCCATTTAGAGGAACAATTCGCTCAAGCTGTAGTGGGCAGCATGGGGCATATTTGCATGTGTAATAGCCTGGCTTGTGGACATACGTGTGCCGCCGCGCTCCCCACTGCAATATTCAATTTCCACATCAAGCAGGGCAGCGGTGGGCGGTTAGAGGAGATAGCGGGAGGGCCAGGGAGGGAAACAGCTATTTATCTTTTCAGTGGGGCAGCAGGATCTGACTGAGGAGAGCCGAGCTGTGCTCAGGAAGATAGCGGATGTGTAATTTCGGCTTGGGATTTTTAAAGAGCTGTCGCACCCCGAACGGGAAGGACTCATTCGGAGAAGCGCACGTCCATCTTCTGCTAAAGAACTGACATTCGAGAACGCAGTTTTGCGCCGGGCCATCGACCCAAGGCAGTGACGGACTCATCTTATCAGCTACTCCAGCCGCAGGAGCTTTGCTGACTACTAGCACTAAGCTACACGTGTCTGATCGATTGAATTAAAGGCAGAGGCAAAGAAGCTCATTAGCAGGTCTCAGGAAGAGCACTGGAGGGAGAAGGCTGGTCTACAATTAGCCGGGGATGTAGACAGTGTCCAGTCTTGGATCATTCCTGGTCAGACAGAAGCAGAGCCGCCCGCCTCGTCTGAAGTGACAGGTGGCCTGCGGACCGAAGTCTTTAACCTCATCATGAAGACCTGCTACAGCATGCATGCTAAAGACGGAGAGATCTCAGTGGAGATTACACAGTCACAGTCTGTTATGCACACAAACGCCCACCAACTACTGATGTACAGTCTGAGACTGTGGTCCATCTGCTGGTGCAGTTTGTGTTAGCCGTTATCTAGGCCTCCATTAGTGGTCAGTTGTCTTTGGTAGGCTGGAGTGGTGAAGCACGCTCAGACCTAGCAGTGACGCTGAACAACAACAGAACCTTCCTGCAGAAGATCACCAAACATATTCTCCTGGGTCTGTGCAGAACCAAGCAGTGCATCACTGGATTTCATTTCAACCTGTTCAATAAACAGTTTTCACAGTTTACACAGAGCAGCCCACATACAGGCACTCAAACCTGCAGGTACTGAGGCACCTGTACCTGTAAGACATTCAGGAATTCAGCATGAACCTGGCAGGTGTGAAAGACAAGCAGAGAGTGAGAAAAACACCACCAGAGCAGAGAGGAGGGAGAGAGAGAACAGGGAAAGAGAGAACAGGGAGAGCAAGAGCAGTTAAAGAGAGAGAACAGGGAGAGAGAGAGAGAGGAGGGAGAGAGAGAGAGAGAACAGGGAAAGAGAGGAGGGAGAGAGAGAGCAAGGAGAGAGATAGAGCAGGGAGAGAAAGAGGAGGGAGAGAGAGAGCAGGTAGAGAGAGAGAGGAGGGAAAGAGAGAACAGGGAGAGAGAGAGAGAGGACAGAGAGAACAAGGAGAGAGAGAGCACTGAGAGAGAGAGAACAGGGAGAGAGAGAGAGGAGGGAGAGAGAGAGCAGGGAGAGAGATAGAGCAGGGAGAGAGAGAGGAGGGAGAGAGAGAGCAGGGAGAGAGAGAGCAGGGAGAGAGAGGAGGGAGAGAGAGAGAGCAGGTAGAGAGAGAGAGAGAGCAGGGAGAGAGAGCAGGGGGAGAGAGAGCAGGGAGAGAGAGTAGGGANAGAGTGCAGGGAGAGAGAGAGAGAGCGGGGGGAGAGAGAGGGGAGAGAGAGAGAGAGAGAGCAGGGGGAGAGAGAGCAGGTAGAGAGAGAGAGAGCAGGGAGAGAGCAGGGAGAGAGAGCAGGGAGAGAGAGAGCAGGGGGAGAGAGAGCAGGGAGAGAGAGAGAGGGGAGGGCGAGAGAGTGCAGGGAGAGAGAGAGCAGGGAGAGAGAGAGAGAGATATATATTAATATTAATTATTAGTTCATATTTATTATAAGTTCTACTTTATATGTTCAATCCTGAATTTTATGCTTTGGCAACATTGTACTCAATACAGTCATGCCAATAAAGCTTCACTGAATTGAATTGAATTGAATTGAAAGAGCAGGTAAAGCGTAAAAGAGATAGAGATGGCGGAGCAAGAGAGAGAGAGAGAAAGAGCAGGTAAACCTTCTCTTTCTACCTGCTCTCCCTCTCTCTACCCCTCTCTACCTGCTCCCTCTCTCTACCTGCTCCCTCTCTCTCTCTACCTGCTCCCTCTCTCTACCTCTCTCTACCTGCTCCCTCTCTCTCTCTACCTGCTCTCCCTCTCTCTACCTCTCTCTACCTGCTCCCTCTCTCTCTCTACCTGCTCCCACTCTCTCTCTCTCTCCCTGCTCCCTCTCTCTCTCTACCTGCTCTCTTGTCTCTCTCTCTCGCTTTACCTGCTCTCTCTCTCTATGCCTGCTCCCTATTTCTCTCTCTCTCTCTTTCTCTCTCTCTACCTCTGTCTACCTGCTCCCTCTCTCTCTACCTGCTCCCTCCCTCTCTCTACCTGCTCTCTCTCTCTACGTGCTCTCTCTCTCTCCCGGCCGGGTGGGGTGAGTGGTCAGAGCGGGCCGAGGGCAGCCATTCTCCAGCTGCGGCCCGGCAGGAGGCACCATTACACAAATGAAAATAGACTTTACAGAATGAGTGCAGCACCACTACCAGCACGCCTTCCTCTCCATACACCTCCCACCACCCTCCGCTCACCGCTCCTATCACTGCTACTGCTGGAAGACTAACCATTCTGGACCCCTTTCAGGACTTTACACCATCTACTACAACAGCGGATCACTGCCAGGGAGAAATCCTCCCAATCCCCTCAGAACCGTTGCTTAGCTTGATTACCGGTGTGCAGGAAGGAGTCCATATTTGGGTGGGGCTGTGGAAAAGTGAGTAGGCCAGTTTGGCTGGGTGGGCGGGGCTTGGTCAGTTATTGGATGCTTAGGAAGGCGAACAGGTAAGAGTGAAAACCTACACACAAAATCTTACTGGTTACACCGGTTGTACCACAGTATAATACTTCTACATATCTCCACCTCTAAGATATATTTAGTGGTGCAAAAACTTTGATCTCTTTTTCTGCACAGTGTAAAAGTTCTAGTTCTCCTTTCAGTTTAGTGAATATTCATGATGAACAGACCAATAGAATTGCTCCAAACCTGCTTAGAAATAAACCTTGTTCTATCAGCCTCCACTGCAGGTTAAGAAAGTTGGTTCAACCTCCTGTAAAGCTCCATTTGGGAGGGTTTTAAGGTGGACTGTATAATTCCATGAGTGCTATTTTATAGTACTGGGGTTCGATTCCTGATCTGGGTGGTTATGCTGTGCTACACCAATAGGAGTCCTTGGGCAAGACTCGTAACACTACATTGGCCTACCTGTAATGTGAATAACCATGTATGTCGCTCTGGATAAGAGCGTCAGCTAAATGCCATAAATGTAAATGTAAATGTAAATGTAGTTTGATGTCTTCACTTTTATACTACAGTAAAGCATTAAGATACACAGAAGGAGAACCTGCTATGAGGAGAACCTGCTATGAGGAGCCAGGTCTAAACCACATTCTCCATCAATCTGAAGAAACATGCCACCATGGCAAAGAACCAGTTAAGCGCACAAATAGTTCTTTGAGTCTTCATGGTTCTATATACAACCAGCGTCTTTACTGAGGAACCCTGGAAGAACCATCTTTCATAGAATCTCACTTGCACACTGATAATGAACTGAGGGCTTGAGGCAATGCTGGATTACAAAGGCTGCTGGTGCAGCGACTGGAGGGCTGAGGAAATAGGGTGGAGCTTGACCAAGAGGATAATGACACAGTTATCTAGAGCACTCGGAGACAAGTCAAACTCCATTATCCTAAAACACTACATCTGCATGATAAGTGTTCTTCCCCCGTTTGACTGGGGGTCGGCCTGTGATCAGTCCTGCTCCGCCCCCGCCTATTTCCACGCTCCTGCTGTTAGAACCCAGGGAGACCCCGACGCGGGACAAGCTGCTCACGCTGACAGAACTGAACAGGTATATCCAGCAGTCAGCGGATGAGTGTACTGACCCACAGCTGTACGTTTATATCTGATCTAAATCTACATTAGAGAACCTGAGCGTTCTCGTTAAGGTCACGTGGTCATGAACTGAATCTACTTCCAGTTTAGGAACAGGAAAAGGAAATTGGTTCAGATCGGAACAACAGATCTGTGTGACATCAGGGCTAAAATCAGGTTTGGTAATGTGAACATAGACTAGGGGACTCAAATCCGTCAGTGTGAAGGAACCTGTGTCCTGAAACAACCCTCCTAACACACATTCTAATCAATAACCTCACATGACTGGACCACACGCGTCACAAACACCAAACAAACCAGCAGAACAAGCCTTGATCAGCAGGTCCACTCAGTCTGGTCTCAGCTCTCAGCTTTATTATCAGAGCGAGATGAAGGTGAAGAAGGCTCAGCCGCTTTCAGAAAGCACTAGGTTCAGGTCCAGCCCAGCTGCCGCAGGTGCAGTGAAAAACCCCTCGGTCTACACAGAACCCAGACTGAAAGGGTCCCGCTCTTGTTCTTGAACAAGGAGAGAGAGCAGGGAGAGAGAGAGAGAGCAGGGAGCGAGAGAGCGAGAGCAGGGGGAGAGAGCAGGGAGAGAGAGAGAGAGAGAGAGAGGAGGGAGAGAGAGTGCAGGGAGAGAGAGAGCAGGGAGAGAGAGAGAGCAGGGAGAGAGAGAGAAAGAGCAGGTAAAGCCTAAAAGAGATAGAGATGGCGGAGCAAGAGAGAAAGAGAGAGAGAGCAGGTAAAGCGAGAGAGAGAGCAGGCGGAGCGAGAGAGAGAGCAGGTAAAGCAAGAAAGAGAGCAGGCAGAACAAGAGAGACAGCGAGCGAGAGAGCAGGTAAAGCGAGAGAGAGAGCAGGTAAAGCGAGAGAGGGAGAGAGAAAGCAGGTAAAGAGAGAGAGAAAGACGGAGCAGGTAGAGTGAGAGAGAGAGAGAAAGCAAGAAGGAGCAGGTAGAGCAAGAGAGAGAGAGAGGGAGCCGGTAAACACCTGGAAGCAGCACTCCTGGAGGGAGCAGGAAACGTGTCAGTGGGTTAATCAGAAAGAAGTAAAAACCTTCTCTTTCTACCTGCTCTCCCTCTCTCTACCCCTCTCTACCTGCTCCCTCTCTCTACCTCTCTCTACCTGCTCCCTCTCTCTCTCTACCTCTCTCTACCTGCTCTCCCTCTCTCTACCCCTCTCTAACCCAGACTGAAAGGGTCCCGCTCTTGTTCTGCTCGCCGTCAAGAGGTGATCTGGAGAAGGAACTAGCCCTCCTGATCCTCCAAGACATTGGGTGAAATGTAAGACCATTAGGGCCACTTAAGACCCTCCCCTGATATTCCCTCCCACGCTCCGGTACGACTCTGCTGTTTATTACCCACCTGCCTTGTCCAAGAGATGAATGAGCAGAGCAGCAGCTCTCGGCTGGGAGTCCCAGCGGACAAATGTGCAGAGAGAAAGAGAGACTTTCGGCTGCTTCCTCTGGAGGGAGAGACGCTCATTAGAACTGTGATTATACTGTACCGCAGATACAGAGGTTGATTATTCCCCCTCATACGTCTCAATGGAGGAGCTCAGACTATGTACTGTATATACACACCCTGAGGAAAAGAGTCCTGCAGTTCTTCAGCCTGCTGGTGTCACCCGTTAGAACTTCAGAGGTTCAATAAAGAATGAAATATGGTTCTCAACCCTAAACACAATTCTGCAGTATTACTGCCACCCACTGCACCGACACACTCTGTAGGGAGGAACGCTCCAGCAGACTAGGGAAGATGGTTAGGGATCGGCTGCCCCAGCCATACGGAAGTTCAGTGATACGCTGGTGATGTTAGTGTTTACTGCATTCAGGATTACACACCATTAAACCAGGCACAGCTGCTGCAGAGTCACTCCACCCATCAATTCACTCCATCCGTCAATTCACTCCACCCGTCAATACAGTCCATCCATCCATTCACTCCATCCATCATTTTACTCTACTCGTCAATTCACTCCATCTGTCAATTCGCTCCATCCATTGATTCACTCCACCCGTCAGTTCACTCCATTCATATATTCACTCCCCCGTCAATTCACTCCATCAGTCAATTCACTCCATCCGTCAAATTCACTCCATCCATCAATTCACTCCACCCTTCAATTCACTCCATCCGTTAATTCACTCCATCCGTCAATTTACTCCATCTGCTAATTCACTCCATTTGTCATTTCATGCCATCTGTCAATTCGCGCCACCTGTCAATTCATGGCACCCATCAATTTATTCCATTAATCAGTTCACTCCACCTGTCAACTCACTCCATCCATCAATTCATGCCACCTGCCAACTTACTCCATTAATCAATTCGCTCCATCCGTCAATTCGCTCCATCCATTGATTCACTCCACCTGTCAATTCACTCCACCTGTCAATTCACTCCATTCATATATTCACTCCATCCATCAATTTATTCCATTAATCAATTCACTCCACCCGTCAACTCACTCCATCCATCAATTCATGCCACCCGTCAATTCACTCCATTCATATATTCACTCCATCCGTCAATTCACTCCATCCATCCATTCACTCCACCCGTCATCAGGTTAAATCAATAATAATTTGTGCTTTCAGAACCAGCTAGCCCACACACGACAATGCCAGCAGCTTTGAACACACTCACACATAGGTGGCAACTTTCATATCCCCCAAACGGAGGACATCATAAGGGGGTTAAAATCATAATCTAACATATAAAACACCTACATGATGCTTTACTCTCCTAATGGGGTGGAATGGATAACATTTGTGAGTCAGATGGGAGATCACTAATTGACTAGCATTTAGAGGGCCGACCTGCAGTTAGCCGGTAGGCGAGTCACAATGTCACATGACCTTGTTAAACCAATGAAATGCGCGGAATGTCTTTTGACATGGACGTAAGCCAATGGCACCCATAAAATTGTTGGCAAGTGAACATTTTAAATAGCTCATCCCAAAATGAGGACTAATAGGCATCCGTCCAGGTACTCCGCCGGACAGAGGACTGGGAGTTGCAAAAACTGCACTCTCTGGCCTAAAACCGGACGTGTGGCCTCCCTATTTGCACAAGAGGCACACTCGGGCCTACATAAGCGACTTGTCACCTGCTAGTGTGAATGCAAGGTTATTATGTAGCTAGATTACAGATGTGCTAATCCGTACTCAGATTAAGGCCTAGAGATCTAGGCAGGTATACCCTTCTTTCAGAAAACTCATGCACAACACAACAGAAATGATTCTCTTGCGAAGGGCACATAACACTGCAAGAAATAAGCGCTCAGCAAGTGAAATCAACTTCATTGTGGTTAATATGTCTCATAGTCCTCATTATGAGACTGTTATAAGAATATTATTAGACTGTTCACCTGTTTCGGTACATTTGTACTAGTTTATAGTGTGTTGTTCTACATGTCTTATTCCATTTGCATTTAAGGAACTTTCAGCAGCCGGGTCCAGTTTTCAGCATGCAAACAACCACTGAAAGCTTCCGATCCCCCTCTGAGCTCTGCATCTCTCCGCATGCACCCTGTAGGCCTTCAGTGGCACCTAAAGAAACCGAGGAGATAGCATCGTTCACTCTCAGGCTGGGAGGATGATTTATGAGGCGAGCTTTTTGATGAGTTGAATGATTTGCTAGCACTGTTCTGAATTTGCATACAGACGCGGCTGTTACTGAAGTGTAAAACAATGAGGCACTTCAAAACAGGACAACTGCAGTCTTCGTGGAAACAATAGACGGTCATATTATCCCCGTCTCTCCATAACCAACAGCTATCAAACGTATCACAGCGCTGCCGTGCAGAGAAGACTGACACCCCATTCCGAAATACCGTCTAGTCTCTTTGTCACATAACAAAAGGACACCACAAAGCCGGAGCAGCCACAGCATCATCAATCCAGGAAAATAATTGCCAGTTCCAGTCCAGTCGGATCCTAACACGGAACAACAACAACTGGATTTCAAACTTCCACCTGAGACTGAACAGTCTGCACTGAACACGATTCTTACCTGAACCGATAACATCAAATAACATCCAGCTTGCTTTATCATAACAGTGACTGAGTGCTTTCCTGTGGTGCTCGGTGGTTCAGCAGTGCCGTGCACACGGTGGAAAAACAACCTGCTGCTAATTAATTCAATCATTTGAACCACCAGCGTATAATATTACAGCTTCTACCGTGAACACCTACAATAACAAACACGCTTTAATTACACAGCAGGGAAACCTAAGTCATATGTGCGTCACTGCTTTTACTGATGTGTCGGTCATGTTGGGAAAAAACTGCAAAGCTATATCTGCTTCACTCAGGTTAGGAAGGAAGGAGATGCCCGGAGAGTAGCAAAGGAAATTCCTGACTGCCATCTCGACACACCCCAAAACAGGGGACAGGTCCCCACGTACGTATAGCAGGGTTCTCAAAGATCTCTTCATCCCTACAGAAACACAAGCAGATGAGCAACAACAGCTGTGGCCAGGAGGGGGGTAATAACACCTCACAACTGATCACTGTAATGGTCCTTTTCCTGGAGGAAACCGTCGGTCCTCTACAACTCAGAACGCAGCAGCTCGGATCCTCACAGGCACTAAACAGAGACTCATATCAGCCCTGTTGTCTGGGGAGTGAGGTCACTCGATAGCTAGCTAGGTTAGCCAGCATGCTAACCAGCCAATAAAGCTAGCCACGAATGCAAGCAGTTAGGCTTCCATACAAATCGGTTCATCAGCAATAATATGTGCTTTCAGAACCAGCTGGCTTTCCTGGATCTTGTACACGCCCACATGACACGATGACGTGGGCAGTCTCAAACTCGTCCAGAAGAGACACACTTGGGGCGACGTAAGCAACTTGTCACCTGCTAGTGTGAAAGCAGGGTCAGGAGAGAGAGAAAGCAAGCAGGAGACATGTTTTCCGGTGAGGAAGAGTGCGGGGTGGGAATGTTCACATGCACACATATGTGTATATATGTATAAATGAATACGAGAGAGCAGCCGCCGGTTAGATATTAGGAAACTTGTGATATGAATCACAACAATACATAACCAGCAATGCTAATATTATATATACTCCAGGGTTAAATCAGGCTAGAGAGGAGTGGAGAGGAGTGGAGAGGAGAGGAGCTCCAGCATCCCAACGGTAAAGTATGACTGTTATAGGAGTGTTTCAGGAGATAGATCTTCCTGGAGGATCACTGACTCCTAAACTCTTTTTCCTAAACCGGCCTAAACCGGGGAAGTTCTAGAGATGGATGAGGACAGCGAGGTTCACCTGATTCCTGAGATGTGGAGAGAGACATATGGATCGTTCTATGTGTCCAGAACAGATTGTGATATTTAGTGGTAGCACTAACCTGCAGCACAGTCGATTACACCTCTTTCCCCTCGGCTGCTCGGCGTATTAGCTACATTAAGATGTTTTCTTATTGGTTTTTTGATGTTTGTATTTTATGCATGGGGAGGAGGGGTCTCCGCATGGTGCCTCACCTAGACTAGAGGGAACTGGAGGGAGGGATTAAAGTGTCTCAGTGTCTCTCGAGCTTGCCCTCAGCCCTGCTGCTGATGGGATCAAAGCCCTGCGATGTCACCGCACCATGACCGCGTTTGACAGCCAAGCACTGTCTTGCAGTCGCGGAGCAGGAGGGGGACGGAGTAATTGCCCCTCTGAGACACAGAAAGGGAGAGAGATGAAATCAGCCACCTACGCTCTTCATTCTTCAAGTGCCTCATTCTTATTTGATCCTTTGGCAAAAGCTACGCCTGGTTAAATGAAGCGTTCACTCCCAGAATCCACGATAGACTGGGAGACCGGGTGAATCCAGACATTCCTTAGCCTACTACCTTTTGCTATAGAAGCTCCCAACTGATCAATGAAATAAACAAACATTACTCACTACCGCCCTCTAATGGCATCATTAAGAAACATCACGTAACACTTGCAAGTTTGACTTCGTTCCCAGATTAAAATACACTCATCATTAGAAATAGCTGCTCAAATAGCTGCACCCAGAAGGAATTAACCTACGGGAGTGAAACTTGGTATGTAGGTTTGACATCATGAGACATGCTAATATTCAGGTTTCAGGCTTGACCGCACATGTGACGTAAGCAAGGACGGGCCTTATCGCTGTACCTGACTGACCCAACAGGCACGATTGCAGACATTCAGTGAGCAGTGATGCCCTCCACAAGTCATCGTGTCATTATTCAATTCAGTTCAATTCAATTCAATTCAAAATTATCATTAGCAGACGGCTGCACCACCTGCAACATCTTCAGTGACGAGTCCCGCTTTTGTCTTGGTGGAGACGATCAACAAATCTGTATGTGGAGCACACGGTCAGCACCAAGATGAATGGTTTGTTGTCACACGTCACACGTCCAGAAGGCCTGGTGTCACTCCACCTCCACCCCTACCGCACCATCTGCAGGAACTGTGTGAGAATATTCAAGCTGCATGGGATGGATTATCACAGGACACCATTAGGAACCTCTACAACTCCATGCCGAGACGTCTGGCATGTTGGGTTAGCAAACACGGCGGCCCAACACCATACTGAGAGACACTACTTCTGTATGTGTAGCTCAATAAATATTGTCCATATCAGTCTAAATTTATCATCATTTATTGTTCCTGGTAACCTTTACGTAATGACTGTACTCACTCCATATGAGTAATGTGAGCAGTAAAGGGAGGGATCGAAGATGATGCCAAGGCAAACACTGTCCGTCTCAATGTTAAAACTGAGCAGAGAGGACACGACTGACCTGCAACCGATTAACACAACAAACAACAAGCAAATCAACCCATTCTAGAAAAGTCTGAAGATGCTGCACCCAGAGAAAGAGCCCTGCAGCGTCCAAGGATGTGACGTCAATCCTGTATGTTTCTTTGGCACCGGGAGGACTGGCCTGATCACTTTCCAGCTCAGTGTGAAGGCAGTGAGGACGGCGGGGATGTAGACGCACTCACTGTTGACTTCTCTCACCCTCCGTCCAACAGGAAAGACTTTCACTGAGCAACACGTCGCTAATTACATGCACAAAGTCAACGTGCGTCACCTCGGCGGTGATGAAAGCAGCGCTCTCTCATTAGTCGACGGCACTACATCAAGCTACCCCCCTGACCCCGAGGAAAAGGGCTTTAATTAAATCCAGGGGAAGAGACTGGCACTCGGTCACAGCGCTCCAATTACTAAAGCAGGGCACAAAAACTTCCCTCTGCTAAAGCAAACGGAGGCTGAGACAGAGCTCGCATTGATTCACGTCACAGCGAGATGGCACGCATGTTCCTTTCCTCCTAAGCTCCTTTCTCAGCAGGATGGAAACGTGAGGGAGCTGTGAGGAGAACTATGGAGCGAATTATAGGAGAACAAGACTGTGCGTTTTCCTTCCCATGCCCACTCACTCATCGTTCATACTGTCCCTGATATAACCACGCTCACTCACCCAGCCTTCATTCTGTCACTGATATAACCACACCCACTCGCCCAGCCTTCATACTGTCACTGATATAACCACACCCACTCACCCAGTCTTCATACTTTCACTGATATAACCACACCCACTCACCCAGCCTTCATTCTGTCACTGATATAACCACACCCACTCGCCCAGCCTTCATACTTTCACTGATATAACCACACCCACTCGCCCAGCCTTCATACTTTCACTGATATAACCACGCACACTCACCCAGACTTAATACTTTCACTGATATAACCACGCCCACTCACCCAGACTTAATACTTTCACTGATATAACCACACCCACTCACCCAGACTTCATACTGTCACTGATATGACCACACCCACTCGCCCAGCCTTCATACTTTTACTGATATAACCACACCTACTCACCCAGACTTCATACTGTCACTGATATGACCACACCCACTCGCCCAGCCTTCATACTTTCACTGATATAACCACGCACACTCACCCAGACTTAATACTTTCACTGATATAACCACACCCACTCACCCAGACTTCATACTGTCACTGATATAACCACACCCACTCACCCAGCCTTCATACCGTCACTGATATAACCACACCCACTCACCCAGACTTCATACCGTCACTAATATAACCACACCCACTCACCCAGCCTTCATACCGTCACTGATATAACCACACCCACTCACCCAGACTTCATACCGCCACTGATATAACCACACCCACTCACCCAGACTTCATACTGTCACTTCAGTTCTCAGTACAGCATCACAAAGAAGTGAGACGACCCTCGGCCTCAGAAGCTTGGGCGCTCACCGTACACATCCTGCTCCTTGTGGAGAACTCTCTTCACTCCACATGAATAATTCACTCAGATACTCCAAAAGGACGAGGTATTAAAATTACATGGAGACAGCGCAGCACACTTCAGATGTTCTTACCTTTCACTTCTCTTTAGCTCCAGACGATTAAAGCAGCCTGTTTGAGCTCCTCTCTCCCTCTACGCATTAGCTAAATGGCAGAAGCTCCCGGCTCAGGTAAACAGATTCAGGGAGAGGAGAACAGTGCACACAGGAGGAAACGCTCTAATCACCGCCTTTCCGTCCCTGAGACACATAAGAGCAGGTAAGCTCAGCGGCGGGCTCCTTCCTTCATCTCTGGAGTGATTCAACTCTGCGCTGCAAAGTTTCATCTTCCCAAAGCTTCTCCCATCAGATCAACAAACAGGATCTCCTTGATGGACAAGCATCCTGACTGAGTGAACACTGCAGGGAAAGACTTCATAAGCGCACTGGTAGTAAACCAGGGTGGACCATATTGACCAAGGCAAAGGCGTATCGATCCGGGATGTCCACTGACTCCACACACAGCTCATTCTTTAATGAGACGGAAAGGCCGGAGGGGGCGTGAGCCTTCGCAGCCCAACAGCAAATCAACCACTCACAGCTGTCCGAGGAGGTGGAGGTCCTTTAAATAATGCTGCGGGTGTTAATGAAGTGATTGAATACTCCAGAAGGACTAGAACTGTCTGAAGTCTACATGCTGGTTCAGGGTGCAGGAAGGAGATTCAGAATTAGATCTAGAATTAGAGTTTAGAGCTAATGTAGAGCTAATTGTGCTGCACACAGAGGAATGTGTCTTCTGCATTTGACCCATCCGTGCAATGGAACACCCACATGCACACTAAGGGGCAGTGAGCACACGTGCCCAGAGCGGAGGGCAGCCCTATCCACGGCACCCAGGGAGCAGTTAGGGCGTTTGCTCAAGGGCACTTCAGTCATGTCCTGACAGCTCAGGGAATCAAACCAGCAATCATCTGGTCACATGACTTCAGGGTTGGCAAATCGCAAGCACTCTAAACAAAAGCTTGTTTCAGAGTTTCGCCCCCTACTGGCCACTTTGGGGGCATGTCACTAAGAGGGAGAGTGTGTGTAGAGCTGCAGGGCAGGTCTGAGCCCCAAAACAGCCTCATATAGGTTTAAATAAAAACCATGTCCCACATTCTTTAGTTTTACTGACTGTTATGTCTCCTACTGGTGTGAGTTCGAGTGTAAGTGTAACACCAATGGTTACTGTTCCACACAGAAACAATCTGATTGGACATAAAGGTTCGTCCATAAAGAGAGAGAGAGCAGAGAGACCAGGGTGTGCATTAGAGGTTTTACATCTCTCGATACATTCTAGCACCCCTTGACGCTCTGTTTGGTGTAAATCATCAAAACATTCTAATTAAGAAAAGGCAGATCAGTTTACACATCACGTCATGCATGTGTAAAACTTCATCAGCACCAGCTTAAATCCCCTTCCCACATCTCTGTGCTTGTTTATACAGACAAACTGAAATGAACACAATGAGCCTGTAATCCCTCCACCAGCACCAATAACAGCTGTGATTGAATTTGGCATGTACTGGACAAGTTTCTGGATGTAGGCCACATCAATGTTCAGACACTCTGACATTAAAGAATTGGCCAGTTGCTTCCAGATTTGGTGGATGCCTTCCCTGGCACAATTCCGAGGAGAATTCCCTGTAGACTGGGATTTTAGCCACTGCTGGTAGACCTGTATGACCGTACGCTTCCATTCACCTGCAGATTCAGCTACTTCCTTCACACTATGGTCTTTGGCACGTCCAAATGCAGTCACTCCTTTTAGCCAATCATTAACATCTGCTTTGGAGCCATTTTCCACACATGGAACGAGACATTCACTGCACTGTACTACCTCTTCCCAATCTATGGATCCCGTCACTCACACCCCGCAGGGATTTATAGCCCCATCATCCTTGTGCAGTGCCATCTGCAGGAGCCTGAAGGTACTACCAACTTAAACACGCAAGGGGACTCAGTTTGGTCCGGGAGCTTGTATGAAGTGGGGTCCAAATGTCTAAGACCACTGTAGAAATCTCTGAATGTTTTCATTTAATCCTGCAAAGTTAAAAGAAAGAAGAGTTATTGGTGATTCAGTGACATTCAAAATCTGACGTTACAAGTTACAATCCATGATAAAACCGAACTCCTCAGGTCAGTAGAGTGACGTGCCCTTTCCAACAATATCATAGTACTAGCCCTCAGGGAACTGGAGATACACACCCGGAATATTGTGAATCTGTATCCCACTTATAGCGGGGGCGCTATAGACGGCCTTGCCAAGAGGCTGACCCACACAGGAGGTCCAGAGAAGTTCAGAGCCCCATTTACCTGTGTAAATGAGAGAAACTGACTTCGATCTGTTCAGGATTACAGGACGCCATGCTCCCTCTCCAACCAGACATCCCTGTTTATTGGAGTCTTCAGGAAGCCGGAGATAACAAAGCTCAATATCTGGTCTTTGAAGCTCTATAGATCAGAAGAGAAACGTTACAATGAAGCCGAACTCCACAGGTCAGTACAGCATGATGTGCCCTTTACAGTCAGCCCTGGATCGCATTGCTAGTCATCAGGCATCCCAGAATCACTAGGCTCCTTCAAAGAAGACAACACAGCATCTCTGTTCGTATGTACAGTCTCCCAAACAGCCAGAGCCCAGCAAGTGTCCCATCACTGACTGACATCTCTGCTGCCCAGGAAGAACCAGCCGGAACACGCCCAGCGGTGTGACCTGCTGCCTGCTGGAGGGGAGAGAACACACAAACATCCAGCTGGAGCGGAGACAGAGAGAGCTGTAGAGAACCGGCAGGACGGAGGAAAAGGGAGGAATAATAGAGAAAGAGCAGAGCACAGTAGAGGTGAAGACTTTCTTGGCAGTCAATTTAGCCAGCATGAGTCCTAACAAAACCCATTAAAGTAAGAGAAGACCCGACGCCAGGGCCGGAACGACGAGCCACGGCTCACTTCTTTCCATCCCAGGAAAAACACCAGCCTGCGCCATAAAAAAAACAAGACAAAACAAAACGGAATGGTGTCCCAGAGCAGTCCGCCCACGGCTCCTCTCCACTCTCTGAAACCGAGTGACGTGTTGTTTACCAGTGCGTCTGGCGGACGAGCAGGAAGAGAAAGCTCCCTGCACTAGACCCATCAGTAAGTCATTTTCAGCCAGGCACCAGATTTCACACCCGCCCGCTTCGTCCCGACGGGCCCGCGCGGCTGGGAGAGCAGCTCCACCGCCAGTCAGAACCGTCTCTGTAGTGCTAGCACTTCTCCGCTCCTACAGGCTGTGTAATTATAAACTCCGGCTTAGCTGGAAACTCTCCTGGAAGGAGGACGAACGGGAGCCTCCGCGCTGAGTGGTGCAAACTTAACCATCTGCAGTTCATCATGAGCAGGATGACGGAGGTGACGGAGGAGTCTGATGTCAATAAACTTTAATAATAATCTCCTACAGTCCTATAGAGACGTGCTGGGGAAAGGTTCTAACAGTACCATCGAACTGTTTACCCGTCTTCCTATCCGTCCAATTCTAGTTCCGGTTTTCCTGTTCCACCTTAAATGGTGCCGTGGTCACATTCTGAATGCCTGAGGTGTTATAATAACTGCTGCAGCTTTTAAGGTGGAATGAGAAAATCCAAACAAGAAGCTGGTGAAGATTTAAACCGCTGAAAATATCCCACCTGGAGTTTCAAATACGGAGACTGATAAATGTTCTACGGTGGAACATTTCAGCACAGTTCATAAGAAACGGTTCTGTGTACAGTGGTGGGTGCAGGTGATGAAGACACTCTTTCACAGTGATGTTCTTTCTGCATGTTCTACTGAAAGAGTGACCATCTTCATCCAGTTCCCTTCTGAACTAAAAACAACCAAACACAAACCGCCAACACTTACTGCTCTTAGACAGTGGGAAAACTCCAGAGCGCCGTCACAGCCTTCCATCATGTTTCCCCCGACACTAAACACACCCGCAGTGCTGCTGCGCCTCCATCTGGGAGACTGTTCTGAATTTAGCTGATGCTGGACTGGAGGTTACGGTTTTATTAATCATTAAAGTTATTAAGGCTGATATTAACCATTGGGAATTTCACCCTGAACCCAGTAACATCACTAATACAGAACCACTGTGTTTATTAAAGAACCCCTGAAGAACCACCTTTTTAAGCGTGTAGGAATTCTGAAATTCATGTAAAATGTCGTTCCCTCTCTCGGGTCGTACGCTGACAGTGGAGTCTATAATGAAAAGCTTATTAGATTATAAAGACCTGCAGAATAGAACATACACATACAGATACCGCAACTTGTGGAAACTCATCTCCTGTCTCCATCTCTCTCTCTCTTTCTCCCCCTCTCTGTCTGTCTCTCCCTTTTTATCTCTCCCTCTCCCTGCCTCTGTGTCCTTCTGTCCCTCTCTCTCTCTCTCTCCCTGTCCCTCTCTCTCTCTCTCCCTCTGTCTCTCTCCCTGTCCCTCTGTCTGTCTCTCCCTGTCACTCTCTCTCTCCCTCTGTCCTCCTCTCTCTCTCTCTCCCTCTGTCTGTCTGTCTCTCTCTCAAAGTGTTTGTTTACACCATATACACGTGTCTGACACTCACACACTCTGTATTATATATACAGTAAGATGGTATCTGTGTTAATTACAGCAACTGTGCAGAAAGACGTCTAACATTACCTTTCATGTAAATCAGAGACACTACAGACGTTTTAGAAGTTGCTGGAGTGAAGTGTTGGTATGACACTGTGTTACAGTGTCCGATCAACACTGATGAATCCTATCTTTACATATACATTTACATAACATACATATATATATATAGTCTTATAGTTTTGACATAATGTAAACTGCAACAACAATTTCTCATGACCACAGAGTTGATCGATAATAAAGCTCCAGAGTCAGCTGGAATAACTCATTCCTCTAGTAGTGTTCATTAGGAGTTAGGAATTTTGTCCTCCTCCTGTAGAGGGATCGTTCCAGAGAGGAGAGGTCTAGCTCTGCTGTTATATATAAACTCCTCTGAAATTAAATTCGGAGTCTTTTTCTGTCTTTCGTCTGCTTGTCTCCTGTAACAGTGAGTCAGCAGTTCCTCTTTTTGACTCCGTACCCTTTTAACCTCTTTTTCAGAGCAGCTAAAAACGCAGCCTCCTCCCGATTTGGAGCTCCATCCGTTTATACGCTCCGCTTGAAGGAATATATTCTAATGGGAGGTTTGGCTCACCGTGGTTCCACTGTTATTACAGTCATCTCGGGTACTGTATTCAGGATGACTGTAATTTTACTGTGACAGTTTACAGTGACACCATGAAGAACACCCCACTCCTATACAGGCAGGTGAGCTGTAACTCAGCAGAACCCTTATATACCTTATATACCATATACCACACATTCTCCTTCAATCTCATTTACCAACTGTTGGAATAAATAACATCTCTATTAAAGGAGCAGTGTGTAACCTCTAGTGGTGAAGTTGCGTTTTGTAACGTCCACTGCGTTAGGTGTTCTGATTTATCTCCTTCATGTTGTCTCCTCCTCCGTGAAGACTCCTCTCAGACTCCTCCACTGTTTCTGGTGTTTTTGTGCTCAATAATACATATTTGTTACAATTTGGGTTCTCAAACTTTTCACAGCACCAAATGGTTCTTCAGCACAGAGTTCTAGCTGTTTATTCTACCCATTGAGCTGTTCTACCTAGCATGCTCCTATCATGTTTGATGTTAATTCAGTTCAGACTCAGATTCATAATCCCCGTTCC
Organism: Semaprochilodus insignis; assembly: GCA_034552555.1. Taxonomy (NCBI): domain Eukaryota; kingdom Metazoa; phylum Chordata; class Actinopteri; order Characiformes; family Prochilodontidae; genus Semaprochilodus; species Semaprochilodus insignis. The sequence goes on from CM067474.1 coordinate 34,103,268, forward strand.
AAACCTGATCAGCTGATCTACACTATCAAAACCTCCTCACTGTTCTCTTACTGCTGGAGACATTTCCTGATAACATTTACCAGGTTCCTGTTCAGATTCTCCTGTTACACCAAATGGTGCTGCGGTTACATTCTGGCACCCAAAGCTTTATGATAACTGCTGCACTATTTAAGGTGGAACAGGGAAATGTGAACAGGAAACTGATGAATAAGAAGCTGAAGATCAGCCCAGCAGTGTTAATGCTGGTGGTGTTAGTGCTGGTGGTGTTAATGCTGGTAGTGCTTGTGCTGGTGGTGTTAATGCTGGTGGTATTAAAGCTGGTGGTGTTAATGTTGGTGGTGTTAATGCTGGTAGTGTTGTGCTGGTGGTGTTAATGCTGGTAGTCCTAGTGTTGGTAGTCCTAGTGTTGGTAGTGTTGATGCTGGTAGTTTTAGTGCTGGTAGTGCTGATGCTGCTAGTGTTAATGCTGGTGATGTTAGTGCTGGTAGTGTTAGTGCTGGTGGTGTTAGTGCTGCTGGTGTTAGTGCTGGTAGTGTTAGTGCTGGTGGTGTTATTGCTGGTTGTGTTAGTGCTGGTGGTGTCGATGCTGGAATTGTTAATCCTAGTGGTGTTGATGCTGGTGGTGTTTCTGATTAAGGATATTTAATCTATTAAAATATCCTCCCTGGAGTTTTATGGGCAGAGCTACTGATAGAACAGTAGAACATTCCAACAAGAGTTCTCCTTCTTTCTACATCATCCAGTCGGTGCTATAGCGCCCCCTAGTTCAGTGTAACCGTGTGAGAGTCTCTCTCTACAGCCAGTGTGTGGTGTGTCTGTTCTGGGCTACAGTAGAAACATGGTGGTGGTAGTCTCTGCTGGAAGATGAGCTGCTCCTATGTAGATATGAAGCTCATTCTAGAACATGATGATCTGTATTAACAGGTAATTATACACTAATGAGGACCTAGTTCTATACATTATACTCCATTTCTGATTATAGATTCCCTTGCAAATCTCACACACTGGTACTTTAACTCAGAGTTGGGAATGTTTTTTTCCTTCTCCTGAAAACGGATCTTTCTGTAGAGCGTGCTTATTTCAGAACCCTCTGAATTCCAGTCTCACTAATGAGATTTCTCATGTTTGTAATCTGAGAAGCTCCAGAGATCTTTCTCACCCTCATAATTCCGCTAATTCCTTCGGAGGACCAGAGGAGCTCTAAGCCTGTTCTTGTTCATCCTCATCTCCATGCACCGTGGGATCAGGCTCAGGAGCATTCACTCGGTCCGCTCACCGGCCCAGAATATCACCAGACCTCCGCAGGACACCGCAAGATCAATAGACGTTCGCTCTCTCCTCCACGCACAGCCACGGCTAATCAAAGCTCCGTGCACTGGAGGGTCTGGTGAGACGGCGGAAGCGGTCCTACTGCTATGATGCGTGATATGCACAAACAATTAGAGCAATTAGTTGACCTGGTGTGGGAACGGATCCATTAGAGGAAGTAAATCAACGTGTCAGCGCCAAAGCAGGGCATCATTACACCCCAGCACCGACCCACGACTGACTCTGCCTCTTATTAAAGGGATAAACAAGCAGCGACGGGTGGCTTACGCTGCTCAAACTGACCTTTACACATAATAGCCTGTCCTCGGTCCGGCCCAACATAATGCGCACCTGTTCGCTAATTATGCGCTAATATAACTGTTGTCTTTCTGAAGTAATGAAGCGATAAATCAGCTTATAACTCCCACCAAAGGGTGGCTGTTTACCGAGATGTCTTCCCCAGCAACCTCCGGCTGTGAATCAGAGAGGTTTAAATAAATAAATAAATAAATAAATAAATAAACATATTAATAAAATTGTTTGCAGTGGCCAATTTAACTCTCAGCATGACACTGCAGCGATACTGTGCTGGCGCTCCTCCCTGCACACAAAGGAACACAGGCAGGTGATATGATCCGCTTATTACGGACCGAAGGCCTCGGAATATCGCTCCTAGATAAATAACCTTCAGTTCTGCAGCCAGTCTGTGGAGAGAACCCAGGCCAGTACCCATCCTTGGATCTCACTGCACACAGAGCGGTTTATTAATCAGGGTTTTCTGGTGTGTCAGGACACGTGTACGTTCAGACCTGCTCCTGACCAAGCGCATGCAGAAACCCCTGGTGGTGGAAACAGGTAATCAGAGGTCACCAAACAACCCCTGTGACCGAACCGTGCGTAACAGCCTGTAACATCTCCACCAGCACCAATAACAGCTGTGAGTGGATTTGACATGTACTGGACAAGTTTCTGGATGTAGGCCACATCAGTGTTCAGACACTCTGACATCAAAGAATTGGTCAGTTGGTTCCAGATTTGGTGTAGGCCTTCCCTGGCACAATTCCGAGGAGAGTTCCCTGTAGACTGGGATTTTAGCCACTGCTGGTAGACCCGTATGACCGTGCGCTTCCATACACCTGCAGATTCAGCTACTTCCTTCACACTATGGTCTTTGGCACACCCAAATGCAGTCACTCCTTTTAGCCAATCATTAACATCTGCTTTGGAGCCATTTTCCACACATGGAACGAGACATTCCCTGCACTGTACCACCTCTTCCCAATCTATGGATCCCGTCACTCACACCCCGCAGGGATTTATAGCCCCGTCATTCTCGTGCAGCAGGGCCATCTGCGGGAGCCTGAACTTACTATCACCTTAAACACGCAGAACATTTAAACATCCTCCCTGATGACCTATGAGCTCACACAAATGAAGGATGATTGGACAGCATCAAACTCCAGTTGTAACCCCAGCAGGACTGAATTTTAAGCATTTGGTGGTGTATCCGTTACTTGTGTTGAGGTGTACATGCGTGAAAGTCAACCTGCGTGCCTGCTGGACAGTAAGAACTCGGGCACTTGGGATTAAGTGGAGTGATTACAAATGCTGTGACGCCAAACACAAACTCTGATCAAACCCGCGAGCAGGTATCAGCTGATACACGTCTGATCACGCCATTCAGCAGAGTGTGAAAGCAACCAGCGAGAGTGTGTGTGTACTCATACTGCTGCCCTTGTGGGGACCAACTATGTTGTTTTGTTAGAGCACCGTTATCAGTGAACACTGGACTTTCAATAAATGAAAACATCTATAAAACATTTGATATACAGTATATTATGTTAAAATATAAACATAAAAATATATAGTCAAAATGAATATAAGTATAAATACAAAACATTAGTATATCTAATATTCTTGTTATGATGCTGCTGTAAAGACATCCAGTAATAAGGTAAGGTGTTTCTGAAGGTCTTACAGAAGGTAATATTTTTTACAGAAGGTAAGATCTTACACGTAATATGGGTGTGAGGTGGGGGGTGCTTATGTGAGAAGCTTACAATGTTTTCTCAGGACCCCCGGAGCCATGAGGCTCTTAAAGAAACGATGGGAAGCGGTGGAGCGAGGAGGCACTGAGTCTTGAAGAGCATGACTGTTCAAACACACACATTGACGGTTCACTCGTCTCCACAGCCTGAATGAGGCACTGAAAGGGTTAAACATAACAGAATCATAATCACCAATCACCCTATTATAACCAATTACCATAAAATTACCAAACAATAATCACCATACAGTCACCACTCATCATACAATTATACAATCATCATACAATCACCACTCATCATAGAATCATTATACAATCATCACACATTTACTAATCATCATACAATCATCAATCATCATACAATCACCACTCATCATACAATCACCATACAGTCACCATACAATCATCATTCATCATAGAATCACCACTCATCATACAATCACCAATCATTATACAATCATTATACAATCATCATACATTCACTAATCGTCATACAGTCATCATACATTCACCAATCATCATACAATCACCATACAGTCACCATACAATCACCATTCATCATACAGTCACCAATCATCATATAATCATCATACAATCACCACTCATGATACAATCACCAATCATTATAGAATCATTATACAATCATCATACATTCACTAATTGTCATACAATCATCAATCACCATACAATTACCATACAGTCACAAATCATCATATAATCATCATACAATCACCATACAGTCATCATTCATCATACAGTCACCACTCATCATNAATCATCATACAATCACCATACAGTCACCAATCATCATATAATCATCATACAATCACCATAGTCACCATTCATCACATAATCATCATACAATCACCATATAGTCACCAATCATCATATAATCATCATACAATCACCATATAGTCACCATACCATCATCATACAGTCACCAATCATCATACAATCATCATATAGTCACCATACAGTCACCTATCATCATACAATCACCAATCACTATACAACTGCAGCTCTAATATAAACCTCCTTTAGTGAGGGGTATTTATGACGCAGACAGCGCTGTGGAGGCTCAGCTGTCCTCGACAGCCAGCGTGATGTTCATTAACAGGGCTGGCTAAATGACCAGACGTCAGGCAGAGAGTCAAACCAACATCTCACGATCCAGATCTAAAGTCCCATACACACATCAGTCTGTCCTCCTGCAGTCACTCCGTCCACCGCTCCCCTGTACACACTGCAGGCGTGAAAGGCACTTAAGCGCACACCCTGACGGAGCTTTCATCCTAAACAGGAAACAAACTGCTGAATCTCAGGAGCTTCACACTCGCCAAACTTCAGCCGAGCTATTTTCAGCCCATCTAACAAACTCTGGATTATTCATGAGACATGAAGCAGCAGATAACACAGCACTGCGACCAGATAGCAGCCCAACAGCAGCTCGCCCGCAGCTCGCCCGCTTTCAAACACTCCAAATCCTGTTAGGGAGACCAACGCTCCGCTGGCTCCTTACAGTAAGAGCCGAGGCCAGGACTGTAGACACGCTCCCGAACACCTGTCCGGAATAAAGGGATATGTACCTATATTCAGGTTACAGGTTATAAAGGCATAATTCAGGATACAGGTATGATTCATGTGACGATCCAGGTATTAGTCTCAGTCACACAGAGCTCTTTAGTCCCAATGAGCTCCTCTTATGGACAATCAGACTAATAACTGGACTTGTTTGAGGGTGATAAGCTTGGAAGTGAACTCCTGCTCGGGGGATTACGGGAGCAGCAGTGGACTGACACCTAAAGGAACATAAAAATGAGAATTAATTTTAATTGTAATATAGAAAAATATTAATGAATGTTATTAACAGAATAATGACATGAAGAAAACCAGCCAGTTCATCACCACCGTAAGAACAAAACCTTGAGAACTTTACAGGAGACCGTACTCCGGTAAGATCGTAGTGTAAGTCAATGGAACCGGAATTTTTTCCAACTCATTTTTCCATTCATCATGAAATTCACACACAGTGTAAAGAACATCAAATGTTATTATATCAACTCAAAAAAAGAAGAACAGTGAAAATGGAGATACAAGGTTTTGTTCTGACAGACATAGAAGAGGTTCTCCAGCAGACCACTGGGTGGCACTACTGTTGCCTTCTCTTTCCTCAATAACTGATACGGACTCATCACAGTTCGTGCTGAAGAACCTACTATTCTTTGGCTCCAGCTGGGAACGAAAGCCTGTTCAAAACTCAAAACAGTTCAAAATTAGGTGCATGAACCGGAACAGACCCTGTTCCACGTTGGTGGAAAAGGGCTAATGGGGACCTCTGGTTCCTATAAAATTCCCCTTGAACGCCGGAAGAAAAGAGTGAACGTTGCAGCAGGGCTTGAACAGAATGGTCTGACTTTTGCTCCGCACAGAAATTCCTTTTTGTTAATCACGCGTCTGCAGTGTGAAGCATGCCTGCTGGGGAAAAATATCCGTGCTGGTAATATGTCACACGCATCATTAGCCCCGGCGAAAGCATACTGTAGANGGTCTGACTTTTGCTCCGCACAGAAATTCCTTTTTGTTAATCACGCGTCTGCAGTGTGAAGCATGCCTGCTGGGGAAAAATATCCGTGCTGGTAATATGTCACACGCATCATTAGCCCCGGCGAAAGCATATTGTAGAGTGTGCCTACATCAATCAGTCAGACTGCGGCCAGCTAATGAACACGAGTCAAACCTCGTTCATTAGGGCCATGCTGTTAATTCGGGCACGCGCTGATTGTCTCTGCGGAGACGGAGGTCGGCGGAAGGACCGGGCTTTTGTCAGGGCTGCTCGGTGGCTGAAAGCTCGGAGACATCAAGTACCTATCTGGCATTTACACCGCACACCCTCACCCGTGAGACACGCTCTATCTGCCGCTCAGCAGCCTGTTCTCAACAGCGAACGTGGCAGTGGAGTGGGTGTCATTCCTGTAATAAGACTGACTGCTTTTTAATTGGTTGTCATAATTGAACTTTATCTATTCACACCATTGACGCTAGCGGGGTGGCTGAATTTAATAGCCGAGCGAGGGGAACAGAGGGAGCTCCTGCTTCTGCAATATCCAGCCACAAGCACGCAGGCTCTTCTCAGGCCCAATATCCGGCCAGGAACAATGGCTCTCCCACTGGACGGCCATGCACAGATAGCCTGCGCCTAACCCGCGCTCTACAAGTGTCGTTCTCCCGCCTGCATTATTGCAGTTCGTCCTGCGTGTCGCCCTGAGAAGGCGCATGAGAGGCGGCTACCGCTTGACCCCTCCAGCTCTCACCCACGCCATCTCAGAGTCATGACACATATCGAACAGATGCAGGGAAACTGCTTTAAAGTGCAGGGGAGTTCGGGCCCCGGCGAACCTGCAGGTAAAGTGATAATATTACGCAACATGACAAGTGTGCACAGTGTACTCCATTGTGCTCTCCAGCAACCCACGACTGCACCATCCCTCACACAAACAAGCAACAAGGCAGCAGCACTCCTGGACCTGGAGTATCACCCACTAGGATGCTTAATATGAACAAAGTTTAGAAGCAAAACTGCTGAACAGAACTCCTCATCACCACCTCCTTCCTTCTGAGACCTCCCCCTGACTCTGACTGGTCCCTAATCACCACCTCGTTCATTCTGAGACCTCCCCCTGACTGTGATTGGTCCTAATCTCCATTTGATTCATTCTGAGACCTCCCCCGACTTACTGGTCCCAAATTACCACCTCCTTCCTTCTGAGACCTCCCCCTGACTGTGATTGGTCCTAATATCCATTTGATTCATGCTGAGACCTCCCCCGACTTATTGGTCCCAAATTACCACCTCCTTCCTTCTGAGACCTCCCCCTGACTGTGACTGATCCTTAATCACCACCTCGTTCATTCTAAGACTTTCCCATGACTGTGATTGGTCCTAATGTCCATTTGATTGATTCTGAGACCTCCCGCTGAATTACTGGTCACTAGTCATTCTGAGACCTCCCTCAGACTGCGATCGGTCCCTAATCACAACCTCTTTCCTTCTGAGACCTCTCCCTGACTTACTGGTCCCAAATCACCACACCGCTCATTCTGACACCTCCTCGCGTCTGTGATTGGACCGTAGTCTCCACCTCCTTCCTTCTGAGACCTCCCCATGACTGTGACTTGTCCCTAATTACCACATTTTAAGACCTCCTCCCGACTTTTTGAGACCTTCCCCTGACTGTGACTGATGCATGCCTCCACCTTGTTTGTTCTAAGACCTCCTCTTGACCCTAATTGGACCCTAATCTTCAACTACTTTGCTCTGAGATCTCCCCCTGAGTGCAATTGGTCCTAATCACTGCATCCTCGTCTTGAGACCAGCATGACAACAGCATGTTTGACAGTACTCCAGTTTCCTTACATTGTTTGAGATCTACTGCTGTTTTTAACCTGTACATTTCCATGTACTTCATTTTAGCAAGGACTTAATTAGCTGATCACCACACAACCAAGGATGGGAAGCAGGTGCCTTACCTTGAACAGGCGCAGGATGTTAGCCACCATGATGGAGACAGAGCTGGCCGATGCGCCGATGACTCCGACGATCTTGTCGGGCTTGGCAAAGATGGGCGGGTCTCCGTTGGCGCAGCGTACGTCCGAGCCATCGCGCTCAATGAGTGCCTGGACGAAGGTGAGTGACTGCTCCAGGGCGTATGTGTCCCGCGAGCACGTGTCCAGAATTCGGGCACCCAGGGTCACATTAGGCAGCAGCTCAGGGTCCTTGTTGATGAGGTCAATGGCGAAGAGCATGGCCTCCAGCCGATGGATGCCCTTCTCCTTTTTCAGCTCTCCACAGGGGACGCCCCGCTCACCCCGGGCATGCACCGGGAACAGGCCACCCAGGATGATATCACCATCCAGCCGGATGGAGTGGGCATACTCCGTGGGCAAAGGCTCAATCCGCTGAGACAGGCATGGCACCCAGCAGCAAAACTTAGCCGTCAGGAGGAGGAGGAGCCAGCACAGTGCCTGGTTTGGGCGCGTTTGTTCTGACGCCATGGTAAGAACAGAGGGGAAAGATCCAAGGGTTCCGAGTTTAAGATCCAAATGATTTAGCCAAAGGGGTGCGTTGACGGGACCATCCGTTTAGTGCTGAGGCCAAGGCCCCTGTGCGGTGGAGGTTTCCCCGCAGGGACTTCTCATTCTCCACGTATGTCCGCAGTGCATGTCACGTGATGGGAAGCAAAGAGCGGCGGAGTGTTAGGATCCTCACTGCCTCATGCTGCAGCGATCTCACATCCTCAGCCGAGCCTGCAGAGGAGACAACACAACCGAGTGAGCAGCTGCGAGACAGACAGCTCGCAACGAAACAAAACCATCCTGTGATACGGACATCTTGACAGAAGGCAAACAGCATCAGTCAACTGGGGCTTGATGTGTTCCTTCGTTTCTGCCTCACTGAGTCACTCAAATGAAAAAGGCCTCCTTTCACGTTTACACAGACAGTTAGAAGCTGTTTGCAGCAAATGAGAATGAATTCATTAGCAGAGGAAAGCTGAGGGAGAGAGAGAGAGACAGAGAGAGAGGGCGGGGAGAGTGCAGCAGTACCGGGACTATTAGGACTACATGAGGCAGCGAACAACACAGTAGCAGAAATACCACACCAGAGGAGAACCAGGAGGCATGATCAGGGTTAGCACACCAAACAGGCAGCACTCTGCTCATCAGCTCTGCAGTGAATAAAGCCATTAGGGCCCGGCAAGTTCAAGTGATCCATGATTCATACCATACGCCACTACTGAAGGGACGGCAACGGAGTGCTTTCCAGATCTGAGCCGTGTCCTCTTCTTCCAATGACTCACCACTGAGGCCGGTAAGGCGGGACTCTTAAGGAGCTTCTCTAAGTGTTTAACGCTGTTAAAGTTTGAAGAGTGCCGTTCAACTTCCAGACCATATACAGGCAGCCTGGTTTATATTCACTGCTTTTGTGAAAACCAACACATTCCCAGGCACCCATGTACTCAGTCTACAAAGAGTTAGCTCCACACACTCATGCTGAAAACAGCTAAGGGATGAAGGGAGGGTGGAAAAACGAATTATGGCTGATTTCTGGACATGTTACATATGTGAGGAGGGACTTAAAGAGCCCATATCATGGAAAACCCTCACTTTTATAAAATAAGGGCTTGCTGAAGTTTGGAAAATGTGCCGTTCACATCCCAGGCCATATTCAGGCGGCATAGTTTGAGCCTGCTTTTGTGACATCACAGAAACCAACACATTTCACATTTATCCACGTACTCAGTCTACAGAGGTCTCAGTTGAGTTAGCTCTCAGCTGTAACTCATGCTGCTAAGTTATAAGGAGGGTTTCAGCCCAGACTACTTGTCGATAGAGGTGTAATACAAAGCAGCCAGTCAGAACACAGCTCTTTGCATGCGCCAGTCTTAAAGGGGTGGTAATAAAAACAGCTAAGGTAAAAACAGAGGTTGGAAGAATGAATTATGGCTGATTTCTGATTCACTGAGGCTCATAAATGGAGATGTTACATACGTGAGGAGGGACTTCAAGAGCCCATATCAAGGAAAATCCTCACAATTCTGAAATAAGGGTTTGCTGAAGTACGGAAAATGTGCCATTCACTTCCCAGGCCCTATTCAGGCAGCATGGTTTAAATTTACTGCTTTTGTGACATCACAAAAAACCGACACATTCACAGGTGTCCATGTACTCAGTCAACAGAGGTTTAGCTCTCAGCTATAACTGTGACGAAGTTAAAAGGAGGGTTTCAGCCCAGACTGCTTGCTGACTGAGCTCATTTGCATGTGTTAGTTTTAAAGGGGCGGTAATAAAAACAGCAAAGGTATAAAGAGAGGGAGGAAAAACGAATTATGGCCGATTTCTGATTTCTAACCTCATAAATGGCCGTTACATATGTGAGGAGGGACTTGAAGAGCCCGTAGCACGAAAAACCCTCGTGTTTTTGAAATCAGGGTTTACTGAAAAAATCTGCCGTTCACTTCCACGTCCATACTCAGGTAGGCTTTATTGTGACATCACAAAAACCCATTAACACACATTCACATGTACATGCAGTTACACGCATGTACTCACGCTGAGCGTATAAGACATGTTTGAGACTGCTTTTTGATTGAGGCAAACTACAGAGCAACCAGAACAGAGCTCGTTTGTATGTCCGTCTTAAAGGCACAGTAGCAGGGGCGGGGATTAAACGGCTCATATCAGGTGAAAATCCTGGCTTCTCAGAAATAAAAGCTTGATGGTGTATATCTATACCTATCTATACCTATCTATATCTATCTATCTATCTATATATATATATATATATATATATATATATATATATATACACATATATATATACTTTGAATGTATATACACACACACACACACATATATATATATATATATATGGAAAGCTAAGTTACACAACTTTGTGATGTCACAAATGCCAGTACATTTTGCATGTATCCACCTTCATCAGCCTACAGCAGGATGCCTCCACTCACTCACACTGACGTTTTGGGTACTCCAGATCTGACTGCTTTTGGAGTGCATCACCACACCTAGCGCAGCCAATCAGAACACAGCTCATTTGCATAAGTCAGTAACAAATAAGCTCAGGTTTAATGAATGAATTCTGACTGATTTTTTGGTCTCATTCTGAATGAGGCCTCATTGGCGTAGTCTGGAAGCTTGCTCAGGTGGAGCCATCAGAGGAGGCTTTGAACATGTCCAGACCATGAAGGTTCTCGATCATCTCCGGTTCCTCGGCTCGTTCTTCTGCTTCTTCGGTTTCATTTACGGGTATGGTTACGTGTCAGGCTGTGCCATCTTCTCCAAGAGATTCTATTCCGTCTCCTCCAGCAGGGCTGCTCTCCGGGGATCCCTCTGCTTTTTGCACAGACTGATAGCTTTTCTCAATCCCTCCTCTCACTCTGCTCAACTCCCCAACCATCCTAAAAACAGGAAGGAAGGAAGGAGGGAGGGAAGGAAGTCCCATCCTTTCTCCTCCGTAGCAACTCACACTACATTTAGGCTGGAGGATACAGGCAGGCTGAACTTGCTTTTTGGAACTCTCCGTTCCACCTTAAATGGTGCGGCAGTTACATTCTGGCGCACCATTTAAGGTGGAACGGACAGTTCCATATCAAGGAGGCTGGCACATTGGGGAGCCCAACTTCCAGCATGTAACAGGCTATTCTCCCGCACCATTTAAGGTGGAACGGAGAGTTCCCCCACAACGGAGGCTGGCAAACCGGTGTGTCACCTGCTGTGGAAACACAAGTGCAGGAAGCTGCTGGCTCGTGCATTCCTCCGCACTCGTGCAACTTGGCTGCGGACCCACGGTGCTCGTGCTGCAATTAAGGCTCACGTGCGCTCGGAAAAGACGCATGCAAGTCTAAAAAGGCGGCGGATCAAAGGGGGTTTTATTAATACTAATATTACTACTATTATTAGTACTAATAACAATAATGAGTAATGATAAACAGCCCTACCTCCCTCCTCCAGCCTCTCAGACGACGCTCGCGGCCAGACACGCGCCCGAGTGCTGAAATGAACAGCGCGCGCGCCCGCGAGACGAATCGCTGAAATACTCTCCGGCTTCTGTGATTGGTCTTCTCTCTCTCTCTCTCTCCCTCTCTCTCTTCCTCTCTCTCTCTTCCTCTCTCTCTTCCTCTTTCTCTCGCTCTCTCTTCCTCTCTCCCCCCTCTCTCCCTCCCCCGTCCCTCTCTCTCCCCTTCTCTCCCTCTCTCTCTTTTTCTTCCCCTCTCTCTTTCTTCCTCTCTCTCTCTCCCTCTTCCTCTCTCGAGTCGAG